>CM076578.1:1599704077-1600337437 GCA_034641835.2 Pinus albicaulis | reverse complement strand
TACCCAGATTTAAATCTCTCATTTGATCTTCTTCAACTGCTTTATTTGGCTGTATGGGAACATCATTTTTGTTGAATAATCTTTCTAGAGGCACTAGACCTCTAGGGATGACATTTCCTTTTAACTGCAATACTCTGTTTCCTGCTATATTCTCTTCCCATTTACCTTCAGCAATATTTTCAGCTTCTTCCTCCTCATCATCATCAATTTCCATGCCTGTGAATTCTCCCACTGTCTCCATGAATCTCTTCATTTGTTCGTCATCTTCAAAGACCTGCCAATGCTTTATGTTGTCTGGGATAGATGGTCTATAACGTACCTCTACTTCATATCTTAACAATGGGTTCTGAGGAGGTCGGAACGTACTAGCAGCCACAACAAGGGAGTCTGCTATCCAGTTATGCTCCCGGGGCATGAACTGTATATTAAATGCTAAGAAGAAATTTTCTATCATGTCCCATACTTCGTTTCTATATGCTCTGAGCCGAGGATGCTTAGTTTGGCATTCATTCTTAATCTGTCTCACTACTAGCTCAGAGTCTCCAAATGCCTTTAGACATTGGATGCCCATGTTTCTAGCTGTCTGTAGACCCAATAACAAAGCTTCGTACTCAGCTACATTGTTTGTAGCTTCATACTCTAATTTGAAAGACAGTGGCACCCATTTTCCTGCGGGGGAGATTAACAATACCCCAGCTCCGTTACCTTCCCTGGAATTTGCTCCATCAAAATGCAAAGTCCATACTTCTGATTCCTGGCCTTTCTTGGATTGCTCGGCTTGGAATTGACCAGAGGGGAATTCATGTGCGTAGTCTTGACTCTCTTCTAACACAAAACATGAGAAGTCCCCCTCTTTATTATAAACTGGAGAATTATCTGAGCAATCAACCGTGGTCACCATTTTAACAAATCTAGTCTCCCTATAAAGCCTCCTCTCCTGACCACCAAAGACTGGGACAGTGGCATATGTCAGGTCTAATTTAATTGATCCTCCAATTTTAGTACCCCAGGACCTCGACAACAGCATGCCAAAGCGAGCTGGGATATCTGCGACCACAATGTCCATGACCACACTTTTTGCTGGGATTTGAGCTAGATTGACTACTAAATATTTAATCATTCCCAAGCATTTAACCCTTTTCGAATCAAATGAATATAAATCTTTATAAGGCCTTCTAATCTGCAGCCCTAGTTGCTCCATGACAGACAAAGGCATAAGATTATGGGAAGCCCCAGAATCCAACATACAGTTGTGTAGCAGCAGGTCATGAATGACTAGGGACACATAGAAGGGAGGAGTGGAAGGGTCTATCTCCTCGACATGTGGGCCAAAGACTACCATGGGTATTTCTTCTTGAAGATTTAGACTATCAGGTGCAACTTGTGGTTCAGGAAGAGGCATAAAAGAGGTGACCTGAGACTGATAAACGGGCTGTTTTAACAATTCAGTCAGAGGAACAGGAATCTTAATCTTTTCAAGCTCTCTTTGCAAATTAAAAGCAGATGTGGACTTTTCTATCATTACCTCTTTTGACTCCTTATTCTCAACTGAGGACCTGACTTCTTGGGACACTGGTTCAGCATTAGGGGGGCTGGCTATTTTGGAAGAAGAAGGAAATTGATCATTTGACTGCAAGGGGGTATTTAGAAAATTCTTACCTTTTTCCACATTCTTCTTTGTTGCTGACTCCTTCTGAGCAGATGCTTCTTTCTGAGGTATTTCTTCCTCCGGCTCCTGAGTTCTGGTCCTCTTCCTTGAGGATCTGAGATCATATCTGACGTTGAACTGGGCTTCCATGAAATCAGCAAATTGCTTGCAGTAATGGTCAATCTCAGCTTCTTCATCCTCTGCTTGCACTGGGCACTCCATATCATCATTATTTGAAAAGGCCAGATTGGAATCTTCTAATCCATAAGCTGCCTCTCCAGCAGAGTCATCTACTGGTCCTTCCAGGTACAAGGGATGAGGTACCTGATCTTGCTGCTCCTTTGTCTCTCTCGGCAATATTTGGAGAGGTGGCCTCTTATACTGGGGATTGTACCCTCTGTTTGGAGCATTGTAATAATTCCTGGGAGCTGCATTTTTAGCTTCTAATTCCATCTTGACCATCTTCTTTATCATTTTACCTATTTCATCCATTTTATCTGAATCTTTATCTTGATTAGAGGTAGAAACCTCTTCTTTGCCTTTCCTCCTGGCATCTGGTTCAATTTTCCCTTTTAAATTTCCTGTAGAGGCAAAGTTTGCTTCTAGTTCCAGAGCATCTGATTGTGCATCATCTAGATTGGCAGGCTTTCTTTCTCTTAAGGAGAATCCAAAGTCAAAATCAAAGGCTGCTATGAAGATTATCTTGGCAGCAGCTTCATTTGGCTTCATTTCCGGGGGCAAGCTTAGATACAACTTGTTGAATCTTTTGATGAATTCTGATACCCCTTCATTCTGTTTCTTCTTGATAGTATTAAACTCAGTAAGGCACATTCCAAAATCCTTCTTTTCCCCCCACTTCCTGAGAAAAGCGTTTTCCATCTGATCCCAGGTCGTCACAGAACGATTTCCCAATGTTTTAAACCATTTTCTAGCTTCACCTTCTAAAGACTGCACAAATAATCTCAAAACCACATCCAGGTGTTCAACATTCAAATTTTCTGCAAAAGAGCAGAAGGTCTCGAGATGTTTCCGAGCATCCACGTCGTTTTCACCATTGAACCTTGGCAGAATCTTCAGATAATCCTGTGGCATATCGTTCAACACTTGGGGTAAGGCCAGAGGAGCGTATTTGTTCAGGAGAAAAGCAGGAACATTGGCCATTGGAGGCAGTGGGGGTTGCACAACAATCTGAGAAACAAAAGAAGGGAGAGGGGTAGGGGGAAGCGGAGTGTGAATGACAATGGGAATATATTGGACCGAGGTCTGAGGTGTGGATGGGAATAGTTCTCGGTTGACGGGAGCTACTTCAGTGACCTCTTTAATTTCCTCAGCCTCGAAAACAGGATAAGGTTCTTCCCCAAATAAAGTATCTCCCCTACGTGGGGTTTCTAGATAAACTTCGGGATTTTCTGTTCTAACTTCTTGAGAAGAAGAGGGCGGATAATCTTCAACAGAACACTCAGGATTTTCAGCACGGGCTGACTTCCTCTCCTTCCAGACTTTTTTATGAATAATTTTCTCTGGGTCAGACACGTAGGGTGTTTTCAGTTGAGCTGTATCTGACCTCAAATGCGGCCTACGAGGAGCCAGGACTACCAATAAGATTTATCCAATAAAGACCAGTGGAGTCGCCAAGGTGAGAAATCTGCAACTCTTCACCTCTCTGTGCTCACCTGATTAGAGAGTGAAATAAGATGTCGAAAACCCAGGGAAACTGATATTCTTGAATTCGCTCCCCGGCAACGGCGCCAAAAAGATGTTGTGGATGATTTTGTCACCCTCCTAGAGACAGCCTAGAGTTGCCATAGACCAGTGCCTAGGACATCTTAATATAGCAAGGAGTCCTTTATAGTTTGGGTTGTCAGTCCAAGGGGCTCACTTACTATCTCTTGTTCTAAACAAGGAAATTGAAATGGATTGAATTGGTCCCAATTCTCTTTCAGTGGCTGATACACAGATAGGAATAAAGTAAAGACATCAGGTAAAACTTCAGCATGGTAGTATCAGACAGTTAAGAGACCGCTTTACTGTAAAGAGGGCCGATTCAAATAATATATTACAGAAATCAGATATCAAGGAGTGCGGGCAGGAAGGAAACATGAGAAGATATTACTGACAAAAGGGCGCATCAATTTACGAATCCTCAAGCCATTAATATAGCAGAAATTATGAAAAGAGTGAACATGGAACAGCATATCACTTCTAGGCCTATTTAAAGCGCTTGACCAATTCCAGAAAGGGCACCATTTAAGATGAATCCTTACTGCAAACTAGTGAGCCACTCGCATTCTAGAACATGATACAAGAAGAAAGTTTGCATGAAAAAGGATGATATATTAACACATGAGAGAAATTACATACTGCAATATACCAAAGACCAGAATCCTCAATACAGTCATAACCCCTCCTCACTGAGACCCAACGGGCTCTGAAACTTCATACAGAAATGTCACCAGATGGATACAATAGTCTTCTCGCTGCACAGCTTGCTTACAGAAATCTGGAACCCTAACAATGTCTTCTTTTTTGATATTTATAGAGAGAAGAGAAACTTCTGGAGGGGGAGGTAGGTATCCACACTTATTGATCTAATTTGAATAAGAAAGGCGGGGAACATCCGCGTCTCTTTCATGAATGACTAGCTATAAATGAATATACCTAACATTCTATCTAAAGAAATAAATGCTGGAGATAAAAATCTCCTTCTGTACAGGGCAGAAACAATAAAATATACACATCGGGACGCTTCCGGCTGAAGGCAAATCTGCTACCATGAGAGCTCTGAGAAAATCTTTCCTTCAGTACTGTACGCTAAGCTTTTGACTCTGAACTGGAGCCCCGAGCTTTAAATGTGAGATGAACTTTTCTGGAGGGTTCCGAGAATTTGTATCTGTATTTCTTTAATCATGGTAACTTCTTGGACCTACCCTCCGCTTCCTCATTAAATTTCACCCACAGAAAAACGTCCTTTATGAGCCCTCGACATTTGTAACAGTGGCAGTTTAAAATATCTTCCTGCAATTCCATAACCTGCAAAACCCTCAAAATTATTAGAAAAGGGGACGCATGTGGAGGTGTGAATGATGGAGGTGGAAGTGAGGAAGATGAGAAGAATGCGAACGAAAGGAACAAGCACTCAGGATAGTGGAATGAAGACGATGGAGATTTTCGTGAATGGGCGAAACGTAACACAATATGGTCGCGGAAAAAGAATAGCGGTAGATTATGAGTTAAATATATAAAAACACACGCATATCTATATATATTGGCGCGAGGACATAATATGGATGTACGGGGGAGGAACATATATAGGTACATGGGAGACTAGCGGGGGATATGACGTGGCGGGTAGATTGATGGGCGGAGACATGAAACAGTGACACGGTGGCGGACTGTGGGACGTGGCGGGACATGGCAATGAGCGATCAGCTCTAGGACACATCAGCCGTCGGATGGAGGTAGGAAAATCGGACGGAGCGGGTGGATCCCGCTGCCCGGACATCGACCGAAGATTAACGCGCGGGGAGAGAGCGGTTTCTCGCTCGTACCAAAGACACGTGGCATTGCTCGTGTGGGATCGCTGACCCCGCGGTAAATACCGCCAGCCGACAAGAGCGGTGCGGGGGAGAAACCGCCGGTTTTGCTGTGCGCCGGGGACAGAGGTAGGGCCCTCACTCCTGATGATCTCTGCGCCGTAGATTGAACTCTGATCGGACGGCTGCGACGGCGCCCGGGACTTAAATGATAAGCCCCCTTTTCTCCCAGCCCATGGTCCTGTAGCTCAGGTCACATGAAAATCAAAGCGGGAGGGGCTAAGGCTTAAGGGGCTTCGGCCCGATATATAAAATATACATTTTAAACGTTATAAAGCATATTTTCGGGCGGAGATGATAGAATTAAATGGGGCCCAGGGGTTTTTGCTCTAAAAAACGTCAGAGATGGATTTTGGAGAAGGTGGTGGCCGAAATTTAAATAGGGAAAGGGGATATGTACAACAGTCCCCATTGTGGACTTCTAGGTTTTATTGTAAGTCTATAGGATTATTGAAGATTTAAATTGACTCATATTGGGCTTTTGAATCATGCAAATAGGTCAAGTATTAAGTCAAATATGATTTATGGATCCTCCACATCAGTCGATCTTCAAGTGATCAAATCAACCTTCAAGTGATCAAGTCGACCTCAATTCTAGTAATTCGAACCCATCAAAAGGCTATAAATATAGGGAGATTGAATTCATTTGGAAGCATCTCTCTCACACTCAGAAATTCGATATCTTACTGCATCAAGGAAAAAGTGTGAAGTGAAGGAAGAGGTCTTTTGGAGCGCGGTTTTGGGAAAGCTAAAGGAGTTGAAGAAAATTGAAATTTTGGTGCTACTCTCTCTCTCTCTCTCACGTGCTATAGTCTGGAAGATTGAAGTTCTCCATCATTTACTGCATCAATTACTGCTACCAAGAGAAAAAGAGGTTGAAGTTGATTATGCTGGAAGCTGATGCCTTGAGAAATTGTATTGGGTCAAAATAGAACTCGTAGAAGCAAGATCAAAGTATTTCCGTAAAGATCGAAGTTCCATAAGCAAGGTCAAATTTCTAGGTCAAAGAAAATTCTACATAGTGCTGCTACTGTTGCTGCCAGATTGAAGAAGGATCAAAAGGAAGGCTGAATTGGTGTGGAGGAAGTCTGAGTCAAGGTCTAGAGTCTCAAGATTACTATTAAAGGATGAATTACTGACCGGGTTTTCCCCGAGAGTGGGGTTTTTCCCTGGATTTTGGACTACATCTGGTGTCCTTGATCTATGTGCATTTTCTTTGATATTTTCTTGATTAACTAAGAAGAAAGAACATAATAAGAATTAAGGAAAATCACAAGTAAATAATCAAGAATAAGAGATTATTTTTTCCTTTCTGATTCTCTAACAATATCTCCCTCACTATCTCTCCATCTCTCCCTTGTCATTGCCTCTCCCTCTCCACCTTTATCTCTCTATGTATTTCTTCTTCCCTCCATTTCTCACCCCCTCCAACTCCATCTCTCCCTCCCTCTCTCTCTCCTCTCTCTTAATTCATCTCTCTCTTCCTTACTCTCTCTTCCTTTCCCTCCCACCTCCCTCTATCTCTCCCCCCATCTCTCCCCCCATCACACTCTGTCTCTCCACCCTCCCACACTGTCACTATCTCCCTCAATCTCTCTCTCCTCCATATCTATGTCTCCCTTTCTCTCTCTTCCTCCATATCAATCCCATTGTACATAGAAAATATAACCTTTGGCATATGTGGAAAGTATACTGATCTCTTGCCATATGCAAGTAAAGTTCTTCATCTCCATAAAATTATTTCCTGCAAAAGTCACAAACCCATGAAACCTCCCATTTCTATCTCAATGCTATCCACTTCAGAGTATCCTCTAGAAAAAAGGAGATCTACTTGCACTCGTGTATAGATCTTATGTTCACAAAGAAATATTTGATTTGGAAAAAAGAAACATACCAAGTTGGCTATTAGTTTGTATCAAATCAACAATTGGGCATATAACCTGTGTGCACAAATACTGAATTGATTCCAACCAAGTTGGTCATTATTTTGCATATAATAACCAAAAATGATATAACAATACAAATTCCATTGTGTATGTTATCTTATGATATTTCTAAATGAATGTAAGTTTTTTGTCTTCCAAGTTAAGGTATAAACTTGTTGTCCAAGTTAAGCATTGTCACTAAAAAGATCGGGTCTTGTCAACTCACAAAAAATGAATGAACTAGAATTTCTATTTTCAATGTTGTAATATCCATTCAAATATTAAACCAAAAAGAATTGGTGACTTGGAAATGCATACTAGCCCTTCTATAAGAATCAACCAACAAAAGATAATCTAAAATTACTATTTCAAGTGTTGGAATCTACATTCAAGAAATTGTTAAGATGTAAAATGTGCAAAATTTTCCTTGTTGTCCCTTGCTGTCTCTATTGATGATCAAATAAAAACCACTAAAGTCTCCATCCTGCAGTTCTCTCTATGGAAGTTTAGTAGTATAAGGTTGGAAATCCTCGCATCCACATTGTTTTTTATGAAATAACAATAAAGATAAAAATAGAAATATGCTCACCTTTCGGCATTCTAGGAATAAGGTGTACATAGAAAGCTTGTGTGCATGAAATAAGCGCTTCCTCAACTGATCTATATATTTAAACTTCCGGTCACACTTTGGTAACTCTTTCCCTAGCTCTTGAGCCCCACAAGTATTGTCACAAACACTACAACTCAACTTGCACATTGCTTTGATCATTTTGTAATGTTGTTCATCATCAAATACACTTGTGTGTCTAAATGAAACTAAAAGTTTCCTAATTTTCCCTCATTTTCTTGAGGTGTTAAGGTATTAAAGTCCGCTAGTGCATTTTTGTAGTCTCCTAGTGCTTGCTCACATGCCAGATAAGTCACATTTTATTGCAAATTTTATAAAATTGCAACCACTAGAATGCATTAGAGCCTTTTAATTTATTCATAGATTGTACAGAGATTTAAGGTGAACAAAAATGAAAATATACCTTAGTTATCACAACACTAGGAAATTATTGTTTACAAATGCAACAATTTTTTTCATTAAGGATAAACCACAACCTTGAGGTGCAAGTAGAGCATATTTCAAGGTGGCCACATGGCCCATATGCCAACCACTCTAGTGATTCGACACAAACATCACAACATTCTTCCATTTCTTTAGAAAGTATCTTCTCAAACAAATCCTAGCATAAAAATTCACAAATAACCATTAATTATCTTTATATTCCTTAAAAAATAAAATTTAAATATAGATCCAAATCTAATGAATTTTCTTGCACACAAAATTCTATTTTGTTAACTCTTCTAGTGCCTTCTTTGCGTGACAAGTAATCAAATAACAAGACACAACAAATTTTTAGTGGGGACTATGAACAGGTTCATTGCTATCAGATATAGCTACAAAAATTCCCATGGAACCATTGTTTCAAAGTGGTAATGAATTTTATTACCATCCTTCAAACACATTTTTCTATTTTTGCAATTTTTTTGTCTACTTTTGAAGTTTCAGAGCATCTACACTAGAGCACACACTACAATTAAAAGCAAGGCCTTCCTTTCAAATCTCGACTCCCGAGTTTTGTGCATAAGTAATTTGTCAAAGATTACAAATATTCTCCATAAATTAAGAGATAATATCTAGAGTGTCAAAGCTTGACTACCTCTGGAATAATGGTTTTAATTACGCCTTTCTCAAAACACTCTTTTTATTTCTCCTTTCTTTATAGGCATGTAGGTTGTGTACACTGCAATTTTTCCTTTCCTTATGAGTTATGTGACAGATCCACATGTAATCAGTTAAAGATCACCGAATTTCTCCTTATGAGAGATGATGTTAGAGTGGCGTGGCCAGTTATGCATGTGAAGTTGTAGAGCATCTGCATTGGAGTGTACACTATAATTAAAATAAGGCGTAGTTTATTTGAAGCATGAAGGATTTTTTTTTTTTAAATTGGGAAGACAGAGCTCACCACCGCATCAAGCTCTGTAGCCCTGATGTGGCAGCGGTGGTGAGATCATCATCTAGAAAAAATAAAAACCTAAGGTGAATTATGGAAATTCCATGGATTTTTTTGCAGTTTTTTTCATACAGACAAAAATGATACAAAACCATGGATCATAGATGTCATTGATATGCAGTGACATATTAAACTATATGGGCAATTAAAGAAATGATATTATTTCATGTTATTACCATATGGGAAAATGAAATTACAGAAATATAAATATATTTTTTAAAACGTAAATTAATATAGATTTATTTTAAGTATCCATAAGTTAATGTTGAAATAGAAAATCTTATCATTTAAATGCCATATTTCTAAGTGTCTTCAGCTAAACCTTAGTCTTGCATTAATTGGTTTGATGGATGTAGGCTTAAGAGGGACTATTCCATGTCCTCCATTGCGTGCTCTTGACATAGTGGCATTTAATGCTTTTATTTCAAGAGGCTCATAGTTTCAACGAGCTTGACCAATTGAATTTAAAAAAAAAAATCAAAATACATAGACAATTTGTAGAGATGGCAAGAAATTTGATACTACTGATGAATTCGAATAGAATACAAGAGACACAAATTTATTCTACAGTCTACGGAATAGAAAATCACAAGGCAGAAACACATGCAATGACATGCAACCATAAAAACACAAGGAGCACAATGATTTTATAGGGGAACCCAACTGGGAACCCCCCCGGCTACTTTTCATTAATAAGATGAGATTGAGAAACTATTACAAAGTATTTCTTCAACTATGAAGCAAAACTTGCACTGTAAACATGTTCCCCTGCTGACTGATTATATCTGGCTAACACTTAGCATATTCAATCCACCCAACTTCCTCATATTTCCTTGTGCAATATAGGAGAAATTAAGCTCCTAAATAATAGGAGAATTCCATATTTCCTTGTGCAATTCCAAGGGAATTGATCACTTGCTTAATTACCAACCCTATACTCTCAAATAACATACAATTGATAATTACAATGCGCCTTTTTCTCCACTCCAACTAGGAAATTCAAATTCCATGCATTTATGGGCTATTTTTAGTTGATTTACTAGTTAACTGAGAGATCAGTGAGTTAGAAACAATCATAACTATTCACCTGACCTTCACTTGACTCAATTAGTGACTAGAGCTCATTTAATTGAGTTCATATGAAAATACCCGAATTAGATTGGTAAATTTTACCAATCACTACATGCACAACTCTACTCGAAGCCCACAAACTCGAATTTGCTGATCTAACTAAGTGAAAAGGCCATGTCACTCACGCTAACTGCAATCCAAGTCCTCCTACTGATGTGGAAAATTTTATTTCTCCTTTTAACTAAGGCACTAGTCAAATGAAGCTTTTCTTGCTACATTTCTAACTCTCCCTCTTAGAAATAAAATGGTTCTGCACCACCCTTATCCTATACCCATGGAAATTGAATTTTCCCCTTGACAATGCATTTTTCAAAATATCTACATCTTACTCCTATGTGGGAATGTACTGCAACATCATGGTTCTCCTTTGCATACAATCTCTCAAGTGATGGTACCTGATATCAGTGTGCTTGGACCTGTCATGAAATACTGGATTCTCATAGAGTTTGATACAAATCTGATTATCTCAATAAATTAATGTTGGATCCATCTCTTGACTGAAAAAGACCACCAAGAATTTTCGTCATCCATTGGCCTCACATGTTGTTTGACTTGCAACCATATACTCATTCTCTATTGGGTTGACTACCATAGACCTCTGTTTCTAGCTATACGAGGAAATAGCTGTAGACCCAACACTGAAGATAGCTCCTGAAGTACTCTTCCTATCTAATGGACTCCTTGCCCGATTTGCATCAGTGAATTATTGGAGATTCACACCATCTATCCTCTTGTACCATAACCCATACTCAATTGTGCCTCTGAGCTATCTGAGCACATTCTTTGCTGCTTTCTAGTGAATCTTGGTAGGATTCACCATAAACTGATTCAAGTAATTAAATGCATAACATATGTTGGCCCTTGTGTTCACAAGATACATCAAGGAACCCACCAACTATATGTAAATGGTAGGATCTACTTCCTCTCCTGAAGAAGCATCCTCCTTCCTCCAATTTGTAGCTAGAGGTGTGTCCATCAAATTGTATTCCTGCATATGAAATATCTAAATTATTTTAGAGGAATACTTCTTGTAACTCACAAACAACTCTCCATATCCTGCCATACCTCCAACCTAAGGAAGTAATGCATCAAGACCATGCCCTTCATCTTAAATTCTCTTGCAAGTTCCTCCTTGAAAGAGTGGATAAAATTCTCAACCCCTGTAAGTATGAAGTCATAAACATACAATACTAAGATAAGAAACTTTCCATCGACCATAATGTGATATATTTGGTATCTGCTTCACTTTTGGTGAAGCCCAATCCAATGAGATATGTCTCAATCCAAGTGTACCATGGTCGGGGTACCTGTTTCAGAACATAAATGGCTCTCCTGAGTCTGCAAAAATGTGTCTCCTTGTCATATGTCTCAAACCATTTAGTCTATTTTATGTAAATCTCTTCCTCAACCACTCCATTTAGGAAGGGAATTTTCATCTCCATTTGGTGTATCTTCCACTCTGTTATCACCCTAATTTTTTTTTTTTTAAAAGTCTGTAAGTTTACACTATTTCGGTCATAGTTTCAAGTAGGTTTTGAGTTACTTTAGTCTTGATAAAGGGTAGGTCATAGATTTAGAAGTCTCAAAGGTCAGTTTTCAATTTCAAATAAAGTCTTTTAGTCTCATTCCATGATTAAAAAGTCTTATCATTCACTTAGAAATCATGTCATTAGATTTTGGATGAAATTCATGCAATTAGCCACAAAACCGCAGTTTCGTAGCGCGTTTAGTTCAAAAATGGGTTTTGCGCTATGAAAGCGCTACTACTTTCATAGCGCAAAGTGAAAAAAATACAATATGTGCGCTACGAAAGCGCGGATTCTTAAAAGGTTATGTCAAAACCCAGAATTTGTCAGAAAATCCGTTAAGTAATGATGGGGTAACATCATGGTGAGTCAGTTAGAGGTCATATTCAAAGTACTTAACCATTCATATCCATTATTATCATAGCATGGGTTTCATATTGGAAAATGGGATTTCAAAATTCGAAAACTGTTATCTGTTCTAGTCATTCCAGTCTACATTTTATCATACTAAACCGTGAAACATCTCTGTTTCAAACTCTAAAGTATTAGAGTTAAGCCCGTGGTTGTTCTATACCAAGGCTATTTTCATACATAATCAAGCGAGGCTGCCAAATCAAATCAAGCGAGTCTGTCCCTTTTTCTCAAGTGAGGTTACCAAATTAAATCAAGAGAAGCTATTTTATAAATTCTGAAGGAAGCCAACAAATTTTTCTCTAAAACAAACATGGCTGAGGAGAAAAAGAACCACAAAGGAGGACATTGTTTGAGATCTGAACCTGAAATCACAAAAGTTTTAGATGAAGATCAAACAGTCATGGATGCTTTCAGTAAAGCAGGTTGTTTAAATTTCTGTGAAAAGTTGCAAGGTGGACATACTCAGGTATCTAAAGAGTTTGCATTACATTTCAGTGGGAAAAATACAAAGGTTGGAATGTTAAACATGTTAGTGACACCTGAAATAAGAGCTCTAGTGACTGAAATACCTAGAGGACAAGAAACTTAGTTTAAGGGTTTTAGATTCGATATGGGCATGCAAGATGTTTATGAAGACAGAATATGCAGAGATGGACCTAAACAATGCATTTCATAGAAACTGTATTAAGGATAGCTATGCCAAACTACTATTCAACATCCAAAGATATTTCACATGCGAAGGCATGTACCACAAAGTCTACACCTATCATTTCAAACTCCTATTACATTTCACAGGTATGATATCACTGGATTTACCATTTTTCCTATATAGAAGTGTTTCCAAAATGGCTGATAAATTTCAAGTAAAATCCGAGGGTTGTGAAACATCTCTGTTTCACCATGGTTTAATTAAACTGTTGGTTTTGAATGAGCTCTAGAAGATTAATAGGGATTGATCTTCTTTTCTTTTTATAGGAGGATTTGAAATGGAAGCTATAACCCTAGTTAAAAACCCTAAGGAAAAGGAAAATCCATCACCATCGGCAAAATTCAGTCAAATAGTGGATATAAGGACAAGAAGGTTTGTGAAATTGAAGCCAAGGAAACAAGTGAAAGATAAGGTAGAAAGAACACCAGTGATTGTTACATAAAATCCTTCACCTGAAAAACAGGGATTACAAAGTACTAAGGAAGCTAAACAAAAAATAACAACTGGTAGGCAAGTAGTTCAGAGAATTACAAGGATCCAAGCTGCAACATCAAAAGGAAAGAAAATAGCTTTAGGATCAAATGACAGTCTAGGATTGAAAGGAAACTTAGATGAAATACTGCATGCAATAGACATAGAAGAATCACCTATAGTGCAAGCTAATTTCATAGGAATAAATGAAAGCAAACATAAAAAGGTGAAATCAACAAAGAAGCTGGAGTTTAAGGGTGAAGATGCAGCATTTGTTTTCCAAGCTAGGAAGCCTATAAGTAGAAATTCTAAAAGGCTCAAGGAACTTATTGCAGAAGTTGAAGAAACCAATAAAGCAACTACTGTTCTTGAAGAGATAGTTGATCTTTCCTCACCTGTGGCAAAGCATGCAAAAAACAGAGTAATCACAACACAAGAATAAATGACCAAATATAAAAGCATGGAGGAGGAGTTAAGATTAGAAAACCATGAGATTTATAAATTGAAGAAAAGAGCCAGAAAAAATTTCATTGAGAAAGCAAAATTTAAGAGGATGAAATCTGTTTGGGAAGGTCAAATAGTCTCCAAATCAGAAATATCAAGCAGTGAAGAACAATTCTTCACATGGACAGTCCCAGCCATTAAGGAGGAAAAGTTTGTAAGAGTGATCAACAATCATTTGAGAGCTAGCAATAGAAGGTTAAGAAGACAGGTGGAAGATCTGGAGATACAATTGACAAGGTCTCAAGAAAAGTTAAAAAGGCAGTGAAACAGAATGATAAATCCACAAGACAATCTCTGATCAAAATGAAGGTAAATTTTGATGAAGATTATGTTTTCAGGGTCATATTGCTGTGTTTTTGAAATAATACCAATACCCTTAAAGTTTAAGTATCTCCAAAGTGTAAATTTTGAAGACAATTTTGACAAAATTGCTTACACAGCAGTTTCGTAGCACAAATAGTGCAAATCTGATGAAATGCACTACGAAACTGCTGAAGCAGTCTTTTATCAATTTTCATATCAAGTTTTGAGGGAATTTTGGTGAATTTTGTTTTGAAATCGTTGGTGGAAGTGTGTTAATGGAAAATGAAGGCTTCCCTAAAGAAAACAAATCAAAAGCAGATTAGAAAGGGAGCTAAACACTGCGCTACGAAAGCGCTATGAAACTGTGTTGTGTTCGTAGCGCAGGTTTATCCTTACCTTTTTTTTTGCATTGTTCGAAGTTTAGATTCTGTACAGCTGGAGAATTGAAGACATATGGTGTAATATTTGGCAACAAGAGGCATGTAGACATGATTCATTAATGGTCAATGTGCTCAAAACAGATAAGGGAAACAAAGGGCCTAAAAAACAGGAAGACATGTTTCCTAAATTTTAGGAGAACATTATCATCAATAGCATGGCTACATCAATTTAAAAGATCATCATCCAAATTCGACTTCATGGGAGTACAGGTGGCAAAAGATGTAATAAACATTAGATAAGGTTGTTAGGAGGGTATTAAAGAGTTTTAGTCCTATTAGAAATAGGACTTTTCATTAGGATTATAGCTGTTAATTTGTAATAAATAGCATGTTTATGATTAGAAAAGGTGTCAAACTCTGTGAGTTTGATGTATCTAGTGGAGAAGAAGGAATCCTATTTTTTAAATGTTCTACAAAGAGCATAAGATAAAAATCGAAAGGGTTGGACATTTTTATTAGCAAAAAACCATGTTTTGTATGTAATGGGTTTTTTCAGCTTAATACAGAGTTCTGTGTAGATAAATCAAGGTTAATGAAGAGTTCTTGTTCATCATTATTGTTCTTATGGAATTCTTCAATATTTTCATCTGCAGTGGTGTTTGTTTATGATACTTAGAATTCATTCATAATGCTCTAACTTCCTTCATATACAAACTAATTGTGTGTTTCACTGTTCTATATGTTTTACTCCTTGATTTGAACTCCAAATGCCTTGACTTCCATGCTAGATAGTTTGTGATGTTTTTGTTGAAATTGTCTTGAATCCATAGCCCAATGAATGTTTGCTAATGTGATTTACAACCAGTTATATCATCTATCTATTTTACCTTAGAGTTAGCCATCTACTTATTTATAAAAAATCATAAAATTTTGAGAGAGCCCTCTCATGTTGAGGAGGCTAAGCCTTAGCCAAAATATTGGTCTGAAACAGTTACACAATGTTTACTTGATGAGCAGCCCATGAGGCCTAATTTTGTGATAAAAAATTCCATTTGCACGACTAAGGCTAGAATGGTTTTGATTGAGGAATATATTGCCATAGGGGAAATTTTTTCCTCATATTCAACTCCCTCTACCTGCAAGAAGCCTTTGGCTAGAAATATGGCCTTGTACTTCTCAATGCTCCCATCAACTTCATGCTTCACTTTCTATATCCATCTGAAACCAACCAATAAATTGTTCTATTGTATTTGCACCATATCACATACACTGTTCTTCATGATGGAGTCATACTCCTCCACCATGGCATCAACCCACACTAGTTGAGAGGTTTCTTCCTCAAATGAAGAAGGCTATGACTCAATGAGCTTGTCATGAGAGCCATATACCCAGTGTATTTTTCTGGTGACTTCCTTTGCCTACACAAGGATGTAGGAGCTCCCACATTCTCTCGTGCATCTTGCACCAACGTGTTAGCCTCTCTGGTTCTCTTCCTCCCTTCTCAAGAATATTATGGTTGAGTGGGAATATCCACTTGGCCTCCTCTCTTCTCCTCCATATGTGGCTACTCCACAATATCTTAAAGCTCTGTATGAGGCTATTCCTTTGGAGCTAGAAGCTCCTCCTCTGGTGGGATACTCAACTCTCACTCTAGAGGGCATCTTATAACCTTCTCCTCATCAAAACTTACATCTCTCTTCATCACTATCATCTTGAGTGATGATAAATAAACCCGGTAATTATGCGGTGTCTTTTTGTATCCTAAAAATAATCCCATCTAAACTGTAGGCTTGAATTATTCCTGATATCCTTGGAGACATGAAAATACACAATAGCTCCAAAAATTCAAAAAAGGGAATCCTTTGGCTCCCTCCAAGAGAAAGATTCTTCGGTTGTGATCATGTGCAATATTCTGTGAGGGCCCCTGTTCTGCAAATTAACTTCAGTGTTTCTTGCTTCTACCTATAGATGTAATGGAAGCCCTTGATCATGCAACATGGCTCTTACTGCTCCCAATATGCTTTTGTTTTTCCTTTCAACCACCCCATTTTGCTGTGGGTTATGAGGTGCTATCAATTCTCTTCTAATACCCTCTTTGGAAAAAAAATCCTTGAAGGTGTTAGATAAAAATTATCCTTCATTATCATTTCTCAGGGCTTTTAATTTCTGACCAGTCTCCTTTTAAACCAATGCTTTGAATTCAAGAAAAAAACTTCATCCTTTTCCTCATGAATACGATCCAACATTTTCGAGAAAATTCATCAATACGAATAACATAATTCATGTGTTTTGCTATAGATGCTATAGAAACTGTTCCACATACATCACAGTGGAATCACTCCAAGATTGCTCCAACTCTAGTATCTCGACCCTGCAAGGTGGATTTGACATATTTCCCTAGTGCATATCCTTTGCAGACATCATGTTGGTCAAGGGTGCATTTCAGGAGTCCGATGGTAATTTGATGCATGATTTTTAAGGCCCCATGTTGTAAGTTTCCCATGCGCCTATGATAGAGTTATCCAACATCTCAACTCTGCACATCTTCTTCCTTGATACTAAGTGCAACGCAAGCATCTATCTCAATTTTGTAGAGATTTTTCACTCTAACTCCAATATGTTTCACTCGCCCCATGGCTACATGCTTCAAAAAATATTTTCCCTTGCTGAACACAATATCATAACCTATGTCCTCCAATAAAACTAGAAAAATAAAATTATTCTTCAAACTAAGTACATACATGACATATTTCAGATGAATATGGGAGACTAACTCCCTCTTAAAGGTGACAATACCAATTCCTTTGGTACTATACCTCCCATCATCTCCAAGTTCTATGTGCATTTGGACATCGTTATCCTCTAGGTTACTGAAGAATTCTTTGCATCTTGTCTGATCCAGGTGGATATTGGTGGCCACCCACCTATTCCACTTGGACCCCTGCCAACTTTTCTTTCAATTTCTTTAATTATAGCACAATTTACTATTTTTGGCAGTTTTTTGGGTCCTAAAATTCTGGAGTCGTTTTGAGGCCCTAAAAGATGATTTTTTGGAAAACAGGCAAACCCTTAGCATGTGGTAGGTGTTTACAATGGAAAGTTTTAGTCCTCAGATACATATTTCTAACGAGGTATCTTGTGTGTCAAATAGGGATCGAAAGCCAAAGTTACAACCTCGAGAAGTTGATTTACCAAGTTACCCTAATGGGCCCACAAACTTTTGGCTCTTCATCTCCTCAGGTTAGGTTTTTTTAATGTTTAAGGTTTTCCATTATTTCTCAATAATAAATAGGCCTCTGAGCCTCATTGTAACACAGGTCAGAAGGCATGTAGCCACCACATCTCTTCTCAAAGATAAGCTACCAATGCTTGAGCTAGTTTATTTCCATTCTGCATGTAAATTTTTTTCAATATTTTGTTATCATTGAATTGATGTTCAAATTTTTTTTGTAATCTATGTTTCTATTTAAATCTATTTTTCATTTCATTCCTACATAAATTTGGATCAGTGATATCAGAGCGGTCTGCTCTTTCTCTGTTTTTCTGCGCACGTTCCCAACGAGGTTTGGGTATAAGGAGTTAGGGATCGAACTGGTTGAACCTTTGCAAGAATGACCTTGCTAACCATGAAGACCTCCCATAGAGGAAGAAAAGAAATATGAAGGAGCAAGAGATCCTTTCAAAATATTTCTCTAAGAATCCCTTAAGCGACAAAGGAACACAATGATGGACAAATTTTCCCAGATCCTTCGGCGGATGCCCATAAGCAACACATCTTAATCCAGCATCCACTCTGGAGGCACCACCTCATTTAATTTACAAGTCAACTTTAGAATTCCCATATTTGAAGGCTAGATAGATGCGCATGTAGTTGATTAATTCTATTGGAAGGATATTTTTCCAATAGGGAAAATATTACTTTTGCACTCCTCAAAGATGCCCCCCACTTCAAGGATTAGTGGGAAACTTATTGTGAGCAGAGGGATGAGAGGGAACTCTCGTTATTTTCAGTTGCACCCATTTGGAATTATTTTTGAGATAACATAAAGAAACAATATTACCCTATCAAGAGCTATGAAGATAAGTACATAAAGTGGACCACACTGCAGCAGGGAAGGGACCAAGACGTGCTGAAGTTCATGGATATTTTTCATACCCTTCATAAGAAGTTGTCTATAAAGGATTTTGAGTGGCATATGGTACTCAAGTATACATAAATACATCTGGGATGAGATGGGGTTCTTGGATATCTCACTTGGTGTCGCCTATCGATACACTGTCAAGATCGAGCAGAAATTTAAACAAAAGAAGCAAGATCACAAAACAAAGGGAAAAGCCAAGACATGGTTACCCAAGACAACCCACTCAAGTTGTAAGCAAATAAAAACACCACAAAGAAAAATAAAGACACAAGAAAGTGGTGTGAGTTTCATAAGATCCCCACTCAAAACACAAGTGAGTGTCGAGCCAAGAAACGATTGGTGGTCGAGCTGAAGGATTCAAAGTCAGATGCATTTTCTGACTGAGTTAGAATGTGAATGGGGGAATGACAAAGGGAAGCATATTATTGATGTGAATCCCAACACCATTGTTGCCGCTACCAAGGTCTAAAATATTGATCCTTAAGATCTAGAGGAGGGGGAGCATTTATTTCACTCACAGATGTGGGTGAAGGGTTCTCCACCACGATTCATTATCAATAGCTGGAGAGAAAAACAAATCATTTCAACAGAGGTCACAAAGCAGTGTTTCCTAATGACCACATCACACCCACAGCTGTGTTGAGGCCTCATAATTCCATTGCCACAACGTGGAGGAAAACCACCCAATTCGGACCTTAGAGAAAGTCCTTTTCCATTTGGTGTGGTGGCTCCAACTGGGGATAAAGGGACCAATTTCCAAATAAGGATGATTTTGGGGTGTTCTTTGTTTATATAACATGAAATGGGAAATGGATTTAATATATCTCATGCATTTATCTAAAAATATATATTCTACTATATACCTGGGGCATTTCTTCCTTTATGCGATCTTAAAAGATATCCTCCAACTATTAGTAATGAAGATTATTTAATAGTTGAAAGAGATAAAAATTATGTAAAGATGACTCTTTTAACAAAATAGATTGATTAAAAGAATTGTGAAAAGTGTATCAAATTCATATGTGTGATTATATATCAGATAAGAAATCATTGATAAATATTAGTATAGAATTTCATTTAACATTTATTTATGATAACAGTTCAAATATATAGTGCAAGTAAAAAGATGACTACCAATCTAAAAGGAAAAACTTAATATAAGTGAATAGAAGTACCATATAGATGAATTCCTTCTCATATAAACTAACAATATTTTTCTACTCCTCTTCACTTTCAAGAATTTAAAGAGTACAATAGTGCAACAGATTCTGTTCCATTAATCCATCAAAGCATTAACAAACTTATAGAAATGCATTCTTTGTAATTGTTTTTGACAAATTTCTGGACCCTTCTCTAAATGCATGAGAAGGGTTTAAATACTAAACTATGATATGTTTAAAAATAGATTATTACATAAAAATAGAGGAGGTTTCAAACAACCATCCTCTTAAAGAGTAAACTTCAACTACAATCTAGGAAAATAAAGTAACAATTTAACTATGAGTTATAATTCTCCCTCTAGATTTGATCTCGAAGTTGATAGATATCTAGCGCGGGTTTGAGCTGAGCTGGCTGTGAAACTCTTTATCTGACCTGGCCCTTGAATACTGCATTTTAAAGTGTTGGTTGTGACCTTTTTTTTGAATCAGTTAATGACTGCAGGGTTTGGTATGATGATAAGGTTTGATCAGAAAATTCCAATAATTTTCTTGATCAAACTTATTTACTTTTTTAATCATTTCTTCCTGCATATTTATCTTTTTTTTCCATTGTGCTTCTAACGGCTTGATTTGTGAGAGCACTTCAGGTGTGGACTCTTTGATAAGATCAACTTTCAAAATTTGTTCACATACATATTCAGTAATTTATTTTGTTAACCTTGATGCTTTTGTTGCTACTTTGTCTGCTTGTCTTAGCTATGCTTCCCAATCTTTAAATAATATTTCATTATGAAATTCATCTACCTGAGGTAGATCGGCTTCCTTTCTTGAGTCTGATGCTTGCCATTCAATGAATTCAGTAATTTTCTTCTCAATTTTCTCATACTCAAGTTTCTTGATAACCACTTGCTGGATTAGGATTTCAATTGAATCATAATAAGAGCTAGTGATTGAAGCTTGTTGGAAAAATACTTCTTGTTGCTGCTTTAGCTTAGAATTCACTTATAATGCTTCTCTTTTGAATTTCTCTACATGTGGCTAGATTTTTA
The DNA here is from genome assembly GCA_034641835.2 of Pinus albicaulis. Classification (NCBI taxonomy): domain Eukaryota; kingdom Viridiplantae; phylum Streptophyta; class Pinopsida; order Pinales; family Pinaceae; genus Pinus; species Pinus albicaulis. Next base: position 1,600,316,419 of record CM076578.1, on the reverse strand, counting down.
ATTCTTTTATTGATGGTTCGAGTTGTGTTTCCTTTTCTGCAAGTTACACTTGATGCTGCAGAGTTAGTCTTTCAAAATCCTTTTGAAACCGAGACATTTTCAATTCCATTTGCCTACTGGAGTCGAGCTTTTATTGTTCTAACAGTATTTCTAAATCTTGTATTTTTTCTTCCCTTTTTTTTAGTAATGATTGAACTTCAGTAGCCTTGTCAATAATGGCAGTAGCATATGCCCCTGCAAGTTGTGATAGATTAGTAAATGTTCAGTAGGATCAGCTAGAGGATCCTTCCATAGAACATCAACATATTCATTTGTAATATTTGAGTCTGTATCATCCATTATTCTCCTTTTTCTTCTCTTGACTACAACCTTATGACTAGGACTATATAAGACATCCAATGAAGGAATTTCTTCAATTTGTAAAACTATCTGCTTTGTAGGGTAGGCCGGAATGATCTCTCGATCATGAGTTTCAGGTAGTTGTTGTAGCAGAGTTGCAGTTTCAACTAATTTTTGAGAATGTTCTAGCGTCTGAAAACTGGTAGATTGATCAGTATTAGGATTTGATTGCAATGTTTGCAGTGCTTTAGAAAACATTTCCCATTCATTCTTCAAATCATTCGGTTGAGATTTTTCTTCTTGATCAGGTGTATTTTCGATGTGCTAAATTTCTTGGGAAGACAATCCAGTTCCATTAATTCCTCCTTTCTCTTGCATTTCAATATCTTCGACTACTTTATCAATTACCTTTTTAGGGCTCTCATTTCTTTTTTCAGATTCATTATTGGAATGATCCGAATTTTGAGATTGATGTTCTGATTGCCCTAACTCATGAATATAGTTTTCTTGGGATTCATCTTCAAACATGTATTCAGCTTCATTATTCAAGCTAATACTTGGATTTGGTCTGTTGACATCTTCAATAATCAATAAATCCAAAGGAATCCTTTCCAGTCTCTTGTTTCTATATTCTTGGAAGGATTCAAATTCATCTTGATTGAGCTGACTCGATGCAATTTTTAGTACATCTGTAAAATTTTCAATGCCTTGAAAGAAATCATCAAATTTATCTATCTCTTTCACAAAAGGCTTCAATTTCATCTCTGTGGTGAAATTATTAATCACATCATTGGGGTCGTATGGCCTCTTTGGCATCACAACCAATTTTAATAAATTAACATTTGAAACTTCCTTGAAGGTATGACCAATATCAAAAAGTGCAAAAGTACTACACTGCAAAGGGAAATTAGGCCAAATGGCCTTCTTATCATCTTTGAGTTGCTTTGAAATACCACTTACCACAAGTTGGTAAGGAATTTCTCTAGCAAGTAGCTTGTCAGGAACATAATATGGCAGGATGCAGGGAGAAGCATAACTTTCGAAAAATCTGACATAGGTGAAAATTTCTTCGAAAACCCATTTAGAAACAAGCATAATGTCTGTACTAGCCTCTCTGGAAATCCTAGGGGATTTCTCGTTAAATATAATCTGGTGCATAGGTAGAATGAATCTATGACAAATTTTGTAAAAATGTAGATGAAAATATGACTCCCAAAGGGCTCTGTGGTAAATATGGATTGGAGTGGGGTCTTGGGTTGTCCACTTCCATCCCATAGTAGGAAAACTAGAACAAAAGAAAATTGCGTCCATGACATAGGCACTCAAGTAAAAGGGGGGTATTGGCCTAGAAGAAAAACTTCTTTTAATTCTATATTCCATGATACTTCTAGCCAAATTATCAGACATAATATTTTCCCAATTCAGAATTAAAGAATTGACGATTGTGTCAATTAATGAGACCCAGTCTACAGAAAACCTAGTAGTATTAGGCCTTGCAAACAATCTACACAACATTCCAGCAACATAGCAATAGGGGGAAGGAATTTGTGCTATCGAGTACATACCAAGTTTGTCTCATTTAAGATTTCCCTGGTTATCCTTCCATTCCTTTATAACTTTCATCAGGTCTGGATGTTTCTCTGTAAAGCTTCAAACAAAAGCTTTGTCATAGTTCTGCTACGGGATGGGTAAGTGGTACATTGGCCTCAAATCTTCTGCCATGAATGAACCAATATAATTGTCCTTTGAATTCTTAAATGTCATACCTGCTATCTTCAGGTGGTCAATTACCCACTTAACCATATCTGTATAGGGAAGACTCTTTGACCTTGTTGCTACTTTATGAAGGAAAGAGCATGCAACGTCGAAATAAGACAGGTTTGAAGAAACTGACGCGCCTGCTGTAGCAACTTTGATTATTACCCTTGGCTGTTCATTCTCGAAGAGTTTATACATTGCCTCCCAAGAGGAATTGCCGCAATCCTTGTTGTAGGTGGTATCTGAGAATAAGATAGTCATATCCGAGTTTTCACTAGATGACACTTGGGAAATTTCCTCGCCTTTCTTGTTCATCCCTCTTATCCTTGCTCCGTTTAGTGGTTTCTTGAATTAAAGTGAACAGAGGAAACTTTAGATATGAAATGAATCTAGATACTGATAGAATTAAAACTAATATAATAAAAAAACTGGCATTCAATCATTCAAAACATGCTCGAAATAGATATCAGTCTTTCAAACCTTACTCTTATTAATTGTTGTTTTAATCACCCATAATTCTTCCTATCAAATCTCTTACACACTTTTACGTATAATGTCTATTCGATCAATTTAAGACGTTAGATCTTATATATGGTTGACTAGATATGAATCATTTTGTGCACTTGAGCAATAACTATCAATATCGCATATCGCAACTTTAAACCATTTCTTTTAGTTATGTTTTTCGTTACTGATGAATTTTGCGAAATGCGATTTGCGCAAATCGCAGATCGCAATTTCCATACAGTAATAAAAATTTCATTTGGTTTTTCGCTGCGAAATGTGAAGTGCACTAAGGATTCAAGACGATGCACTTTTTCAGACATTTGAAATTTTATGATTCTTTCTTTATTAATTCGTAGGGTCGGACTCATTGCAATATTTACTGAATTGTCATAAGATAAACATTTTTCAAGGTGCGATGCGATTTCTTTTAAAAGCGGTGTCTAAATATTTTGTAATGGGAATTTTATATGACTCGAAAAAGGTTTGGTGCGTATCGTAGCTTGCAACACTTAATATTTTTTAAGTTGTTAGGCTTGTAATTTATGCGATTTGTGATGAGTGCTAAGAAATCAAAGAAAAAAGGAAAATATTTTATTTTGCTAAAATTTTTAAACTTAGGCTAAGATAAAATCAAACAAATAAAGTTCCTATTTATTTTAGAGGGTCCCCATTTAGTGAAAATAAATGGTGGGTGTTGTATAGTACAACAAGCCATACACCATCGGGTGGCTTCACCAAGGATGATATCTCTACGCCAGCCAATAGTTTCACCTTCCCTACAACATCAAACCCTTCGCGGATGAGGTGTTGTGTGATGTTTTTCCTCTTGAAGTTTATGATGTATTATTAGGCCAACCATACTAGCGGAAAAGTCATTTTGTGTATGAGTATAGGCCTCACATTGTTATTATTACTTTGGGCAATAAGTTATACATGATACTGAAGGTAGCCCCGCCTACCTCCATCTCTTTGATGTATGCTAAGAAATGTAGTAAGATCATCTCCTAGGCTGAGAATTTTTTTTTATTTTTATAATTCACTCTCAAAGTAAGGGGAAGATCGTGGCCACATCCATGGCCCTTGGGAAGGGTTCCTCCACTTAGCAAAAATAGGTGGATAAGGTCATGGAAGAATACAATGACATCTTCTCCTCACCCATAGTGGTACCCTTGCACTATCAGGTCAAGCATTCGATCAATCTAACTATCAGAGCACCTCTACCCAATGGGTTGATATATCGCTACTCCATTATGTAAAATGAAGAGATCAAGCAATATATACAATAGTTTATGGAAAAAGGGCACATCCAACCAATTTCCTCACCTTGTGGGAGCTCAATTGTACTTTTACACAAGAAGGACGGGACCTAGAGGCTCAACATTGATTATTAGGCACTAAACAAAATTATTTTCAGGAAAATGTATTCAATCCCATAGATTGATGACCTTTTGGACCAACTTTAGGGGGCCAAGTATCTAAAAAATATTGATTTGAAGTATGGTTGTCACCAAGTTCCAATAGAGCCCAAAAATGTATGGAAGACCACCTTCAAATCCAAGGAAGGCATTTTTTAATGGTTGGTCATGCCCTTTGATTTGAAAAGTTCCCTTGCTACTTTTATGAGGCTGATGGATGACATATTGTGGCCCTTCACAAACTCATTCATGGTTATTTATCTAGAAGACATCCTCATATTCAACAAGAGTTGGGACGAGCACTTGCAACACATTCGACATTTCCTCCAAACCCTGCAACAATACAAAACGTGTGCCAACTTAGAGAAATGTACCTTCAGCATGGGCTTAGTCCAATATCTGGGTTACATTATAGATGATCAATGTGCGCATGTGGATCTAGTTAAGATCCAAGTCATTTGGGATTGGCTAGCCTCGACCAGTATAAAAAAGGTTCACAACGTTTTGGGCCTTGCAATTTTTTTATCAAGTCTCCCATATTACTTGGCCTTTGAGTCCTAACAGAGGGAGTTCGTTGAACTAAATAATCGCCTCTTCTCTACACATGTACTCACATTTCCAGACTTGCAACATCCATTTGAAATTGAGACAGATGCCTCTGACTATGCTATTGGTGCAGTCTCACCTAGCATGGGCATTTAATGGCCTATCATAATTAGAAACTTTTAGATACAATTTAGAATTATGCCACCTATGCTAAACATACGTACTCTATCATGAAGGATTTTTGGCAATGGAAACATTACATTCTAAGGAAGTATACAGTCATCCACAGCGATAAGCGACCTCTTAAGTTTATATAGACACAAGGGAAGTTGTAGAATGATCACCATGAAAAGTGGTATACATATCTAAAACAATTCCACTTGATCATTAAATAAAAAAAGAGAAATTCCAATCATGTTGTATATTTCCTTAATCGAACCCCAGTTGTAGAATTGACTAATATTCTCAACTCTTGTGGCCACAAGACCTCTAGATAGATGAAAATGTACAAAAATGATCCAGATTTTCCCACCATATACCATATGCTAGTGGATGACAAGAAAGTTCCCGATTTCCACCTATAAGATGCATTATTATGCTACTTGGGCCACCTTTGTGTTCCTTCAGGCGAGAGTGGCAAGTTGATTTGGGAGGCACCCTACAGGCGATTTGCAAAACAATTTGGTGTGGATAAAAACGTGGTCATACTCCAGAAGTACTTTTATTGGCCAAAACTTTGAAAGGATGTTTGAAAATATATCAGATCTTGCATTGCCTATGCCATCACCTAGTCAACCATCAAGACATAAGGCATGTACATTCCTCTTCCTAATCCCAGCCCTAGGAATCCATATACATGGAATATCTACCTAGCCTCCCTTCTACCAAGCATGGAAATGACTATGAATTTGTGGTCATGGACATTTTTTATAGGATGGTTATATTGACGACCTGCAAAAACAGTATCACAACAAAGGAAATTTCAAAAATATTCTTCAAATGCGTGTGGGTAAATTTTTGGATCCTGCAAACCATTATGTCATATTGAGATAATAGGTTCTTGAATAAGTTATGGTCAAGCCTCTAGAGACTATTAGAAACTAAGCTCACCAAGTTGACTGCATTCCCTCCCCAGACTAATGGCCAAAAAGAAGTCGTCAACAAGATGATAGTGCACATACTGTGCATGTAAAAATACAAGGATCCAAAAACCTAGGGTGAGAGCCTTCCATATATGCATAATAGCTATAAAAAATCACTCCATATCTCAACTGGTCGTAGTCCCTTTCAAGTGGGTCTGGGATTTCAACCATTGTGTCAGATTAATGTTGCCATGCCTCATGCAACTACACATACAAAATCCACACATGTACATTCTAAGGATGATAAATAGACCAAGATTAATGAACACATGAAACAAATCCTCTAGCAGGTTCATGAAATCTTGGAGATTTACAATTCAAAGTACAAGAAACTACATGATCAACATTGGGTGCCACACAAGTTTTAGGTGGGTGATAAAGTTTGGTTGCATTTGAAAAAATAACGCCTTACTAGAGCCCATCAGAAGCTCAAACCACTCCGATATGGGCCTTACACCATCACCAAGGTTGTGGTAGATAATGATTTTGAGCTCAACATTCCCCCATTCCTTGGCCTGCACCCAATGTTCAATGTGGACTACCTTTGGCCATACTTTACACCCTTGCTGGACACATTAGACATTGCAGAACAACCGACACCAATAGAGTGAAACCTAGACTGCATGGAACAAGAAACAAATAATTAGATCATGGACATGAAAATCAAGAACACTCACCAATAGAATATCCAACTGTATAAATTTTTCAAAGTTGGCCAACTCTTGCACCAAGGCAAGTGGCTCACGAGGGACCAAATTGAACAGAAGTTTTCCCATCTCATGAAGGCACTCAACACAATCGGGACCATTACTTCGTAAGGGAGGAAGATTTATCTAGGTGGATATTGGTGGTCACCCACCTATTCCACTTGGACCCCCACCATTGTTTCTTCCATTTTCTTTAATTATAACACAATTTACCATTTTTGGCAGTTTTTCGGGTCCTGAACTTTAAGAACTGTTTTGAGGCCCTCAACGACATTTTTTTTGGAAAAAGACAAGGCAATGATTTATGTCAAGGGTTTTCAATCAAAATTTTTATTTCTTAGATTTATATTTCTAGCAATGTATCGTGTGTGTCAAACAAATATCATATGCAAAATTTATGACCCTGGAAAGTTGATGTAACAACTTACCGCAATGGGGTCCACAAACTTTTGGTGCTTCATCTTTTAGGGTTATGTTTTTGGATGTTTATGGTTTTCCATTATTTCTCGATAATATATAGGACTTAGAGCCTCATTGTAACACAATCAAGAAGTTATGTAGCCGCCGCATATCTTCTTAGAGATAAACTACCATCACTTGAGCTAGTTTATTTCCATTATGCATGTATACAATTTTTAGTATTTTGTTACCAATGAGTTGAAGTTTGGTTTGTGTTGTAGCTTAGTGTTTCTATTTAAATATGTAGTTCATTTCATTCTTGCATAAATCTGGATCACTTTCATATGCACCGAGGCACCATAATATAAGTACCATACATTCCCCATTACAGTGCTTTCCATGCATCTAACTAGGGTGAATTCCAATTTGAATTTAGAGGTGAGGGATTCACCTTATTATCACTTAAAAAAATTCCAAAACATCATTCTGACAAGATTACTTAGGTTCATGGGTCAAAATAGGGTGTTAAGAGTCATTTCTTGAGTTTGACCAAGGGAAGTATTAAAATTTTTATAGTTTGATCCTACCCTAGTGTTTAAATAAACTCCTTTTTAGGGTCTTTCATGTCAATTTTTTCATCATTTTAGGATTAATTTCATTTCCCAATGTTTTTGTATCAAAACTGCCCAATTAGCCAAGAAACCACAGTTTCATAGCGCATCATGTTGAAAAAAGTCACTTTGCGCTACGAAAGCGCTGATAGTTTCATAGCAAAAACAACAAAAATTACACTACAGGCGCTACGAAAGCACTGTTTTGTAACTGTCTTTTCAGTTGAGTTATCAAATGTCAGAAACCATTGGGAAAGGGTAAGATAGAGGCTTGTTGAGTCATGTAATGATGAAATCTAAGTACACACCCACGTTTGCAGTCACCATGGTCAGTATAGGTTATGAGTGAGCCATAATTTTCAGTTATGAAAGGACATATGAAACTCAAATTCTTTCCTAATTAGTCATTCTCATTCCTTTTCCCTTCATTCGTAATGTCAGAGCTTTGAGTATCGAGCCAAACTTGTGGCTGGTTCTTACAAAGGTTTATTACATCCATATCAAGCGAGGCTGATATATTTATATCAAGTGAGGCTGAGAGGTTCTATGAAGAATATGGCAGAGGAAAGAAAAATACACAGAGGAGGATAGTGCTTTAGGCATGAACCTGAAGACATGAAGGCAATAAATTAAGACCCAGCAGTGATGGAAGCATTCAGAAGAGCATGTTGCCTACGGTTTTGTGAGAAATTGCAGGGCTGTCACACACAGGTATCCAAGGAATTTGCTATGAATTTCAGTGGAGCATCTACTAAAGTGGGGATGCTAGGTTTTTCTATCACACCAGAGGTCATTGCTTCTATTACAGAGATTCCAAGAGGTCAAGAAACTTGGTTCAAAGGGTTCAAATTTAATATGGAGTAGTGTAAAGAGTTCATGAAGCCTAAGCACATTGAGATGGATCTCAACAATGCTATCCCAAGAACCTGCATCAAAGATAATTATTCAAAACTATTGCTCAACATTTAGAAATATTTTACCTCTGAAGGCAGATATCACAAGATTTATTCATACCATTTCAAATTAATTCTACACCTCACTGGTAAGATTTCACTTGACTTACCTTTTTATTTGCATAGAAGTCTTGCAAAGATGACTGATAAGGTGCAAGTAAAGTCTGAGGGGAGTGAGACATCATTATTTCATCATGACTTAATGAAATTATTAATTTTAGATGAACTGCAAAAGATAGCCAGAGATTGGTCCTCATTCTTGTTTGTTAATGGTTTTGAGTTGGAAACCCTAAATCCTACAAGAAACCCTAAAGTTAAAGGAGTTCCATCATCACTAGCAGTAGAACCAAGTCAACCTATGGTTGCAAAACCAAAAGAACTTGCAAGAGTAAAGCCAAGAAAGCAAACTGAGAAAAGTCTAGAGAAAATGCAAATGCTTGATACACTAAATCTCCTGCCTGTAAAACAAAAATCAAAGGTTGTCGAAGATGCAAAACAGGAACAAGCTGTCAGCAAACAAGGGACCAAAAGAATAACTAGAAGCCAAGTAGTGGTTTTGAAAGGAAAGACAGTTTCTATAGAAGATAGTTAAGTAACAAAGGGGAATCTAGAGGATATTCTTCATGCCATTGACCTAGAGGAAACACCTATTGTCCAAGCTGAATTTATTGGGGAAGATAAGAAGAAGTTGAAAAAGGCTAATTCTACAAAGAGATTAGAGTTTGAGGGGGAAGATGCAGGTTTCATTTTTCAAGAAAGAAAGCCTATGACAAGGCATGCTAGGAAATTAATGGAAGGCGGCAAAGAAGTTCAAAAACCCACTGAGACAGCTAAATCACCTAAAGAGATTATTGATCTCTCATCACCCACAGTGAAGGATACAATCAACAAATTAAAAAGGGGAAAAGAGAAAGTGATAGAGAAAACAGAGTTTCAGCGCCTTGAGTAAAAGTTAAAGTTGGAAAATCAGGAAATTGTTGTCATGAAAAAGAGAGCTAGAAAACATAGTGTCAAGAAAGTACAGTTTAAAAGGATGAAGGTAGTGTGGGAAGGACAAGTTTATTCTATTTCTGAAACTTTAGACAATACATAGCAACTTTTCAAGTGGACAATTCCAGCAATAAAAGAAGCTAAGTTTGTCAGAATAATAGACACCCATCTGAGAGCTACTAAAAAAAGACTTAAAGATAAGGTGAAGGATTTACAATTGTAGTTGGAGTTAATTCATGATGAGCTACAGAGCAAAGGCATTACAATGACAGTCATAGAAGAACCAATAGGCCAACCAATTGTACATGAAGAAGAAATGCCTCAAAGAAGCTAAAATGAGGTTGGTTTATGGTTTGTATGGTTTGCAGATGATGAGGATAGGTTATATTTTTAGTTTTTGGGAAACCACAGTTTTCATTTGACAAATTTATGAAAAATATGCATACTCAGCAATTTCGTAGCGCCTTTAGGCTTAAAAAGCAGAAAAACGCTACAAAACTGTTGTAGCTGCCTTTTTTGTTTCCTTTGATCAGTTTTTAAGGTGTTAAAGGCTGAATTAAGAGCTGAAATTGCTATGAAAGATGTGTTGAAGGGTGATTAAAATGATGTAAGAGGAAAGAGTCAAGTTTTTGGAGGCCAAAGGCTTGTAATGGCAGTGCTACAAAAAGCGCTACGAAACTGTTGTATTTTTGTAGCGCAATACATTGCATCCTTTTGAGTATTTTTTGAAGCGGTTTTAGACAACTAAAGGCTAGGAAAGAGTTATGGGACATGTTAAGCCAACTTTCAACAACCAAGGACCACGAAATGACGATTAAATGATAGTCAGAATGTTCAAAGAAGGAAAAAGATCCTATGCCTAAAAAACAGGGTATTGTTTCCTATTTTTTTGGAGATCAACTAAGTGGTCATGAAGAACTGAATGCCATTATCTAAATTCAGCTGTGTGATGATACACTTGTTAATGATGTAATTTCAAATAGATAAGGTTGTTATAGATAAGTAATAAGAAGTTTGAGTCCTTTTTGAAATAGGACTGTCAAGTAGGATAGGTGTCTTTTTGTAATAAATTTCATGTTTTATGGTTATGCAAGGTGTCAGTGGACAAAAATTCGATGTATCTAGCCTAGAGGTAGATCATCTAAAGATGTAAGAAGTCTATTAAAGGCCATTTGGTCAAATTTTTCAAGGGTTGGACATTTTTGGCAAAACTGAGCTTGTTGTGAATTGGCTGTTTTCAACTAATACAGAGATCTTCTACTTGACCAACTTGAGATTCTGAAGGGATTTTTAGTGTTTTCCTATTCTATTTGTATTTCTATTTTATAGTGGTGTTCATCTATATTACTTAGAATTCATCTATAAGATGCTCTGACTTCCTTTATAAGTGAACTGATTGTGTTTTTACATGTTTCATGTGTGTGTGCCTTATCACTAAAAACTCTGATATGCCTCAACTTCCATGTTAAGTAGACTCACTGAATTACTAAATTGCTTTGACTCCATAAGCCCAATGTATACATGCTGATGTTATTTTCAACCTACATATATCATTATCAGTTTATTTCTTAAATAGAGTTAGCCATCTATATCTTTATCCATATCATTAACCCTTGAGAGAAGCCTCTCAGGCTGAGGAGGCTAAGCTTCAGTCACAAGATTAGGTTTGAAATAGTTACATGAGATTGTCTGATCAAGCAGCCTATCAGGTCCAATTTTGTGATAACACACCTCTTGCTCCTCCTAAAGAATTATTATTGGATTTCTTATGCAGACACTTGGTTGCATAGTGTCCAAATTCATGGCAGTGAAAACATTTTATCTTGTCGAGGTCCTTATTATTTCCATTATTCTGACTAGACTCAAGCTTGAATTGTGCCTTCTTTCCCTTGCCTTCCAAGGAAAAAAATTCTTCCTTCTCAGCTTTGGATGTTACTCCATCTCTAGTGTTCCTTTGAATTTCTTCCTACACAAAATCAGACCAAATTCCTCAGCTTTTGGTGTCACTCCATCTCTAGTGTTCCTTTGAAATTCGTTCTGCACCAAATCAGACCAAAGTCTCTCTATTACACAAAATTCTGTCACTGTCCCTACATTCCCCATCTTGAATACTGGAAGAATATCCATGTGACCCCTGTGTACTATCACACATCATGATGAATGTTAATGTATCCCTTAACATGTCAGGAACATATTCTCTGTTGACTATTCCAAAGGTTGACCCTTTAAAACCTCTATTTTTGGGTCAGTGAGGTTGTGTAGTTATGACCCCGCGTTGATGGCTAGATTAACACTAGGCCTCATGCCGTGGTCTCTCTGTCTCTGAAGAGCACCCACACCGAGCTGCTTTCGGAAAGTTTTTTAAAATGGAAACAAAGCTTCCATGATGTAACAACTTCGTGGGAAGAGTCATGGATGTTTGTTTGACTAGATGAGGTCGAGTTTCTCCCTTTGGCCTTCTAGTTCCTACAAAAGTGCAACTTCCCAAAGGGATAGAACTTCCATCCACCATATGTGGATCCCAAAGCTCATCCTCCACTCCTATAAATCCCTCTTCATTCCATTGAATCAGCTAGCCAAACATAGCTAGAATAGACTAGGAGCTGATAGCAGAGAATAGTCCATAGTTGTGAGAGAGTTTGAACCTTTCGCCTCTTCGAATTGAATTGATGAAAAAATGCTTTGAGATGTGCCCAAATGAACCCGTCGAAGGAGGTCTACAATGTCAAGGCGTAGGTTGTAAAATTTTTTCATTATTGATCAATATGACATGATTTATTTCTAGTTCCATCTTTGTTTGTGTTAATGATTCAAAGTTTCTAACTCTCCTTGACCAGTGATAGTTATAAATGAACATGTATGCTTGTATGTTGTTAGTGCTTGTTTGATATTTGGGCAGGTGTGAACATCGCTACCAAAGGAGTGTGAATCTTGAAGGACAAATATCAAAGGATCACTACAACACATCACATCAAAAGCATTGGATTGAGGTAGGACATCTATCCTAATCCACATTTCATTTATAAGCTAGGAATCTGGAAACCAACATGCTCCCTTGTTGCTAGACCCACCCTAGGGCTAGAGGGATCACCTCTGTCCTCAAAGGGGATTTTCCTTCACAACAAGTTGGCGACCATACTAGAGATTTTAGTCAATGCCTATTGTATCTTATTTGTTTGTTTTGAATTTTTTATTGTTTGTCAAACTTTGGACGTATTATTTTTTTCTCTGTTGTTTTTGGCTTGTCTGTTTGCTTCTGACCATCAAGCCTTGTCCTAGAGTGATAAGCCTAGATTTTCTCAGCTAGTCCTTTGTTTTTTCCGTCCTTTTCTGGATCAGTGCTACTGTTTGTCTGACAGTCGCGCCCATCAACGCAAGTTGTCTTTGGCATAAGAGCATTTTTTCCTGTTCGACGCTAGATATTACTGAACAGTCCCGCCGATTCCTATAGGGTTGAATTTTGGGCTTCTATTATAGCATAATTTATCACCATTATATACTTGATGACTTATGCATTGGCCTTGGGCAGCCCTTCCATTCAGACTTGGTCATATTTCTCAAAAAACAATATTTCAAAACCCATTCGCGACTCTTCCCAGACTTTTCCACGTATACACGCGAGTCCATACCTAGAGAACCCATGTATGTTATTTAAAATATTAAAAAATATGAAATTTCCCTATTTTTTAGGCGGGGTTTACGGTTGTTCCTATAACTTAACTACACCAACCAGTGGCCTAACTATTCCCCAACTGAAAAAAATAATTTGAGGGAGTATAAAAACCCCTCAATGGAATGGCCTATGGGAGGAAGAGAGATAATTATAGATAATATACCCTGTTATAGCCTTATCCAAGTATGATATTTCCCCTATGCCTCCTACACTTCCTAGATTTTCAGGAAACCCTTATTTCCTTGAGATGTTCACCTTCATCATATGTGACATCCATTGTGCACTATTCTTGGAAGAAGTTTTGTGAGGATAGGGTTGGACGGATCCAGAGGACAGTATGCTCGAGGCCATGGCAGATTTCAGGTGACCTGTCCACTATTTATTGACTATACATGTTATCAATAAAATGAAGTGCCATCTTGTTCCTAATGTTTACGTGTCATATATCTCTTACACATGCTTAATGATCTTAAATAGTTCATTTATTGTTATTTTTATCAGATTATGCATGATTTTTGCTAACATATAGAACATATATATGATGTAAAACAAGGTTTTTGTGCTTGTTATTTGTTGGTTTGTAGGTTCTGGAGCACGAATAGTTGCAGGGAGTTTGAACCCCGTGGGATCTACTACAACTGAAGGATAAACAGGTAAGATCTGCATTCCTTATTCTCTAGTTTAAAGCATAGGATTTGGTTAATTGAGTCCTTATTGTGATGACGTGCCCCTGATATGTGAAGGTTTATAAACCCAAGACCTTAGGGTAACATTACCCGTAACAAAACTGGCGACTCCGCTGGGGATTACATCCATGTAATTCCTAGTTTGGGTTGTTTTATCTGTCTTGTAGGTTCCCTAACAGGTTTATCATTTTTTACAGTACAATAAGTCTTTTTCCAATCAGATAGAAGACCTGGTCTCTTGATCAGGCTTGACTTTTTATTTTTTTTTCTTATTTTTGTTTACATACACTACTTAGTCTTTGCACAGTCGCGTATACCCCCTGTATCTTCCAAAAGAACTCGTGTATACGCGATTTTATTTGGTTACAGTCGCGTATACACGCTTGTTGCATATAGCGGAACCATGTATGCCTGGGAAAATTTGAGTTTTGAACCTTTGTTGTTTTTTCTATCTGTGGTTGACCACTTCTGTGGTGTCTTTAAGGTGTTTGGACTGTGTTTATTGTGGTCACATATCCATTTCTTTCTTGTTCTTGTGAAAACCTAGCCATTTGGTAAATTGCCCATTTTGTGTGATTTCAATTGCGACTGTAGCACCAAGATCTCTTCCTAGAGTTTTGGCTATTCTGACCATTCAGAATAGTGAGCCTCTGCTTGTTTGCTCTTATTGGCCTTATGCATTGCTTCAATTTTGGTTTTTTACCTTTTTTACTACGTTGGCTTTCTTGATTTCTTGGACTAGCCTTGTAGCGAATCTTGAAGAAACCTTTCTTGGTTTTTTGAGTTTTTGTTCGTTGAGAGATTGTGCTACTGTACTGAGTTAGTTGTTTGAGTTTTTTGCTTCTTCTTGCTCATTTGGGTCTTGCTACGAAAGTAGCATAGTTGGCTTGAGTACTTTGAAGCCCTTTTGAGACTCATTTTCTTGGTTTCAGTTCTTGGGTAGTTTTATGCTTGTCTTCTTGAAATATTTTTCTCAAGCCAACAATAGATCTTGACCATTGATCTATTGCTGATCCAACGACCCTCATTTAACCCGTCGATCAACCCAGCCCGCTCAACAACAAAACAGTTGACACCAGCATTATGGCCCACCTCCAACTACTCTGTCGCTCGTCCAATCTCCATCTGACACCTGTCTTCCACCATTTTCCTCCCTCCGAGCATCTTCCTCCCATCATGCTCGATTGCCACCGTTGATCCGCATCCCCGCAGATCGGACGGTTGACGCGCTCCAATCACCCAAAGCCTGCAGCGTGCATCTTGCATGCCAAATAGGCGGTTTTGAGGGGAATACGTGTTTAGCGTTGACATGTATCGCGTTCCCATGGGGCAAAACCACAAACCTCCTAAATGCCACGCAAATACCACCGCCTGGTTTCCTACAAAACCGCCCTTCCTCCCATTTTTCCGCCTGATTTATCCGCCATGATTAAACCCTTCCCCACTGCATTCACCTTGCCTCATCACTGTTCCATAACCTCCGCCAAAGCCCTTTGTTCACAGTTAAACCCAAGAAACACAGGTTTTTATAATATGTTTGATTTTTTTTTTGCAGGTTTTAATGGCAGCCGAAGCTAAAGGCTAGCCCACAGCGAATCTAAGTGGCAAAGGACCTTAGGATGATGACTCTGGGATTGTAAAATGCGAGAGGGTATTTACCATGGCTTTTATGTGTTTTATCCGTGCCTCATGAACACTGGTAAAATCAATAAAACCTTCCAGCACACCAAGAACACCTACACACAGAACAGAAGGAGAGATCAGTGGAGAATAAAGATAAAGGGATTAAGCATAAAATTGAAGATCAAAAGCTTAACCCATGAAGATTAAAGATAAAGCATAGCATGAAGTCAAATAAATAAAAAGTTAAATTAGTCAGAAAGAGGACAAACCACAAGACAAAAGGCCCCATGCACGTCAGAGCGAAGCAGTTAATTCAGTCAGAATGTCTGACCGCCACCATGATCAGCATTTTACCTACCAAGGACAAAACTGGCAGTTTCCACAAACAGAGACTTTCCAACTGATAGAGTAGTTATTGTGAAAGTATGGGAAAGCCTCAAAGCCCACTCTTTCATTAACTCAGAACTACTGTAGCAGCAAGAAGATTTCTCCACAAAAACACTCTTTGGAGTTATTACCAGCCTGACATTAGGCCTCAAGGATAGCAAGAACTACTAGAATGGGAAAGAGATTAATGTAATATTTATGACACATAATGGGCATTCGAATGATTCACTCCTCTGTTTTAATTCACCATTAAGACCATATCTGTCACCTCTCCTCCCCATTCACCTATAAATCCTATTCGAACTCTCATTGTAAATTTGGCACTTGATGAATTCTGAAGTAATACATAGACTATTATTTTGAAGAATAATTGGTGTTTTGAAGAAGTGTGGATGTCTTTGCTTTTCTGTTGATGAAGGAGGCTAGACCATTGGATCCCTAAACCTAGTTTTGGTGAAGTACTCTCTATATGTTTATGTTATTTCTTGTTTTTCACTTTGTTCCATTATGCTTTGCTTGTAGTAGAGTAAAAATCTTAGGCTAAGAAATGTCTCCTATAAGCACCTTAGGCCTGTTTGCTCTTCACTGGCTTTATGTTTTCATCTGCTGAAGGTTTTATTTAGTAGTTTGAATACTTTTAAAACCTTAAGTTTGTTTATTTCAGAATAGTTCAAATAGTTCATATTAAGGTTGAATTATGGTTTTCCGTGTCTGCTTGCTGCCTCTTGAAAGCTATTTCTGAAATCATCCTTCAAACATTATTATCTACAGCCTGGCAGAGAGGATTTGTTCCGATCTTACCCTCTGTTTCTTGCTGAGATAGTCATATTTGAAGGTCTTTATAAATGTAGTCTTAGATTCTTGGGTGTTCCCCCTTTTATGGATGCAATTATTTGTGTTTCTTATATGTTTTCTAATTCCTTTAAGTGAAACAATTAGAAGAAACAGAGTGTTCCTCTCCTTCTTTGTCTTACTTGAAAGTCTGTCATGTTTATGTTATCTGCATAAATTATGTTGGTAGGATTCATGGTTAGTCCTGGCTATCGGATATTTCTTTGTGTTTAGATAGTGTTGCAAGTCCCTTCATTGAAAGGTATACATAATTAATGAGTCTTAATAGCCCTTAAAGCTCTACTTTTCCTTCCAAATCCTTGATGTTCATCTCACCCCACCTATATGATCCGACAGATCCATTGACTAAGTCAGATTTTCCCTTTGGTTCCACAAATTCATCAATCAGAACGGTTTAGACTTCCACATGACTACATTGCCCAATGGCTTGTCGATTTCCACACTCTGTCTATGTTGCCTAGATCATATCTGTCAAACCAACAAAACAAACAAATTTGCACCCCATAACTAGCCTAAAATCAATCTCTTAAAAGCATCAATTTATATCCCTACAAACATATTCAGAGATCCCTCTCTCAGACTAGGACGGCTAGATCCTAGAGCTCTAAAGTTTGTTTTGAATGTTGCCTTGTCATTTGGTTTGCCAATCAGCCAAATCACAAGACCCCAACACTTTTGAGCTTGACTCTCTGTACAATGTTAGCCATTGCAAAAAACTTAGCTATCGTGACTTGACACCCTTGTTACCCATGGATGGAACACTCCTTTGAGTATCGCTTACCAGTTTCCACCACCTTGCATTGAGCATAGGAATGTTCCTATCCCAGGAACTAGTGCATATGTTTCCTGATGCTCGTTCTATCCATTGTAACATAGCATTATTTTATTCTTTTTTAGGCTTACTATATGAAAAAGACAAAAAAAATCAAATATGTTAAAAAAGAGCGGGAATGGGATGTTACTTCATATTTTGATGGCAATTACAGTATCAATTTGTCGCCCTTGAACAAAGCACATAACACTATGTATTTTCCTCATTTGGGATGGTTTTAGTTGTTGGTCTAGGCGATGCCATAACCTTGTTTCATGAGTCAGTTCTCCGTCGATTGGTTATCTCTTCCAATTATATGGAGAGTTTGTTTTTTCCTCCTACATAATAGACTTATACAGTGTCATTATTTACTTCCATGGTCATCATGAGTCGTGATTTTTTTCAAGGGAAGTTAACCCTGAGTCGGCCATTATACAGTGTCTCTTGACTTATTTTTTTCAGGCCTTCCCAATTTTGTCAATATCTTGTACTATCACATCAGATTTTTGGTCTTCTTCTCGTGCTGGTTTGGGAAGGTCTCCATTGACTTCTTGCTGGTGGGTTTGTCTCTTATCGACTACGACATCTTGCTCTGAGAGTAAACCTAGAGCCGCACCCTGGCCCTATTTACATCATTGATAGGTGACCTTGTGCTCAGCATTTGATCGTCATTATGGGTCTTTAACTGAGTGGTTTTCCTTGTGTTCGACGTCAGCATACATTATCACACTTGGGATTTATGTAGTACCTTGATTTCCATTTGACCCTATCTGTGGATATCTCGCCTCTTTGTAAACTTTCATTATTGGTTGGTTCAGAGGGTTTCTTCCATGTGCTAGCTTCATATTGTGCATGTCAGAAACGTACTTCAGGTTGGTTCTTTCACTCTAATTCATCTGAGTCCTTCCAAATATTGGCCTACGGGTTACACTCGTGATGGAATGATGTGGGATGCCTTAATGCCTTCCTTCCAGCAGATCTTTTCCCATCGACTCCGACTCATTGCTCTGGGAATAAGGTCTAGAATATTTTTGTCAGTACCTTAGGGTTTGCAGTCATTAGTGGTAGAATCTTCGTTGTCGATAGTGAGAATTCATTATCTCCTCCTGATTGATATATTCTTACAAGTGTTTGAATTCAACACATTTATTCACACTTGTTAGATTGTACTGGGGCACCTTGACACTCATTATCATTATAATTGATTTGTCTCACATTTGTTAACGATTTACATTATTGACTGGTAATCAAACGATTTCTCACATGGTCGACTTCAGCTCATTTATTCCCATTGTGTAGAATTGTGCCATAATGATTGGTGAAGACCTCGGGTTTTCATCAGCATGCTTCGGTTCACTTTTGGCAGGTCATTCAGTTTCTACTAGTGACGTCGTCCACCTTTATATGTTGCAGTTTCAGTACAACAACATCTTATATGTTGGCTCCTGAGTTGCGTGATTGTACCATGTATTCCACCTCTTATGGTTCGGTACCTGGAGATTCAGTTACTTGTGTGATCAAATATCTATTACAAATTATTCATCAGTATTCTATATGTGATACTTGCACTTGATTCTCAACTTGGACTTCTGGGCAGTGCTAAGATGATTCACTATGTACTTTCCAGTTCATCTATACTTCTATACATTTTGGATCTATCGACATTATTTTCTTTCACTAAGCATGGGTATGCCCGCCTCAGACATGAGTTGACTCTCTAACTTCTTTCATTGGTTTTTTGACAGGCTGAAATCTAGTGACATCCTCTCTTGTCTTCGCAAGGTTCTTTCTATGCACATAATATATTTCGGCCATCATGTACCCCTTCTGACCTCATATATTAGGGGGCATTTGTTATAGCATCATTTTTCTCCCTAATGTGAATAATGATTGTCTCTTTGCCCTTAGGCACCCTTTTCCCCCAGACTTGAACAAATTCATAAAAAATAGTGTTAAAAATCCCAGACGTGGTTATGCCTAGACTTTCCCACGTATATACGCGAGTCCGTTCATACTTTTCCACGTATGCCATTTAAATCATTAAAAATATATATAAATTCCTTATTTTCGAGGCAGAGTGATGGTTATTCCTATAATTCAACCACCCCAGCCCGTGGCCCAACTGTTTCCAACTGTTAAAAATACTTGGAGGGAGTATAAAAGCCCCTCATGTGTATGGCCTAAGGGAGAGAGAAAATTATAGAAATTATACTCTGTTGGATCCCTATTTCAAGTCTGATATTCTCGTGCCTCCTGCACTTCCCAAGTATATTCAGGAAACCCTTATTTCCTTGAAGATGATCATCATCCTATATGACATCTTGTGTGCACACATCTGTTGGGCAGTGAAAGAGGTATGAAATTATTGTACATTTACTCATCCTTTACCATAAATATACTCCTGTTTGCCTTGGAAAGGTAATTTATCATAGGAATTACAATAGAATTGGAAAGGTTTATGATTACTATGAAAAGATGACTAAAAGCTACTTTTTGGTTGACAAACAGGAATTCGGAGAGGTGAACAGCTATACCAAAGGCGGGATTGAGAATAATTTAACTGCTGCTCCATCAGCACTGAATCATATCCAGTCAAGGGCAAGGAGATCTGAATGAATAGCCCAGAAAAGACAGGGAACAGCTCGGCCTCAGTCAGCACAAACAGAACAATGACTAAGCACAGAGGAGCAAATCATCGCTGTTCAAACTTATCTTGTTCTTTGATTGGTCCATCGAAGATTTGATATATAAAACCACGTCCTTTAGTGACAGACGGACGGATCGTTATTTTTATTGGGAATCGGTCGAAAGAATTTATATTTTCTCTGTTATATTAACTCTCTGTTTGAGAGAAAACCTTTCTGTAAGACTTTATGTTGGTTTAATACAAAGCACGTGTTTCATTTACCTTCTGCAATTCTGAATTAGCCCAGCAGTATTTCACTGGCGCTAAGTGCTCGGATCTGGTGGAATTACTTCTCTCTTTGTATTTTAATATTTGTTTACTGTCGTGTGGAGTGCGTTTAATGTTTGAATTGGTTTATTGTTGATCAGATCAAATACAGAGTCATCGTTGTTTCATTTCTTTACAATAAGCATAATTCACTGTTCTATTATTTCGTTGTTATCATAAAGCTTCGTTGACTTGTATCTGATTTGAATTGTTGTTCCTTTAGTTTATAATCTGTTATAATTGATGGTTGTGTGGTGAGAAGCTGTCGACAGAATTGAAGCATAGAAATCTAGTGCTTTGAATATGTTAGAATTGTAATTGCTGTTCGATTCACGTTGCTGTTCCTTTTCAGATTGTGTTTCATTTAAGTTGCTTTCATTGAATCTGCTTTTGGTTTGATTGCTTTAAGATCTCCAACTGTAGAGGATAGAGGCTTTAGCTTCCAAGTCCCCAGATTGGTAATCTTGCATCGATTTCTAAGGGAAAGAGTTACTGTTACTGCATCCTTGATCGATGTTCTGCAAAGATTGAAGTAGTTTAATCTTTCCATTCATGTCACTGTAATTAGGTTTCTTTTCAAGAATTAGTTACTTTTTTTTTGTTATTTTATACTACATCTTCATAGCATTTCTCTTAGACAATTGTAGCCTCAGATAGAGTACACTCTTGGAATAAAAAGACGCTCCCGGATTGATGATTAATGTGGACTAATTAGGTGTTCAAAAGATACCTTTTTATGACTCGACATTTTGGCGTCGTTGCCGGAGAGAGTGTATGCCATTTTAAAGGAGTAATGCATAACTGATTTTCTTCTGCTTGCAAAGAATTGGGTATTAAATATGGAAGGTAAGAACCTGCGCACTGGACAAGAAACACACTTGCTCGCAGCCCGCTTTACAGCAGAAGCAGGTAAGCTTCTTTCTTTAGGTAGGAATGAAGGTTTGTTTCTTTGAATGAATAAATCAACTAAGTGAAACAAAATTCCTCCTAAAACTAAAAAACCTAAGGGACCAGTGACCCTTGGGCGCACAAAATTTATTGACGAAATCCTTAAAAGAACTGAATCTCAGCCATCAGTAGGATTTAAAAGAACTACTTCTAGACATCCTACTAGTTCCCTTCAGGCTACATAATCGCCATCTGAAGCCTTTGCTGAGATACACAGTCAAACATAGGGAATTAAGCAAGATTCCCAAGAAATTGAGAATCCTTGCACAGGTTTCCTTCACGAAGGGAACGCTAGCAATCTCCAAGAAGGAGAAGGGGAAACAGGAGAAATCACAAACTTGGAACCTCCTATTGAAACTGCCCAAACAATAAGCAGCCCAGATAAGGGAAGTTTTGTTCAACTTATTCAGAACCAAGCTCCTGAATCACCTCAAACAGTAAGTCGACAGGAAATACTTATTATCTCGGACAAAGTGAGTGTTGTCAAAGTCATTCCTGTCCCTGCTTGTCAACCTAGAAATTCCTTGGAAATCCCAGAGGGATATTGGCATATCTTCGATCAAATGGCCCAGAACCAAAACCAAAATCAGCAGCAGACCTCTACGCTGCAATATCCTATAGTAGATACTGCAGTTAATGCACCCATGAAAGCTATTCCTCTTCAACATATTCCCACATTCCACGGCTTAACATCATAGGACCCAGATGCGTTTTTATTTGAGTTTGATGTGCTGTGCAGAGGATACGATTACACCACCGATGCCCAAAAACTAAAATTATTCCCTTCTACATTAAAATGGGCAGCCCTACAATGGTTTATGGGATTAGGTGGGGGTGTCATAACTGATTGGGATCATATGAAAGTTTCATTTTTAAAGAAATATCAAGATTATTGTAGGTCTTGGGAATTAAAAGATGAGATATTCCAAATGACAACAAAACCAAATGAGACCTTGGAAGAGTATGTGGAACAGTTTCAATATAATCTTCAGAGATCCCCTTATGCATCTTTACCCTTACCTGATAATGTTTTGAAAACCACATTAATTAGGGGAATGAAAGATCAATGGGTTGAAACATTGAATATTATGGGAAAAGGTGATATATATCGGGAAAATTATCCTAACATCATTGATTAGTGTATTAGGTGTTCGAGGGGCAATACAAGGTTGAAATCAGCAGAACGTGATACGATCACAAGGGAAAATAAGACCTCTAATGAAGGTGTGACTCGTGCAGAGATTCGAAATCTGCTGGAAGATTTTAAGACAGACATACTTGGGACTCTAACAACACAGTTCGATATTATGAAAGCCAAATAGAAACAGGCAGAAGTAGAGAAGAACTTGGCAATATTCTGTCCCAGATGTAGAAAGAATCATAGCCACAAATAATTCCCGTTGGATGTGATTAAATTCTGCACCATTTGCACGAAATATCACCCTACAGAAGGATGTCCTTCACTTCCTGGCCTAAAAGCAGTTTATAAGGAGGCATTAGAAGAATCAGAAATGGTATGTCTGCTTAATCAGCGCCGAAAATGGCAGCCACGACCATCAGGTATGCCAAATGATCCATTTTCTTTTCAACCTCCTCAATATAATGCTCAAAAATATAGTGGGATGTGGCAGAATCAACCATCTTTCCCTAATTGGTCACAATAGCAATTTCCTCCCACATCTTGGCCAAATCAAACAAATCAAAATAATTGGCCTAACTTTCCTTTCTATCCACCTTTCTGGCCTACAAAATGGTCCCCTTCTACTTCCCAGAATCAGGCCTGGCAGTAAAAATCACAAAAACCTACAAATCAGCCAGCTGGATCAATTCCTCTCTCTCAACCTACACTGCCAGCTCCTTATACAAACCCCCAGACCAATTTAACACCACAACTCCCAGCCCAACCCAACCCAAACCCAAAAAATAGGCCAGTTCAGTATGTTCAAATCATGGAACCCCCAAAAGTAGAAACTGAACTGAGGGAGTGTAATGATCTTCAATTAAGGTCTCGGCGCATAGTCAAACAAAGAGAAACAATGATGTCCACATTGAAGATCCGTTACCTGCAGAACAAACAATACAAAGTGAGAGGGAAATTCAACAGAACCAACAACAAAATCAACAACAAGTGACAACTTCCTCTCCACCATTCCCAGAACGATTAATTATACCTCGTCCATTAGAACAACCTAATTTTGATCTTTTGGGAGAATTAAAAAATTTGTGCATAAAAATCCCTCTCCTCCAAGCTATTCAAGATATTCCTATCTATGAAAAAACTACTAAGGAATTATGCATAAAAAAGCCAAAGAGGAGAACAAAAAAAAATCCTACTGTCCAAATATTCGGTACCTTATCTGACTTATTATCAGGAATAGAAACACCCATCAAATATGAAGACCCAGGAAATCCTATAGTGACAGTACAGATCAATGGTCAATCATTTCCAAATGCCTTAGTTGACTTGGGGTTAGCAATCAACATTTCAACAACCACCACCTGTTAGAAACTTGACATTACATCACTCGAACCAACAACAACCTTGTTGGAATTGGCTGATCGATCAGTAGTCAAACCAGAAGGTATACTACAAGATGTAATGGTATCTATAGATTCCTGGGAATACCCTGCTGACTTCCTGGTTATCAATCCAAAGAATCGACTAGATGAACATCCGTTAATTCTAGGTAGACCTTGGTTGGCAACTGTCGATGCTTATATTGGATGTCGACAAGGCAACATGACAATTACAAGGCGAAATTACGTTAAGAATTTAGCCCTATATCCCCCATCCTAGCCAAGTCTATCAATAATCAAAACAAGAAAACCACCTGCATCATACCTTATGGAGAATATGAGATCACCTCTAACCATAGAAAATGCTCTTGATTTTAAAGATCAAATAGAGGATGATATTATTAATAATTTTATTAATAAGTCACAAACCAGATCTCATTTGCAATGTCACATGATCAAAGAAACATTCAATAATAAAGAAGAAGAAGATCCTTTCAAATATATTCATGATCAAACAATGCCTACTACTTCTATGAGCAATAGCAAGGTTGTAGAAATTGAGCTGGGAAAAACTTTAAATATTAATAAAAATCTCACTGCTAAACAAGAAGAGAAATTGGTCCAATTATTACGAAAATACAAAGCAGCCTTTGCATGGGATTACCCCGACATGAAAGGAATTGATCCTCAATTGTGTACTCACAACATTTACATTGAAAAAGATGCAAGACCCATTCGCCAACCTCAAAGGAGATTAAACCCTCACCTTAAAGACATTGTCAAAGATGAATTACAAAAACTATTGGATGTTAATTTCATCTACCAAATATCTGATAGCAAGTGGGTCTCCCCACTAGTGGTAGTACCAAAAAAGAATGGTAAATGGAGGATATGTGTAGATTACCATGAACTTAATAAAGCAACACAGAAAGACCACTTTCCCCTTCCTTTCATTGACCAGGTATTAGACACATTGGCAGGAAATAAATTCTTTTATTTCCTTGATGGCTTCAGTGGGTACAATCAAATCCAGATTGCCCTTGAAGATCAGGACAAAACTACTTTTACTTGTCCATGGGGGACATTTGCCTACCGAGTCCTACCTTTTGGCCTATGAAATGCCCTTGCTACGTTCCAAAGGGAAATTCTCAGCATTTTTTTCAGACTTAATAAATGAAGGCCTCGAAGTATATATGGATGATTTCACACCCTATGGGGATGACTTTGAGCCTGCATTAGAAAACCTAGAAAAAGTACTGCAAAGATGTATTGACACTAGGCTTTTCTTAAGCAACGAAAAGTGTCTTATGATGATGACCGAAGGAGTTATCTTAGGGCATTATATTTCAGCATCTGAAATTCAAGTAGACCCGGCTAAAATTCAAATAATCTTGTTAATTCCTACACCTACTACACAAACAGAGGTACGTAGCTTTCTTGGATTTTCTGGTTACTATAGAAGATTTATAGAACATTATTCTTGAATAGCTGCACCTTTATATGCACTAACTGGAAATTTTGCTTTCACTTGGATAGATAAATGTGACAATGCCTTTAATGATCTAAAGAAGCTTGTTTCAACAGCCCCAATATTGAGGAGCCCAAATTGGAATTTGTCGTTCCAAATCTCATCTGATGCCTCAGACACAGCAATTGGAGCAGTACTTGGGAAGGAGGAAGACAAGAAGCCATATGCAATTTACTATATTAGAAAAAATATATCCCCTGCTGAATTAAATTATACTGTGACTGAGAAAGAATTTTTAGCTGTAGTTCATGCTATAAAAAAATTTAGACATTACATAACTGGGTATCCTGTAGTACTATATACTGATCACTCTGCCATTAAATTCTTAGAAAATAAACCTGTTACAAATGGAAGAGTGACAAGATGGTTAATTTTACTACAGGAATTCGACATCACAATTAGAGATCGACCTGGGAAAGAGAACCCTGTAGCTGACTTTCTGTCAAGAATGCCAAAGCCAACAGATATAGAAGCAGTTGAAGACCACTTTCCAGATGAACATCTCTTCGTTGTTACTATCAGAACACCGTGGTATGCTGATATAGCGAACTATTTGCTTAATGAACGTAAGAAAATAATACATTGCAGTACCTACTTCTCCTAGATTGGAGGCTACCTATTTCATACAGGTGCAGATATGCAAATAAGGAGATGCGTTAAGGAGGATGAGGTATTTGACATCTTGCAAGCATGCCATGATGGACAATGTGGTGGACATTTTGCAAATCATAGAACTACCCACAAAGTTTTACGAATAGGATACTATTGGCCTACTATATTTAAAGATGCTAAAAAATTCGTGCAGGCCTGTGATAGCTGCCAAAGGGCATGTCGACTTGGGTAGTCTGATGAAATGCCTCTGAATACCCAACTAGTGATTGAACCATTTGAACGTTGGGCCCTCAACTTCGTTGGTCTTATTAACCCCCCATCAAACCAAAAAACATACATCCTAGTTGCAACTGAGTATGTCACAAAATGGGTTGAGGCAGAAGCTCTTTCAAAAGCTACAGAAGACTCTGTAATACAATTTCTTTTCCAAATATTTGTGCGCTATGGCCTCCCAAGGGACATAATCACAGATGGAGGACCACAGTTTGTAGGTAACACATTAGCTTAAACATTGCAAAACTACCACGTTCAGCACAAGATTACGACTCCATATCACCCACGGGCCAATGGCCAAGTAGAGAGCACAAACAAAGTAATCGAATCTATATTAACAAAAACAGTTGCCTCTCATAGACGAGATTGGGCCTACGGATTTCCAGAAGCATTGTGGGCATATCGAACAATGTGGAGACCTACCACAGGATATTCACCATACCAATTGGTATTCGGAAAGGAACCCATCTTCCCTATAGAATTCGAGATTCAAACATTAAGAACAACTCAAAAGGTGGGTCTAGATCTAAATGAAGCCCAGGCTAAAAGACTGCAGCAAATTAATGAGTTGGATGAAATTAGGCTCTCTGCTCTTCAGCACACAACATTAATTCAACAACAGAGAGCCAAATGGCATGACGCCCATATCAAAGGAAAGATCTTCCATGAAGGAGATTGGGCACTCCTATATGATTCCAGGTTCCAAGATTTCCCAAGAAAACTCCAGACACAATGGCTTGGACCCTATGAAATATAGAAGGTGCACGATAATGGCACTATTACATTAGTTAGCATTGATGGATTTGGACATTCCTTTAAGGTAAACGGTCATCAAGTACGATTGTATCATAAACCGCTCACCCGGGAATCCTTTTACCAATAGTTTCGGGAAGATTCTACAATGGAGATTCTTGCTAAAGGGGAGAAATCCTCCTCGGCACCACTTTGATAAATCACTTACTTTTTTTTTTAAATTTTTGTACATAAAGCATTTTTTCGTTTTTTACTTGTTGTTTTATGGAATTTGTTTTCAAACATTTGGTTCATATTACTTCTTTACTTCTTCATCATTTGTTTCGTGAAATCTGATTTCTTTGAAAGAGAAAAAAAAAGAAAAAAGAAAAAATTCTGTTTATTTCGCTTGTTTTGTTGTTCCTTTCTAAAGGAACAACACTCTGTTGTTCCTTTTGAAAGGAACACCAGTTTCGCAGAAGCGCTCTTGCTTTTCCTTTCCAAAGGAACAACACTTCCGCAGAGTATTTTCTCACTGTTCCTTTCCAAAGGAAAAACACTTTCGTAGAGTATTTTCTTGTTGTTCCTTTCGAAAGGAACAACAGTTCCGCAGATTGTTTTTGCTGTTCTTTTTAAAGGAACAACACTTTTTTGTGTGGATTGTTTTTTTTTGTTTTAAGCCAGCATGTTGAATTTTTGATTAATTTTCTGAAGGCAAATATATCATTTATATAAAATCATACAAATTAAAGCTTACTGTAATCAACAAATCAAAATAAATCGTCATCTTTTCAAGAAAATTGTCTAGTAATGATAAGAAAAAAAAGGGAAAAAGGGGCATGATCAATAACATAACTTTGCTATTTTATTACCATTGAATTAATCTGATCGATTATTTTTATCATGATTGGTTCTTTCCCACATGCTATAATTTTCTTTGATGTTTATCTATGGAATAAGAATAAGGGCATATTTTTTTCTATTGATATGTTCAGACTTCTTCCACCATCCCTACTCTTAAGGAGTGATGAGCCATCCCTTATGATTAACTGAGGAAAAGTGTTGTGTGTAAAAGAAAAGAAGAAAAAATATATATTTCATTAATAATGATTTTACAGATGGAGGATAGGGGGTTTCACCAAGAGCCAACCTACAGTGATCATAGGGAAGGTAGTAAAGTGGCATTCCCATTATGGCCACCAAACCAGGGAAATGGTCCAGTAGACAAATTGAAAAGATCAAGAAGTCCTTGGAACAGGAGGTCTCATCACGAGCTGGACTGCCCACCTTCCACTTCTTCCCGGTGAATGAAATTGTGGTGTATCTGGTCACCAAGCCAGCACAATGGCCTCCGTCATGATATTCAATAAAAAGAACTTCCTCAGCATACATAAAGGACAATGGTTCCATGGGTAAGAAATCAACTCTGTCAAGGTTATGGACACCTGTGGGTAGCAGAGCTCTGTTGATGGTATTGGAGTCACACTTATACACATCAATAGTTATATTTAACCCTTTTCGTATATCTTTATTTAAATGTCAAATGAAAATATGAATCCTTTACCTTTATCTTCGAACCTATTACACATGAAAATCATTATAAGTCGATCATATTAATGCAAAGTGCTAAATAACACAATTATACTTATGTTGTCCCTTCTCCTTGTATTTAAATCATTACAAAATGATTTTCTATTTATTAACGATTCATTACATGCATTGATTTCAGTAATTGGTGCAATTTGATTGAACGTATCATAATTACGGCCGCTTTTTACTACTGTATTGTTGCTGTGCCACACATGATATTCTCAATTGATGGTCGAGGATGACCTTTCATTCATTCGGGGGGCGCGGATGTCTGCATGCAAATCAAACTCCAAGATTTCCTTACCTATATTTGAAACAAATCCCTGTGTTTTAAGAAATAACAAATTTTCAATGAACTGTGATGTGTTGTTCCATTGTGATTACTGTGTGTTGAAAAAATTAACAGAACACAGAAATGGGAGGATGGCCAATTCGTAGTGAACCGCAAGTATTGATCGTCTCTGATGCTGCACGAACAATCTTAGAAAGACTAGGGTGGATTACATATTTCTTGAGAATGCAGCAACCCCATGAAGCTATGGCCACCGAATTTTTATTAAACCTGTAGGAAGGATCCTCCATGGTCAGAGGGAGGTAGATAGCTGTATCTGATGAGATAATTGTAGAAGTGTCTGGCATTCCCGCGCAAGGGACTGTCTGCACTCAGAAGAAGATTAGGATTCGTGAAGCCATAAAATTTTTTCAAGATGATGGACAGACGTTAGTCATCAAAGGTAAAGAAGTCCAGCCAGCATCATTAGAAGAGCCATGGGCAGAGTTAGCCAAAATTGTGCAGGCTTACATAACGTGTGACGGAAGAAAGGATGTGGTAAGACCTCGCCACCTTAAGCTACTAGCCGTATTAAAACGGAAATGCACCATTAATTTGCCTGCATTTTTAAATTATTTGTTGCATGATACTGCTCGTGGTATAAGAAAAGCCCAGCATGCAGATATGGTGGTCAGCCACCATTTTTTAATTCGTTTAATAGTGAGTCATAGCCTTTCCCAGCAACAAACCAGCTGGGAAGAATTAATATTTTCCATTGATGGAGGGTTGGCTCTACCCGCTCCAAAACGAAAGAGGATGGTCGGCTCAATTGTTGAGTCTTCTACTCATAGACAGTCCCTCCAGTTGAAATGAATTAGAAGAATGGTGGAAGAACTTCCAGGCAGTAGCCAACCCCTAGAATTGCACAGCTCAGAGGAGGAATAGCCTCCACAATTGGAGGGAGTAAGCCCTCGCACTGATGAAGAAGAGAAATTAGAGGAAGTAAGCCCTCAGACTGATGAGGAAGAACAATTGGAAGGAGAAATTCGCTACTCAGACGAAGAAGAAATAAGCCTCCAATCCAGTAGTGAAAAACAACCCAATGCAGAGGAAGGAGATAATGAGGAAGAAGGAATCGAAGGAAATTCTGGAGAAGAAGAAGTCGAGGGAGAAATTTGATATTTGGATGAAGAGGAAGGAAGTTATCACACCGGTGCGGAGGATCAGGACAATCATAGCAGCAATAAGGATGAAACAGAGCTGCCTGAGAATGTTATCGTAAGCCCTTTACAGGAAGATCAATTGGCCCAGATTTTGGCTAATATAAGGATTATGCACGGCCACATAGTCCCTTGGACCTCAATATAGATATTAATCAACTACTAGAATACTCTGCTATTGACAAAGAAACAGCTGGAGAAAAACTGAATGAAACAGAAAACCCTAGCGAAGCTAGGGTTGCTTCTCCTGAGGGATGTGAACAGGAGAACAAAAAAATGGAAGCTGGAAACCCCCAGGAGACTGCAGAGTTGACTGAGAATATGATTCAAGGGGAATTGAGCCAAGGGCACATGAATGTAGAAGAGGAGCCCCAAGGAGAAGAACAAGAAGAGAATTTTACTGAAGACATGGCTGATATGGGCCAAAATTCTGTTGAGAAACCGAGTACAGATAGAGGAATGGATGTTACATTAAGAAAGAAGAAGAAAACAACTGAGATTGAGAAGCTTCGAAGGGAGTGAATAAAGCTTCATAAATTAGTTGAACAGCTCAGGCAGACCATTACGGTTCTGAGAATGAAATACATGCCCAAGCGAGCCCCTAAGAAAAGAAGCATTGCTATCAAAAGAAACTTGAAAAAGAAAAGAGTGACCATTGATAGGAACCCCCAAGTTATAGAAGAAACCATACTTGAGCCTAATTATGAGGATGCGGAGCAACAAACAGCTGTTCCAACACAAGTTGTTCCAGAGGAACCGGTTTTGAGTGAGAATATGCAATCTAGCAGTCAGCACACTTTCAGTGAGCCAACACTACTCAGACTTCAGGAAGAATTGACACAGGCCTGAATGGAAAGGTAGAGACTGGAGGAAGATACTGTCCTAAGAACAAGATATCAAGAATTGCAGCAACAAATGAGAATTATTCATGAAGAAGAAGTTGAAGCTCATGAAAAAAGACAGAAAGCAGAGGTAAAGGCTGATAAGGTAATGAACCAACTAAAATTAGCCTACACTCAAATGGACACTCTCTGCTCTTTGTATACTGATGTCTTAGCCTGTAGATGCCCCGCCAAAAACTATGCTCTGTTTTTACTAGAAAGATGTTTACACTTAAAGATCAAGGCAATTAGGGTAGGGAAATCTATAGAGCTAAAAACAATAGATGACTTGATATCATGCTGCAAACTTTATGGGATCAAAGTACAATGCCTATTATGTGAATTTTATTTACATAATCTAATACTTGAAAATGACTATGAATCAAATCCTAGCCCTTTTATTGGAGATGTTTAGTTTCAGGCATTCATTTCCTTTGCTGTAAATCAATTAAAATGGCTTAAAGCTTATAACGCCTTTCAAAGACAAGAAAATGGATTAGATCTATGGGTCAGAAGTGAACCTCAGAACCCACTTCAATTTTGGGCTAGACAGAAACACTTGATGACAAGGGAATGTGTTACCCAAACTCTGGGGCCTGTCCATAAATCAGTCATTTTGAATGGAACAGATTATTTTTCATCCATTAGGAACCAAGCCTACATAGCAGCCAAAGTCCGGTGGAGAACCTCGAATCAAAATGTGCAAAATAGGGAACCATTTAATTATATAAACTTTGGGCTAGCTGTAGACCGTCTCATTTCCTATAGCCATCTTGTTTTAAAAGAAGGGCCATATTGGTTAGGATGTAGATTTCCCAGCCCTATTGTATGGTACCCTGCTTCGGACTACAAAGCTATTTATGAACTTCCTAAAGGTCAGAAAGAACATATTTTTGAGGAATTAGCTACACTACATGGTTTTAGGCCTGTGGATGACAAACCTTAACATGAAAAAACACCCCCCCAAAAAAAAGTGTGTCTTCCAGAACGCACTTGTTTTTTTTTTAAGGTCAAATTTCAACATTTTATAAAATTATGCTAAAAACAAAATTGTTTGTTGAAAAAAGGATTGAAAAAACACCCTCAAAACAAAACCAGTTGATGCTGGAATAACAAAAAAAAATTGTGTCATAATTTTGACACTTGTAACAATGGAATTAAAGACAACATATTAGGACATTTTTTAAAATCGTAAATTTCTAACATTTTTGATAGATGATGTTAAAGATAAACAAATACATATCTGAAGGGCTTATCATTTCGAACAATTTTCATCCATGTTGTTAAACATAAAATATCTTGACTTTAAACAACCCCAAAATTGTAATTATTATCAACCATAACCTTAAAGATAAAATTTGGTAGCGCATAAAAACCTTAATGACAAGTTGTAAATCTAAAGTTTTTCAATCTTAAGTGTTCAACATACTTGAACAATGAAATTATGGAGAAATTATAAGACTTAACAATTTAAAAAAATGATCAAGTAAATGAAAAAATTATCATTGAACAGAAACAAGTAAGAGTAATTTTAATTTTAAAGAATAAAAAATTATCTTTTTTCAAATCTTAGCATAAGACAAATTTAAATATAATTTCAACCAAAACCTAAAAATCAAGCATCAAAACAAAGTGTTTTGTTTCAATGACGCATACAATTATTAAAACTTTTAAAAGTATCTTATACCAAATGGTAACAATACATAATATCATGGTAATATCACTGCATAATTTAAAAATTCAACATTAGTTTCTATTTTCTATTTTACATATAATTAAAATATAAACATTGGTACATTGAATATAACATAAATTATTTTTGTAATTCATTGTTACATTGTCGATATTCTAAAGAAATGAATTCTTCATAATTAAAACATATAATCCAACAAACATAGAAATGTCTCAGAACTTCATGAAAAATGACATGGAAGTCAACATTTCTATTTCAAGTTACCATGCAAACATCAATTACATAAAAGTGTCTTAGATAGTTATTCAAAATCAGCCATAGGTTCTGGCACACCATCATAATCTACATCTTCAGATGAATGGCTCGATGCAGATGAAGATGATCCATACTCTTCTCTTTCATCAACTAGTGCTCCATCTGAGTCAACATGCATGCCCACCATTTCAGAGTTCAAAAGTCTTGTAGATCTACGTCTACATTCGGCAGAGTCCCATCTCAACAGTAATTGTTCTGGTAGCAATTTCTTCAAAATATTTATGGTCCGCAACCGAAGAGTTCCTCTCTTTGTCAAATTGAAGTCATACACAAGTATGTCAACATCCTCCAATTTTAAGACATCTGTGCGGCGACGATTTATATTTGTGCCCTTTCTTTTTCTCTTTCTGCCAATTATTTTTTCCACTACCATCTCTGGCTTGTACACACCATTGAAAGGGTGGGTACTTGTGGCATACCAATGTACATCAACAGCTGTAATCTCTTCATTTTCATTAATGACCTTTATAACCTTGGCAATCCATAATGGATAGCCAAGTGGATCTTCATCTGCTAACACTGCTATCATGCAACCCTCCCTAAGATCCTGCACAGAACCCTTGTAAAGGTCTTCCATGGCTTCACGTTATGCACGTGATCTTCTAGAACCAATATAGATTTCTCTTTCCTCTACCTGTGGGGAATTAATAATAGCTTGAGGCTATTGTTGTTCAACATTGTGTGTTTCCTGATGTTCATGTTCATTTGGCATATTTTGTGGCCAAAAAAAAGGAGTCTTCAAAAGCGTATCCTCATTTACTGATCTTGAAATCATATCACTTTGATTA
This sequence comes from Pinus albicaulis, assembly GCA_034641835.2. NCBI lineage: Eukaryota > Viridiplantae > Streptophyta > Pinopsida > Pinales > Pinaceae > Pinus > Pinus albicaulis. Next base: position 1,600,282,699 of record CM076578.1, on the reverse strand, counting down.
CTGAAAAAATACTCCCACCAAACTGAATCAGCAACATCGAAGTATTCATATGTATCTCTAATACATCTTTTAATTTCCTCTAGACATTCAGAATAATTTATGTCTCTCTTCTGCCTTCGTGCATTATGGAGTTCAGAAACTGACTGTAATAACAATATCTTTGATGAAAACATTGACGCTCTGGAATGAACTTCAAAAATGCTAAACCTGATGATGGTCCCCATTCTTCAATAGTTGAATACTTCTTGCCCCATATAAGTGTTATCCCATCAATTTTTTTGATACGAAATTGATGCTGGAAGTTAATGTCGTTAAGTTGTTCAATGCATTTCTCCTCACCATGCGATCCAAAAATAAACCTTCACATGTCAATAGTTTCTTCCAACACATAAAAAACAGGATCTGGAATGTACGATTTCTTAATACATTCAATTAATGATGGCAGGCTCCCAACACCTTTCCTCCTCAATGTTACTGAAAAACGACTGAACATTTGATCAATATGATCATGAGTATGCCCAAAAAGAAGGAAACCAACCTTTATCTTTTTAAAAATCCCCAATTCAATGAGCATGTTTAGATACCCAAAAAGAACTTGATTTTTGTTCTCACGACTTGTGTTGTCTAATTGTAAATACAAAACTTCAGGAAGAATCCCAGACCAATGAGTAACCACATCAAGGATTATAGTTATGGTCAGATTTGCATCATTGTGAATATTTGGAGTTGTGAAGAAAACTCTTGGAAACATCTTCTCATTAAATACCATACAACCAACCAAGTGAAACTGAATGAAATTTTCCTCCTGTAATTTTTTTGGCCTGCGGAAAAAATGTGGAAGAAGTGTTTTCTTTTGGTCCATACCATCAATTATCAATCCCAGATATTTATTTGGATGATCATAACACTTATTTCGATGTTTATACAACTTTTGTCTTTCACTTGTTTGCTGATTGCGATGGTCTTGAAGTTCTTTGACAACAGAATCTGTACATAAAATAAAAGAAACATATGAATAAATATATTTTCATAGTTGATAAGTATCAAATTTTAAAAAACAATGTTTTGAACACATACCTCTTTTCGCCCCTTGACATTTATTTCTTTTTGCTTTAAGAGAAGCACATGTGCCGCAAATCCCCATCCTTGTCTTCTTAGGAATACGAACATTGTTGAATTCAGTTTTCCATATCCTTGTAAAATAAGAATATGTAATAAAATTACCAATTCCTTCAACAACTTCTGCATAATCTTTGTATAACATGAATATTTCTCGTCTCGAGAAATTATCTGGAATATGTATTGTGTCTTTATTTTGCATACACTCTCCATGATTTGAAAAGAAGTCTTTCATCCATGTCTTAGCAGTATTTGCAAACGGCCCCACCTCCCGTTTATGACGTGCTTCTGAATAATATGTGGGATCCTTTTCCAATCTATCCTGGATTCTTGACAAATGACAATTACCAATTGAATACAACATTTTGAATGCCTTTCTACAAAGCAATACATTCCCAATATGATAATCATAACCTGCTAGTGTAGATTGCATGCAACCCACTAAATATGAATTTTGCATGATTTTATTCATTGACATATATGTTTTCCTTTTCTCCAAAGCAAAGTTGAAATCCATATTTTTCAAGCAATCCCTTCGACAACATTCACTTGAAATCAAATGAACGACAAAACTTCTTGTCATGAGATATTTTGTCCTCGCCCTTGTATAACTGGAATGCTTTGGATTGATATGAAAAGGTCTACTCCTACTCCTAGTTGCAATATTTGCTTGCAACGACTTCATCATTCCATCATCCTTTGTAAAAGTAGTTTCATCACCATTAGAAGGAATATTATCCCCACTATCATCATCCTCAACATAGTTAAGAAATTCATCAACATCATTGCAGTGTGGAAAATTTTCTTTACCATCATCAGTTGAAGAAAACATTTCACAAGAATCATCGACACTTTTGTAACCCCGACTCAAAAGAAATTCTTCACCATCTTGACCCATGCTTTCAAATTCTTCCCTAGGAGGATTCAATTCTTCATCACCATGAGTGTCTTTGAAATGGTCACTTGGAGAAAATGCAATATTCAGATCTGTGCCTCTAAAATTATCATTTGTAAGAAACTCTTCATCCTCCCCTTCCTCAGTGGTGCTCTCATAATCCTTGGGATTAGGCATAAGTGGAAGCTTTGAATTTGTATTCACTAGAATTTCTTCATCCTGCCCCTCCCCTTCCTCACTAAAGCTCTCATAGTCCTTAGGATTGGGAATAAGTGAATGCCTTGAATCTATATTTATTGGAAATTCTTCATCCCCCCCTTCATCAGTGGTCGTTATGATTAGGATGAAGTGAAAATTTTAGCTTTGGAAATTCATCCCCGTCTTCATCAGTGGTGCTGGCATAATCCTTAGGATTAGGACGAAGTGGATATTTTGACGCTGCAAATTCTTCATTCCCCTCTTCCTCAGTGGTGCTGACATAATCCTTAGGATTAGGATGAAGTGCATATTTTGACTTTGCAAATTCTTCATTCCCCTCTTCATCTGTGGTGCTGACATAATCCTTAGGATTAAGACGAAGTGGAAATTCTAACTCTGGAATTTTTTCGTCCCCCTCTTCATCAGTGGTGCTTGCATAATCCTTAGGATTAGGACGGAGTGGAAATTTTGACGCTGTAAATTTTTCATTTCCCTCTTCATCAGTGGTGTTGGCATAATCCTTAGGATTGGGATGAAGTGGATGTTTTGACTCTGAAACATTATCATTCCCCTCTTCATCAATGGTGCTCGCATAATCCTTACGATTAGGATGAATTTGATATTTTGACTCTGGAAATTTTACATCCCCTTTTTCATCAGTGGTGCTGGCATACTCCTCAGGATTAGGATAGAGTGGATATTTTGACTCTACAAATTCTTCATTCCCCTCTTCATTTGTTGTTCTCACATAATCCTTAGGATTAAGCTGAAGTGGATATTCTTCATCTCCCTCTTCATCAATGGTGTCCTCATAATCCTTGGGATTAGGACGAAGTGAAACTTTTGACTCTGGAATTTCTTCATCATGCCCTTCATCACTGTTGCTTTCATAATCCTTATGATTAAGAGTAAGTGGTATAACTAGCGCTCGATTTACAGAAATTTCATTTTGCTGCACCTCATCAATTTTGTTTTCATCATCTTTAGGATAACGACCAAGTCGATTTTTTGACTCTCTATTCATGGTGAACGAACTCCCGTTATATTCATCACTCTGAATAGAGTTATTGCGTGACGAAGATGTTGATGTTCTAGAAAGAAAAACTTCGCTATCAGAAGAAACCATGGCTTTCAACAAGAATAGGTTGAATGATACAAATTCCTCTCCCACTTACAATATATAGCTTAAAGACTGAAAATTTTCCTCCAAATTTTCCCTCCGAAAAAATTCGCGAAAACATTTCCCTCCAAAATTTCCCTCCAAAAAATTTCGCGAAAAACTTTCCCTCCAAAATTTTCATTTCATATAATTGGTACAAATATTAATCAAAAAATGTATTTAACATTTTTTTTAATAAACTGTTTATGTTGAAATATTTTACCGATATTTATATTCAAAATATCCACAAAATATTTCTATCATGAATGCCTTCCAAACTAAAATAATGTTTTTATTTGAATGATTTAACATTGACTAGATGTAAGTATTAATTATAATATTACTATAATACCTACATGAAAATTAACTATTTTAACTATAATGACTACATGTAAATATTTTAAATTTTAAATTTTAAAGTTACGTTATATTCATCTAAAATATATTTCAAAATTTATTAATAAACTATTGGTCTTCAAATATTTCACCATACTTTCTATTCAAAATATCCACAAAATATTCCTTTCATGCATGTCTTCGAAACTAAAATAATTTTCTTATTTGAATGGTTTAAGATTGACTACATGTAAATATTTACAAAAATAACAACATGTAAATATTAACTATTTAAACTATAATTAACTACATGCACATATTTTAGATTTTAAAATTTAATCCCATGATTTTAAACATTGATTACATGTAAATATTAACTATGATAACTAAATACAAATATTAACTATTTTATCTATAATATTAAATATAATTAACTACATGTAAGTATTTCATATTTTAATTTTTAATCTGAGATTATATTTGAATTATTCAACATTCAGTAAATGTAAATATTAAATAAAATATTAATTATGATAACTACATGCAAATAATAAGTATTTTAACTATAGTATGAACTATAATAAATTAAATGTAAATATTTTAAATTTGAAATTTTAATCCCACATTCATTAAACAGTAAACCAATCAGACAATATATGCTATTTAAAAGGAATGATTTTTTCTATTCATCACATCACATCAAGTTTTCTGGTATTTGTTAGATCAAATTTCTGGAGGTGTTGCGTTGGCATTGGTAACTTCGTGGAGGCATTGCATTGGCATTAAAGCATTGTTGAGGTGATCGATTCTCGAGGCTAATGATATGTGTCCAACATGGAATTATAGCCAAATCTTTGAACATCCTTCTAATGCTTCCTTCCTGCTCCTCTCTCTCTCTCTCTCTCTCTCCCCATTATCGAGCTAGATCTGTCGAGTCCAAAGCTTAAATGCCGCCCCGCTCCAGATTCTTAGTCCTAATACTCTACCAAAAGCATTCTTTTTAAGGGGGTAGAGAATATTGATATCACAAGAATTGAAAAAGTCCAAAAGGGAATTTCTTTAGCTACAGAAAAGATAGCACCGATGAAGAAAAGATTGCAAGAGCTTCCTTCTGTGGAAAGTTATAGTTTGACAAAGAATTATGTCAATTTAAGGAGTTTATTAGAAAATGGTCAACCATCTGCTCCTAAAAGCATTCTTGCTATGTCTGGAGTAACTGGCACCACTAGAACCCCTAGTGATCCTACCCAAGGAGAATCAAGTTCTAAACGAGATAGAACTGAGCCATTTAATTTCCCACGTAAAGGAAGAAGGAATGCTACTGAAATAGCCCATGAAGCCTCTGCCTCAAGTCCTTTTGGAAGATATACAGATAATCTCCAGAATATTAATGCTAGAACACAAAATCCTAGCAATAATGGTTATGGAAACACACTATTAATCAATATTGATTTCTTGGATACAGATGCAGTTATAGATGTCTTACATAATCTGTATGCTTGGGCATTACAAAGAAAGGCAGAAACCCATGCTGATTAGTCTGATATAATAACACAGATTCTTGGTCATTTACTGGTGTAATCAAACAATGGTGGGATAAACTTTCTGAAGAAAATAAAAATGCCATAATTGATGAAGAAGATGACCCACCAAAAATGTTGTTTGATGCTTTAAGGCATGAGTTTGTAGGAGTAGTTCCTGAAGGATCTCATCATCATGCACAGTTATTCTTATCTCAGAGATTATGTAATATTGATCATCTACAAGATTATTACTGTGTTATGCAAAAATTTCTTTACCAAGCTCATGATTCTCATAATCCTGCATATTTGAGATATTATATAGCATCAATGCCAGGCAAAATACTAGATCTGATCAACCAACATATAGATGAACATAAGATCAATATTGAAGGACAATCATTTGCTGCAATACACCAGTTGATTGTCAAAATTCTCCAAAGAGAATGTGCTACTGAAAAAGCCAAAAAGAATTTCAAAAAACAAATGCATTTCAGCACAAAATTTTGCAACAATTTCAAAGAAACCTATAATTTTGGATGCCATGGAAAGATGAAGAAAAAGGTTTCTAAACATTCTTGTTCTTGTAAATCAGATAAGTACTATCCCAGGAAAAATAAATATTATTCTCCCAAGAAGTCTTTTCGAAAAGGAAGGATAATGGTATTTAGAAAAAGATCTAAACCCTCTAAAAAGGTTGTCTGTTTTATTTGTGGAAAGGAAGGACACTATGCAAACACATGTAGTCAGAAGAGGGATAAGAAACAAATGAAGATAGTGGATATCTTTTCTACTGTACATGATCCTCGGGATTGGAATTTAATATCTCATTCTGATGGAGAATATTTTGAGATTTCTAGTTCTTCCTCGATTCCTGGAACTCTGTGAATTCCCATATTCCGAGATTATCAATAGAGTCTAAATCCTCCTCCGGATCCTCTCATTGATCTGCATGAAACTTTATTCCCCTTAACATTAAGATGTTCTTCTACCCCTCTAACAATTGGGTGATGAATATTGCAAGATATAAAGCCGAGATGGAAAATCCTGGATCCAGCCAATTCACTCTAAAAGAAGGTTGCAAGAAAAGCTGAAGGCCTATAAAGACAACCGCCTTCTAAGTCAAAGAAAAGTTTTTGAAGAAGATGTTTTTATTGAAGAATAATTTGATTCAATGTTCAAACCATCGATACCACGCACATCCAACAAGGTATGGATACAATCAGCTTTCCAAAAGAAGATTGTTGATTTAGAATCATCTATCCATCATACTAGAGCAGAAATGATTAACCTGTCAGCCAAATTGCAAATTCTTATTTCTGAGTATGATGACTGTAATTCTAGATTATCATCTGTGCTATTGCAAGAACCTCCCAAGAAAAATCCGGTTTTGATTGAAGAACCAAAGATAGAAGAAATGAAAATTATGGGAATAGGTGATAGAGTAGTTATTCCTATCAAAATTAAACTGCCCAAGACCAAGGAATACACTCTCGATGCACATATTGACTCCGGAGCTATGAGCAGTTGTTGTAAGTTTGGTGCTATCCCTGCTCAATATTGGCATCCTACAAAGCTCCATTTCAGGGCTATTACAAAGGATTTGATGGAGATTAATCATATAGCCCCAAGTTTTCCCATTTGTTTGAATGAAGTTACTGTCAGAGTAACTTTGTACAGTTTTGATACAGGTTGTGATTTTCTTTTAGGAAAAGATTTTTTAAACGACCTACTTCCAGTTACTTTTGGTAAAGGCATAGTTACTTTCACTACCAAAAGTGGTCCTGTTCAATTGCCATCCTCCAGTGATTATAGGGTTAATGTTGCTCCAACAGAAGAAGACCAGCTGCAACATTGCTTGCAAGATCTCACCAAGATCAATAGGATTGTCAAGAATGCTGAAATTCATGGTCCACAGGTTCTCGAAAAGATTTCAGCCAAGCTTCGCTCAGATTGCACTGCTAGTCGTCCAGATGCTTTCTGGACCAAGGAAAAATATTTTGTAAATCTTCCCTATAAGGAAAATTATACTCCGAAGCCACAAAAGGCCAGTGCTAATCACATGAGCCCATCTGAACAATCACTTTGCCAACAAGAGATCAGCCAATTATTAGAGCAGAAGCTAATTGAGCCCTGCAAAAGCCCTTGGGCTTGCCCTGCTTTTTATGTAAACAAGCATAGTGAACAGAAAAGAGGAAAGAAAAGGCTTGTTATCAATTATAAGGCTCTCAATGATGCCCTGCTCCCTATCAGGTATCCTTTGCCTAATAAAGAACTTTTGCTCGCCAAAATAGCCAATGCCAATGTTTTCAGTAAGTTTGATTTAAAGAGCGGTTTCTGGCAAATTGGCATTATTCCTGCTGATCGATACAAGACAGCCTTCACAGTTCCTCATGGCCAATATCAATGGACAGTCTTACCTTTTGGTCTTAAAAATGCTCCCTCTGAATTTCAGAAAAGGATGGAAGATATTTTTGCTAGGGAGGAGTATATTATTGTATATATTGATGATTTGCTTGTTTTTAGTCGTGACATAAATAGCCATAAAAAGCATTTAGAACAGTTTTATGAGTTGGTTTTTAAGCATGGTCTTGTGCTTTCTCACTCTGAAGAAAAGTTTCAAATTGGAAAGGTCAAAATAGATTATTTGGGTTTGCATATAGAAAAAGGACGAGTTAACCTGCAGCCTCATGTTCTTGTTCATTTAACCAAGTTTTTTGATATAATTTCAGATGTCAAGACACTACAGAGGTTTCTAGGTTGTCTTAATTACATAAGACAATTTTATGAGAAACAGGCAAATGATACTAAAGTGTTGCAAAACAGGTTGAAAAAACAGGCATCCAAATGGACAGATGAAATGACTGCAGCAGTTAGAAACATTAAAAGTAAAGTGAATTATTTGCCAAAGTTGAAGCTCCCTGATTCTAATCTTCCTTTTATTCTTGAAACAGATGCTTCTGACCACACATGGGCTGCTGTTCTGCTCCAGAAGCATGGAAGAAAATAACTAGTTTGTGCATACTCCTCAGGAACTTTTAATGATACTGAGAAGAAATACCCTTCTTCCCATAAGGAGATTCTTGTAGTTAAGAGGGGTATCAAGAGGTTCAATCTGTTCCTGAAAAGTGTGAGGTTTGTTGTTCGAACATATTTGAAACATATGAAAAATATCATGGCAAACAAAAAACTGCTTGAGCAAGGAAGTACCAGACTTCTAAGATGGGCAATTTGGCTTGAAGGTTTTGACTTTGAAATTGTCTATAAATCTGGTGCAGAGAATTATCTTGCTGATATGCTTACTCGAGAAGGTGTAGAAACAGTAAAAGATATCAAAATTTTCAGACCTTTGAGACAGGATGAAGCTTCAAGTTCTAGGAATGTCAGACCCAGTCCAGTATTAGTTTGTAGTCAATGTCATTACCAGTTTTGTTGGGATTGTTTTGCCAATAAGTTTAGAGTCTTACCAGTAGATATATTACAGTCCATTTTACAAAGGTGGTTTGATTCAGAAGATTGTATGTTAGCCTATGGAAGAGAATTACCATATAGGAGTAGACCATTCAAAGTATACTATGCATTTAACAATGAACCCGTCCCTATATACTTTGCATTCATCCAAAATACTGATTGGTCATGGCAAGATTATTTTACCATCCACCAGCAGGCTAGAATACATGGTTATGTTAGAGTCATTTTTTATGCATCTCAATTAGAAAATTCTGTTAGCTATTGGAGTCCATGGTTCAAGCTATTCTTGTTCAAATATATGCCACGCCAGTCATTCATGATCAATAGTAATTTCCCTGACACTATTAGTACACTCATTTGGGAGATTCATATTGCAGCACAATATGATTATACTGTCGAATTTGAATTTCTCCATTATGATACTGTAGTTGTCATAGACGATCCTCAAGAACCTTCATTTAGACTATTCATTAGTTTTAGGGGAGAAATATATGTTGATGATAGACATAGACCTTCAAATGTCTTTTCCTTCCCCTTCTATTTTTGTTTTATAGAAGAAGCACCACCATGGCTTGACGAATCCCTTCCTGCTGATATCATTGCTCCCAATATTGAAAGGCTTCTAGAACAACATGAAAGAGAAAGATATGATCGTGAACATGAAGATTCTTCTGAAGAATGGGAAAACAGTGATTGATGGAAAGGATCACTCAATTGAAATCCTTTCATATCTGCTTTTAGGTTTTCGTGGGATTTGGTCCTCATAAAAATCTCCACTGTGTAATTAAAATCCTTTCATATCTTCTTTTAGGTTTTCGTGGGATTTGGTCCTCATAAAAATCTCCACTATGTAATTATTGTACTTAAAGAGCCGATGTCCTAGATTCCGGCCTCATTTTTAGATTGTGTTTGATTCGGTCCCCATATGGCCTAGCCTCCAAGGGACGAGATAAAAAGTGGTTGTCCCCACTTGCCCGAATCTTAGGTAAATAGTACTCTCGTGATAGGCATCTTTCATGATGTCCTAGCCGAAAGTAGATGCTTTGTGTCTCCAGTATCCGGTAAAAGTTTGCACCGGATGACCTGCTAAGAATGTTATAAATACTTGAGTTAACACCTCATTTGGCATTCGGGGTTGGAGTGTTTGAGTGAGTGTGTCAAGAGTCTGTATTTGAGAGTTTGAGTTTGAGATATTTCCCTGCTCTGCATCTGCGGGAATTTCTTCCTGAACTGCTTGCATCACGGAAGGTTCTCTAAGTCTGTATATTGAGTCTGTATTAGATCTCCCTGCTCTGCATCTGTGGGCATTCTGCCTGATCTGCTTGCACCACGGCGCTGTAATCAGTTGTTGATGTAATAGTTATTGTTCTTCATAATTATAGTGTATGAAGCTTGTGCGATCCATTTATATAAAATTGGTATCGAAGCCATCTGGTTCTTTGTCGGAGTAATTTCTCCAATATCTGGTTTTCCATTATATGGTATTTGTCCGAGTTCCTGTCCACAAGTCTGAAGGTGACTGTAAGGCGCTGGTTGAGAGCTGTTGAGGCAAAAGACTGCCGTGTTTTGCTTTCCTGGTGCAAGAAATCTTCTGTTCACTTCTCTGTTCAGGTTCTTACTTGTACTTTTCTGCAATGGCTGGTTATATGAATGAGTTTGCTCTTCAGAAGCCCGAAGATAGAAAAATTGCTCGTAAGAATCGATGGTCTTTTCTTTCTAAGTATCTAAATAAATCTCATGAAAATGATGTTCTGTATGATGAGAAAGTAGTTGTTCAAGAATTTGAACCCGATCCTAACTGGACATTGCCAGAGATTGATGTTGACAAATTATACAAGCTTCCTACTTTCCAGTTTAAAGCTGCTCAACTGTTTAGATTTACTTCTGTAAATATTCCTGTTTCCACTGGTCAAGATGTTTATCAGATTCCACTAATTAAGCCTGAAGATATTGAATGGGGATTAAGTAAAGGATATAGATATATTCATCTTGGAATGCTTCAGTTCGGCATAAATCCCTTAGTCCGCCCTGGCTTAAACACATCCTGCCTTGCTTGTGTATTGGATACTCGAATGAATCAGTTTCATGATGCTTTGATAGGAGGGTTTCAAAACCCACTCAATAATGGCCCTGTATGGTCCTCTGTTATTCCCAAATATCAAGTATCTCTGACTGATCCATATATTAATGAGTTCCTACATGCTTATATTCAGTTTCATGGTTTTGATGTCGCTCCTCAAACACAGATAGCTCAGCTACATGCTTCTATCTTTATTCGTTTTGTCTCCACCACCATGCCTCCTCTACATCCAAAGTTAAAAGAACGTGCCCTCAAAAAAAGTGTTGTTGTTAGTCCAAGGAATACTGCTCCCTTACAGATTAGATTTGAAGCTTGTTCTCTCCCTGAAGAATGTAGTACTTATACTCCATTATCTCAAAAATATCCTCAACTGCAAACATCCAAACAACCCCAACAGTGATCTACCATCCAACATTCTGATGGCACTACTGGTTTAAAATTCACTTCTCCTTCTCCTACTCTTCCTCGCTAATTATCCACGACTCCAAGATCTCCAATTTTGGGGGGTAGAGTTCCTCATAATAATCCTTCTCCATTCTATACAATTGATCCCACTTTCACTTTTCCTAGGTCTTATGTCCCAAGAAACAAGTCTCCACAGTCTGCGTCAATTATTCCTAGAAGTATGTCTGTCTGATATCCTGTTCCTCCAGTCAAAATAGATCAACCCAGAAGATCTACCTCAAATATCATTGACCAATGTGAATAATGTGTTCCATCCACATCCACTTTCCAGACAAAATCCCCAAGCCAAGAACCTCAAGTTTTGATTCCAGATATCAAAAGTTTTAGTGGCTTACCTAGAGGCCCTCAGGAGCTATCTGCCAAAATTAATGAAAGGTATTTGGATACAGGAAGGTCAAGAAGAACATTCTAGAATGGAACCTTAAAAGCTGATATGCAATGGTTGCATACAAAGCCTGACACTGACCCAGATCAACCAGAATCCGAAAAAGTACATAACTACACTAATTACCAAATAGTGTGTATGTTACAAAATATTGATGATCTGGCCAAAGATGTCTTAAAAGTCAAAGAACATATTAAGAAGTTGCATACTAATTATGATGCACTCTTGGGGGATCAGCATGAACATTCACAACAACTCAATGATATCAATTCTAACATGGGCATTATTGCAAAATCCTTAGAGCACCTCAAGCATGCTCTTTCTGCTCCTGTTTCTCCTCCACATTATCGAGCAGTTGATCTGTCTAGTCCAAAGCTTACATTCTCTTCATCAGATCCTGCATCCTCAGTGCCAAAATCCTCTACCAAAAGCATTCCTTTTAAGGGGGTAGAGAATATTGATATCACAAGAATTGAAAAAGTCCAAAAGGGAATTTCTTTGGCTACAGAAAAGATAGCACTGATGAGAAAAAGATTACAAGAACTTCCTTCTATTGAAAGTTATAGTTTGCCAAAACAGTATGTCAGTTTAAGGAGTTTGTTAGAAAATGACCAACCATCTACTCCCAAAAGTATTCTTGCTATGTTTGGAGTAACTGGCACCACTAGAACCCCTAGTGATCCTACCCAAGGAGAATCAAGTTCTAAAAGAGATAGAACTGAGCCATTTAATTTCCCACGTAAAGGAAGAAGGAATGCTACTGAAACAGCCCATGAAGCCTCTGCCTCAAGTCCTTTTGGGAGATATACTGATAATCTCCAGAATATTAATGCCAGAACACAAAATCCTAGCAATAGCGGTTATGGAAACACATTGTTAATCAATATTGATTGCTTGGATACAAATGCAGTTATAGATGTCTTACATAATCTGTATGCCTGGGCATTACAAAGAAAGGCAGAAACCCATGCTAATTGACCTGATATAATAACACAGATTTCTTGGTCATTTACTGATGTAGTCAAACAATGGTGGAATAAACTTTCTGATGAGAATAAAAATGCTATAATTGATGAAGATGAAGATCCACCAAAAATGTTGTTTGATGCTTTAAGACATGAGTTTGTAGGGCAGTACCTGAAGGCTCTCATAATCATGCACAGTTATTCTTGTCTCAGAGATTATGTGATATTGATCATTTACAAGATTATTACTGTGTTATGCAAAAATTGTTTTACCAAGCTCATGATTCTCATAATCCTGCATATTTGAGCTTTTATATAGCATCAATGCCAGGCAAAATATCAGATCTGATCAACCCACATATAGATGAGCATAAAATCAATCTTGAAGGACAATCATTTGCCGATATCCACCAGTTGATTGTCACAATTCTACAGAGAGAATGTGCTGCTGAAAAGGCCAAAAATAATTTCAAAAAACAAATACATTTCAGCACAAAATTGTGCAAGAATTTCAAAGAAACCTATAATTTTGGATGCCATGGAAAGATGAAGAAAAAAATTTCTAAACATTCATGTTCTTGTAAATCAGATAAGTACTATCCTAGAAGAAAGAAATATTATTCTCCCAATAAGTCATTTAAGAAAGGAAGGAGAATGGTATTTAGGAAAAGATCTAAACCTTCTAAGAAAGTTGTCTGTTTTATCTGTGGAAAAGAAAGACATTATGCAAACACATGTAGTCAGAAGAAGGATAAGAAACAGATGAAGATAGTAGACATTTTTTCTACTATACATGATCCTCAAGATTAGGATTTAATATCTCACTCTGATGGAGAATATTTTGAGATCTCCAGCTCTTCTGATTCTGAAACTTGTGAAATTCCTAATATTGGGAGATTGACAATAGAATCTGAATCCTCTGATTCAGATGAAACTTTTATTCCTGATATTAAAATGTTCTCTAATAATTCCTCAGAACAACTGCAGATGAATATTACAGCAGTCAAAACTGAGATGGCATTGCTTGATCCAGTTCAGTTTACTGCTAGAAGAAGGTTACAGGAAAAACTAGAAGGGCTAGAGAGACAATTGCCTTCTAAGTTAAAGAAGAAAGTTTTTGAAGAAGATGATTTTGCTGAAGAATTTGATTCACTGTTCAAACCATTGAAAATTGTCGAATATCCAAAAGAAGGTATGGATACAATCAGTTCTCTTCAAAAGAAGATTACAAATTTAGAATCCTCCATTCATCATACTAGAGCAGAAATGATTAATCTATCAGCCAAATTACAAATCCTTATTTCTGAGTATGATGACTCTAATTCTAGATTATCATCAGTTCTATTACAAGAATGTTCCAAGAGAAATCCAGTTTTGATTGAAGAACCAAAGATAGAAGAAATGAAAATCATGGGAATAGATGATAGAGTGGTTATTCCTATCAAAATTAAATTACCCAAAATTAAAGAATACACTCTTGATGCACAGATCGACTCTAGAGCAATGAGTAGTTGTTGTAAATTTGGTGCCATTCATGCACATTTCTGTCATCCAACAAAACTCCAGTTCCGGGCTATTACAAAGGATTTCATGGAGATAAATCATATAGCCCCAAATTTTCCCATTTATTTGAATGATGTTGCCATCAGAGTAACTTTGTATAGTTTTGATACAGGTTGTGATTTTCTATTAGGACAAGATTTTTTAAATGATCTTCTTCCAGTCACTTTTGGTAAAGGCAGTGTCACATTTACTACCAAAAGGAGGTTCTGTTGAATTACCACCATCAAGTGATTACAGGGTTAATGTTGCTCCAACAGAAGAAGATCAGCTGCAACATTGTTTGCAAGATCTCACCAAGATTAACAAGATTGTCAAGAACGTTGAACTTCATGGTCCACAAGTTCTTGAAAAGATTAGGGCCAAGCTTTGCACAGATTGCACTGCTAGTCATCCAGATGCTTTCTGGACAAGGGAAAAATACTTTGTGAGTCTTCCCTATAAAGAAAATTATACTCCTAAGCCACAAAAGGCCAGTGCAAATCATATGAGCCCTTCTGAACAAGCACTTTGCCAACAAGAAATCAGCCTGTTATTAGAGCAGAAACTAATTGAGCCGTGCAAGAGTCTTTGGGCTTGTCCAGCTTTTTATGTTAACAAGCATAGTGAACAGAAACGAGGGAAGAAAAGGCTTTTTATCAATTATAAGGCTCTCAATGATGCTTTGCTCCCTATTAGGTATCCCTCACCTAATAAAGAACTTCTGCTTGCCAGAATAGCCAATGCCAATGTTTTCAGTAAGTTTGATTTAAAGAGTGGTTTCTGGAAAATTGGCGTCATTCATGCTAATCGCTACAAGACTGCCTTCACCGTTCCTCATGGCCAATATCAGTAGACAGTCTTACCTTTTGGTCTTAAAAATGCTCCCTTTGAATTTCAGAAAAGGATGGAAGACATTTTTGCTAGGGAGGAGTATATTATTGTATATATAGATGATTTGCTTGCTTTTAGTCGTGATGTAAATAGCCACAAAAAGCATTTAGAACAATTTTATGAACCGGTTTATAAGCATGGTCTTGTGCTTTCTGACTCTGAGGAAAAGTTTCAAATTGGAAATGTTAGAATAGACTATTTGGGTTTGCATATAGAAAAAGGACGAGTTACCCTGCAGCCCCATGTTCTTGTTCATTTAACCAAGTTTCCTGATGTAATTCCAGATGTCCGAACTTTGCAAAGGTTTTTGGGTTGTCTTAATTACATAAGACAATTTTATGAGAAACAGATAGATGATACCAAGGTGTTGCAAAACAGGTTGAAAAAATAGGCATCAAGTTGGACAGATGAAATCATTGAGGCTGTTAGAAATATTAAAAGCAAGGTAAATGATTTTCCAAAATTGAAACTTCTTGATTCTAATCTTCCTTTTATTCTTGAAACAGATGCTTCTGATCACACATGGGCTGCTGTACTTCTCCAGAAGCATGGAAGAAAAGAATTAGTTTGTGCATACTCCTCTGGAACTTTTAATGACACTGAGAAGAAATATCCTTCTTCCCATAAGGAGATTCTTGCAGTCAAGAGGGGAATTAAGAGATTCAATCTGTTCCTGAAAAGTGTGAGGTTTGTTGTTCGAACAGATTTGAAACATATGAAAAATATCTTGGCAAACAAGAAGCTACTTGAACAAGGAAGTACCAGATTATTGAGATGGGCTATTTGGCTTGAAGGATTTGATTTTGAAATTGTCTACAAATCTGGTGCAGAAAATTATCTTGCTGATATGCTTACTCTAGAAGGTGCAGAAAAGGTAAAAGAAATCAAAATGTTCAGACCTCTTCACCAACATGAAGCTTCAACTAGTTTAGTTCAGTCTAGTCAAAGTTAGTCTAAGAGAGTCAGACAGATTGTCATATGTAGTAATTGTCACTATGAGTTTTGTTTTGAGTGTCTTGTAAAGAAGTATTCTGTATTACCATTAGAAGTCAAACAGATGATACTACAGAAATGGTTTAATACAGATGAAGCACAGTGGTCTTACAGCAAAGAGTTTCCCTATAGAATTAGACCTTGGAAAGTTTACTATGCCTTGTCTAGAGAACATAATCCCGTCTATTTTGGTTGCATCCAAAACACAAATTGGATCTGGTCAAATTATTTTTCTATCCATCAGAGAGCTAGAATACATGGGTCAGTCAAGGTCATATTCTATGCAGTAGCTATTGGTCCTGCTAATAATTGGTGGAGTCTGTGGTTTGAGTTATTTCTGTTTAGGTATATGCCCAGAGCCACTTATATTTCTGATAGGAATTTTAGGGAATTTGTAACTATCTTGAGTTGGGAACTCCATGTTGCCGTCCAGAACAATTTTGCTCTGGAATTCGAATTTGTACACTCAAAAACTACAGTCATGATAGCAGATGAAAAAGATGAATCCTTTAAACTCTTAGTAAAGTTTAAAGGACTTATCTTAGTTGATGAAGCAGACTGACCACCACATTTTTATAGTTTTCCATTCTATTGTTGTCTGCATGAACAAGCTCCTCCATGGTTAAACGAGTCTATTCCATATGAAGTCCTTGCTCCAGATCTGGATGATGAACTGATAAGTCTAAACCAACTTTATCGACCAATGGATGAACAAGCTGCTCGTGACATGTATGAGTATGACTATGATGACAGAGCAAATAGTGACTGATTGTAAAGATCACTCTATTGATATCTTTGCAATTGATTTGTTGTACATCTTGGTTTTCGTGGGATTTATCCAAATAAAAATCTCCACTGTGTAATAATTGTACTTAAAGAGCCGATGTCCTAGATTCCGGCCTTATTTTTTTTAAAAGCTTTAAGATTGTGTCGAATTCGGTCCCCATATGGCCTAGCCTCCAAGGGACGAGATAACAAGTGGTTGTCCCCACTTGCCCGAATCCTAGATAAATAGTACTCTCGTGATAGGGACCTTGCACGGTGTCCTAGCCGAAAGTAAATGTTTTGTCTCCGGTATCCGGTAAAAGTTTGTACCATGTGACCTGCTAGAATGCTATAAATACTTGTGTTACCACTTCATTTGGCATTCGGAGTTTGAGTGTGAAGGCGAGTGTGTATCAAGAGTATGTATCTAAGAGTCTGAGTCTGAGATATTTCCCTGCTCTGCATCTGCGGGAATTTTTTCCTAAACTTCTTGCATCACGGAAAGTTCTCTGAGTCTGTATTGAATCTCCCTGCTCTGCATCTGCGGGCATTCTGCCTGATCTGCTTGCATCACGGAGTTATAATCCTCTGATAATGAAATAAGTTTTGTGTGTTAATTATATATGAAGCTTGTGCGATCCATTGAGAAATAAATGTGAAATTAAGATCTTAATGTGTAAATTGAATAAAAACACAAAAATAAAAACATTAAAATAAAATAATTCTAGGCTGCTCTAAGAACAAGACTCTAAGCACAATAGGGCCCATCCTCCTTAAAGAATTGGAAGAAGTTTTACCTCTTCCATAAAGAAACAACATTTATTCAAGAGAAAAAAATAAACATAAATACATCCATGTTTCTCTGTAATTAAAATATAACCCAACACTATTCTTTTATAAGATATATAAATGTAATCCAATATCATTTCTTGAGACAAACCCTTAATGGCACATAAAAATAAGATATCAAAATACAATATACATTTAAAACTGAAAAATTATACATATTAAAATAAATGTATACATATGAAAATATTACAATATTTCTGACAAATATAATAGAAACATTTTACCTTTAAAATAATATATTTATATTTATCTTTTTTCTGATGTATTTTAAAACCCATAAAAATCTCATTTAATATTACATCTATAATGTAAGAAACTGACCCACAGGCTTACAGAGACACCTAAACCCACAGGCATACACCCACAGTGAATAAGAACCAGAGAGAGGGCTAAACCGGTAACTAGAGACAGACACTTGAGTTGAATTAAGAATAGAGAGAGGGCTAAACAGGTAAATAGATGCAGAGACTGAGACTTGAGCTGAATTAAGAATATAGTGATGGGGAGAAGAAGGCATCACATTAGAAGTCAAGCAAAGAAAGTGAAAAGCAAAATTCAATTAAACTGGGAGAGGAGCGCTAATATAAAAACAATATATCAATAAAATAATTATTAACCATTTAATAGCTATATGATTCTGGAATGTTGTCAGAATTAAACTAATGAAATTCAAATTTAGACATAATTAATAAAATATAATCTTAATTTATATTTTTTTTCAATATTTCAAATAATGATATTTTAATTCATATTTTTTTTCGTAATATTTTAATTGGCAATCAAATAGACTAGAATTAGATATTTTAATTGGCATTCTATGGGGGGTTTGGATGTGTTTGTTGCCAACAGGCATTGATCCCCATTCCAATCCTTGCTGCTGCCCACTTAGGTGTCCACTACATACAGGATGTCGATGCCCACTACTCAGGCATCCACTACATACAAAAGATGGAAATAGTATTCAAGTCAACTCCTATGGAGTTCATTTCTTAAAGTTGTGGAGATAAACTATCAATCACATTGCATGGTACTGAGTTCGAATTCTGCTGAATTGATATAGTCAATAGTAGGAGTTGGGCGCAATAAAACATAATTAGTATTGTTGAGAACCCTTCTTTCTTCTGCTTGCACGAGCTCCCACTAATGACTTCTCAAAACCATCTTGCTCTAATTAGGGCCACCGTTGGGCACACTGCAGTATATACTTATGCAGGTTTTGAAAAGGAAATTATTCTTATCCAAAGAAACAGAGTTACCCTGATTTCATATGTAACATAGATTTTACAATAATTTCAACGCTGATGTTACGGTAACCCATAATCTATAATTAAACCCAAAAAAAAATCCATGACCATGATATACCCATACAATTACTTGTATTCTCTGATTCTACCGTAAATCTATAATTAAACCAAAAAAAACAAACAACTACCGATCAGTTTAATTTTATTGTATGGTTTCACCGTAAAACTATAATTAAACGAAAAAAACTCCTCTTACTATGGCCATGATAGATCGATACGCTTAATTTCATTGTGTGGTTTTAGCCTAAATTTTCACAATGCTGGGAATAGCAGTTAAGATGATAATTCTAGCCCAAATTTTTGTAATGTTGGAAATGCCGAATAAACTGGCTTTAGTCTAATGAACCAAGCTAAAGAGATGGCGATAATCGATGAGACTTAAATAATGCAGTGAGAAAAAAACTGACTAATCTCTAATTGAATTCACAACCAGGGGAGAGTAAAGAAGATGTGAATTAAAACAATGCAGTGAAAAAAACCTGGCTAACCTACTTAACCCTATACAAGGTAGAGTAAACAACCAGCGATGCAATCTAAGGCAGAGCAAATCTATGTTAATTTCAGAGTAAACCAGGGTTACAGTGAATAAAGGAAAAACAGAACAGATACATATTGAATCCACCAGCTTATCCCATGCAGGGCTAAAAACTAACTTATTGTGAGAGACCTAGAGCCACGGCTACGAGGCCCAGTAAACCTCGGTTAGTGAGAGAGCCAGAGCCAACCATACCAGGTAGAATAAACCGGGGTTACAGTGATTAATGGAAAAACACAGAAGATACATATGCAGGGCTAAACTAAATTAATGTGAGAGAGTCAGAGTCAACTATACAACGCCGAGAAAACCTCGGTCGATGCTAATACACGGTAGTGTAAACCTGGGTAGATATGAATACCATGCAGAGTAAACCTGGGTCAATGTGAATACAAGGCAGAGTGAGAAAATGAAAAACGAGGCATGAGGCAGAGTAAACCTCGTCAATGTGAATACAAGGCAGAGGGATAAAAGGAAAAATACAGCGCAAGGCAAAGCCAACGATACAAGGCCGAGAAAACCTGGGTCGATGTGAATACAAAGCATAGTGTTAAAAGGAAAAACACAGCACATACATATTGAATCCAGAAGCTAAACCTTGCACGGCTAAACTAAACTAATGTGAGAGACCCAAAGCCATCGGTAAAGGCAGAGTAAACCTGGGTTATAGTGATTAAATGAAAAATACACTAGAGAGAGAGGTTAAAGTGGAGCCACAACCACCCATACACACATGGGTTTAAATCAATTAATGAGAATTTAAATTTAATAATCTCAGCTGGGCATCAGAAGAGAAATCCACAATACATACCTGGATTTCAACCATTGAGGGTTTGAATGATAATAACAACAACAGAGTACTTCCGTTCTTCACTGAAAAGCAATAGCATCCACACAACTTCTTCCCTTCTTAATACATTTTTGCTGAAGATTTTAGGATTCTGAAAGAAAAGAAGCCAATGAATCATATGATTACACACAGCAGAGGAGAGATCAAAAGAAATGCAGGAATTAAAATGAGCTATACAATTTATATCAATACAGAGACATGCCTGGGCAAAAAAATTGAGAGAGCTCACCCACCCAACAACTGTGGGACAGCTCAACCATTGAATGATCCCATCTAGCCTCCTGTGCAAAAGTAATCCAAGTGCTACAATCTACTCCAACCTCCTCTTCGATCACACATTGACAACACTAAATGAGACTCAACCAGACTAGACTCGGAGAAAACCTGGTTCCATGTGAATACAAGGCAGAGTGATAAAAGGAAAAATACAGCGCATACATATTGAATCCAGGAGCTAAACCTTGCAGGGCTAAACTAAACTAATGTGAGAGACCGAGAGCCAGCTGCAAAGGCAGAGTAAACCTAAGTTTTAGTAATTAAATGAAAAATCACCAGAGAGAGGTTAAAGTGGAGCCACAGCCATCCATACACACAAGGGTTTAAATCAATTAATGAGAATTTTAATTTAATAATCTCGGCGGGGCATCAGAAGACAAATCCACAATACATACCTGGATTTTAACGATTGAGGGTTTGAAAGATAGCAACAAGAAGAGATTCCTTCCGTTTTCACTGAAAAGCAGTAGCATCCACAGAGCTTCTTCCCTTCTTTAATACAATTTTGCTTAAGTGTTTAGGATGTTGAAAGAAAAGAAGACAATGAATCATATGATTTCACACACCTGAGAAGAGATCAAAATAAATGCAAGAATTAAAACGAGCTATACAATTTATATTAATACTGAGATATGCCTGGGCAAAAAAATTGAGAGAGATCATCACTCAACAACTGTCGTATAGCTGAACCATCTCAACCATTGAATGATCCCATCTAGCCTCCCCTGCAAAAGTGATCCAACCTCCTCTTCCATCACATATTGACAACACTAAATGAAATGAGACTCAACCAGACTAGACTCTTAGACAAACATCCCCACTCCGACACCGACTCAGACTCACCCAGTCCATACATACATACAGAGACAAACAAGCAATCACACCGACAAATCAGTGCAGATGATGGACAGAAGAGGAAGTTAAATGTTGCAACCGGGTTGGGGTTGGATTAGATATATATATATACCGCTTCTTTCACCTACCTCCTCCAACGGGCGTCTACCTCCCTTTCCAGAATCCTCCATTCGTTCCAAAGGAATACCGCCCTCAATGCATTGTTCACGTTTTATTAAAACATTTTAAAAGCCTTTTAAGCTTTAAATCATTGCTTTTTCAAATATGCTTGTTTTATTTTTCAAATATATTTAACGTGTTTAGACTTTAACACGGACCCTAACACTTTACTTTTCTTTTCTTTTTTGCCAATGTCGTGCACATTGAGTCTAAAGCCTTTTTATTTAAGCTTTTATCAAAATAGTTTTTCAATGCTACAGTGGTTTTAAATAGTTTTTCCATTATTTATTAATTATTATGTAAAACTACTGAGTTTCTTTTAGAGTAGTTGATGTTATAATTTTAAATGGTCTATATATATATTAACCATAACATATATTTAAAGCATGAGGAGATGTGTGATGAAGCTGTTAAATAAATTGCAAATGGTGGTTACTACAGATTTATTTTCTTTTTAAAAATAAAAACCAAATGCAACTACATTACTATTTTGATTCTCAATTTTCTTTTTAAAAATAAAAACCAAATGCAATTACATTCCTATTTTGATTCTCAAGTAAATTTACTGGGTCCAATTTAATTTAGTGATCTAACATAAATCCATATTAACTTCCAATTTATTAGTCACTCACAACACTAATAATTAATTTTGGTTAAAAATCCATCTATTTTTAAACATATTCTTTTCTTGTTTGTAAGGGACTTAAAATAGATTATGAAAAAAAAAGCACATGATCTCAGAGGTTGTTTATTGGCTTCCAAAGCATTACTTTACCAGTAATTTTTGTGAGTTCAAGTTCTTGTAGTTGTGTTGTCATATTCATGAACTTTCATAATGGTAAGATTCCAAAAGTTTCACCATATTGCACTTTTATATTATTGAAATTTGTTTCATTCGAAATGTCACGATATGATAATCACTCATCTCTCTTCCTAGGTGTATATTTAATACCATATTATGCACTCATAAGTCTAATTATGATCAAGCTTTTTCCATATTCCTTTAAATAAAAATGTAGTTATATATGATTTTTTTCTTATAAAAAAAAATATTTGAGATATTTTTAGTATGAAATTATGGTAGTGCACAACATAGCATATGCTTATACTTTAAATAGTGAGGTATCAAAGAAAAAACATAATAAACTTGATAATCCATTAGATAGTGACCTTGAGCATAAAGTAGAAGGTTCTCATGTGATAGATGAAATATATTATAATAATAAGTACACCACAATAATCTACCAACACACAAAATCCATATATAATTATAAGGTCTGAAAGCATAGTGCAGTTACGTCCCTATTAAGTACATAAACATAATAAAATAAAAGTAGGGGGCCAAAATTCTTGTTCTTTGAAAGCATTCAAAGAATTTGTAGCTTAATAATACATGCATACCCCATCTAATTGGATTAGAGTATCTATCGTATTATTTATCTCTCATCATCATATTTATAAATAAAGTTCAAAATGGATTTCTTTGTCTATCATTTTTCTTCATCACAAATGTATATGGTGAATTTTTGCATGGAATTCATCTTCTACATTTATATTGCATTTATATCCCATTTTCTACTGAGTTACATTTATATTGCATTTATAACCCATTTTCTACCTATTCACACGAGATATGACATTGATGTTTGAAATCCATTATCATGCCATTGCATGAGTGCAAATGTAGTTTTCTAGTAGTTTTTTTCTTGACATGGCACCTGAATTTTCTCTTGGGATTCTCCATGGCGACTCGTGTGTAGTGAATGGAGGTCATTGATAGGAGAAATTTAGAACGATTAATAACTTCTACATTTGGATGATAAATCCGTGAAGAGGATTCAAGATGCCCATGAACATAACTCTTGGTCCTACAACCATTGTGCAAGTTTGGTTTTTTTCTCTTTTGATTTGCTCTTTTCTAGCATACTATTTAATAACTTCGTCTGCATTCTTATATTTTAAAATTTAAAACATTTCAGTTGTTATGCATGCTAATGAACTTCCTTCTAGTTTTGTTTCTTTTAATTTCAAAGTCTATGCATTAGAAAACCTGAGCCATATAGTGTTTCTGAAGTTAAGTGTGTGCCTTGTATCTTGTCACTTGCTGGAAGTTGGTTTGACTATTTATTTTTAATATATTAATTTTTTTTGGTTAGATCATGGATATGTGCATGTGTTACTACATTTTTGTCAGTCATTACTAAAATGTGTTGCTAGTGCTAATGAGCTACTACAATGTCCCGTAGGTTTGGAATTTTTTTTGGAGAATTCTCCAATGCTTGGTTCATGTGTTAATAATTGTTAAAGTTTGTAGACCAATGGGTTCACAAAAAGGTTTCTCCCTATGTTGAATCACGAGTGCCTAGCTGATTATTATGTTGTAAGACTTGATATGACGTTCTTATTTATGGAGTTGAACAAGAGTAAGTTGAGAACTTTATACTAATAAATATGTGCACGAAACACACCCAAAAAACACTTTAAGAAAAACCAAATTTCCAAATAATATTTAATTGCTCTTCTTCTTTTAAATGAGAATTAACTTTAAGAAAAAACAAATTTCTAAATGATGTTTAATTACTCTTCTTCTTTTAAATGAAAATTTTTACATGAATTGTAGGCTTGTGTTGAAGTATCGTCCAAAAAATCCACACTACATGTAACTACAACTCATGAGAGAGGCATAAGTGCACAATTTTGGTCCATATGTACATTTATTTTTATGCCCTTTCCTTATATATGTGTATGCATAAAAGTAAACATGTGACAAAATTAGCATACATAAGGTTCGTGCAAGCACTATACACAGTTTGTATGTACTAAATTAAAGGTAAACTTGAGAAGATAGTTAAAAATAAGAAGAGTTAAGACGTCTTAAATACTTTCCATTGGTTGATGTGCACTTTTGAATTTGACTATGGAATCATAATTGCAAAATTTTCTCATATATCTAATATGTAAGGGTTAATATGGGTTAATATGTAAGGGTGGATATAGCTAAATGGAATAAAGTGTGATAACTATATAAACAAAATGCATACACATTGACGCTTTAAATGGTTTTTAAAGTTCAAAAAATCATGTTAGGAAAATAAATACAATAATCAAAGAAAAAAAGCAAAAGATAAACAAAAGATCTGAAAATTTAAAAACAAAATGCAAGAAATAAAACAAAAGAGAAAAGAAAAAATAAAGACAAAAGACAAAAGGAATCCAACATAAAGGGGATAAATCTAATGGAGAGGGTCAGAGTCCAACTCTTACATAATTTCCATCCATCATCTCTGTTGAGATTCATAGGATACCTTTCAATTTCAATAGCCTCCTTTAGCTTTCTATGATCAAAATGATCCACCTTAGCGATGACTTTGGAGTCTTCAATGCATACATGGTGACACGATTTCTCAACATGTTCTGTAAGAACATAAGTGTGGGATCGATTGTGCCTAATGTCTGCAGCATGCTCCTGGATTCTTTGTTCAATGGATCAACTAGTTTCACCAATATAAGGAGTACCACATGAGAAAGGCACCATATAAACCCCTTTCAAGTCCTTTGGGTCTATAGGATTCTTGACAGATCCGAGAGAATTCTTGATAATACAGAGAGGCTTAAAGGAAGAGGAGATATTGTTTTTCCTGAGGACATGGGCAATTCTATCTGTGGTCCATTGGGTAAACAAAAGATTAAATTTGGAGATAGGGTCTATCCAGGAAGACTTGTCTCTTAATCCTTTAGAGGATTTTTTGAAAAGCCTTAAGACCTTGAGACCTACTATAACCATTTTTCTCAAACACGTTAAGAAGATGGGATTTCTCTAATTCCACGTGGCTATCGTAAAAAATCCAAAGAGCACAAGTAACTAAAGTGCAGAGAACACCAAATTTCTGAGCTGGAGAATGATGTGAATCTGCATGAAGATACTGCTCAATGTGTGTTTTCTTGCAAAAAACCCGATGAGAGATAGAACCATCATCCCTTCTAGAGACAAGAATATTTAAGAAGGGGAGGCAACCATCCACCTCTACTTCCATTGTGAATTTGTTGTAATCGGACTGGGAATCTAGGTGACCAAGAAACAAATCTAACTTTTTGCAACCATGGGGCCAAATGACATAGTTATTATCCATGAACCTATTCCACTTCCTCGGGCAGAATTGAGTTGAGGCCAAGGCCTTATGTTCACAGTCCTCTATAAATAAGTTAGAAACAACAGGGTAAAGAGGGGAACCCATCACAACACAGTAAGTTTTCTCATAGAACTCACCTTAGAAACTCAAAAAAGTCGAGTTGAGGCAAAGGCCAACTAATTTAGAAGTTTCTTGGTCTGAGATCCTACTAATGACATCAATGGCTTCAGGGATGGGGATTTCGGTAAACAAGGAGACAACATAAACGCTAACTTATAAATCCCCAGGCTCAAGCCTGATGTATTTATATTCTTTGATAAATTAATCTGAGTCCTTCACATAAGAATCAGTAAGACCCACAAGGGGTTTAAGCTTACGGGTTAATAATTTAACCAAATGATAATAGGGACCACCTATTGTGTTAACAATAAGTGTTAAAAGGGCCCCAGGTTTATATATCTTACTAAGGACATAAATCCTAGGGGTGAGGGGATTACTCTCGATAAGCTTCCTCGAGAGAGGATTAAGAGAAGGATCAGATTTAACAGCGAGGGAAACCCCCTTAGAAATATATTTAAGGGGATTCTTATTAATATTAACATAACTCCCACTATTAGAAACATGGTCAACCATTATGCTAACATAGTCAAATTTATCCATAATGACAATTGCACTACCCTTATCGACCTTAAGGATGACAATGTCAGGGTTGCCCCTAAGGGATTTAAGGGCAAGAAAATCAAGTTTGCTCAGATTACTTCTCGGAGGCTTCACCTTCCTAAGAAAAATGGAGTAATCTTGCCTAATAATTTCTTTAATGTTATGAGGAATATCCTTGATTCCATACTCTATTTTGTAGATAATGTCATCAAAGGGAATCTTACTAGGGGCCAAGGCAAAATTCAACCCTTTATTAAGAAGATGGAAAATAAAGGAATAAAAATTCAAAGAGGACAAGTTAATGTCATTTTTAAAAGAGGAAGGATTCTCATTGCTATTTCTAATATTAATATTATAATTATTATTAATATATGTGTTATTATTTTTTATTAAGGCTACTTAGGTTAATGTTGCTAGAATTATTAGTGTTAATGATAGTTATATTATTTATCTTATCACCATTTTGAATAATATCATTAATATTGTTTATTATTAAATTATTATTTGAATCATTATTGTTTATTCTTAAAATTTTATTTAAATCCTTATTGATAATAATATTATTACTATTATTTATTACTAAATTATTATTATTACGAATTAAGATCTTATTAGGAGCACGATTATTGTTATTAATAATATTGTTAAAAAATTTTAAATTGTTATTTATAATGAAATTTTTAAAGGATTTCTTACCTTTCGAATAAGGAAACTTACCCATAAGGGAGAATTCCTATTTATGAGGGATACAGGAATACCCTTCACCATCGACCTCCACCTCATTAAAAACATTCAAAAACGCAGCGGAACCACCTTTAAGAGTGTTGTGGCTATCAAGTGTTGCATTAAATCCTGAATCTAAATCTGGAAGCGCGAGGGAGATAGCCAATGGGGCAGAGCAAGATCGAACATTAGAAAGAGAATCGGGAAGTGGAGAGAGAGAAAATTCTACTCCAGATTGCTCCGCGTGCTTCTCCACACCCAGGTCCAAACACTGATTGATGAAAAGCTCAGAAGAAGATAGAGTAGATTGTTGAAAATATTAAAGTCACATGCTAGCCTTTGAGCAGGAAGAAAAGAGTACAGAGGCAGCAGCAGCAGAGATTGAGTGCATAACACTATGTATTAAAGAAGAATGGGAAAACTGTAAGGAAGAAATCAACGCTGATGGGCCACAGCCACAATTGCAGAGGAGAATTAAATTTTGTTATGGGCGAAGCCGTTTTTACAGAAGGATGAAGACTTTTGTAGTTCCAAACTATGGAAGAACAGAGTTTAATTAAAATCAATCTTTTCAGGCTTTAAAGCCCTCAACAACCAGAAATGAAGAAAACTGTTTAAACAGGCGAATTTCTTTAATTTTTTGAAAAATCATGACAAGTGGTCCCTACCACTTAATCGCAAATCGGAATCGCAAGTTTTAACTTGCTGTGTCTTGTTGATGTGAAGATTTGCGATGCGATCACAGTCGCAATTGCAAATCACAACATATATATTTCAAAGCCCAAGTGTCTTGTTGATATGGCAGA
This sequence comes from Pinus albicaulis, assembly GCA_034641835.2. Classification (NCBI taxonomy): domain Eukaryota; kingdom Viridiplantae; phylum Streptophyta; class Pinopsida; order Pinales; family Pinaceae; genus Pinus; species Pinus albicaulis. The sequence goes on along the minus strand of CM076578.1, from coordinate 1,600,254,768 downwards.
GTTCCGCAAGCGGAACGTTTTTTATATAATACATCGCAACTATTATAATCGCCCTCCACCGTCAGCCGAGGCCCGTGGGTCCACAGACCACGCGGCACATTACAATACAATCACAAAGTTTCAATCGGGAGCCTTTTGTTTTGGGCTCGATTGCATTTTGAAATAGGCGGACCCGACCATATTATAGGCCAGAGTCTATATGTTCATCGCATTCATTTTTTATCGGAGATCAAAACTCTTTTGTTCGAGGCCCAATCACACAATGTTAAAGTCCGGACCCGATTGGTTTATGAGCCAGTTTATATATTTGTTCATCGCGTCCGTTTGTTAATCGCAATCAGAACTTTTCGGTTGTTTGTTTGTTTTTGTTATGAGCCCGGACCCAATGGAGTTTATACAGTGGAATTAAAAGGAGCCATTGCATCCGTTAGTCAATCGCAATCGGAGATTTTGTTTGGTTGTTTGTTCTTTGGTTAGTCGCGGACCCGATGCAAGTTTAAATTGGATTTAAATTTGTTTAATCGCGCGTTCAAAGCGCATTGTAAAGTGGGGCCCGACAGTATTTTAATAGTTTTTTTTTAAAAGTCTTTTAATATAGTTTTGTAATGTTTTTTATATATGCGACATATAAAAGCCAAAAGGCCCGAGAGCCTGTGTATTGTTGTAATGTTCTTGTTTTGTTTTGCACAACAGTGCAGAGAAGAAAAACACAACAGTGTTGTTTTATGAGACAGAGTGTTTTGTTTGAGAAACTGTGAATGTTTTTGGGCACTGCGTCTTGAAGCAGTCCAGATATTGTAACAAGTTTTTTTAAGAGGAATAGAAGTTTGTTTTCAAAGTTGAAACTTTGTCTCCTGTCAAGAATTTTTTTTATATTTCTCTGTGTTGAAGAGGGGAGTTTACTCTCTCCATTTATTGTTCTGGAATTTTCAATATTCCAACATGGTATCAGAGCTAGTTTAGGCTCTTTGAAGGTTTCAAAGAAGCTGAAGAAGAAGAAGACTTGTTGCAGTGTTTTCTCCAGCAGTGTGAAAGCTCAACAGGAGTCAAAAGATCAGGTATTTCTCAGAGAAAACAGAGTTGTTGTTGTTTAAAATAGTTTTTTTTAAGTCCAGAGTTTAATTTAAAATCAATGGTTGGACCAAGCACTGGTATGAATATTGGAAATGTTCAGCTTCCACAATTTAATGGAAAGAATTATGATTATTGGGTCATTACCATGAGAGCCCTGTTTGTCTCACAAGACTTATGGGAACTTGTAGAATATGGTTTTGTTGAACCAGTTGATGAGCAGGCTTTTAATGCCTTAACTCAAGTAGAGAAGGATATATTGAAGAGAAATAGGAAGAAAGACTCTAAAGCTCTCTTCCTATTGTATCAAGCAGTAAATGAGAGTGTGTTTCTGAGGATAGCAGTAGCTAAGAGATCCAAGGATGCATGGGAAACTCTGAAAGTAACCTATCAAGGTATGGAGAAAGTGAAGACAACAAAACTTCAGTTGCTGAGGAGAGACTTTGAAACTCTCTGTATGAAAGAGTCAGATATTATTGACTCATTCTTCACTCATGTGATTGGGATTGTAAATCAAATAAGGTCCCATGGAGAAAATCTTGAAGAAAGAAGGATTGTAGAGAAACTTTTGAGGAGCTTGCCCTCAAAGTTTGATGTTATAGTTACCACCATAGAAGCGACCAAAGATATCTCAAAGTTCATGGTAGATGAACTTCATGCCTCACTGATAAATCATGAATAGAGATTGAGAAGAGATGAAAACTCATCTCTAGAGCACGCCTTCAAGACCCAGATGCCTTCAGGAAGAGGAAAAGGTCAAGGCAGAGGAAGAGGAAGAGGCAGAAGTCAAAATAGAGGTGGAAGGAACAGCCCTTCACATTCACATGGAAGGAGCAACAGTCAAAATCAGAGCCACGGCCAATGCAACAACCAGCAAGGTGGACACCAACATGCGCATGGAAAAAGGTATGACAAATCCAATGTCCAATGTCATTATTGCAAGAAATATGGGCACTATGCCAATGAATGTAGAAAGAAGCAGAATGACATGAAAAATAGGTAGAATGCTAATGTAGCAAAAGAAGAAAAGAACCCAAGTAATGTGATGTTAACATGTAATGTAGCACAAGATAGAGAAGATGATGTTTGGTTCTTAGATTCAGGATGTAGTAATCACATGACTGGAAACAGAGCAATGTTTTTCAATCTAGATGAAGAGGTTAAATCAGAAGTAACCACAGGGACTGATACTAAGATCTCTGTAAAAAGAAAAGCCAGAGTTAGTATTCGAGCAAGAAATGGTGAGCAAAAATTTGTTCCATATGTGTATTATGTTCCAGGTTTGAAGTGTAATATTTTGAGCGTTAGGCAGCTCATAAACAAAAGTTACAATGTAATTTTCAAGGATGATGTGTGCACAATAAAAGATATACCTCCAAGCAAGAAAATCATTGCTGAAATACATATGACCAGAAATAGAATGTTTCCGCTCAAGCTCAACACTGACTTGAAGGGAAAAGGAAAGAGCATAGCAGCTGTAACATAAGAAGCCTTTCAGAAGGAAGCAAAATATGAAAATTGGTTATGGCACCTGAGATTTAGACATCTCAATTTCGAAGGATTAAACTTGTTGCACAGAAAAGGAATGGTAAGAGGTTTGCCATTGATTGAGAAGCCTGACAGCCTATGTGAAGGCTGCATCTTGGGAAAGCAACACAGAGAAAATTTTCCATCAAGGAAAAGCATAAGGGCGAAAGCACCCTTAGAGATCATTCACTCAGATTTATGTGGGCTGATGCAAACAACATCAGTTTCAGGCAACAATTACATGCTGACCTTCATAGATGATTTCACAAGAAAAGTGTGGGTTTATTTTCTGAAATATAAGAGTGAAGCCTTTCAGAAATTTTGCTATTTTAAAGCTCTTGTAGAGAAACAGAGCGGGCTGCATATTAAAGTTCACAGAACTAATAGAGGAGGAGAATATATCTCAAAGGAATTTCTGCGTTTTTGCAGAGAGAACGGCATACACAAGCAGTTTACCACAAGGTACACACCGCAACAGAATGGAGTTGCTGAAAGGAAGAATCGAACCATAATGGAAATGGTGAGAAGCATGCTAAAGGAAAAACACTTGCCGAATGAGTATTGGGCAGAAGCAGAAAACTGTGCTGTGTATATTTTGAATAGATGCCCTACAAAAGTTGTGATGAACAAAGTTCCAGAAGAAGCGTGGAGTGGCAGAAAACAGGGAGTCACCCACATTAGAGTTTTTGGATGTGTGGCATATGCACACATTCCTGACAAGTTGAGGAAGAAGTTGGATAGTAAGGGGGAGAAGTGCATCTTCCTTGGATATTGTGAAGATTCAAAAGGATACAGATTGTATAACCCATCCACAAAGAAGTTTGTAATAAGCAGAGATGTGCAGTTTATTGAAGAGGAAGCATGGGATGGAAGCATTGAGAAAACAGTCAATGTTAAAAGCTGTTTATCTCATGATGAAGATGAGGAAGATGTGATTGAAATTAACAACTCATCGGTAGCACAACCTCCACCAACTCAAGGACAGCAAGGGACACCTCAAGCAGCAGCGAGAACACCCTTGAAAAGAATTGGGAGTGCATCTCCAAGCACACCACATGGAGCAGAATTAAGTGCTTCATCAAGCACGTCTACACCAAATGAAAGAGGAAAAAAATTCAGAAGTATTAATGAGATCTATGAGCAGGGAGCAGCAAATGAAGGTATGAATTCCCTATTTGCTTTGTATTGTCAAGTTGATGATCCTATTCATTTTGAAGATGCTATTAAAGATAGAAAATGGATAGAAGCTATGGATGATGAAATCAATACCATAGAGAAGAACAAAACATGGGAGTTGGTTGATCTCCCAAAAGTTAAAGAAGTCATTGGAGTTAAATGGGTCTACAAGACCAAGAGTAATGCTGAAGGTAAAATAGAAAGACACAAGGCCGAACTTGTTGTCAAAGGATATAATCAGAAGCATGGGATAGATTATGAAGAAACTTTTGCACCAGTTGCAAGAATGGAGGTAGTAAGAGAAGTGCTGTTAATAGCAGCACAAAACAAATGGAAAGTATACCAGATGGATGTAAAATCCACATTTTTAAATGGTGTGTTAATGGAAGAGGTTTACATTGAACAACCTCTCGGATATGAGAAGAAATTCCAAGAGCACAAAGTCTACAAATTGAAGAAAGCTCTTTATGGGCTGAAACAAGCACCAAGAGCATGGTACAGTAGGATAGATTCCTATCTACTGGAAAATGGATTTGAAAAGTGTGAGGGAGAACCCACCCTCTACATCAAAGAAAAGGATGGTAAAATGTTGATTGTAGTGTTATATGTTGATGATGTTATTTTCATAGGTAATGATGATTACCTTATTGAAAATTTTAAAACAGTCATGAAAGAAGAATTCGAAATGACTGACATGGGTTTGTTGAGATATTCTTAGGAATAGAAGTAGAACAAGATGAAAATGGGATTTTTATCTCACAGGCAAAATATGTTAATGAAGTGGTTGAAAGATTTAATATGCAGGAGTGCAAATTAGCAATCACTCCCACAGTGATGGGATTAAAACTTAGCAGAGAGGACAGCAGCAAGGATTTTGATCCAAGTTTGTATAAAAGAATAGTTGGAAGCCTCATGTATTTGACTGCAACTAGGCCGGATATTATGCATGCTGTTAGTTTGATTTCTAGATTCATGGAGAAGCCAAAAGAATCACATTGGCAGGCAGCAAAGAGAATTCTGAGGTATGTTAAAGGAACTAAAAGATTTGGCATTTTATATACTGCTTCAAAAAATTTAGAATTAGTTGGTTACACTGACAGTGATTGGGCTGGAAGTGTAGATGATCGGAAGAGCACTTCCGGTTATGTTTTTCACATGGGTTCAGGAGCCATTTCATGGGCTTCTAAGAAACAACCGATTGTAGCATTATCTACAGCAGAGGCAGAGTATGTGGCAGCTATTGCAGCAGCGTGTCAAGCAATTTGGATGAGAAGGATGTTGAGAAGTTTATGCCAGGAACAAGTAAAAGGGACAATGATTTATTGTGACAATAGCTCAGCTATTGCATTGTCAAAGAATTCAGTGTTTCATAAGAGAAAAAAACACATAGATACAAAGTTTCACTATATCAGAGAATTGGTGAAAAATGGAGAAATTGTTTTACAGCATTGTAAAACAGAGGAGCAATATGCAGATATTTTAACAAAGCCATTGGGGTAGAAGACATTTGAATTTTTAAGAAAATGCTTGGGTATGATTGATAACCCAGCAGCTGACTTTAAGGGGGAGTGTTGAAAATATTAAAGTCACCTGCTAGCCTTTGAGCAGGAAGAAAATAGTACAGAGGCAACAGCAACAGAGATTGAGTGCACAACACTATGTATTAAAGAAGAATGGGAAAACTGTGAGGAAGAAATCAATGCTGATGGGCCGCATCCACAATTGCAGAGGAGAATTAAATTTTGTTATGGGCGAAGCCGTTTTTACAGAAGGATGAAGACTTTCGTAGTTCCAAACTACGGAAGAACAGAGTTTAATTAAAATTAGTCTTTTTCGGGCTTTAAAGCCCTCAACAACCAGAAATGAAGAAAACTGTTTAAACAGGCGAAGTTCTTTAATTTTTTGAAAAAGCATGACAAGTGGTCCCTACCACTTAATCGCAAATCGGAATCGCAAGTTTTAACTTGCTGTGTCTTGTTGATGTGAAGATTTGCGATGCGATCACAGTCGCAATCGCAACATATATATTTCAAAGCCCAAGTGTCTTGTTGATATGGCAGAGTTCCGCAAGCGGAACGTTTTTTATATAATACATCGCAACTATTATAATCGCCCTCCATCGTCAGCCGAGGCCCGTGGGTCCACAGACCACGCGGCACATTACAATACAATCGCAAAGTTTCAATCAGGAGCCTTTTGTTTTGGGCCCGATTGCATTTTGAAATAGGCGGACCCGACCATATTATAGGCCGGAGTATATATGTTCATCGCATCCGTTTTTGATCGGAGATCAGAACTCTTTTGTTCGAGGCCCGATCACACAATGTTAAAGTCCAGACCCGATTGGTTTATGAGCCAGTTTATATATTTATTCGTCGCGTCCGTTTGTTAATCGCAATCAGAACTTTTCGGTTGTTCGTTTGTTTTTGTTATGAGCCCGGACCCGATGGAGTTTATACAGTGGAATTAAAAGGAGCCATTGCATCCGATAGTCAATCACAATTGGAGATTTTGTTTTGATGTTTGTTCTTTGGTTAGTCCCGGACCCGATGCAAGTTTAAATTGGATTTAAATTTGTTTAATCGCGCGTTCAAAGTGCATTGTAAAGTGGGACCCGATAGTATTTTAATAGTTTTGTTTTAAAAGTATTTTAATATAGTTTTGTAATGTTTTTTATATATGCGGCATATAAAATCCAAAAGGCCCGAGAGCCTGTGTATTGTTGTAATGTTCTTGTTTTGTTTTGCACAACAGTGCGGAGAAGAAAAACACAACAGTGTTGTTTTATGAGACAGAGTGTTTTGTTTGAGAAACTGTGAATGTTCTTGGGCACTACGTCTTGAAGCAGTCCAGATATTGTAACAAGTTTTTTTAAGAGGAATAGAAGTTTGTTTTCAATGTTGAAACTCTGTCTCCTGTAAAGAAATTTTTTTATATTTCTCTGTGTTGAAGAGGGGATTTTACTCTCTCCATTTATTGTTTTGGAATTTTCAATATTCCAACACAGATGTTGAAGATTCTCCGCTGCCAGAACTTCCCGTAGAGTCCATTGAGGCCATGTCACATGAGATGTGGAGAATCAAGTAAGCTGACAAAAGTTGATCTCCGATTAGAGAAATTGAATCCGAAGTTGAAGCTGAAGTTATCGCGCCATTTCTATCAAAGGGAAACATAGAAAATCCATTCAAAGTAACATTAATTCCACTAGGGTTCACCAGCATATCTGAAGAGGGTCGATCAGAAGAAGAATCTGAGACAGCACCTGAAGAGGGCAAATTACCAAATAACGATGAGGAAGATTCAAATGAATGCCTTCCTACCCAAGATATCAGGGCAGAGATTTGTGCTCTGCTAATACGGGATCGCCCCAAGAGTGAAGAAGACCTAGAATCCAGAGAATGAGCAATCGCAATTTTCTCAAATTTCAAGGCTTGCTTCTTCTTCAAAAAATCTTGCACCCATAGCGCTTTAGCAACGGAGATACCATCCAATACATTCCACAAATAAGGAGAGATACCATTTTCCAAATCCAAATGAAGAGAGAAAAGCCTCAATGCAATAAAATCTAAATCCTTTCTTAATTTACCAATCTCAGATCTAAGCAAAGCGAGACTACTTTTAAGAAAAATAATATTGTTATTAGAGAAGCTTAGAGGGTGGGAAATACGAGCAAATCCGAAATCAATGATGCATCCTTACATATTTTGAGGAACGTGATATTGGATTTCTTCTGAGAACTTTCCAATCGAGTCCACTCAAACTAACAAGCCTTATCACCCATTTCGCTTCCGTAGGGTAAAAATGTCAGATCTAAGACTTTTGTGATCCATAATGTAGATAAATGTCTTTCGGATTCATCACATCATTAGGATTTGATCGATGTTTTGAACTATCTGATGTGGTTCATCATCAGTACAATGTGAAGAAAGAAACCAATCTCATTGAATAAATAGTAAGGATGTGTCATTGCCCAATAATAATTCTTAAAACTATCCATTAGAAACTAGTGGTTATTTGACTAGTTAGTTAATAAGATATAATATTGCAAGTTTTTAAGATTTTAAGAAAAAATATTTAAAAATAATATAAAATTTAATAAAATGATTAAATTTTAGTTATTATAATAAGAGAACCCAAAATAATAAAAGAGAAAATAATATTAAAAATTATAAGATTTTAATTTTAATTTTTTAAGAAGTATTATAAAGGTTAATAAATAATAATTTAAAAATGAATAATAAAAGAATAAAATGAAATGACTAAAAATAATAATTATAATAAGCGGAAAAAAGGGTGTATATATATATAGAGAGACATTCATTAGTGTTCATATAAAGATTTATAAAGTGTGTATATATAGAGAGACATTCATTAGTGTTCATATAAAGATTTATATATTTACCTATATTATAGAAAATTATTTATATTTTAGTAAAATATTATATATATTATTTTAATAAACAAATAAAATAATTTTAAAATTTGGTAAATTATAATAAATATTATATTAAAAATTGAATTATTGTGTTTTGTTTTAATATTATAAATGATATTTGAAAATTATATTATTATAAAAGATATTATATTTTACATCACATTTATTAAATCTAGCTTTTTCTAAGAATAATATAAATTATATGAATACTTAAAAGTTAAAAGAAAATTATAGTAATACATTAATCGTATATTTTTTCTAAATTGTTATATATATATATATATATAATTTTATTGTCAGGAATTTGGCTTTTGTGATCCATAAAATTGTGTTTTAAATTTTTCGGTGAAAATCACATTCAAACAGAGTTTATCGACAAGTTTCCAGCTATTATGGTTCATCATCAGGACAAGATAAGAAATCCGATCTAGGACATAGTTTAAATAGATAGGAAACTATGACTAGTTGTTATTCCAAAACGGTTAATTAGACTGAATAAAGAACTTAAAAGAAAAAATAAAAGTATAATTATTATTATTCCATAACGGATAATTTGACTAATTGAGGAAAATAATAGTTGAATTATTATTATATATTCTATTAATAATTAAAATATTAAAATATAATAAATATCTATATATAATTAATTCAAAAATAAATAAATAAATAAATAAATATATATATATATATATATATATATATATATATATATATATATATATATATATATATATATATAATTAATTCAAAAAAATAATATAAATAAATAAATAAATAAAATAAAAATAAAAATAAAAATAAAAATATAAAAATAAAATAAATAAATAACGATAGATAAAAATAAAAATAAAATAGATAAATAAATAAAATGAACATGAAAAATAATATTCAAAATAAATACTAAAGATAAGTAATTAAATAAATAATAATAATAAATAAATAAAAACAAAAACAAAAATAAAAATAAAATCAAGAACAGAAAGGGAAGAATAAAACAGAAAATAGAGGAGATGAAAGGAAACGAAGGAGAACCGAAGGGAATAAACCAAAGACTAAGAGTGAAGGGTAGGGATCCAACATCTGCTAAGACTCCACCCATCATCCCTGTTGAGGTTGACTGGCCTCTTTTCAATTTCTAAGGCCTCCCTTAACTTTCTATGGTGGAAATGGTCTATCTTAGCGATAACTTCCGCATCTTCGATGCAAATGTGATGCTTTATCTTGTCCTGATGATGAACCACAATAGCTGGTTCGAAATGCGTCGACAAACTCTGTTTTAATGTGATTTTCACCGAAAAATTTTATACACAATTTTATGGATCACAGAAGCCAAATTCCTAACATTGAATACTATCATTTTGACCAAGTCTCCATGCTCATCCATATTCTATATACACATGCTGAACAAAATGTCGATCATATAGAAAACACGAGTGAAAATCGACATATCATTAAATAATATCACTTTTATATCAGTGACGATCATACACATGATACATATTTTGTACAACATTGTTTTGGAAAAAATTATGATTCCTTGAAAAATCATGGAATAACATTCAATGAACATTGGATATGGTCAGACAGATGCGCAGGTCAATTCAAATCTGCACGATCATTCTCTTGGTTGTGCTGTCTTCATAAGAAAACTTGCATTAAACATTGTTGGAATTTCTTTGAGACTAGCCATGGAAAAGGAGAACATGACAGGGCAGGGGCATGCATAAAACGAGCACTTCGAAAATAGCAAATGAACCCCTCTGCAAGTTGACTTGTGGACGCGAAAAAAGTTGTTCAATGGTGCATCGCTGCTCTAAGCCATGAGACTAACCCATCAAGGGAAGTGCGAAGGTAAATTCAATTTAATTTTTATTGGAAATCTAATTTTATCGTGCAATGATTATCTTTGATTGTATTTTGATGTCATATTTACATTCTACTTTGAATTTTCCATATAAAGGTTTTTCTGGAATATTGGGATCGAAAACGTAGATTGATCAATTGGAAATGACGTTGAAACAATAAAAGGGACTCGAAAATTGCATTCAATTAAAACAAAGTCGTCCAGAAATGTGTTTGCATTGGATGAAAGAAAATATTCTTGTTTTTGTCATGTTTGCATAGACAACACAAAATCCAATGACGTTTGTGAAAACAAAATGTATGTAAACAATTGGAAACATACATAGCTAAATACAAAGGGAAAAATGTCCATTACAATGTTTGAAGAAATGCGATCAGAGGAAACTACAATATCATCCAATGGTGATCGAGTTTCTGATCTTGTTAGAGAAGGTAACGTTTGAATTGCTTTCTAATGATTTAAAGATCTAGAAATAAATTTAAATATGTGTAATTTTGTTAAGTTTGTTTGATTGTGCAGGAGATGTTTTTGCTGTAATTCCACCTATTGACAATGATGAAAATGTGAAGTATTATTTGATGCGTTGCACTGAATGAAAAATGAAATTATTAGAAAAGTATAATGATCACAGATTTCAATATGAAAGAGGATCTATTATACTGAAAGGTTATGTTTTCAGACAAACTAATCAAAGTGGGGATTTTGTTTACTTTGAAGACTATGAACTTGATTTCATAAGTTGTCAATATAGTCACTTGGTGTGTGCAGCACGTATAAAGTTGATAGAGGTTCAATCAAAGAAAAAACCGAAAATTAAGAAATGGAAAATGTCAAAATCCGATCATGAACGGATTATTGAAGATGGCATTCCATTGGAATTTTTTTTGATTGAAATGCCCAAAAATTTATTCTCTTTGGATTAAATATGTTTTAGAACTTCCAGTACGCAACTAAAAATTGAGCTGCTTATGTTATTTGTGCAAGTGTTTGCACATGTACAAATTGTTTTGGTACATGCATGTGCTCTAGTATCAACTAGAAGTAGCTTTTCTATACATGTGCATTGATGAAAAATGTTATATATATATGTGTGTGTGTGTGTGTGTGTTCTAGAATGAAATTAATTGTTCAAGTAGTTTTACTATGTGTATTGATGAAAAATGTTGCACGTATTGGATACATACACGAACCGAGTACATGTCCAGTTTTTCTTGTGGGATTTTCTGGTAAAATGTATCTACAATGTAAATAAATCATCCACAGTATAGTTTTGTACGAAGATTCCTTTCAGACAAGAGACTCGGAGCGCTTCTCCTACTTTTGGTGGGATTTGACCCACATCTCTATTCTTGATTGAAAATCTAGTACAAAATTTATCTATCCAATGGTCGGATATGTTCTATGTTCTAGAATGTAATTAACTGAATGTCATCAATTTACCAATTTATAAATCAACAAGGTTACCTATTTGAGCGCATTAATGACATTGGTCCGAATTAAACAAACATATATGTACTTCTTATATTTCCAATCAAAATTAAATGGATTTACATATATCTACTTCTTTACTTTTTTTCAATTAGAGCTCAATTGATATGGTTAGTTGCATTGAAAAGCTATGTTCTTCCTATTGTAAATTTTTTCACTCAAACAAGAGTATGTAGAGAAAAAAAAAATCTTAAGATGCCAAATGTACTTCAACCATCCAAAACTTGAGTTTTAAATTTTTTTTGATTAAATCAAAACAATACTTCACATGGGAGTCTTTCATCTAGGCCAAATGTAGAATGAAACCATCCAAAACTTAGATCAAAACATTTAACATTATATCAAAACATTTAACATTTAACATTAAATCAAAATGAAAGGGATTTACATATAACTACTTCTTTACTCTTTTTGATTAAATCAAAACAATAATTCACATGGGAGTCTTCCATCTAGGCCAAATGTAGATTGAAACCATTCAAAACTTAGGTCAAAACATTTAACATTATATCTTGAAAATTTTAACATTTAACATTAAATCAAAATTAAAGGGATTTACATATAACTACTTCTTTACTCTTTTTGATTAAATCAAAACAATACTTCACATGAGAGTCTTCCATTTAGGCCAAATGTAGATTGAAACCATCCAAAACTTAGATCAAAACATTTAAAATTATATTTTTTTTTCTAAGTTGGTTTAATCTATTGATATTGAACATAATGTACATAGCGAGACCCGTCTCCTAGGTTTCCTAACTAGCCAACAACAGAGGGGGTCTGAATCAAAAAAACAGAAAAGGGGCTGCCCATAACTGGGAAACCAACCCAGAAGATGCTGCCCAATATCGGGAAACCAGCAGACATAGAGTGTTCAGAAGCACAGTGATTGAAAAACATGAAAAAATTTCAAAAAAGCTAAAGAGGACCTGACATCAGGCTTGATATCGATGTGTGTAGGAGGATTCTCCTCCACAATTGGACAACTGTAGTCCCCCGGATCATCATCTACTCCCTTGGAGTGCTGGGAGGAGCTCTCCAAAGCAAAAGAGGAGCCAGAGTTGTCTTTGATATTTTTCTCCACACAGGCCGAGCTGCCGCTGCTTGCGCCATCACTGCTAGAGCTCGTCAAGCCGGATTTGACTGGAAGAGCTTCCGACTTCCTAGTGTCTTGGGGCTGATGGGTTGGGATGGTGGACTTTCTTCGTCGCTTCCTGGAACCAGAGGCACCTTCATCTTGCGGCTCCTCCTGAAAAAAGACAGAAATGGTCGCCATAATTCGAGGTCTGACCATAGCACTGGTGAAGTGAAATTGTGCGACACTGCTTGCCGAAGGAGGGTGGCTACCTGTGTCATGGATTGAAAGAGGCAGGCGAGAGCCAACACTCCTACCCTCTCCACCGCTACCCCCACCTCCCCTTCTGCAATGCATCCGATGTCTATGCATGGGAATCTTCCATAGGCCAAATGTAGATTGAAACCATCCAAAACTTAGATCAAAACATTTAACATTATATCAAAACATTTAAAACATTTAATATTAAATAAAAATTAAAGGGATTTACATTTAACTACTTCTTTACTCTTGCACAGTTAAATCAAAACAATACTTCATAGGAGTCTTCCATAGGCCAAATGTAGATTGAAACCACCAAAAACTTAGATCAAAACATTTAACATTATATCAAAACATTTAAAACATTTAACATTAAATCAAAATTAAAGGGACTTACATTAAATGTAGATTAAAATGGTATCCAAAACTTAGTTTTAATTTTTTTTTATTAAATATCACAACATTACTTCACATGATTAATGTACTTCAACCATCCAAAATTTGGGTTTTAAAAACTTTTTGAGTATATATCACAACATTACTTGACATGCCATCCAATTGTAGTTCAACTATCCAATAAAAATATTTAATATTATATAACATGTGCCAAATGTAGATTGAAACCATCCAAAACTTAAGTTTTAAGAACTTTTTTGATTATATATCGTGCAACATTACTTCACATGCCATGCCAATTATAGTTCAACTATCCAATTTAGAAACATTTAACATTATATCACATGCACCAAATGTAGATTGAAACCATCCAAAATTATAGATCACAACGTTACTTCACACATGCATGTGTTACTTCACATGTTATGCCAATTGTAGTTCTTGACTGTCAATAAAAACATTAAACATTTAACATTAAATATCACATGCCAACTGTAGATTGAAACCATCAAAACTTGTGTTTTAAAAACTTTTGATTATATCATACCTGCCGTGCTTCATGCCATGTAATTATAGTTTAACTATCCAATAAAAACATTATTGTTATATCACATACCAACATTACTAATAGTTCAATTATACAAAACTTAAAAGTTTTAAAAAACAAACAAATTATATAACAACGTTACTTCACATTCACATGCCAAAAGTACTAAAACCATCCAAAACTTAACTTTTTGGAACAAAACAAATTATATTAACACTGTAATAAAATATGTCCAAAAATTGTAGATCTCATAAAATATGTCCAGAAATTGTAGATATCACAAGTATCAAACTGTATCAAGTTATATATATATGACAGTGCATCTAGATAATATATAAAAAAGTAAAGTTAAGACTATCTAAATCTTGAAATCAAATCTACAAATCATGTCCATCAAATAGAGATGGGTGTAGTGTCTTTCCTATAAAGGTCTCAATCCATGCACTATCATGCGAAGCATGGGAAACCTGTACACAATGCACATATACTTGAACATTAAAATTTGATGTTTTAAAAATGAGTGAGAATATATATATAAATTCATGTAAAAAACAAAATATAAAAAAAAAAAATCATGCAATACCTCATGAGGTTCCCTCTCCATTTGTTCACCTGCTACAAGTTCCCCCCCATGGGAACATGTGCAATGGTAAACTATACAATATATATATATATATATATAATTTTCAAATTTCAAATGCACATGTACATATATAAACTTATTTTCAATAATATTAAAAAAAAAGTTAGACAACTTGTTCAAATGGTTGAAATGGTGTGGATGTTCCTATCTCCATCGCTACAATCTGTGGATTAAAGAAATCTTCTATAGGAACCTAAATTCAAAAAATTTAAGTATAAAAATAACAAAATTTAATTTATTAAATAAACAACAATTTATAATTTAAAAGTGAAAAAAAATTAGACCCTTACTGTAATTAATTTGGGACACCCCCCTCCCTGAAAGGCTCAAATGAAAATCTCCAAGAACCTAAAAATTCAAAAAATTTAAAATAACTCAAGATATAGATATATATATATATATATATATATATATATATATATATATATATATATATATATATATCTCAATTTTTAATGGAAATTTTTGAGGTGGAATATATATATATATATATATATATATATATATATATATAACTTAAACATAAATTTTAAAATTGAAAAATTTTCCATACTTGTTTTGGATGTGGCACATCTCCTAAGGAAGTAGAAGGTACATCTCCCAAGGAAGAAGAAGGTACCGCCATCCCAAAAAAATCGGACGGAATTGGAATCTGTTAAAACATTTTATCATTATATATACATACATGTACATGTGTGCACAACTATTTATTTTAAAAATCACTTAAAAAACACTAACATTTGCCAACATATCTTGATGGTGAGACCCATCTGCATTGTTTGAACCAGAGGTCCTGAACGTGATATTAACATTTTCGTCATTCATCATGCGTGACAACTGAAAATGGTGTTTTAACATATAACGATATATTTTTGTTGGATTAATTTACATACAAATAACTGTATACATGTATATACAAATGTATTTATTACAAATTGTGCACATGTATACATGTTAAAATAATTGAACCCTAATGTCATTGACACATACCATTTTCGTGCCCTCTTCCTCATGAAGAATTAGGTCTTGAAAACCATTGCGAAAATTCTTTGCATATATTCGGAGATCTTCAACATTCATGTTGTCAATCTCTTCATTTGTACAATACACAAAATTGGCACGTGCATTTTCACGTGCTATTTGTCGACTTAAACAAACATCGACTCCACCCAATCCGCTGTAAACATTGTCGATCATGACATCCCTTGCTTCTCGACTTATTTGAGAAGTCGCATCTATCTCTGACGGCAGAGTTTCGACCCGAAAATGTCGACTCACCAATGGTGGCTCAGGGCGAGGCAACTCCACATCTCACTTAGTGCCCTTACAATCATATAATCAACCTTTCCCTAGACCAAAAAATTCTGACGGAAGGTCATTGTAGTTGGGTTTCATATTCAAAAAAAATTCTGCGTAAAATAATTGTGAAAAATAAAAAGGAACCTCGTCGTTCCATGGGAGCCTTCCATAGGCCGCAAGGTGTCTATCATACAAATAGTGAGCTATATTTGGGTGCTTGAAATATTGCACCGTCAACATTTTTCTTTTTGGCCCTTCCTTGAAATTAAACATTGACTTCACCATATTTTTTGTAACTCTTTGTTTTACATCTTCCCATTTATCGGGACCCATAACTGTTTCCTTTCTCTTTCTCATCATTTCTACAAATTTATCAATCGTTGGCCCAAGATTTTTGTACACATTTACAAGTTCACCCAATGAATGTGTAACTATTTCGAGGCTTTGTCGACTCTCAGCAGGTAGAGTCAAATCCATGAGATCTCTTCGCAATTTTGCATGAAGTTGTTGACACCTTTGTAAGGTGCATTGCGCCATGTTTCTTTCCCATGGTATATCAGAAATGTCGGTCGGATAAGTTGTGGTGGGTAGACAACCTTATTCTTGAATGTAGCATTCTGGCCTACGTCTATTTTGACCAATATTTGGAACATTTTCAGCCTCTGCATCAATATATATAAAATTTTGTATATTAGAAAAAACACATGTAAAAAAATTTGTACAAATTCAATGAAAAAAATATTGAAATTGATGACAACCTCGATGTGGTTGGTTAACATCTTCTCCATCCTAAAACTGTTGAGACCCAGAATGACCTTACTGAGAACCAGACCCAGAACGACCCTGCTGAGAACTAGCACCACCAGCCGTTGATTGGCCTCTGGGGGAATAAATATCACCACCTTCACGCAACCTGCTACCACTCATTGATGGCCTTCTAAGGGGATTTGAACCACCACCAACCTCTTGAGACGAGAGAGAAGCTTCATAAACAAATACGAATTTATAATCAATTGAAAAATACATTCATGTGTACATATAAATACATGTACATATTCATTGATTAAATTGCGTGAACCATACCACGACTGGGTGAACCATGGGCATGCTCCATGGATGGAGTAGAGACCCTTCTTTTCTTAGCTCCTAAAAAATAAAAAATAAAACTTATTAACAACTAACTTAACTCACAAAGTTAATAAAAAATCAATTCCATATGTACACACATGTATGGAGATTTAAGATTATATTTAAATACCATGAACATCCCCTGATCCCTGATCCCCCATATGGGATTCTGTTGATCTTCGTCATTCATCCTCCATGATATATATATCTATTGGTGGACATTTACACAAAATAAATTTCAGAAAATCAATTTGTAATTTAGTGTACACAAATTATATAGAACACAACTTTCAAAGCAATAATTGATGTGTGAAACTCAATTTAAGCAAAAAAGAAATTATAAAAATGATAAGTTCACGAAATTTCACTTTACATGGTGGGAGTACACTTGGTATAAAATTGAAAAAAACACATGGTCATTAAAAAATAAGTGAAACTGCATTGAAACAAAAATTTGTTGAAGTCCCCGCATTTTAATTTTATAAAAATGTGAAGTTCACCACTTGTTGCAAATGTGAAGTTCACCAAGTTGTGCTTTACATGGTGTGGTGGGAGCACACTTGGTATATAACTGAAAAAAAACATGGTCATTAAAAAATATGCATTTATAAGTACACAACACACACATATCCAAGATATGTTACAATGTCCATCAATAAATTTTGAAGGAGAGCGTCTCAACACTAATTCATCTTTGAGAGATGAATCTTGAATTTTTGAAGAAGAGCATCTCAAAACCAATTCATCTTTGAGAGATGAATCTTGCATTGGAATTGCTCTGTATAATTCTAATTCATCTTTGATAGATGAATCCTGAATTGGCATTTCCCCATGCAATAGATCAACAGAAATCTTATTCACATTTGTACAATGCCTTATACTAAAAAATTGAAATTGGCTAACACTATTGTTTGCTATTCCATGTAGTTATTTTAGCCTCTCCTTCTTAACTTGGCACACGTCATTCATTTGGTTGCACACAAGTTCAGAATTGGTGAAAACTACAATTCCATTTGATCCATACTCCATCATTGTTCCCAAGCCTTCTATCAATCCAATATAATATACCTTGTTGTTTGTTGTTCTTCCAGGTATATTCATTTTCCTTTGGACGACTTTGCTAGTCGCAATATTGGAAAGCACATATGTAATCACTGCTTTCCCTGGATTGTGATAGCAAGAAACTTCTATGCATAATTTCCATTTTTCAACCATATTTAATGGTTTTCTTATCCCTGAAAAAAAAAACAAATTCAATAAATAAATATATATATATATATTATTTATTGACATTTATTGCAAACACATGGGAGAAATGACACAAGATCATGAGGTAAATGACATGTGCATGGTTTATCTTAAAGTTTGACTTAAAAAGTTTATGGTCTAGAATTCACATCTAAAATTAATGGGAGGAAGCCTTTAGTTTGTGGGAGAAATGACACATGTACACAGTTTACCTTAAAGTGGTTGTGTTTTATGGATATTAAAATGAAGAACTTCTATTTAGATCTATTACAAATATTGACTGTAGGGGCATTTACTAGATATGTCACCTTTCATAAAGGATGAGATCCAGAGGCTACCTGGCCCTTTACAGACTCTGCCTATAGAACTTGTAGAAGTTAATAAATTTACATTGAAAATTTTACTTGTGAGAAATTTACATTGACAACATATAGAGATTCAACTAGGCTTGTGAAAAGTACAAGTGGACAAAGTATAATTCTACTTAAAGAAGAGTCTTTGGTTTAATGGTTAAGCAAGAAAGAGTCGTTACTTTTTCTATCTAGAGTAGAAGTGGAATACATAGTAGTTACTTATTTTTTAGTGCTTTGGATGAAATGGGCTCTACAAGATATTAAGGTAAATTTATTTTTGAGTGAGTAGAAGTGGAATACATATTAGTTACTTCTTTTTGAGTGTTTTGGATGAAATGGGCTCTACAAGATATTAATGTAATTTATTTTTGAGTGTTTTGGATGAAATGGGCTCTCCAATATATCAAGGTAAATCTATATATCTATTAAGTGTTTCAATAGAAGTGTAATAATAATTTCAAAAATAAAATATTCTACTTCCTTCAATCACTATTTACATATCATCATAAAGTACCACTTCCTCACACAGCAAGTCTTTGAGAAAATAGCGAAGATGGAATACATACCCACAAAGCCTCTTGTTAGAAAAGCATTTGAATATGTGAGAAACAAATTAGGAATAGTTCTTGTAAATTATCTTGTTAGAGAACCATTTGAACATGTGAGAAACAAATTAGGATAGTTCTTGTAAATTATTATCACTTATTTGACTTCAAAAGAAGAGCCTATGAAATTGAGTGCAATATCTATGTGGGAGAGTATACAATATCTAAGGGGGAGAATACAATATATTTGACTTCAAAAGAAGAGCCTATGAAATTGAGTGCAATATCTATGTGGGAGAGTACGCAATATCTAAAGGGGAGAATAGATATAAGGAAGGAATAAAAAGAGTAACAAAAAGCATATGATTGTGTCAATAATTTTAAGTAGTCAAGAAAGATAACAAAGGACCATCAAAATTTAGTGCAATATCTATATGATCAAGTGCCAATAATTTGAAGTAGTCAAGAAAGATAACAAAGGACCATCAAAATTGAGTGCAATATCTATATGATCAAGTGTCAATAATTTGAAGTAAAGAAAGATAACAAAGGAACATCAAAATTGAGTGCAATATCTATATGATTGTGTCAATAATTTGATAATTTGAAGTAGTCAAGAAAGATAACAAAGGACCATCAAAATTGAGTCAAATATATATGTGGGAGAGTACATAATATCTAAGGAGGAGAATACGATGTAAGGAAGGAATAAAAAGAGTAACAAGAAGCACATGATTGTGTCAATAATTTGAAGTAGTCAAGAAAGATAACAAAGGACCATCATCAAATTCAAATTGAAAGGTCAAGTAGTCTTCTTCATGAAGAAGAAGCATTAACTAGGTTCATCATTTAAAAGGTTCTTTTTTTAATGAAATTTTTTATGAATAATATGGAATGAATCATTGTACATTATGATAAATTTTGTATTTAAATGACATTTGATCTATGAATAAAAAAGAAAATGGGATCATCTCTTCATACATATATGTGTGTAAGAGAGAAATAAAAATCAAAGGTAATTCCACCAAGCCTAAAGGAGCATGTCCTAATACATTAAATTATGTTTGGTTTCTAGAAGCATTAATCATGAAGAGTCATGAGATCCACATTTCGACCATACTATTTACAAGTTAAAGGAGCATGTCCTAATACATTATTATGTTTGGTTTCTAGAAGCATTAATCATGAAGAGTCATGAGATCCACATTTCCATCATACTATTTGCAAGTTCACATTTCCATCATGCTATTTGCAAGTTCTATATGAAGATATGTAGTCTAATAACTAATTAGAAAGTTGTGATGTCGTAATACATTATTATGTTTGGTTTCCATCATACTATTTGCAAGTTCTATATGAAGATATGTAGTCTAATAACTATACAATATAGCCCATATAACATATAACGACCTTTGACAGTATGAACAAAGAGTCAAAAAAACAGAGAGGCCTCCCAACAGAGTTCCACCTGTTCATCAAGGTAAGCAACATAATATCGGAAGTGAAACAATGACACCACTAAACATATGTGAATTTAGATATTAAATTGAAATTTATTGCAAATGACATGTGCATGGTTTATCTTAAAGTTTGACTTAAAAAGTTTATGGTAGAATTCACATCTAAAATTAATGGGAGGAAGCCTTTAGTTTGTGGGAGAAA
Source organism: Pinus albicaulis (assembly GCA_034641835.2). Taxonomy (NCBI): domain Eukaryota; kingdom Viridiplantae; phylum Streptophyta; class Pinopsida; order Pinales; family Pinaceae; genus Pinus; species Pinus albicaulis. The sequence continues at coordinate 1,600,234,050 of CM076578.1, read as the reverse complement.
TGACACATGTACATAGTTTACCTTAAAGTGGTTGTGTTTTATGGATATTAAAATGAAGAACTTCTATTTAGATCTATTCCAGAGATTGACTGTAGGGACATTTACTAGATATGTCACCTTCCATAAAAGATGAGATCCAGAGGCTACCTGGCCCTTTACAGACTCTGCCTATAAAACTTGTAGAAGTTGAGAAATTTACATTGACAAATTTACTTGTGAGAAATTTACATTGACAACATATAGAGATTCAACTAGGCTTGTGAAAAGTACAAGTGGACAATGTATAATTCTACTTAGAAGAGTCTTTGGTTTAATAGTTAAGCAAGAAAGAGTCGTTACTTTCTCTATCTAGAGTAGAAGTGAAATACATAGTAGTTACTTCTTTTTGAGTGTTTTGGATGAAATGGGCTCTACAAGATATTAAGGTAAATTTCTTTTTGAGTGAGTAGAAGTGGAATACATAGTAGTTACTTCTTTTTGAGTGTTTTGGATGAAATGGGCTCTACAAGATATTAAGGTAATTTCTTTTTGAGTGTTTTGGATGAAATGGGCTCTACAAGATATTAAGGTAAGGTAAATTTCTTTTTGAGTGTTTTGGATGAAATGGGCTCTACAAGATATTAAGGTAAGGTAAATTTCTTTGAGTGTTTTGGATGAACTGGGCTCTACAAGATATTAAGGTAAATCTATATATCTATTAAGTGTTTCAATAGAAGTGTAATAATAATTTCAAAAATAAAATATTCTACTTCCTTCAATCACTATTTACATATCATCATAATGTACCACTTCCTCACAGAACAAGTCTTTGAGAAAATAGTGAAGATGGAATACATACCCATAAAGCCTCTTGTTAGAGAAGCATTTGAATATGTGAGAAACAAATTAGGAATAGTTCTTGTAAATTGTCTTATTAGAGAACCATTTGAACATGTGAGAAACAAATTAGGGATAGTTCTTGTAAATTATTGTCACTTATTTGACTTCAAAAGAAGAGCCTATCAAAATTGAGTGCAATATCTATGTGGGAGAGTACACAATGTCTAAGGGGGAGAATACAATATATTTGACTTCAAAAGAAGAGCCTATGAAATTGAGTGCAATATCTATGTGGGAGAGTACACAATATCTAAGGGGGAGAAGAGATATAAGGAAGGAATAAAAAGAGTAACAAAAAGCATATGATTGTGTCCATAATTTGAAGTAGTCAAGAAAGATAACAAATAACCATAAAAATTGAGTGCAATATCTATATGATCAAGTGTAAATAATTTGAAGTAGTCAAGAAAGATAACAAAGGACCATCAAAATTGAGTGCAATATCTATATGATCAAGTGTCAATAATTTGAAGTAAAGAAAGATAACAAAGGACCATCAAAATTGAGTGCAATATTTATATGATTGTGTCAATAATTTGATAATTTGAAGTAGTCAAGAAAGATAACAAAGGATCATCAAAATTGAGTGCAATATCTATGTGGGAGAGTACACAATATCTAAGGGGGAGAATACAATATAAGGAAGGAATAAAAAGAGTAACAAGAAGCATATGATTGTGTCAATAATTTGAAGTAGTCAAGAAAGATAATGTAAAGTAGTCAAGAAAGATAACAAAGGACCATCATCAAATTCAAATTGAAAGATCAAGTAGTCTTCTTCATGAAGAAGAAGCACTAACTAGTTTCATCATTTAAAGGGTTCATTTTTTAATGAAAAAAATTATGAATAATATGGAATGAATCATTGTACATTATGATAAATATTGTATTTAAATGAAATTTGATCTATGAATAAAAAAGAAAATGGGATCATCTCTTCATATATATGTTTGTAAGAGAGAAATAAAAAGCAAAGGTAATTCCACCAAGCCTAAAGGAGCATGTCCTAATACATTAAATTATGTCCTAATACATTAAATTATGTTTGGTTTCTAGAAGCATTAATCATGAAGAGTCATGAGATCCACATTTTGACCATACTATTTGCAAGTTAAAGGAGCATGTCCTAATACATTATTATGTTTGGTTTCTAGAAGCATTAATCATGAAGAATCATGAGATCCACATTTCCATCATACTATTTGCAAGTTCACATTTCCATCATGCTATTTGCAAGTTCTATATGAAGATATGTAGTCTAATAACTAATTAGCAAGTTGTGATGTCCTAATACATTATTATGTTTGGTTTCCATCATACTATTTGCAAGTTCTATATGAAGATATGTAGTCCAATAACTATACAGTATAGCCCATATAACATATAGTGACCTTTGATAGTATGAGCGAAGAGTCAAAAAACAGAGAGGCCTCCCAGCAGAGTTCCACCTGTTCATCAAGGTAAGCAACATAACATCGGAAGTGAAACAATGACACCACTGAACATATGTGAATTTAGAATGATTTCAACTCTTTTTTCAAAGGAGAAAAAAATTTATTTCATATATTGATAACAGTTCATATACAAAATCCTCTTGATATACCCATAACATGTTATCAAGTATAAAAGATTAGATTCTGCCTCATACAGAAATACATCCGAAAAAGACAATATGTAGTCACATTACAACAGTAGATCATTCTAGTTCACATTACAATAGTAGATCATTCTAGTTCAATCATTCTTCTTGTAAAACAAAGTTCCCTTCACCCTCATATGCCTAATTATGGCCGTTTAGCTACAGTCTATCCACACCATGAGCGATTACAAAAAATAGTAAAGGTTGCACATTCTAGCATTGAGGAATCGAGAGAAGGCTCAATAACGACATAAGCTTAACAGTGGTGGTAAACTTCCATGCACAGGTGGAAAATCAACTAGAGCGGATGAAATTGATGGATCCACTATAACAGTAACAACTGCAGCAATCGAATGCATATCATACTACTAGAAATTCAACATACACCTTACAGCAAAAGGTAATGAAATTTAAAGCATAATTATCGTCGTTTAGCTACAGTCTATCCACACCATGAGTGATTAAAAAAAATACTAAAGGTTGCACATTATAGCATTGAGGAATCGAGAGAAGGCTCAGTAACGGCATAAGCTTAACAAGGGTGGTAAACTTCCATGCACAGGTGGAGAATCAGCTAGAGAGGATAAAATTGATGGATCCACAGGAACAACAAGAATTTTTTCACACTGATTATCAGCTAATCGACATTTCTGGGGATGGTTTTGTTAGCCTGTTGACTGAATCTGGGCAGACCAAGGATGATCTCAAGCTACCTATTGATGACTAGCTGGTGACACAGATCAAGGGAAAGACCATTGTAACAGATCATTACTGAAAGACCATTCTTATATTAATCGAGCAGAGATCAGGGCCTTCCTTATCCATCAAAAAACACAAAAACAACTATACACTAAGACAACATTCCATAGCTAAAAACGTTTAATTACTGTAGAGAATCGGGACATAGAGAATACAATAGATGTTCTTTCTCATCTCGATTCTATTTATTTAATATATGTGAATATCATATACATCCAGAAAGTTGTATGCCCTGAGAGAGGCTTGTATAGTTTGGGAAGATCATATTATACTGTAAAATAACAAGCCTTATGCTTGGGAGCCTCTAATGATTTTATAAACGAATGAACCCAGAATTACATTTCAACTTGATCTAAACTTCCATGCAAAGGTGGAGAATTAGCAATAGAAAGAGCTGCTTACCTGGTAGTTCGCTTGATGTCGCCGTATATAATCACCAACAGAGCGGAAGCAGCCCCAGACCAGCAGCAACGCCGCAACAATTCAACGAACAGAGCAGAAAGACAAAAACGCGCGAAGAAACAGAGCAAAGAAACACAAACACGGGAAAAAAACAAACTTCACGAGCGATATATTTATAAGAAATAGTTCGGCCGAACTTTTGTTGTCGGTTTTCCCATCTCCGGCAAATATTTTTTTTGCCCACGCCGTCAGTGTGTCGTCAATCTAAACGGAAGAACGAGTTTGGCTGAACTTTCTCATAAAGTTCGGTCGAACTATTGCTGAAAGAAAATTTCCTCCCCCAATTCTCACAAAAGTGTAACCCAACTTCACATTTTCACCCAGTTGGAATATTAATTTTTGTTTTCTGCTTTGTTTTATGAATAAGAGGACAATAGAGGTCCATAAGTCCCCTTAATAATGAATAAATCAATGCCAATGTGAAAAGGATATATCTTGGTAGCCTAATTTAGCACCTTTAAGCGTGAAAGGGGTTTGGAATACCTTGATTGGGTCAACTTTGACCAAATCAATAGCGCTGTCATGGAGGACTGGCCATCAATGAAAGACAACGCAGTTTTAGATGGAGATGCTTTGCATGGAAGTGCAGTCATAAATGAATGGGGCTTAGGGTTTGGAAGCTCACATATTATAAAAAGAAGAGGATGGAAGCCATATTCATTATGTTGATGTATATGATACTTCTAATTATATGGTATGTTTAGACATATAGCTTTCTCTAACTGTTTAGCTGAGATTTTGTGTTGTTTAGCACTGCGTGTTCCTGATTGGGAATCCCACCTCTTCCATTGAGAAGCTCTTAGAGGAGTATTATACTACATTTTCCACTTTCAGGCTTAAGGCCAAGCTTCATCTTTCATTTACAGTGCAGATCCTATTAATGGTTCAGTTGTTTTGCAGGTTGCAGAAGTGGAGACCATATTTGGGTCACCTCATTACTTATTTTCAGTGCAGAAGGCTTCCTTTCCATTGAGAGGACAGTAAGGAAGGCCTTTGTGCTTATTTTCGTATCTTGGCTTCAAGCCATTGATTTATTTTCCTCTACAACGCAGTTTCTTTCCAGATCTGCGTTATTTTGTGGGAGGAGTTGCAAGGCGGTTTTGGCACACAATTTGGAGAGGAGGTTTTCTAGAGAAGGGATCAACCCTTGATCTAGAGAGTATATTGGAGGAAGCTGCATTATTTATCTTATCATATCAGCCACACTTTCTAGATCTATATTTTGCAGTGGATCTTCAACCCTAGGGCTTAGATTCCCATCTTGTACATGGTGTTTTGCTAAAAACCATTAAGGGGTTCTTCACTAGAGGTTGTATAGTGCTTAGACTTGTATTGGATCTATCTTTTGAGGCACATATCAGCCCATGATATCTTGTATATTCATTTGCTATAGCAGTGCATTTTTAACAGTGTTGTTGCAGTGTTTCGGAATTTTTATATATAGTAGCAGCACCTCATTTGAGGATTTTTTCCATTGGAGGCTTGTTATTTCTTATTTTACATCGTATGGCACATTTATTATGCATATTTTGCTGCTGTTATAATGAATGAAAGGTATCCATATTGGCCTCTTGCTTTTATATCATGTTTAACACTGTTGTTCCAGCATTTTGCACTATATTCCTGCTTTTCCCATTTGGGAATATTACATACACGCAATTGGTTATGGAATGATTCATAGTGGTTGCATGTACGTTTTGATTTTTAATCGGTGTTTACTTATTTCTTGGCATGTAAGTGATCTATTGTGAATTATTTTGTAGTTAACTTCTGACATGTTCTCTTTCATGTATGTTTGACTGGGTTTTGGTTGACCGATCCCTCTCATGGCGTACCCTCTTTTATTTTTTGCTTAGACTTGCTTATATCTCTATTTTTGGTTTGTCAATATTGGGTTGCTTTTGCTTCACCGATTGGTCATTTTACCCATGTCTCTGCTTTGTCACATTCCCATCCAACAACCAAGAGCAGAAACAATTATGGGAGCAGCCGACCCCACATACCGGATGGGGCTCTTATCCCAAGCAGTGTGAGGTCTAATTGAGACCTTTCACTGGGGAGACCCCCTAGTTGTTGGCGGTACAATTTTTCTCGTTAACAAGACTATATGATATTTCTTCCTCTCAAAAATAAAAATAAATAATAACCTAACAAAAGGAATAATTTAATTTAGCTAGAATTTAAGTGATAACTTAGTAAGAGTTAGAATTGAATATATGAATTGATATTTCTTCCTCTCAAAAAGCTAGATAAATGATAACCTAAAGAATAACCTAATGTAGCTAGAATTTAAGTGATGACTAGGTAAGTTCTTGGTCAACATTTTATTTTAATTTACATTCTAGGTTTTATGGAATTTATATAAAAGTTAAAAAAAATACATATTTAATTGAGTTTTTAAGAGTTTGAAAAGTTATTATGTTAATAGTTTTGTATATAGGTTGAAAAGTTATTATGTTAATAGGTTTGTATGTTTTGAAAATGGGTTTTTAAAATTTCAATTTAACTATCAATAACTAATAATTATTAAGTGGATGGTAGGGATTTAATTTTATCATAATATTTTAGAATAATTTTAATAGTAGTAAGAAATCAAAGACTAGATTTATCTAAAAAAAACTATTATTTTTTCCCTTTTAATTAAATTGATTAATTAAAAGATGTCATATGAACAAGCGTCACATATAAAATAAATTATGGTTTTTTTAGCATGCCCTAAGTCATGATATTGGCCTATAATACTCTAACAAATTAAAAAAAGTGCAAAGAAAAATATGGATGAATCTTAGTGAATACAAACCTTGTTATATATTTTTGAAATGTATATATATTTAACTAATATTTTTATTATTAATATAATATAAAGTTTGATAATACATGATGATGTTTATTATGAATTGATCTTAATTTATATATTTAAAAAAAAATTGATTTAAAATTATATTTAACATATTATTAATTTTTTATATGTTAAATTAAATTATTAATAAATTATAAATAAATTACTATTTTTTTTAATAATATTTTATTAACTATTATGTAAACTTAATTATAATTTTATTTTTTAAGTTTAAACCAAAAACACAGAGTGCGAATACTTTTTTCGTTAGAAAAAAAACAACGCTTCCATATCCATGTGTGGCCAGCAGCTTTAGCAAGAATAGTTTTCCTTTAGGTGGTTTTAGTCTTTTGTTTTTTATTTTATTTTTCCTAATTTAGTCAAAATTCAAACTTCCTTATGTTTTCTGGTATTTTCGGCAGGTGACAGATATCAACCACACCATAGACCACAAGTTTTTTATTTTATTTTTCCTAATTTAGTCAAAATTCAAACTTCCTGATGTTTTCTGGTATTTTCAGCAGGTGACAGATATCAACCACACCATAGACCACAAATTTTCCGCAACCTTATTTAATCATTTTATTCTCTAATTTTGATTTTGAGGGATGTTAATGGCAACTAGACCGCCTACCCCAAAAGGAGGCAGAACGAGACTAGGTCAATCCCTGGTATTTATTTCTTCCTAATTACTTAAGATAAATTTAATTAAAAATACATATTAGATTTTAGGATTATATGATATTTTATCCTCTAAAAAACAAATAATAATCTGACAAAAGGAATAAGATAACTGAGCTAGAATTAAAGTGATAACTTAGTAAAAGTTATATGGAAGATAAGATAACTTAGTAAAAGTTAGAATTTACTATATGAAATGATATTTCTTCCTCTACAAAATCTGGATAAATGATAACCTAAAGAATAATTTAATGTAGCTAGAATTTAAGTGATAACTCACTAAGTTTTCCGTTTTCACCATTTTATTTTAATTTACTTTATCCAAATTTTTTATTCCCTAATATTTTTTCTTTATATCAAATTTCGAATCTAATAGTTCCCATAATTTTTGGCATGTTGATTTGCGAAGAGATCGTTGCAAAGAGACTAGATGTTCACATTTTCAGATTTATGTACAACATATGAATTTAAGAAACCCATTTTCGGAATTTAAAAGCTTGAACATGCGTTGAACTAAACTAATGGTCGTCTCGGCTTAACATTACTTGAACTAAACTAATGGTGGTCATCGTGTTTTTCGAACTAACATTAGTTGAAGTTAACCCACGGTCATCTTGTTTTTCCAACGCCAACGCTCAATAATTTTAATTTGGCTCCGTACTCCTCACCATATATTCATTTCTTCTCACGGTTGCCTCCCAGATTATCTGTGTTCATCTGGATTTGTACACGATGGCCGACAGGTTAGAAAGCGTGAGGGATGACGAGTACGAACCAGGGAAAAATTTCTATGCTGATGGCGATGACGACTTTGATGGTCTCCATGCAAATATTTCAATCTCCGCGCACACTAGTAATAATAACCCTCCCCCACCTCCTGCAGTACCCACCCATGAAATCCAACCGCTTGCTCAGCTCATGCCAAGAGAAGAAGAAGACCGAAAAATCAAAGAGTTCATTAGAAGATCAGAGATGGATTGGAAAAGGCAAAGCAGCTACATGTTTCTTTGATTTCATTTTTATTAGTCTAATTTATTTTCACATAGTTGCAGAGCCTGATATGTTATTATGTTATTATTCTTACAGATATTTGAGAACAGGAGTGCAAGGACAAAGACGGCGAGGGCGAGGAAGAGGTGTAAATTATAAGGAAGCAGACATAGTTCACAAACAACCTTCTGCTGGATACGTTTGTCATAGATGTGGGGCAGTTGGTATAACAACATAAACTTCACTGCGAAATATAAATAAATACAGAAATTTTATTTGTTATTATTATTATTATTTAATTTTAATTTTAATTTTAAGTTTATACTTATGTTAAATATTGGTGTATAATTTTTTTTTAATAACAAAATAATATTTTTGTAAAATTAGTTAGTTTGCTAATAAGTTAGGTTTGTAGATTTTAAAATATTTTAGAAAGTTGATAAATAAAAACTTTTAATTTTCTTTTTCAAAATATTTCAAAATATATAATAAAATTATCTTATTTTATTTTTTTAAGAATTATACTAGCCATATAAACATGTACTTAAAAAAATTATTTTTCTCTTGCAACAGAACAACATTACATTTATTATTGTCCAAGGAATGGAGACCTTGCATTTGACAAATTTCACAAATGGAACCAATGGAAAAGGGAAAGGAAAGTTGTTTCCCTCAAAAAGGCTTTTGTAAGTCAACCTGATGAGTAAGTGATTAGAATTAATAGTAAGTTTTATTTTTTATTTAACTCTTAATGAAATCTGGTTGAACCTATGAAAGCTGGTTGAATCTATGAGATGGTTTAATATAATCAAATAAATGAATCAATAACAACAATTTCCTTTTTTTTAGTTTGTGAAGTATTATGTTTTATTAATATAAAAAACTTGGAGTTCAATTTGAACTTTTTTATCATAATTTTTTTCAAATCATAATTTAATTATAGGTTTTTTTTTATAAATGTATCATCTTGATTTTGGGATGTTTTTTTTATACATATTAGAGCTAATTTATATTTTTAGAATAAGTTTTATCAATAGATTTTTTACTAGAGAGTTTCTAACTATCAACTTTCACACCATGAAGTGAGTTAAGAATACAGCCCAACACCATCTATTTTATGCCCTTTAAACATATTACAATTAATTTATTATTTTTTAATACCTAAATTAATTTTTTCATCAAATTCAAAAATATCAATTTCATACACATATTCTCTTCTTACTCAAAATAAGTTTTTAACACATTAATAAATTTGCCTTCTTAAAAAACTGTCTTTATCTACTATTTAGAATATATTTACCAAAACTTTATATCCTAAATTACTTAACATTTTAATTATTTGTTATTTTATTTAATATCTCACTTAAAATTTCTTATTTTATGTTTTGTTTTTTTTCTCAAATTTTAAAAGTACCTATAGTCTTCTTCTTACTTAAATTGCTTTTACTAATTAAAAAATCACCTAACCTTTAGGTAAATTATTTATTAAAATTAGATTTATAAAAAAAAAAAAAAACCCTTTAGGTAAATTATTTTCCATTCAAACAAATCCCAATCCTAGAACAATTTATACTACAATATTTATTTAATTGATATTAGCTGACACACATAGTTAAATTAGAAATGTTTACTGGGTAACATCATCATTGAATTCCATATTCATTTTTCGAATTTCAATTTTGAATATTTAACCTAAATAATTTGTCCTGAAGTTGCGCTTTTGCAGAAAGGCGTTTGAGAGTGCCATCAAAGGCATCCCCACATTACAAAGCAGTCCAGAAGTTAAAACTGCATCCACACCCACTATTGTACCGCCTGATAATTCTGTTCAAGTTGCCTATGTTCAGCCAGGTAAGAAGTTTGAAGAGACAAAACAGCAAAACTGAACTACACATGAGATCATCCACAAAAGCGTATCAGCAGGTACTTATATTTAGGAAGGACCCCATTATTTCTCCCAATATAATTTAAAATCCATTCCAAAAAATTTAGCGTGTGAATCCCCATAATGACGTAATACTTATACAGGCAGCACACAGATGGGTTTTATTCGTAACAAACCATATCCGGGCTACGTGTCTCACCGCTGCCTCAAACGAGGTTTGCTATCTCTACCAACTTGCTAATCAGTGTAGCGCAGACAAGACCTAACGAATTTGTCCGGGGTGTATAAAGTTAATTACTTATTCGAAATAGGGTTCTTATAATTTCAATTCTTTAAAATATATTCTCAATTATAAAATATGATTTAGATGAAATAAGGGTTACTAATTTCTCTGAATATTTAAATTGAGATGAAATCAAGGGTTTAGATGAAATAAGGGTTACTAATTTCTCTGAATATTTAAATTTAGATGAAATCAAGGGTTATTAATTTTTCTAAATATTTTTAAATATAAAAGATATGGACAGATATGAGCCAGATAATTCTTTAACTTCACTTATCTTAGGATTCCAAAATATTTTAGAAATATACAGTAGAATTAAGAATGCCCCAATTTTTACAAATTCTAATTCTCTACCTGATAACCACCCTGTATAATTTTTTGTTATAACGATCGAACACACTTTATCATTAAATTTATATGACTGTACTAGTGATAAACTTTAAATTCTGATATATATTTATGTTATTTTCTTCACAGATGACCACAATATTAAGGATTGTTCCACTAATGGTGATCCTGCCTACGACAATTATGCTGGACCTCCTGCAAAGCGCGTTCACGTGCGGCCATTCGTCCCATATCTGAACTATCGAGTAGCACCGTCTGTGGTTCCCAACACCCTCTGTTTAAACTACAATGTAGCCCAGGGTTATCCCAATCTGCACAAGGGTTTCCGCCCCTTCAACTCAATTCCTGCCCAGGGTTGCAAGTGAGGAAATTCTTCCATCAACAATAACGGTTACATATGGCGAAGAACCCAACATACTTACAATTCTGGAATCCCTTACGGAGCAGATTATTTCTGGAATTCCTTTTCATGTACTGACACATCTGTTTTGTTTTTGTCACGAAATTTATGAGTTGATATCAGAGGTTGAATAAACCCTAAATTCGATGTCTAGTGTGCACTGATATTTAAAATTGGAATTTCCATGCATCTCACTTTTAGAGAAAGCCAATATGATTCAATTTGAGAAATGGTTCAAGGATATGTATATTTTTATTTTATTTTTATATTTGAAACCTAGCCGGGGTGAAAGGGTATATAAGTGGGTAGTAGCCAGTGTTCTAATTGTAATGTATTTGAATGCAGGTTATATAAAATATTGGAAAAAAAAAGAGATATGAATTAAAATATTATTATGTGAAATTTTTGAAAGAATATGAATGATTATTATAATTTATTAATTATATAAAATGTTGTAATGTCTAACCCATAAGAAATCTGAATTTCGTTGGTTTAATTTTGACATCATTAAATATTATTTTTATTAACGCTGCTTTCCCAGAATAATTGAATCTTGTTTTTCACTTACTGTACTTGCAGTGTGATGCCTTGCCCACTAGTCTTTTTTAAATCCGGGATCACTATTGGACCTTCTTAACTCAACTCAAGTCTCTGTCTCTTGTTACCGATTTAGCCTCACTCTGGTTCTTACTCTCTGTGTCCATTTACTTGTTTAGTCCCTGTGCTATGGGTACAGGATAGAAATTCCAAATTCATCTGTTTAATTCTTACAACTGAAGGTCCTAACTTAACTCAAATCTTTACCTGTTTATCTCAGGGCCCTTTCTCCCTGCCTCTATTTACGGTTAGTATGCCCTATGGGTTCCAAATTCATCAGTTTAATTCTTACAACTGCCCATCATCATATGCATTAATTAAATATATTTTTAATGGTATATTTATTGAATTTTGCTTTTCCTTCGCTTCGAGTCTGTCTCTAGTTACCTACCTGTTAAGCCCTCTCTCCCTGTCTCTAGAGACGGAGGAGGTAGGTCCTCGGCAACAAAGGCAAGTCAACTTGTCCTTTTTAAATGTGATTCGCCAAGAGCTTTATTCAATGTTTCTCGTGGAACCTACTATTTTCAATAAGCCAGGTCAATATTAATACCATTCGATGCCAGTTGCCAACCAACCTGTTCAGAATGCTTCTAATTGTAATCTATTTGATTGCCCAATATTTAAAATATTGGAAAAAAAAAATGAATTAGAATATTATTATTTGAAATATTGAAAAAATTATGAATTATTATTTATTTTTTAATTATATAAAATATTGTGATGTCTAACCGATAAGAAATTTGAATTTCGTTGGTTTAATTCTCAGAACTTTCCAAAATCATATCATTAAATATTTATTTTTATTGATATACTGTTTAAATATTAGCGCTCCTCTCCCAGATTAATTGAATTTTGTTTTTCATCACTCGTAGTCAGGGATGGAATTTGACGGCCATTTTGCCCGTAAGAGGGCATTTTGCCCGTATTTGCAGGCTAAAATTTTTGGATGCCCGTTTTCTCCAAAGTGTTAATTGGGTTGGAAAACGTAATTTTGAAGTTTAACAAAATTTAGAAAACGTTCTTAAGAGTCTATTTTCCATTTTCTAGTTTTTTCTTAATTTTTTTCATTTACTATCTTGTTTTTAAACTTAATATGGAACTGCAACTTGAAAATTTATACTCACGGAAAGTTACCATTCTTGACTGAAAATTGGTAATTAAATCAGTACCAATTACAGAAACTATACAGAGCCTTCTTAAAAAAAGCTCATTTTCTATTTTCTAGTTTTTTCTTAAAATTTTCATTTACCATCTTTTTCTTAAACTTAATTCGTAACTGCCACTTGCACATTTTTACTCACAGAATGTTAACGGAAAATTACCATTCTTGACTGAAAATTAGTAATTAAATCAGTACCAATTAGAGTAACTATACATAACCTTCCTTAAAAAAAAAAGCTTGGGACCTGCGAACTTCCAATCTAATACCCTTAATGCAAGAACCTTAGATCCTTACTTGTATTAACCAATAGAGACATTGATGAAACCTCACACGCTTTAGCTTAGCGTCGAATCTAGACACAGCATTTCACCGTGCCACCGCTGTTCACTTAGAGAATTGTTCACGGGAATTTGATACTGCAGGCATTGTACCAGTGAGCTTCGATACACTTAAGGAGAGTATCGTCCATGCATTCTGATCCATGTGAAGACCATAAGATTTATAAAAAGATCATTACTAATCGAGTGTTGTTTGGACACTAGCCGGTAGGCTAATTTCTCCATAAGTAAGGCGGTATGTCTTAAGTCTTTGACCGCCTGAATTTGTGTTATTATTAGAGGCCTCTCTGCCTCTCTCTATGTTTAAAGCCAAGAAGGATAACGATAAGGGTCTTCTGGCCAGAAGCTGGACCACAACTGTGAAAAGGTCGGTGGTCTCTATTTTTAAGAGTTTAGTTTTAATTATTTAGATGATGCATTTAATGTTTTTTTTTTAAAGTTGGTTAATGACTTTTTCCCTTATTGTTAAAATAGGTTGAGGTTTAAAAACCAAACACATGTTAGTAATTTCTTAACAATTTCATTTCAACGCAATTCTGGATAAATTTTTAGTTGTTACAATGTTTATGATTTGTCAAATCAAATCATAATTAAAATATGTGATTGAATAAATATTTAAATTTTGTTTAGTTAAATTGATTTATGACATAAAAAATTGTGATTAAATAATATTTACATCATAAAATTACCTCATTTATAGTGGAATTTTAGGCATTTCAATTATTAGTTAATTTTAATTTTAAATTATTTAAAAATAAATAAAAAACCTTTAAAATCAATAATATTAAAGAACCGATTACATTAATTAATTGTATTACAAAATCTCTGAACTAACATCTTAAAACCAATTACCTTAACGAACCAATCACATTAATTAAATGTATTAGAAACAAACAATGTCTTAATGAAAAATTATATTTTGACACGCACTTTCTCAACAATAAAGGAGTATTGATATTGGCTCACAAAACAAAACATGACATGTTTCACATGCTCTTCACCATCCTTTCAAAGTTGGAATATGCTAAACTTCTTGTAAACAGATTTGCAGACAGATTTTTTTTGAAAGGTTAATTTATTATGAGAACATCACTAATGAAGGGCAAAAATTTAAACATAACGTTTTGTGAAGTGAAGCTTAATGACCCAAAACGTCAAAAAAAAATTGTGTGACGGGTAACGAGAAATCCAAATTCCAACCCTGCTCGTAGTGTTGTGATGCCTTGGCCTGGGTTGTCTTTTAGATTTTCGTAACTCCACTCAAGTCTGTGACTCTACTTACCTGTTTAGCCGTCCTTCTAGTTCTTACACCCTGTCTCTATTTACGGTTAGTATGCCCTCTATTTACGGTTAGATACCTGAGGTAGGTCCTTGGCTATACGCCTATAGGTCTAGGTACGCATGCTTGTGAGAACGAAGCCAAGTCAGCCTATCCCTTTTAAATGGGCTTTGGGCAAAAGCTTCATAAGATTATTTTATTTATTTTACCTAATATAAATAATCTGAGATGTTCGTATTCCTTTTATTTTTTTAAATAAATAATTAAATTTGTTTAAAAAAAAATATAATTCATATGCAAACCAGGAATTTCCAAATTAAAATTATATTATAATTTTTTATATAAATATTTTTGAAAAATATGAAATTACATGGATTAATATTATTATCTTATTATTATTGATAATTTTATTATTTTTTGTATAAATATTTATGATCAATATGAAATTACATTGCTTAATATTATTATCTTATTTTTATTGATAATTTTGTATGTCACATTTTAACTTATAAATGTAATATTAAATTAGATTTTTATAGGTTTTAAAAAATGTAATATTAAATTAGAATTTTATAATTTTTAAAAAATGTTGAAAAGGATTGGAAGAGGATTTAGTGAGGATCGAGAGTGGAGATGTTGCCCATGTCGGCCTAGGGCTTACAATCAACCGAGGGCCACAGGTTGTTCGCGGCTCTTCATCCCCGACCCTGCTACAATGCATTTGCACTTCAAAGGGACTCCCTGTCATGCAGGCTCTCGATGGAGGGAGAGAGGCTCCCCCCCTTATTCTAACCCATCTGTAAACAATGATACAGCGGGATCTCACACTGCTACTCAGAATGGTCCGAACATGCAAGCCAAACCCACAGGGACGTGTAGCCTCCTCACAAACTCGCAAACTATCAAAGCTGCTCAGAGGAAAGCATCCTCATTATCATGCATACCCAATGCGGCGTAAACACCCAAGATCTACCTTCCAGCACAGTGCATCAATGGAAAAATACAAAAGATGAAGGACCAAGAGCTCATCAGTAAGTTCATTGGCTTCTAGCCCAAAAAGAAAGCCCTTCTGGGTGGATCGCTTCAAAGTGGAAGCCAAAAGGGAAAATAACAATCCAACTAGGCATGAAAGGTTTTTTCAACATCATCTTCACATGTCTCGAAGACGAGAATCGAATCATGGATGGGGGCCCATACTTCTTCAACTCAACAAGACTTTTCCTCAGAAACTAGATGGAAAGATTCAATCCTCACAAAGAGGACTTTAACTAGGCACTGGTATGGATAAGATTGTATTCCCTCCCTCAGAACTATTGGGCTGATCTCTCTCTCAAAGACATTAGGAACCATTTACGAGAATTCATCAAAATAGCAGAAGAGACCAATATCAACCGATACACTACCTATTCCAAGATTTGCGTCTACATGCATATAGCCAATGCCCTCCCTGATTCGGTAAGTGTGCTCCACGATGATTTTGAATGGGTTCAAGCAATTGAATATGAACATGTACCTTTTCATTGCCGCAAATTTCATCATCATGGGAATCTCTTCAGAGATTACCCCCTCAATCATAGCCAGAAACCCAATTCAGGCTCGGACAACATAGAATCAGATGGTTTCACCAAGATCATTAGATGCAAATGGCATGCAAGAAAATCCACATCTGCCCCCAAGGCCTCACATCCCTCCACCAACAACAACTTTAATGTTTTTTCCAATCAACCCTCCGAGGAAGCCCCTACCTCTTCACCTCCTGAGCCTCCCTTGAATCCAGCCAATCCCCCTCTTGATGCCCATAATCCCCAATCCTCACTGATCCAACCCTTTGCTACCTCTCATCCTCAAGTAAATCAAGTTCAATCCTCGCATGAAAATATCTCCAACAAAGGGAAAAAATTAGAGCTGGAGAAACCATATGCCATGGAGGAAGAACCAGAGAGCATCAAATTTGCAGAACTCGACATCCTAGGATTGGAGGAAGCATGCAAAAGCAGAGAATTTCACATGATTCCCACTTAGTAGATGCAATTTCTAGAGGAAGTTCTCTCCAGAGCTCAACAATTACCAACTCTTGGCATCCAATGAGGTACCTTACTAGATACAAAAAAAATCATGAAAGAATCCAGAAAAAGAGGGAGGTGCACTGACATGCAACGCCGCATCATGCTTGGAGTCCAACTCATTGAATCAGGAAGATATCCCAGGTTAACAAGGTTCTACACCACCATTCCTCATAGTTCTCAATGAAACTCATCTCATGGAACATCAAAGGGCTCAATAGCCCCTCCAAGCACCGTTTGATCAAGAAAGGAATTTCTCAAGAAAATCCCACCATGTTCTTTATGCAAGAAACCAAATGTTCTAGCACCACCTTGAACATGATTTTATCGAGATTATGGAATGGTTGCAGTACCACTGTTGTAGATGCTATTGGCACCTCAGGAGGCCTAGCTATTGCCTCGAACCCTCTTCAAATCACTCTGACTAACCTTAATGCTCTAAAAAATTCATTCATGCCTCTTTCCATCTCCTATGCACCAATATTCATAGCCATCTCACTAATGTTTATTTCCCCTAACCAACATCTCAAAAAATTGAACTCCCTCACTATATTGAAAAAAATAATGCTCATCGAACCAACCCTCTTAGGGTTTTGGGAGGAGATTTTAACATGGTCACCATCTTGGAGAAAAAAAGAGGAGGGTATTCCACGCTTGAAGCAGATGGCCACATATTTAAGGAGTTCATTCAGATCAACCAACTCATCGATCTCCAAACTTCAAATGGAAGTCACAGTTGGAACAATCGTCTAGGAGGTTCCCATAAAATAGCCTCACATTTTGACAAATTCCTCATTTTGGACAACTTCATCCATATGGGGGGTGATATAGCCACCACCATACTGCCTACTTCGGGGCCTGATCATTGGCCTATTCAACTTCAATGGTCTCGCCTTGGCGCTGCTAGCAGCAAACCCTTCCGCTTTGAACAATTTTGGCTAATACATCATGGGTTAAAGGATTTGGTAACCAATTGGTGGCACAACATCACCCCACCGATGGGTTCCAAAATGTTTCAGTTCTAACAAAAACTCAAAGCCCTCAAAGTCCATCTCAAGCAATGGAATCAGTCATGCTTTGGTAACATCTTCAAAAATCAACTAGAGCAGGAGGCTCAAATGCCTTGTCTCTAGCAAAAGATAATTCTAGAAGGCCGCACACATGCTCACGTGGACAAGGAGATATATCTAATGGGAAAATTGGAAGATCCTAGGCAACAGGAAGAAATTATCTAGAAATAGAAATCCAGAATTCGATGGCTCAAAGTGGGGAAAAAAACACAAAATTTTTCCATTTCTCTACCATCCAATGACGAATGCACAACCGCATCTCAATCCTCAAGAATGAATATGGGGACCAACTCGAAGCACACAATGAAATTGAACAAGAGATGCTGGATTATTTCAAAGACACTCTCAAAGAACCAAACATAGATTGACAACCCACCATCAAAAGAATCACCCAGCATAATCCAAGGCTCATCATGGAGGATCACAATCAAATGTTGCTTCTATCCACCATGCTGCAAGATATGTCATATCTCAAATATGGGAGAGCTTGAGGACTGGATGGTTTAACCTCCAACTTATTTCACTACTTTTGGGATGTGATCAAGAAGGAGGTCTCAGATCTAGTTGATGAATCTAGAATCATGCACTGGGTTCATCCAGCCCTCAATGCCACCTTCCTCACCTTGATTCCGAAAGAGGAACAAGCTGCTACTTTGGGTAAGTATGGTCCCATAGCCCTGTGAAACTTTATTTACAAGCTCATATCAAAATTGATAGCCAACAGGCTTAAACCTGTCCTCCCACTGCTTATATCACCTAAGCAAACATGATATGCAGAAGGAAGACAAATACTGGACAGTATCATCGTGACGCATGAAGTCATCCACTCTCTGAAAATTTAGAAAAAGGCAGGTATGCTTCTCAAAATCCATCTCTCCAAAGCATTTGATAGCCTTAGCTAGACTTATACCTGTCAAGTGCTCCTAGCCTTTGGCTTCAGTCCCACCTAGATCAGATGGATCATGGGTATGCTCTCCTCCCCTTTTTTCTCCATTCTAGTAAATGATTTACCCTCTCCCACCTTCTCTCCCTCAAGAGGTATCCATCACGGCGACTCTATCTACCCTTTTCTTTTTGTCCTCATGGAAATAAGATTGGGTCGTTTGATCTGTCATGCCATCAACTCTCAGTACCTAAGAGGAATCTCCCTTCAGAATAATCCCCCACTCTCCCATCAACAATTTGTGGATGAAAACATGTTATTAGGCCATCCCTCTATCTAGGAAGCTAGCACCTTTAAATCTTTGCTCCATTGTTTCTCCGAAGCCTCCGAAACTACTATCAATCTGGAAAAATCACAACTCTTTTTCTTTAACACCCCTGCTATCACTCAATGCAGCATTGTGTGTATCCTTGGTTTCTCCATTGCCTCTCTCACCTCGAAATACCTAGGAGCCCCACTCATTGACTCAACCATCAAGCATACTTCTTGGAAGTAGCTCGTGGAAAATCTAAAAGAAAGACTATCCTCTTGGACTCATCGAGCTCTCAACATCACTGGTGTCTTGTGGTGATCAAGTGTGTCCTCCACTCCATGTTGCTTTACCTCTTCTCAGTGTTGGCTGCTACAAAATGGGTTCTGAAATCCATATATAATCTTCAATGCACCTTTCTATGGGGTGGCAATAAAGACACCAGGAAATGGGCCTTCGTCAAATGGTCTAAGGTCTACTCCCCCAAACACTTGTGAAGATTGCATTTGAGTGACCCGGAGCAAAGAAATATCGTCATGGGAGCTCGCAAATGATGGAAATGGGTATCCAATCCTCATACAGCTTGGGCACAGCTATGGGCAAATAAATATGCATAAAATTAGCCTCAAGAGGATCTTATATGCTACAATTGAGAAATCACGGGCTCCCAAATCTGGAAAGCTACCAATCAACATAAGTTCCTCATCCAATCTCACAGTTGTTGGGAAATTCACTTAAGATCCCAGGTTTGTCCTTGGGAAGACTCATGGTAGCAACATTCTAAAATTCCAAAATTTTTTCAAAAACCCAGGTGGAAATCCACTCCTCAAGGCAGGGGGAACATTGAAATCAATCATTTATCGACAATGCTAAACACTCAAGGATTTCACCAATGGCTTCCCATCATTTAGTGGCAAGAAAATTGGCATGAGGAAAACCATTATGATGTCTGGTTAGAACTCACAAAAAGGAAAATTTTATATTCATATGGATCAGATATCCTCATATCGGTCATACTCCCCAAGGAGTCTTCACTACTAAGAAGGCCTATTAACTCCTCCATATAATCGATCCAAATCAAACTGATAAAATTTGGTCACAAATATGGAAATCTAGCATATGGCCCAAAGTCTCTACCTTCTTCTCGCTGCTCAGTAAATTTCATTTCTTAACTTTGGACAATCTACTGAAAAGAGGGTTCATTGGCCCTTCACAGTGCTCCCTTTGTCAAAGTGAGGAGGAAGCCATAGATCATCTGTTGGATACATTCCCCTTTGCTAGCACTCTTTGGGACAAAATCTCCATTCTCTATTGTAGGACCAACAAAAGGCAAGGGGATGTCATCGACACTATCCTTCACTGGAAGAAAGCCCCATTAACCAGGAATCTCCTCAACTCTCTCTGGCTGCTCATCCCTGGGCTACTTCTCTAGAAAATCTGGAAGGAGATGAGTCACTGAATCTTGAAATATCAGGAAACGACACAAGAGATTATTTGGAACAAATTCTACAACAATATAAAGGATAACTTAGCCCTGAATCAATGGAGGCACACAGATCTCCCATATCTACCTTCATAATGCCTCATATGGGTCAACTGGAACCTCCCTATTCATCGCAACTCCGCAGTTTCTCCTTTATCCAATCCAGCTTTAGAATCTCCTAGATCATGGAGTCCCCCACCTAAGAATCTTTGCAAACTCAAATTTGATGGAGCCACAAAAGCCAATCCGGGTGAAGTTGGTTTTGGAGGAATCATTCATGACTTTGAAGGTGCCCCCTTGCTAATATTCTATGGATCCATTGGTTGGGATACAGAAAAATCTGCTGAACTGGAAGGACTCATCCAAGGCCTCAAAATTTCTCAAGAGAATGATCTCTTCCCCATAGAGGTTGAAGATGACTCTCAGATCACCATTAATGCAGCCAAACATATTCTACATGTCTCCTCCTCATCCAAAATCTCAAAGAGTTGGCGGTTGTCCTCTAGATCGGGAAACCTAGAACAATGGCTTCAACTCCACAAAGCCATTACTTTCTTGCATGTGCATAGATCAACTAATGAATTTTCATATCTCTTAGTCAATAGAGGTGTGATTCAAGACTCTCCTCTCATCTCCAGCAAGTTCCATTCCATTTTCTATGAGTCTTTGCAGACTTATTGCACTCAATTGGTCATAAAAAATATTAAACCCCCGAATACAGGTGATTGACAAGAACGATTTAGGCTGCCACCTGGTCTCACATCACGGGGACACATGGCCTCTCCGTACGTCTGCACTATCCTCCTGCGTGAAGGTTTTAAATGCGCATAGGATGTTGGAGCTTGAGGCACTTATGCCTCCCCCTCGACCTCTATTCCCGCATCTTGCCTCTTGGCCATTTATGGCTCATGGCTCATGTTTTAATTCTCATATGTGCATCCTTTTTTCATTCTCTGATCGCCTTCCTCTGTCAAAGCCCCACCCATTGCTCTACTCCTCATCTGTCTCACTCTGAGCCTTCTACTCCAGGCCAGCAACCCCCACAACCTACAGATACAATGCCTAGAAGGCACTAAATGTCGTGTTGTCGAGGAGGTGGCATAGGCTCTCCCTCCCACCGTCTAGTTCTGGCAATGCCTGCGAGCTCCTTGTCCATATCTGTTGCTGTGGAAGAACCTGAGGTTCTTGACCCCCATTTTGTCTCGGCCTAGTTCTTGATTCACCTCCTGGAGGAAAAGCACCACCTCTCCAACTCCGGAAGCAGAAAACAGATCCGTAAATCCACATTATTGCACTCCTTCTCCCCTCAGCCTCAAAAATGTGTTGGCCTCCCCGTCAAAATTTTTTGGAAGACTCATGTAGCAGTGGGAGCAACCCAACGGATGACTCAATGCAAAAAGAGGCAAAAGTGGATCATGATTCTCGCTCAGTTTCGGCAAAGCAGGTCCATATGGTCTCCACCTCAAATCCAGAGAGGACCCCCCACCTCTCAAGTAAGGATATAGAGACCATGTTCGACTATGGCTGCTTCATAATTGACGAGAATCCTCATCGGGAGAACCATGTTGCGTAAAACCAGTAGTTGCAGCTCCTTGGAGCTCCTCCTTTTCAGTTATATATGCTCCTTCATAGTTTTTATGTCTATCTTTATCTCTGTCTGCAAAATTTGTCACTCATGCTTATATTGATGGCTGGTTTCCCCTGGAAGGGTAGCTTATTTTTAGAATCTCTGAACTCGTTAAGGGCTCATTTTCCTCGGAAGGGCAACCCATTTTTTGATTGTTTGTATTGCCTTCATCCAAGAGGAGTTGGCTTATCCAAAAACCTCGGTCATGAAGTATGATTGTATTTTTTGTACACTATATTAGAAATTAGCAAAACTTAGAAAAAAAAATTGTTAAAAGGAAAAAGATAAATATATTGTTTTAAATTAAAGGTAATTTTTTTATTATTATATTTCATTAAAAAATTTGTAATATTTTAATATGTATATTTTTTTTAATATATCTTTTATTTTGATGTATTATTTTTCTTATATTTCTGTGTGTTATTAGAGGTTTATCTGAAGTTAGATTATATATTTAGATGTGTTAGATGTGTTATTCCATGATTATTTTCAGGAGTACTCTTGGATCATATCTTAATTTCAAAGAAACATGGATGTATTTATGTTCATTTTCTTCTCTGGTTGGAATTTCATGAAAATATTATGTACATGCAATCATTAATAAATAAATAAATAAATAAAATCATGAAAGAGGTAAAACCTTTTCCAAATGCTTTAAGGGAGATGCGGTCATTCTTCTTAGAGTAGTATAGAGTTTTTTTTTAATGTCTTTTATTTATGCTTTATATTAAATTTATACATAGCAAGATACATTTTAAGTAGACACATTTATTTTTATAGTATTTACATTTAAAATATGTATTTCAATTTTTATGATGTTCATAAAACAACATTAAACATAATAAATATGTTCAAATTATTTAATATTACAATTTAATCTGGAAAAAAAATTATACACATTAAAATTATCACTCAATAATTTTAATAAACAAAATCATTTATAGTATTTTAATTTTTTTTTTTTTATAGTTTTATTATACTATTATTTATTCAAATGTTTTTTCCATAATTTTTTTCCCTATTATATTTTACTATTTTCAATATTATTTATTTTATTATATATTTTGAATCCATTAAAGGTATTATATAAAACTTGCCTCGATTTGAAAGTTCAATTTGTATACGCATGTTATAGGTGGCTTTGACAATAGTTATATTATGATTTGAAATTGAATAGTAGGTTTGTTTGTTTGGATGACATTGTATTTATTTATTTGAAGTTGTAAATGTATGTTTTAGTTCTTTTTGATAGTGATATATTGATTTGAAATTGCATAATTTTGAGCTATTGTTTTAATTTTGTCTGAATTTATGTGTTGGTTTTATTTAGTTTTGAAAATGGTAGAACGTGTGTTTATTTGTTTAAATTGGATATGTATAGATAGTTTTTTACAATATTTGTATTCTAATTTGACATTTTAGTATGTTTGTTTAGTTTAGATTGTTTATGTATGTATGTTAGTGGATATGATGTTTACTTGCATGTGTTTTTTTGTTTGAATTGGATGTGTATAGAGAGTTTTTACAATGTTTGTATTCTAACTTAAAATTATATTATGTTTTTTTATTTTAGATTGTTTATGTATGTATGTATGTTAGTGGATTTGATGTTTACCTGTATGTGATTATTTGTTTGAATGGGATGTGTATAAATAGATTTTACAATATTTGCATTTTAACTTAAATTTAAATTATGTCTGTTTATTTTATATTGTTTATTTATGTATGCTAGTAGATATGATGTTTACTTGTATTGTATATTTTCATGTTGGTTTCGTGAAAATATGTGCATAGATGTTTTTGACAATATTTGTATTCTAATTGGAGTTTGATTAATGATGTGTGTTGTTTAAGTGAAATAATTTGTGTAAATATGTTAGCTTTGTATATATTGATTTATAATGGTGTTGTGTTTTTTATGTTTTCTTGTTTGAAATTGTGTGTGTGTGTGTATACGTGGTTTTGGAAATGTTTATATTCTAATTTATAATTGTATTGTGTTTGTTTATTTCAAAATTGTAAAATGGGTGAAGTTTATTTGAATGTATGTATGTTGATGGTGGATATGATGTTTACGTGTGTATCTTTGAATTTGCTAATTAAATATTTTATCTTTAGTTTTCTTATATGATATATATGTATATGTGCCTTGAAATTGCTGATGCATATATGAATGTGATTTTGATCATGTATGTTTGTAACTTGTATAGATTTGAAATTGCGTGTGTTTTTCCAGTAGGAAATTGTATACCAAATGCTTTTATTTGAATGAAAAATGTGGGAAAGTGTTTTTTAAAATGTTTATTATTTATTTTTATATTGATTTGAATTTCTATAATGCTACATATGATTTTTAAATTGTATAATTGTTTTTGTAAAGGTGTGTGAATGGTAGAGACAAATTTTACTTGATTATTTATGTTTGCATGTTGGTTTGAAATACTATAATGTGTTTTTCAATTTGAATTTGTATTAATGTGACCACTTGTTTGAAATTGAATTTGAATGTGTGAATGAATTTTTTGACAATTTCTTTTTTTTATTGATGATAAATTATTTAATGTGTGTTAACAATTTTGAAATTGTAGTTTTTTTTGTTTGAGAGGTTTTTTTTCAGTGTTTTCTTGTTTATTTATATGGCTTTTTTCTATGTTTGTTGAAGTCAATACATGTATGTGTTTTTTGAAATTGAATGTGATTTTCATTTTGATAATGTTTGTTTGTATTTTTGTAGTGATTCGAAATTGGATGTATTTTATTAATTGGTAATTGTTTATTAGTTGTGTTTATTTAAATTATAAATGTGTGAAGGTGGTTTTGAAAATATATATTTATTAATTTGTATATTAATTTGAAATTATATAATGTTTGATTGGATTTTTAATTTGTATATTTGTTTTCATAAATGTGTATGAATAGTAGAGACAAATTTTACTTTATTTTTATGTTATTTAAATTGTGTATGTGTTTTTAAATTTAAATTTTTATTTATGTGACTCTTTGATTGAAATTGCAATTGAATGGGTTAATGGTTTTTTTTTTACAATTTTTATTTTTTTTATTCGTGTGAAATTGTTTCATGTGTGTTGATACTATTAAAATTATAGTGTACTTTCTTGAGTGGTTTTTTCAATGTTTTCTTCTTTATGTATGTGTTCTTCTATGTTTGTTGAAAATAATATATGTTTGTGTTTTTTGAAATTTCTTGTGTATTTGTGAATGTGATTTTGTTTTCGATAATGGTTGTTTGTGTTGTATTTATTTGAAATTGTATGAATTATTTTAAGTGGAAATTGTATATGAGGCATGTTTACTTGAATTTTGAATGTGTGACACTAATTTCCAAAATTTCTATTTATTAATTTGTATATAAATTTGAATTTTTAGAATGTTTGATTGGTTTTTTACATTGTATATTTGTTTTTGTAAATGTGTGTGAATGGTAAAGATAATTTTTACTTCCTTTTATGTTTTCCTGTTTGTTTGAAATACTATAATGTATTTTTAAAACAAAAATTTTATCTATGTGACTACTTGGTTTAGATTGAATTTGAATGTGTGAATGATTTTTTGACAATATCTTTGTTTATTTATTGATGTGAAAATTTGTAATGTGTGTTGACACTTTTGACATTGTAGTTTGATTGCTTGAGTGGTTTTTTTCAATGTTTATTTATTTATTTGTATCTGTCTTCTTCTTTGTTTGGTTTGTTAAGTTTTTATTTACATGTTTGTCTTTGTTTAAATCATATTATAAAAGATAGAAGACTAAATGAATTCAATTAAATTAAATATTTTCAAAGACCCGCAATACTTGTACACAAAAAAGTGATGGAAGTCATGAGCTGAGGATGGAATCATAGGAAGGAAAACACCATGCATTCAAAAGGACGTGAGGTCCATAATTACCTGAAAAGACAACATAAAATGTAATAGGGTTAGGCTTTGTAGTGTAAACCTGGGGTAATAAAATAAGTCTACACTAACATTCGACCCAAAGTCAAACTAGAAAAACTTACCTTAGTTTAGAATCCGGGACTCGGTGCTGTAGACCTGGAAAAACAAGGAGAAAAAAATAATGTTAAACTGACTTCTGACAATGCAAATGCTGCAAATAGATATTGTTGTATAGAATGCTTGAAATATCAGTGAAATTTCACCTATGTAATTGTGTCGGAGAATGATGGCTTGGTTCTCCAGCGGTGGGAAGTATAAAACCCTCGCATTGTATTTGTAACGCGACAGTCCAAAAAACTTATAAAAAAATTATTAAACCATTAGTATGGACTCTTAAAACCATTGATACAATCAGGTTGTAGCCCGGAGATTTGCGCACATAACTAAACCCCAACCATTAATATAAAAACTTAAAGAAAGGATGATAGGTTGTAAGTATAGATCCCGTAAATAAGATTGAAGAATTACCAACTCAAATGATACCTGCAACCTATTAGGAGCTGAAGGTGGATGAAAGAATGAACACAGAGAAAATTTGGATGAGCATTATAAGAGGAGCGGTGGCGATGCTTGAAGCTACAGAGGAGTAGAGCATGGAACAAGTTTCGTGAGAGCATAAGTGAAAGACGGTTAGGGTTGAGGGGAGGTCAATTACCCTAACCCCAACCTAAAACATCTCACAGTAGTCGATCTCAGTGCGGTTGATCCAATGGTGCTGGAAAATCATAGGTGTCAACCCACAACATCACATAGTAGCACCAAAAATCAGGAGGGAGATAAGGATGACATTGTACATGCCGAATTAATTTAACTAGTATGATCACACATACGAAGTTAAATTTATGTTAAATACCAATATTGCAATCAAATGAATTGCTAACGAACATTATTGCAAAGTGGCTAACAGATCATAAGATGTGAAGTCAGGTGAGCACCAGATCCAAGTTGGACATAAAAATAAATACATGGTAAAATTAGTGAATGACGACATTAAAAAAAATGTAAAATCCATCCTACCTCGACGTTGAACGAGCAATGGTTAAGATTTAATATGTTTGTAATAATTTGTTTAATAAATTATGTGTTACTTGTACTTTCCATACAAAAATATACACCATGATGCTTCTAATATATTGTTAAATAAGGAAGAGTTCTAATACCAAGCTAGTTAGAACAGTTAGTAGAAAGGGATTAATATAAAATAAAAATAAACATGTATGAATTTCACAAGTGGTATCAGAGCAACGTTCACATGTTGGGACCCAAATGGTTCCCCTGAATAACTATTGTTGTGTGTAAATTATGCATAGAAACTAAGAAGGATATAATGAGAAGGGGGTCAATGTACCAAGTACCCATAACTACCAGGGAATCTCATCGGCAATCTAATCCTGAAATGAACCCATAAATGTGGGTGTAGCTGAGTGTAGATTAGTATCAAAAAACCAGCAGATCACTTGAAGAACAATAACGTCAAATGAGTATACTGTCGAATACAATGCAACAGTTACAGGAAGAAAAGGTTTGGGTTAGAAGCTACAATGAAAGGTTGATGCGAGAGCAGGAGAGGATTCTTAAAACCCTCTCAAATAGGAAAAATCAAGGGATAGCTTAGTGAAGCCCTCAAAGGGATACCCGAGAAGAAAGTGAAGAACGACGATAGACTAATGAAAAGGCGGAAGGAAGTCATACATAGTGGAGCAATAAAAACAAAAATTATAATGAAGCAGAGTCTGGAAATGTGTCAAATCAGTAAGAGATGAAAAAATAGAAAGTGGAATTATAGGGTGAGTTCCAAAAAATCAAACCTCCTACCCTCGATGGAGGGGCCGAAGAGGTGGTATAAGCATGGATAATTAACAAGAAGAAATATTTTCAAGTTTATGAATATAACAACAAACTCAAAGCTCACTTGGCTATTTACCAACTCAAGGAGAAAGCTACTTTATGGTGGGAGGAAGTAAAAAATGTTCGAGGTATTGAAGACCAGAATGTGAATTGGGATGAGTTACAGCAATAATTCAAGGACAAGTACCTAACGAAGAATTTATATGATGAAAATTCTCGATAATTCCATGATTTGAGATTGGGACAATTGTTAATGAACGAATTCATAACTAAGTTCACATCATTGATAAGATACATACCATACCTGAGAGATGAGAAGGCCAAAGTTCAACGATTTTTGCGTACTCTACCTACCCACATGAAGGAAAGAATCGAATCCGTAAATCCTAATACTATGGATGATGTGATTCGAAAAGCACGAATGTGCTATCAGCAGTCCAAGGCAAAAGGGGAAACAGGTAGAAATTGGCCGCCAAAGAAAGGACAGAAGAACAAAAGAAAAAAAGAAAAAAAAGAAAGTTTAAGAGTACTTGGTGTGGTAATTTTAAAAACACTACAATAAATTCAACAAGTAGGCAGTATGGGAGAAATCAACACAAGCCAAAATGGCTAACAGAGCAACAACCCATAGTAGGCTCCAACAAAACAGAGCATGGGAAAACCCATAAACCCCCTCTACAGTGTTGGGCATGCAGTGAGGCACATTACTATAATAATTTTCCTCATTGTGAGAGAAGCCAGACAACAACCAATCTATAAGAATCTTCTATGGTGGGGGATGTTGCTCGAAATATACCAATAATAAATGCAGCTCTTGAAGACTGACAAGCAGACTTCCAGCCGACCATGATAGAACTTGAATGTAAGCTATTTTCACAAACTATTTCTAGTTTGGTTGACTGTGGTGCCAGTTTAAGCTATGTAAACACTGGGATAGTATAAAAGTGTAACTTGCAAAGCCAAAAAATTAAGAACCCCTTGCTGGTATAGCTAGCCATTGGATCCTCAACACTAACAAATGGCGAATCCACTTTTGTGATTCAAATTCCTCTGTGACCAGTAGCTTCAGCAGCAAGGGTTTTTAATTAGCTGTTTTTAGTCTCTTAATGTTGTTTTTTAACTTTTTTTCCCTAATTCAACCAAAATTCGAACTTCGGGATGTTTTATGGTGTTTTCTGCATGTAATAGGTATCAACTGCGCCAGAGCCGACAAATTTTCTGCAACCTTATTTAAACATTTTATTGTCTAATTTCAATTTTGCGGGATGTTAATGGGCCGTCTCCATTCCTCAGAGGAACTACACCGCTTAGTGACATCCCCTATAGATAATGAGTTGATGATATATATTCTAGTTTGCTAGTGATTCGGGGATTACCCCTAAGTCCAATATGTATTTATGCTTTCCGCCCACCCACCCAAAAGGAAGGGGGAATGACACTAGGTCAATACCTGGTATTTATTTCTTCCTAACTACTTAAACATAAATTCAATTAAAAACACATATATATTATACAATTTCTATACTATAGGTAGCTCTCAAGCAAACATTCTGAGAAAATTTAGACTTTAGCACTGTATGATATTTCTTCCTCTCAAAAAGAAAAATAAATGATAATCTAACCAAAGGAATAAGATAACATAGCTAGAATTTAAGTGATAACTTAGTAAGAGTTAGAATTGACTATATTGAATGATATTTCTTCCTCTCAAAAAGCTAGATAAATGATAACCTAAAGAATATCCTAATGCAACTAGAATTTAAGTGATAACTCAGTAAGTTCTTGGCCAACCATCTTATTTTAATTTACTTTCTACCTTTAAGGAAATTTATATAAAAGTTTAAAACAAAAAGAATAAATTTGATTTAATTGAGTTTTTAAGAGTTTGAAAAGTTATTAAGTTAATAGTTGTGTATATAGGTGAAAAAATTATTATCTTAATAGGTTTAAGTTTAGAAATAGGGTTTTTAAAATTAATCTAATAATGAATAACTAATAACTATTAAGTGGATGGTACATATTTAATTTTAAGATAATATCTTAGAATAGTTTTAATAGTAGTAAGAAATCAAAGACTCAGATTTATCTAAAAAATAACTATTATTTTTTCCTTTCTAATTAAATTGATTAATTAAAAGATGTCATATGAACAAGTGTCTCATATAAAAATAAATTATGGTTTTTTTGAACATGCCCTATTGACAAGTCATGATATTGGACTATAATAATATAACAAAGTTACAAATTAAGAATGTGCCAAATAAAATAGGGATGACTCTTAGTGAATACAAAATATATATATATATATATATATATATATATATATATATATATATATTATTATTATATAAAATTTAATAATACAATACCATGTTTATTATGAAATGACCCTAGTTTATATATTTGAAAAAGTAATTGGTTTAAAATTATATTTGATATATTATTAGATTTTTTATATATTAAATTAAATTATTAATAAATTATAAATAAATTATTATTTTTTTAAATAATATTTGATTAACTATTATGTAAACTTAGTTATAATTTTATCTTTTCAAGCTTAAACGAACAACACAGCCTGAATACTTTTTAGTTAAAAAAAAAAACCCTCCCACATCCAAATTTATTATTCCCTAATATTTTTTCTGTATTTCAAATTGCGAATCTAATATTCCGCATAATTTTTGGCAATCTAATTTGCGAAGAGATCGTTGCAAAGAGACTAGATGTTAACATTTTCAGATTTATGTACAACATATAAATTTAAGAAAACCATTTTGGGAATTTAAAAACATGAACATGCTTTGAACTAAACTAATGGTCGTCTCGGCTTAACATTACTTGAACTAAACTAATGGTGCTCATCGTGTTTTTCGAAGTAAACGGTCATCTTGTTTTTCCAACCCCAACGCTGAATAATTTTTATTTGGCTCCGTACTTCTCACCATATATTCATTTCTTCTCATGGTTGCTTCCCAGATTATCTGCGTTTCATCTGGATTTGTACACGATGGCCGACAGGTTAGAAAGCGTGAAGGAAAGAATTTCTATGCTGATGGCGATGACAACTTTGATGGTCTCTATGCAAATATTCCAATCTCCACGCACACTAGTACTAATAACCCTTCCCCGCCTTCTGCGGTACCCAGCCATGAAATCCAACCGCTTGCTCAGCTCATAACAAGAGAAGAAGAAGAGCAAAAAAATCAAAGAGTTCATTAGAAGATCAGAGATGGATTGGAAAAGGCAAACCAGCAGCATATTTCTTTGATTTCATTTTTACTAATTTAATTTATTTTCACATAGTTGCAAAGCCAGAAAAGCAGAGGCATGATATGTTATTATTCTTACAGATATTTGAGAACAGGAGTGCAAGGACAAGGACGGCGAGGGCGAGGAAGAGGTGTAAATTATAAGCAGACGTAGTTCACAAACAACCTTCTGCTGGATACGTTTGTCGTCGATGTGGTGCAGTTGGTATAACAACTTTATTGATATTAATATGACAATTATTATTATTATTATTATTTAATTTTAATTTTAATTTTAATTTTAAGGTTATGGATGAGGTAGATATTAAATTTGTGTATAAGACTTTGTTATAATAAAATAGTATTTTGTAAAATTAGTTAGTTTGTTGACTGGCATACATTTGTAGATTTTAGAATATCTTAGAAATTTGGTAAATAAGAGTTTTTATTTTTTTTTCAAAATATTTCAAAATCTATAATAAAATTACCTTATTTTATATTTTAAAGAATTATACTAACCATATAAAGTTGTACTTAAAAGCTATATTTTTCTCTGGCAATAGAACAACATTACATTTATGATTGTCCAAGCAATGGGGACCCTGCATTTGACAACTTTAACAAATGGAACAAATGGGAAAGGGAAAAGAAAATTGTTCCCCTGAAAAAGGCTTTTGTAAGTCAACCTGATGAGTAAGTGATTAGAATTAATAGCAAGCTTCATTTTTTATTTATCTCTTAATAAAATCTGGTTGAATCTATGAGATGGTTTAATATAATAAAATAAATGAATCAATGACCGCAATCTCTTTCTATTTTTTTTATTTTGTGAAGTGTTATGTTTCATTAATATAAAAAACTTCATTTCAATTTGAAAATTTTTATCATAATGTTTTTCTAATTCATAATTTAGTTATAGTTTCTTATAAATGTATCATCTTGATTTTGGGAATTTTTTTTTTCTTTTCTATATATATTAGAGTTAGTTTATTTTTTTAGGATAGGGTTTATCATGACAACAACAACTTTTCACATTACTAGATTGTTTCCTAAAGAATTTCCAACTATCAACCTTCACACCATGGAGTGACTTAAGAATACAACCCAACACCGTCTATTTTATGCCCTAGTGTAGGCATATTACAATTAATTTATTGTTTTTTAATATATAAAATAATTCTTTCATCAAATCCATAAATATCAAACTAATACATATATTCTCTTGTCACTCAAAATATGTTTTTAAATACATCAATAAATTTGACTTCTTAAAAAACTTTTACTTTATCTATTAGTTAAAATATATTTACCAAAACTTTATATCCTAAATTACTTAAAGTTTAATTATTTATTATTTTATTTAATATTTGACATAAAACTTTTTATTTTTATGTTTTGTTTTTTTTTCAAATTTTAAAGGTAACTATAGTCTTTTAATTGTTTAAATTCTTTTTACAAATTAAAAAAAACCTCACCTTTTAAGTAAATTATTTATTTAAATTGGATTTACTCAAAAAAAGCAAAACCTTCACATAAATTATTTATAATTCAAACTAATCCCAATCCGAGAATAATTCATACTAAATAAGATATTAGCTAACTCACATAATTAAAGTAGAAATGTTTACATTAAAGTAGAAATGTTTACTCGCTAACATCATCATTGAATTAGATATTCGTTTTTGGGATATCATTTTTGAATATTTAACCTAAATAATTTGACTCGAAGTTGCCACCCTGTACTTTTGCAAAAAGGAGTAACTTTGAGAGGGCCATCAAAGGCATCCCCACATTACAAAGCAGTCCAGAAGTTAAACCTGCATCTACACCCACTGTTGCCTATGTTCAAGTTGCCTATGTTCAGCCAGGTAGGAAGTTTGAAGAGACTAAACAGCAAAACGAAACTACACATGAGATCGACAAAACCGTATCAGAAGGCACTTATTTAGGAAGGACCTCCATTATTTCTCCCAATATAATTTAAAATCCATTCCAAAAAATTTAGTGTGTGAATCCCCCTATATTGTTGGTTTAATTGTGATATTGCTATATTGTTGGTTTAATTGTGAATCATTAAATATTATTTTGATTCATATATTATTTTTATATTAGCGCTCTTTTCGCAGATTAATTGGATTTTGTTTTTCACCTACTTTACTTTAGGTGTAGTGTGATGCCTTGCCCTCCAATCCCTATAGGACCTTAGTAACTCAGCTCAAGTTTTTATTCTGTGTCTCCATTTACCTGTTTAGCGCTCACTCTGGTTCTTACTCTCGGTCTCCATGCCATGTGCTATGGGTAGAAATTCCAAATTCATCTGTTTAATTCTTACAACTGCCAGAGTAATAGATTTTTGTTTTACACTTACTTATAGTGATTAATCGATTTTTGTTTAGCCTCTAGGACCTTTGTAAGTCAGCTAAAGCCTGTTTAGCCTTCCATTTGATTTTTAGACTCCCTCTAGTTCTTATCTGTTTTTAGTTACCTCTCTAGCCCTCTCCAGTTACCTGTTTACCCCTCTCACTATTTACGGTTAGTATTCCCTGTGCTATGGGTACTTGGTAGCATTTGAACGCAAGGGATATGGGTTTCGTAGTCATTGGCGGATTGATAACTGAGGTAAGTCCTTTGGGATACGCCTGTGGGTCTAGGTCAGTCAACTTATCTTTTTAAATAGGCTATGCCCACAATTTTATCTGCAGAAAATTCATAAGATTATTTTATTTATTTTACCAAATATAAACAACAATTTGATACATTTGTATTCTTTTTATTTTTTTGAAAATAAATAAATCCATTTAAAAATAAAATAGAATTCATATTTAAACCATGAATTTCTAAATCAAAATTATATTATCAATTTTTTTAATAATAGTTATGATAAATATGAAATTAAATTGATTAATATTACTATCCCATTTTTATTTCATATTTTTACATGATAGATGTAATATTAAATTAGAATTTTATTCGCTTTAAAAACTCAAAAGAAAAAAGAAATATATTATTTTAAAATTAAAGCTATTACATTTAATTAGAAATTTTGTAATATTTTAATATGTATATTTGTAAATATCATTTTTTTGGGATTCAATTACGTTAAATGATTCTGGATTATATATTTAGATGTGTTATTGCATGCTTAGTTTGAGGAATAACTTTGGATTATATCTTAATTACACAAAAACATAGATGTATTTAAGTTCACTTTCTTCTCTTATTGAAATGTTATGAAAAGATTATGTACATACAATTATTAATAAAATTATTTTTTTAATGGAAGAGGTAAAACCTCTTCCAAATGCTTTAAGGAGGATGGAGCCCACTTCTTCTTAAAGTAGTGTGGCATTTTTTTTATTTTTATGTTATTTTATTTTTTATTTTTTAAATTTACTATAGATATATTTTATAGATATATTTTAGGTAGACACATTTATTTCTGCAATATTTATATTTAAAATATGTATTTCAATTATTATCATATTAAATGAAATATTAGACAGGATTAATACATTCAAATTATTTAATCTTAAATTTTAATTTGAAAAAGGAAATAATTATATTATGATTTTAAATTGGATAGTATGCTTGTCTATCTGGATGGTATTGTATTTATTTATTAAAGGTATGTCTTAGTGGGTTTTGATAATGTTATATTGATTTGAAATTGTATGATTTTGTTTTATTTGTTTAATTTTGTCTCAATTCATGTGTTGGTTTAGTTAATTTTAAAAATGTTAAGATGTTTAGTTTTATATATGGATTGGAAATAGTGTGTTTATTTGTTTGAATTGGATGTGTATAGATAGTTTTGACAATGTTTGTATCATAGCTTGAAATCATATTATGTTTGTTTATTTGAGATTGTTTACTTGTATTTTATATTTGCATGTTAGTTTCAAATAGTATGGTATGCCTTGAAAATATGTGCATAGGTGTTTTTGAAAATATTTGTATTCTAATTTGAAATTACATTGTTCTTTGTTTAGTTGAAATCATTTGTGTAAGTATGTTAGCTTTGTATATTGATTTCAAATAGTCTTGTGTGCATTGTGTTTTCTTATTTGAAAATTTGTGTGTGTATTTAAATGGTTTTAGCAATGTTTATATTCTTCGTCTAAGAAATCCACAAAATATCCTAGAAATTCCAGTAAGATTATGAAACATTCCGGCAAAGATTTTTGAAAATATGGGTTACAGTCATCAAACTTCAGTATTTTGGGTACCCTAAGGGTTTTTGATGGTCCTGAAGCCGTTTCCACCATCAAAAATGCATTTCAAACAATCCAACGTCGATAGACAAACCCATTGTAAAATGGGAGTAGTTTATTTGAATGTATGTATGTCGATGGTGTATATGATGTTTACATGTGATTTTTTTGGTTTTCTAATAGAAAATTGTGTCTTATGTTTGTGTACCTTTTAATTTTCTAATTAAAAAATTTATCTTTTGTTTTCTTGTTTCACGTATATGTATGTGAGTTTTGAAATTGCTTGTGTATACATGGATGTGATCATGATTTTGATGATGTTTGTTTGTAACTTTTTGTAAGACCCACCTTTATTTTTTTGTAAATTTAGCAGTACCTTTCCATTTTTATATTTATCAAACTATAAGCAGGTTGTAATAGATCAAAACTCGATAGCCTCAACTTGCCCAAAGGAAACCAGGTCTGTTTTCCATCTTAATGAGTTAAACGCCATCCAATATTGATAGAGTTTTAATCTCCTATAAACTATTGATTCCATTCTATTGTATCTACCAAAGTCTAACATAAAATAGTAAATGATATCTGCCAAAAGCATACAACTTCAAAAAAAAAAGAAACAATGAATTAGTCATCCGAGAAATCGACTAGTGCTGGGTATTTGACAGTAGATCTCGACATGTCCACTTGATGCATAGTTTGTAGTTTCCTATCAATTCTTCCCAGTCGAGCTGTTGCATGATGTTGAGAAATTAGAATGTCCTGAATTTCCTTTTTGATATCCTACACAACTAAAACAACCTATGGGTCTCCTCCCATTTCCTGAAGGCTCATAACAGCCTTTTCTAGGAAACATTCAAGTGTCCAGTAAGTGTGGATAGACTGGTGAAAAATGGATAGGTGTCCTCTTCCATTCCTAGGATCGTTAATTAATTCCATTTCATTTTCCTGATTTTCTATCTCTTCCACTTTATGGCCACAGTCTCCCTCTCATCCTAGAATCAGAGTGCAGACTTGAGGGCGATTACTTGTAGTGTATACTACAAAAAGGTTCTCCATAACCTCTTTTTTGGATTTATTGCCTCTCTTGCTGGAGCCTACCATGGGTTTGACCTGCTTCTGTTTTCCTTTTTCCCTGACTTGTTGTTTTGCAGAATGTCATTTTTCCATTTTTATCTATCCGCATACAAGCGGGAGTCTAATTTGTTGCAAATTCTCAGACAGATTTTTTAAAGGACTTTGTTTTACTTTAGATATGCCTATATATGGTAAGAGAAAGTCAATAATAATTTTCAACTGTAGGTAGGGCCCACAAAATTTATTTTCATGTGGAGTGTGGTATACTTGATGTTTCTAAGACTCGACTGGGAAAGGACAAGGTTTATATGACGTGATGGTAGAAACCTTAACCCACTAAGACTCAATTGCATATTAAAAGGATAAAGAAAACTCAATTTCATATTCAAACAACAAATTAGACTCAACGAAAAAAGGCTTTCATCACCCACCCAAGTGTTTCAAAGACCAGGGTCTACCAAATGAACACACAAACTATGCGGAAAGATTATTCTGTGACCAAAGAAATCGGACAGTGAGCGTGCAATATGGCCACCGCTAACATAGATACCAGGCCGATATTGCATGGCCATACTTTCAATCTCATAAGCTCGAGATACAAAAACCCTCTTAACACAAGACGTACCCAAAAGCCTACCTAACATTGCAAAATTATAAACCATACCCAACATAGAAGCATAAATTAAAATGACTTGATAGGGGGTTTGAAAGTGGGGATTGACCACAAGGGCTGGGAATACCAGCATGACAAGTTCATTCATTAAACATAATAAAAAAATAGTAAACAGTAAATTCCTTGTATCATAGAGCTTGCAACTGAAAAAACCAGACATCAATGTATACAAATAACTGAAAATGATCAAAAAACCATAAGGATGGGTCACATGAAAAATCTGTAGAATTCGGTTGCCATATTTAAAATTAAGACACGGGTCTCAAACACAGGAATTGCACTTGGTTTAGGAATCCTGAGACCAACTGTGCTACCGCTCAACCAACTGAATTAAACAATCATGTTAAGGAGATGGAGGAGATTCAAAACATACCAGGAAGCCAGCAGACATCGCGAACCTTTTCCCTTTGCCACTGCTCCTTCTCCCAACTATCGTATGAGAACAATGTTTCCTTTCCAGCATTCAACATGCTTTAACCTGCGTTCCCGTTGGCGTTGTTTCAAATATTCTTCTAACACTCTTAGTTGGATCCCATCTAATTCTACGACAGGCATTATGATATGGTGTGTGACCATGCCCCATCCCTTCATGCTATTACCCTTATACGTTATCATCCATGTGGTGCATGCTCGCTGTCACATGACACCTCCACAACTCTCTGTTCTACTTTCCCGTTGCACCCTGATCATGGGTCTCGGTCTCAAGATTTTTTTTTATCTCTGTTGATAATGAACTGTATTGGGTGTAATTCAATATTCCATGCCCTTTCATATTCATTGATATCCAAATGGCATCCATCGTGGCTTCAACCGCAGTTGAATAAGTAATATGTTGCCTTATTCTCAACTCTTTGTACATGTCATGGGATGAGGTATCCAATATGTTGAATTATTAAGATGATCTTGTGGATAAGTCTAGTAGCCCTCCATATTTGGCTTATCTTCTCCCATGGGTTTCCTTGCTGCAGTTTCTGTATTATCCCTGTTTCCGTAGCCAAATCCCCTTCAACAATGAGACTTTGATAGTTTTCTTGAACAACAATTATGAGCCCTTGTTTGACCGCCATTAATTCTTCCTCATTGTTTGGGGTAAACACTAGCTGCATCACATAAACTTTGCAAACAAAACCTTAGGAATTCAGGAAGATTCCACCTAATCCTACTTCTCCTGGGTTTCCCTTGGAGGCCCCATCGTAGTTTAACTTTAGGAACCATGGTTGCGGTGCCTAGAAATTGTCTGAAGTATTTTTCCTGATCTCATTATTTTTCCCTCGGTTTTGAGCCAGCATTCGGGGTTTTAAATTCAACATGAAAAGGATGTGGGCTTCATTTCCAGTTGTAGTCCAGTCTTCCTCACTCCATTTTTCAGCTAGGATGGTCTCCCAGATGTTTTCAAGGGTTACCTTCCATATCTGATCGCATTGTCTCATGTCCTCCCTGAAGATTCTATAGTTCCTTTCTTTCCAGATGGCCCAAAGGAGAAATCCCATCGATAATCTCCATGCTCTGTTGAGGACTACACAGGTGTATCCCCCTTTCCTCCAATTTATTATGGTTTGGGTGATACTGGTGTTATCCCTATTAGTTTGTTGAAAGACCACAGCTATGTTCTGCCACAGTGCTTCTGCAATCTCGCAGATATTTATTAATTCTTCTAACATTTCCTCTTGCTTCTTACTCATATAGTGAAGGCCCCTGCATCCCTCTTTCTGCAGCTAATCCCAGGTAAGTATTTTGCGATGACTCAAAAGCAAAAGGAAGTGTTCTATTTTTGGCATGTGTTTATTTGTCCATATTTTTTTCTAGAGCGGTATTGTAATGCTATGTAAATTGTTAGTTTTGATATAGTACCCTTCCTCTATGGTAAACATGCATTTATTATGGTATCCCCACCACAGGATGTCTTCTCCATTTGTAGAGACCAGTTTCATGGTTTTCATTTCTTTCTCATAATTATTTCATTGCATTGTTTTGGGGGCATTTGGAAATTGATCTTTACTTCTCCAGTTCCTCCACTCTCCCTCATTTTCCCCACTCCAATAGCGAGCTACCAATATTGTATGTGGCATATTGGTGAACAAGAAGATCTCACCTAAGTCTAGACGGCTCAATATTTTTTCCCTTTGTTTCCATCAGTCTTCCAAGAATAAAGTTGTGTGACCACCTTGACCTTCCCAGAAGCTGTGCTGACGAATCAGGTCCCTCTTGATTGTTGTTAGGTTCCAGATGTTAGATCCTTTGGGGGTGACATCAACTTTCAATTTTCCTATAGTTGTGCATAGAATGTCATATTTTCTTTCCCAAATGATTTTCCATAGGTCTCTCCCTCCTTGAAGCCACCTCCACCATAGTTTAGCTCCCATTACTTGATTAAGAACATAAGGATCACATAAACCTAATCCTCCTAATTTTTTGAGTTTAGTGAGCTTATCCCATGAGAGAAGGGCCTATTTTCGTGATTGATATGTACCCTCCCACATAATTTTTTGGAATATTGTTACTATAGTGTTGCAAATAGTTTTAGGGGAAACCAGCCTTAATAACTGATAAATAGGGATTTATTGAAGAACAGAGCATAAGAGGATCACCGTACTAGATGCATTGAGAGCACGAAAAGCCCAATTCTATAACCATTTCTGGATGTGGTTTAGAAGGTCTTTCCAACCGGAAATCCTAAGGTAATTAAGGCTGAGAGGGATACCTAAATACTTCATGGGGAAAGAACCAAGATTAAAACCCAGAGTATGGGCAAGGAACCTCTGAGAGATCTCATTGGAGTTAAAAAAGTAAATGTTAGACTTGTCATTGTTAATAAAATTCCCATATGTTGCCATGAATTACTTAAGGATTGATAAAATGGCTTTAGTTTCCCTTAGCATAACTTGATAGAACAACATATTTTCATCGACAAACTGTTGATGCGAAAGAGTTAAATCAGGCCCCCATAGGTTCCGACCCTTAATTACCCCTCCTAGACTTTAGATTTAACTAGGCGCCCTAAACTTTCATCTGCTATGATAAAAATAAAAGGGGACAAAGGATCCCCTTGCCGAAGTCCCCTAGAAACATTGAAGGGGTTGGAAGGAATACCAGTAAGTAATATTGAGAATTTGATGGAGAAGATAAGAGATATTAGTCATTGAATACATATTCTATAAAATCCAAAGGCTTCAAGAAATTCTTTTAAATATGACCAACTTAAGTGATAATAAGCTTTATATAGATTGAGTTTGATTAACATACCTTTTGCTTTAAGAATGAAAAGTGAATGAATTTCTTCCTACACCATTACTATACCATCTAGGATTTGTCTGCCTTACACGAACCCTATTTTTTCTAGAGAAATTATACTTGGAAGAATAGGTTTTAATCTATTGACCATGATCGTGGAAAGAATCATGTAAAAAACATTACATAAGGCAATTGGGTAGAATCTTGCAGTGACATCTGTAGTTTCCTGTTTGGGAATTAATGATATGAAGGTAGAGTTCAGGGTTGGATAAACCTATCTACAGCACCTAGATTCGTCTACTAGTTCCCAAATATCATTTCCCATAAATGACCATGTAGCTTGGTAAAAATCTGTTGTGAAGCCATCAGGACCTGGGGCTTTATTCTTAGACAAGTTCTTGACCACCTCATCCACTTCTTGAAAGGTAATGTCCCTGAGTAGAGCCACATTTTTATCACTGCTAATAATTGTAGGAATATGTATAGTAATTCATGCAATGGTTGATGTTCTTTCCTTCTCTAGTTCCATTAATATGTCACTGAAATGAGTTGCTAACATGGTCTCCATGCCATTATGTTGAAGAACGTGATTTCCATTAGAATATTTTAATGAAAAGATACGATTGTGCTGCCTTCTCTAGATCATAGCTTTATGAAAGAATTTTTTATTTTTCTCACCTTCTCTTAGCCATTTCACTCGAGTATTTTGTTTCCACAGTAGTTATTCTTTCTTCCTTCGTTCTTCTAGTTGGCTTAATATTTTTCCTTCTTCGACCGTAAGAACCTTTTTTCTCCCATGCGTGATCATTTGTTTCTAAACATGCTTCATTTCTCCTTGTAATATTTCCTTATCTTGCTGAATGTTGCAAAAAT
The DNA here is from genome assembly GCA_034641835.2 of Pinus albicaulis. Taxonomy (NCBI): domain Eukaryota; kingdom Viridiplantae; phylum Streptophyta; class Pinopsida; order Pinales; family Pinaceae; genus Pinus; species Pinus albicaulis. The sequence continues at coordinate 1,600,192,955 of CM076578.1, read as the reverse complement.
ATGTTTTATTTCATTTTTTAATTTCTTACTTAAGATTTTTCAACTGGATTTGAAACGAGTGCATTCTATTCCTGCCCTGAATATGGCTGGATTCCCACCATCCTTTTTCTTTTTCCACAAAATTAGGGTTCCTCAGTTAAAAATATTCAAATCTAAATGGTCGATTCTTTCTGCATTCTTTCATGTCTATTTCCATTCTTATCGGCTAGTGGTTTGACCTGAAAGTTGGGAGAATAACTACTTCGTATAGCACATCCATTCTAACTAAATCTTTTGAAGCAAGGAACCTGTCCAATCTGGATGCTACTTGATGCGCTATTCCTCTTCTATTATTCCACCTAAATTTTCCATTCATTGTAGGTATATATACCAACTTGAGGTCTATTATTAAATCTCTGAAGAGTTCCATTTCTGACTCCTTTCTCCTTGTTCCTCCTTTCTTTTATGTTAGGTACTTAATCATGTTAATCCCCTCCCAACAGTCAGTATTTATATGTGTGCATGTTACTAAGAGACCTATACTATTCAAAAACTCCTCTCTTTCTCCTGGAATATGAGGCCCATACACTGAGTATAGAAGCAGCTTTTCTTTCCTTCCTATTTGTCTAAACATGCCTGTAAGAATGTGAGGAAGGCCAATCCAACCATCTACTATTATCTTTGTATGGCTCCAGAGTATGGCTATTCCCCGTGCACTTCCCCATGAGTCGACATTGTCTCATAATGAGGTTTATAAGATTTAAGAATGTCTTTTATTTTTTGGCTAGAGAATTTCGTTTCCTCTAGAAATAGCACTTGGGGCTTTTGTGATTTTAACTTTTCTTTTAAATATTGCTATTTACCTTTACCATTTAGGCCTCTAATATTCTAGGAGATCACTTTCATGGTTTAACTTTAGGGAGTTGTTGGAATACTCTTGTTAACAGTATTATCTTTCCAGAATTAATGAACATCTCCCCTACCAGTTCGATCAACTCCTATAAGTTTTTTCTTCCTTTCTTTTTCCCTCCTTTTGATTGATTTCTTACTTCTTTACAAGGCATGTTTTCAAGGGTACTTAATTGCTTCTTATATTGGGCTGTTAGATATTTCTTGAAAGTTTCTTTATACAATTTCTTTTGATCATTTGGAATGAATCGATCATCTAGGTTCCGCAATTCATGCAAGAGACAATTTAAAACTACTTCCTCCAAGCTTAAATTCTCTATGTTATGTTCTATGTCTATTGATGATTGTTCTAATAGATTGTGTTCTTCTACTTCAGTGGATTCTTGTGAAGCCTTTCTTTTTGCATTTTGATTTTTCTATGGTGCCATTCCTTGTCCTTCACTTCAGTTTTCTTCCCCTACCTTTAAATTTTCCCCTGTTCCTACAAGATTTCATATTGGTTATGAGTGTTCTTCTATTTAGGATTATTATTTTTTCTGACCTGCTGCTTATTATGCTTCTTTTTATTTGTCACTATTGTGAATCCGTCATCTTTTTCAGGTGACCCTTCTGTTGGAAATGTTGTCATTGATGGAAAAGGAGGAAGCAGAGGCATAGACAAACAATTTACAACAGTAGAGGCAGAGAATACAGAGGTAAAGATACAATCGAGCAGCAAAGGCATAGAATACAGAGGCAGAGATAAAATAGTCGAGCAGCAAAGGCAGAGGCAAAGCCGTTAACAAACAGGGAAACAGAACCAAGCGTTTAGCAGTAAAAACCTAATGAAGTAGGGTATTAAACTTTGAGGTAGCTTTGAATTAACATATTAATGAAACAAGGTTTACATACTAAAAAGCGTTGAAGAAATAACTTTATATGCATAAAATTATATATTAAATGCTGAAGAAATAAGTTGAAGAGAGATTATATGCATATGAAAATAACGAAGGCGCGGAGCTTGTGTTGGAATGGAACCATGAATTTAAGCGGAACCCCGACCATGAACAGTAAAATCGGAGGGCCACAAAACAAGTGGGTCGCATGTCGATTAAAGTGGTAAGTTGTATTACCAAAATGAATGCGATATATGTCATTGAAGGACACATGTCCTCAGGCGGTTTTGTAAAACAACTTTTTTCACGTGATTTTAGAGAATTATGAAACGAGCATTTAAGTTGCGTGATATTGCGCGTCATCCGTTGGATCATCGGAGCCAATGCGATAAACTGTCAGCCATTGGATGTAAGAGGTGTGTTAATGGAGGTGGGCCCTGGGAACGTGCATATGTTAAAACATGTATCTGGTTTGATATTCATTGCAATATTGGATATATATTAAAGTTGAGTGCACATATAGAAATGGGTTATGTGCGGATTATTTATTTGTTGTAGGTTAATACATTATGATATGCCGAGGGTTAAAGCCATGGTCGAAAATTGACTTAGGCTTATATATATATATTTATGTTCAAAGGGTGCTGTCAGTTGGAACTTACTAAAAGTGCAGAGTTTATCAAACACATGTGGGCTCCATGGAATGACTTTGTGTTAAAATGTCGTGTTGGGTTTAATTATAAGTTGATTGATGTTTCGAGTGAAATGATACAAAGGGTTCGGACCTATAGAAATTTATATAAATATATATATACATTAGTACTAGGTTTAAGTCTAAGCAAAAAAATTAATACTATGTTGACAGATAATATTATACATATAGTGTGGGACGCCCCCTACATAAAATTCCAAGAATCATTACCCGAGCTGGAGGAGACATCAAAGACTGAAGCGGAAAAGTAAACATATATATATATATATATATATATATATATATATATATGCAACGCTTTATTTATGTGTAGTGCCTTTTAAATAAGGGGCCAAAGTATGTATGTATATATATATGTGTGTGTGTGTGTGTGTGTGTGTGTGTGTGAAGTACTCTATAGTTCGGGCCTAATACAAACAAAGTCTTATACTATCGGACCCTCACCAATTGCATCGATGAAACTTGGAAGCGGAACATGTAAACAAAAGGCTGCGATTGTGATTGAGTTCCGGACTCGATATGTTTAAAAGATGACTTTCATATTTTGCTTGAGTTTCGGCCTAATCGCATCGGAGCGATTCATCGCATCGACACATCAAAATGAATAGTGATACATCACATCAGAGCCACCCATCGCATTGGCACAATGAAGTGAACAGTGTTATATCGCATCATAACAACCCATCACATCGGCGCAGAGAAATGTACAGTAATTGATCACATCGGAGGTGAAAGAGTATCGACAAACTGAAAGTTTCGATTGCGACTTAGCGATTGGATGAGAGCCGTTAGTTTCACTAAGGGATGGATGGCAGAGATGATTCGACTGACTATATGGTGGGTCTTTGCTAATCGCATCAGCGGAAATCAAAAGACCAAATCGCAAGAGTATTGTGAATGTTGTGATTGCGATTGAAATAAACGAGCAGAGTATAGCTGGCATGTGGGGTCCATCCAAAAGATAAGACTAATAAAAATTTTGCTCCAAGTTAATTAATCCAAAGCTAAAGAGGAAAGGAAAGCACCATGGCACACACACACACACACACACACACACACACACACACACACACACACACACATATATGCAAAATGATACATACATATTTCCAATATGTGGACGGTAATGCATCGCATCGGAGAATAGAGCAAGTTCAGCGAGTGGGCCCATAAGGGCATTCTATGTATTAAAACGTTGCATTATTTTTTTAACGTCGAGAGTTGAATTGCACAGTTACATGTATGCAGCAGTTACACCATGGTAAAGAATAGAAGAGCTAGCAGAGCTAGAAAAGACAGACACAGTCAAAGAAAAGACAAATACGCAGCGATCCAAAAGGCTGAATGAGTTGAGTTGGAGTTCTCATTGTATTTGAATATAAATGTTTTAATTGATTTATATTGTTGTGATGCATTGGAAAGTCTCAGGAAGAAAAAAAACCCCACTGTAATATTAAAATTAGTACATACAACTATTATTTTCTGAGTGAGCTGGAAAAGAACTGAGAAGGCAGAGAGCTAAGAAGTATGGCTATTCATTTCCAATTCCCTGAGGAATACAGACAGTCATAAGAAAATCTCTATAAATAATATAATCTTGGTATGCATAGAGAGGTTAGAGAGAGTGAGTATAGAGATTGCAGAGTATGGAAAACTGAGGCTGAGAAGATAAGGAAGAGAGGAGTAGAAAGAGATGCTACAGAAGAGAGTTGATATCTGAGGTAAATCAACAAACACTTCTTTTGATAAATTGAGGAAGTTGGGGCTTCCCTATCAAGTTGAAGCTTGATAGTTGTCAGTTGTAGCTGACTGAGGTTGGAGCCTCCTGTAGGTTGGTGCTTGCAGAAGACAGTGGTCAGAGCAAGTTGGAACTTGCCTTTGCATCACAATAATAATAATATGTGTTTTTCTCCCTTTATGGGTTTCCACTTATATCTGTTGTCTCTATGTGTGTTGCCTATGTGTTGAAATGATCTACCTAATCTGCTTAATGTTTGCTGCTCTCATAATAAGTTTGGTGTCTCATTAATTTAATACTTGCTGCAACATATTAAGTTTGTTCACATATTAAAGTTGATGAAAAATTTAAAAAGCTTATGTATGTGTTAAACTGATTCACCCTCCCCCCCTCTCGCTTAATCACATGATTCAATAATTGGTATCAAAGCCAAGTTCATTTTGGTACCAGCTTTTAACCATCGAAAGGAGATCCTAGCCCCTAGGATGGCTAGTCAAGAAGGAAACCTTCAACCAATAAACTCTTTCACCGGTGCTAATTGTTTTGGAATATCGCCCTAGAGGTTCGTTGGGTTACAACCTCCACAGAGCAGGGGCATGCTACTTAAGAAGGACTCACACAACCATGCACGTTCATAAAAACTAAATAGAGTAGAATGAGAAAGTTACTCGTAGGTCCTACGGTTGAAGCAGATCCTGCGGGGTCCAAACCCCCAGCAACCGTCCTTCCTTCTTAACCTGAAAGACAAGAAGAAAAAAGCACGAAGAACTGGTTGTACAGCATATATCTACTCTAAATGTTAGTGAGATTCATATAAAACATTAAATAAATCATAATGAATGCTTGTATAACAAATATTCTCATACATATAAGCATACACTAACACGTTTATTTCAGGAACAACATGGTACTTCTGTATTATAAATAGCATGTACAAAATTAACGAGTGGAGAGATCACCTGATCCTTCCACGGCCTTCGAGCAGACCGTCGTCCGGATCCGTCTAGCCCTTGCCTCGCTAAGACTCCTTCCAAACTGGTGCATACGAGATGACATATAGGGAGATGAGCATCTCAAGGAAACAAGGGTTTCCTATAATGAACTGGGAAAGTGCAGGAGGCACGGGGAATCAAACTTGGATAGGGAATACCAACAGAGTATAATATCAATAATTCTCTCTCTCCCTTAGGCCATACACATGAGGGGCTTTTATACTCCCTCTAATTAGTTTCAACAGTTGGAAACAGTTGGCCACGTGCTGGGGTGGTTGAACTACCTGAGTAACCATCAACCCAGCCCGAAAATAGGGAATTTTTATATATTTTTTAATCATTTTAATGGCATACGTGGAAAAGTCTAGCTGGACTCGCGTATACACGCGGAAAATTACTGGCATAGTCGCGTATGGGGATTTTTACACTATTTTTAAGTGAATTTGTCCAAGTCTGTAGGAATGGGTGCCCAAAACCATCAAAGCAATCATGAATCATATGAAGGTGAGAAATGATGCTATAATGCTAATTATGCCTTCTGGAAAATCAGAATGAGAGCATACATAATGTCTCTAGGAGTAGAAGTTTGGGCTGCTGTGGAATTTGGATATACCCTAAAGGCAACTGACCCAGAGAGAGAAGCTAAACAAGAATTTGTAGAAAATGCAAAGACCATGAATGCAATCTTAAGTGGAATTTGTGAGGTTGAATTTATCAAAATAATGCACAGTAAGACTGCCAAAGATATGTGGGACACTCTAGAGAATATCCATGAGGGAAATAAAAAGGTAAATACAGCCAAACTTCAAGTATATAGAGCTTAGTTTGAAAATTTAAAAATGAATGATGATGAAGATGTTGGAAGCTTCTTTTTAAGAGTTGCAAAGATTGTTAACAATATGAAATCCCTTGGAGAAACCATACCAGAAAGTGTAATTGTGCAAAATATTCTAAGATCTCTTCCACCCAATTTTAATCACAAGGTGTCTGCAATAGAATAAACAGTTGATTTGGAAACCCTGACCATGAACCAGTTACTTGGAAATCTTACAGCCTATGAGATGAGACTCCCACAGAAGAAGCCAAGTGTGAGAGAGGCAGATTTTAAAACAGAAAATAAGAAAGAAGAAAAGGAATATATATGTTCTTACTCTGATGAAGAAGAGGCCAAGTTTGTCAAGAAACTGGACAGAGGCTCAGGTAAATATAAAGGTAAGCTTCCATTCAAATGCTTTAACTGTGGAAGAGTTGGACATTATGATGCTAAGTGTCTTCATAAGAAAGCAAGGAATCAGGCTCATGAATCAGATAAAAATACATCAAAGAACTGGAAAAAGGGAAAGAAATTCAGTAAAAAATCCTTCTATGCTCAACAAGACAGCAGTGCATCTGAAGACTCAGATGAACCCTCAAGTGAAGAAGGAACCTCTGAATTTTTATTGATGGCCATAGAAGAACTTGAAGGACTCTTTCTAGAAGATGAAGAAGAAGGTGAAGTTGACCTTGAGGGGGAGCTAAGAAGTGCCCTGGAGGAGATTGATAGACTCAAACTGAAGTGCAGAAAAAAAAAGCACATTCTCCTCAAGTATGTAAGAGAAGAGAAAAATTCAGAAGTCCTCATGCAGCTAAAGGTAGAGCTCGAAGAAGCCAAGAAGATAGAAGACATGTTACTTTAGCAAATCAAGGATAAAACTTGGGAACAAGAGAAGCTGGAAGAAGAAGTAGTATGTCTGAGGAAGAAATTAGAAAATGCTCAAAGGAAAGTGTCTACAAATTCTTCTCAAACAACAAGCTCTAGTAAGTCGAACGAAATTCTGGATGCTCAAAGATATCCTCTTATAAAAACTAGACTAGGCTATGAAGGAGAATCAAGTAAAAGTAAAGAAAAGGAAAACAAAAATATTATTTTTTTAAAAGCAAAGAAGGCTGATGAAGTAGCTCAAATAATTCCTACAAAAGAAGAAACATGTAATGAGGGAGATATAGATCAGAATAAACCTATAATAACAAAGAATGCAATAAATACTAAGATAACAGAAAAAGGATCATATACCCCTGAGTATGTCAAATTTGGAAGCCATCAAAGGAGATTCTTCCCTCCTATGAAAAATGATACCTATTATGTCTGCCACAAGCTGGGACACATTGCTATATACTATCATACAAGGAGGAGTAATTCAAACCAGCAAAAGATGCAAACAGTGAAGAGACTCCCTCAAGAAAACAAATGGAGAAGACAACCTCACATCAGGTATGCAAATTGTTTCTATGATTACTATTTTTATTATAAGGAATTTGGCCATAAAATAATTGAGTGTAGAAAATATGGACAAAGATTGATGCTCAACACCTCAAGGAGGTTTATCAATCAAGGAAATTTTAATCATACTCAAAATTCTGCAAAAATCATAACCAAATGTTGTGTATGAAATAAAATTGGACATATGACTTCCAAATGTCCTCTTAGAAGATATAGTTCATCATCTCACAAAAGATACCAAACAAAAGGACGCTTCCAGTGGAAAAAGAAGGTGAATAAATGTGACATGGCTCTAACTGCTCAAGACCTGAAAATACAATGGCATTTGGACAGTGGCTACTCAAAACATATGACTGGAGACAGAAGCAAGTTTATAACTTTTGATGAAAAGAAATGTGGCAATGTTACATTTGGCAATGATAAATCAGGAAAAATAAAAGGAAAAGGCTCAATCAACCCAGATAATGACAGAGGAAAGGCCCAAGATGTACTATTTGTAGATGGGCTGAAAGAAAACTTGTTGAGTGTCAGTCAAATGTGTGATAAAGGATGTGAAGTTCTTTTTAGAGCACAAGACTGTGAAATCAGATCAAGCACCACAGGTAAGACTCTGCTCAAAGGTGTTCGAACAGAGAGTATTGTTTACATAGTGAAAGAGGAAGATGAAGCATGCCATCTTAGCAATCTTGAGGATTCATGGTTATGGCATAGGAGATTGGGACATCTAAGCTTTGATCATATCATCAGACTGAGCAAGAATAAAGTTGTCAGAGACATGCCAAAAATAAAAAGGCCTCCCAATACCATATGCAAATCTTGTCAATTGGGCAAACAAACCCACACATCATTCAAGGCCAAAGATGAGTTATCAACAAGAAGACCACTCTAGCTTGTGCACATGGACCTGTGTGGACCTGCAAGAACTAAAACTCCAAGTGGAGAATCCTAATTCATGTTGATAATAGATGATTTCTCCAGGATGACATGGGTTGCATTTCTCAAGAATAAATCGAAAGCTCTGGAAAAATTCAATATATTCAAATCTTTAGCAAAAAATCAGACATGATGCAAGCTAAAATGCTTCAGATCAGACAGAGGAGGTGAATTCACAGATTATGACTTTGCATACCTATGCAATGAACATGGGATAAAGCAACAATTTACTATTGCAAGGACACCTCAGCAGAATGGAGTAGCAGAGAGACAAAACATGTCTATACAAAAAATAGCTAGAGCCATGATGCAAGAGAGTAATATTCCTCAAACCTTCTGGGCAGAAGTAGTACACACAGTCATGCATATCCTAAACAAATCTCATTTAAGGTCAAGCAGTGACAAGACTCCCTATGAACTATGGCATGGTAAACTAGCTTCAATCAAGCACTTTAGAATATTTGGAAGCAAGTGTTACATAAAGAATAATGATGAAAATCTTGGGAAATTTGATGCAAGAGTAGATGAAGGGATATTTCTAGGATATGCATCCAAAAGTAAAGGGTACAAGTGCTACAACAAGACTCTTCGAAAAATTGTAGAAAGAATTGACGTGAGATTTGATGAAGAACTTCCAAACAATACAAGACATACAGACTGCAACAGTCCTTCAGATAGCCATGAAGAAGAAAACCAAGATGATAGTGAAACCAGCAAGACAACAGAAGATGTTGAACTGAGCTTGAAATCCCCCTCAAGATACACTCAGAAGAAACATCATGAAGATCAGATCATTGGAGACAAGAGAGTAGGGGTATAGACAAGAAGGAAGCTAACTGAATAGACAAAAGAGGTATACATAGCCATGCTATCACAAATAGAGCCAAATAAATTTGAAGAAGCCAGCAAGGACAAGTCTTGGGTGAATGCTATGAATGAAGAATTGGACCAAATTGAGAAGAACAATACCTAGGAACTAGTTCCTAGACCCACTGAGAAAAATGTCATAGGCTCAAAATGGGTATTCAAAAATAAAATGAATGAGCAAGGACAGGTAATCAGGAATAAAGCCAAACTTGTCTGCAAAGGATATTCACAAATCGAAGGACTTGATTACGATGAAACATTTGCCCCTGTAGCCAGAATGGAAGCTATCAGAATGTTTCTGGCCTTTGCATGCTACCAAGACTTCAAGGTATATCAAATGGATGTGAAATTTGCATTTCTGAATGGAGATCTAGAAGAAGAAGTCTACATGGAACAACCAGAAGGCTTCTCATTAACAGACAAAGAAGACTATGTATGCAGACTAAAGAAGGCTCTATATGGACTAAAACAAGCTCCTCGTGCTTGGTACTCAAGGTTGGATAAATACTTGCAAAAACAAGGCTTTAAGAGAGGAGGAGTAGACAACAATCTATACATAAAATCCCATGAAAATGAACTCCTGATTGTTGTAGTATATGTTGATGACATTATGTTTGGAAGCAACAAAGATGAGCTAGCAAAAGGATTTGCTGAAGAGATGAAATCAAAGTTTGAGATGTCTATGATTGGAGAGCTCAGTTTCTACTTAGGACTTCAAATTCAGCAAAAGAACACAGGTACATTCATCTCACAGGAAAAATACTTAAAAGAAATGTTGAAAAAGTTCAAAATGGAGGACTGCAAACCTGTGTCAACTCCCATGATCATGGGATGCAAGCTATGTGCTGATGATGGATCTGCTGATATAGATCAAAGACTCTACAGATCCATGATAGGAAGTTTGTTGTACCTAACAACATCAAGACCAGACATCATGCTAGCAGTAGGACTTGTGGCTAGATATCAAGCAGCACCTAAACAAAATCACCTTCTAGCAGTCAAAAGAATATTCAGAGATCTACAAGGAACTGCACAGTATGGACTTTGGTATCCAAAAGGAAAAAGCTTCACTTTGACAGCATACACAGATGCAGATTGGGCCAGCTGTGTGGATGACAGGAAAAGCACAAGTGGAGGTGCATTCTATCTAGGAGAAAGTCTGGTGGCATGGCTAAGCAAGAAACAAACATCTATTTCTCTATCTACAGCAGAAGCAGAATACATAGCAGCAGCAGCATGTTGTACACAATTCATGTGGATGAAGCAAACCCTCCAAGACATGAAGGTAAGCATTGATGAACCTATCTCAATCAAATGTGATAATACAAGTGCTATAAGCATATCAAAAAATCCTGTGCTTCATTCAAAAACTAAACATATCCCAATCAAGTATCATTTTCTCCGAGAACAAGTAGCTCAGAAGGTAGTGAAGCTGGAGTATGTGCCAACAAAAGAACAAACAACAGATATATTTACCAAACCTATTGCAAGAGAACCATTTGAGTATTTTAGAGACAGACTAGGGGTACTATCTGTAGATGCTACTCTCTAATATGAAGAGAAAGCATCCTTTCAGGGGGAGAATAGAAACTAAAATATCATTCCAGGGGGAGATCGGATAACAAGGAAAGCATGAAACAGGTCCTCAAAATCAGTGCAACGTGGGCGAGAGTTAAAAGCACACTGAGAAATGAGCAACCCCTTGCCATTGATGTCGAAGGGGGAGGAAAATCGAGCAACAGAAGAAAGAGTCCCAAAAGGGAAAATAGAGGAATTGTATTGCCATCAATTGCAAAGGGGGAGACTGTTGGAAATGTTGTCATTGATGGCAAAGAAGGAAACAAAGGCAGAGACAGACAAAGGATAATAGCAGAGGCTAAGGAAAATACAGTGACAGGAGTGCAAATTTTGCAGAGCAGTAGAAATACAGTGACAAGATATGTACAGTAACAGGAAATATAGTGACAGGATATGTATAGAGGCAAAGATGAAATAGTCGAGCAGTAGAGGCAGAGGAAGAGCCGTTAAAAAACCAACAGTGAAATGATTGCAGGAGATGCAGAATCATGCAAAAAGGAAGGAACCGAGGCTCTGTGTATAAGGGGAATAAACCTTATGGTAGCGTTGGTATAGTTGTATTAACATAACATTGAAACGGGGTTAATATATTCAAGAGCTGAAGAAATAAGAAATAAAATTTTAAACAGAGACTATGAGTATAAGTATACAATGAAGACGCAAAATTATTTATTGAAGCGGAACCATGAATTGAAGCAGAACCTCGAACATGAACAGTAAAACTGGAGGGCCACAAAACCAGTGGGTTCGCACGTTGGTTGAAGTGGTAAGCAGTATTGCCAAAGTGAACACAATATGTGTCATTGAAAGACACGTGTCCTCGGGTGGTTTTGTAAAACAACTTTTTTCACACAAGTTTGAAGTGTTAACCCTCGTACCAATAAAAAACGTGATATGGTATGAAATCTGTTGGATCATCGGAGTCGATGCGATAAACTGTCAGTTGTTGGATGCAAGAGGTGTGTTAATGGAGGTGGGCCCCGAAAACATATATGTGTTAGAGTATGTATCGGGTTTGATATCCATTGCAATATTGGATATATATTAAAGTTGAGTGCACATATAGAAATGGGTTATGTGCGGATTATATATTTGTTGCAAGTTAATACATTATGTTATGCTGAGGGTTAAAGCCATGGTCGAAGATTGACTTAGGCTTATATATATATTCAAAGGGTGCTGTCATTTTGAACATACTAAAGGTGTAGATTTTATCAAACACATGTGGGCTCCATGGAATGGTTGTGTATTAAAATTTCACGATGGGTTTAGTTATAAGTTGATAGTGCGGTGGTGGCATATATACAAATGCACAAGTAATGCGCTAACCAAAAGTTGTGGTTTGGACTCATAATATATCATACGAAGGGTAAGCCTGGAACATATATATATATATATATATATATATATATATATAGTGGGTCAAACTCTGCCAGGGTGAGAACCTTTGGTTTATTGAACTATTAAAGATTGTCTTCATATATGTATATTGAAATGAGTTGGTATGCAGATATATAAGCTGGATGATCGAAAAACTTATGTTAATGCTTGCATATAAACCAAATTTAATACGCAAGTGGAACCCCTACATAAAATTATGAGAATCATAACCCAGGCTGGAGTATACATAAAGATTGAAGCGACAAAGTATACTTATATATGTAGTGCTTTATAAACAAGGGTCCAAAGTATATATATACATTTATGTGAAGCTCTCTATTGTTCGGACCTAATAAAAATGAAGTCTTATAAGGTGGGACCCGGGTCACGAATCGCATCAGAGAAAATTTGGCAGTGGAACATGTTAACCAAAATTTTCGATTGCGATTGAGTTTCGGACCTAATATGTTTAAAATATTACTTTCATATTTTGCTTGAGTTCTGGCCTAATCGCATCGGCACATCAAAATGAATAGTGTTACATCGCATCGGAGCCACCCATCACATCATAACAATGAAGTGAACAGTGTTATATCGCATTGAAACAACCCATCGCATCAACGTAGAGAAATGTCCAGTAATTGATCGCATCGGAGGTGAAAGAGTATCGACAAACTGAAAGTTCCAATTGCAACTTAGCGATTGGATGAGAGCTGTTAGATTCACTGAGGGATGGACGATGGAGATGATTCGAGTGAATATATGGTGGGCCTTTGCTAATTGTATCAGCGGAAATCAAAAGACCAAATCGCAGGAGCATTGTGAATATTGCGATTGCGATTGAAATAAATGAGTGGACTATACTTGGCATGTGGGGTCCATTCAAAATTAAGACTAATAACAGGTTTTCTCCAAGTTAATTAATCCAAAGCTAAAGAGGAAAGGAAAGCAGCATGGCACATATATATATGCAAAATGATACATACATATTTCCAATATGTGGACAGTAAAGCATCGCATCGGAGAATAGAGCAAGTTCAGCGAGTGGGCCTGTAAGGAAATTTTATGTATTAAAATGTTTTATTATTTGTATAACACTGAGAGTTGAATTGCATAGTTACATGTATGCAGCAGTTACACCATGGTAGAGAAGAGGAGAGCTAGCAGAGCTGAAAAAGACAGACACAGTCAAAGAAAAGACAAATGCGCAGTGATCCAAAAGGTTGAATGAGTTGAGATGGAGTTGTCATTGTATTTGAATATAAATTTTTTAATTGATTTATATTTTTGTGATGCATTGGCAAGTCTCCGAAAGAATACAAAATTCCCACTCTCATATTAAAATTAGTACATACAGCTATATTTTTCCGAGTGATCTGGAAAAGAAATGAGAAGGCAGAAGGCTAAGAGGTATGGCTATCCATTTCAAATTCCCTGAGGAAAACAAACAGTGATAAGAAAATCTCTATAAATAATATCATATTGATATGCATAGAGAGGTTAGAGAGAGTGAGTATAGAGATTGCAGAGTATGGAAAACTGAGGCTGAGAAGATAAGGAAGAGAGGAGCAGAAAGAGATGCTACAAAACAGAGATGATATTTGAGGTAAATCAACAAACACTTCTTTTGATAAATTGAGGAATTTGGAGCTTCCCTATCAAGTTGAAGCTTGATAGTTGTCCGTTGTAGCTGACTGAGGTTGGAGCCTCTTGTAGGTTGGTGCCTGCAGAAGACAGTGGTGAGAGGGAGTTGGAACTTGCCTTTTCATCACAACAATAATAAGATGTGGTTTTCTCCCTTTATGGGTTTCCACTTATATATGTTGTCTCTATGTGTGTTGCCTATGTGTTGAAATGATCTACCCAATCTGCTTAATGTTTGTTTCTCTCATAATAAGTTTGGTGTCTCATTAATTTAATACTTGCTGCAACATATTAAGTCTGTTCACATATTAAAGTTGATGAAAAAATTAAAAAGCTTGTGTATGTGTTAAACTGATTCACCCCCCCTCCTCTCAATTTAACTAAGGATTCAACACCTTCAGCTACCTCCAGAGATTTTAATGGCATTGGAGCAGGATTATTCAATGGGCATGTTTTATAAAGGTGCCAATACTCATAGCATTTGCGACAATGGAATGGAATATGTTTGTAACCTAGAAGCTGATGCCATATTTTTCCTTTGTATTCAAGTTCTATGGATTCTGGAAGTGACTCAGAAATGTTCATGTACAATACAACCCAACATCATCTATTTTATACCCTCTAGACATATTACGATTAGTTTATTATTTTTAAATACATAAAATAAGATTTTCATCAAATTCATAGATATCAAACTCATACATATATTCTCTTGTCACTCAAAATATATTTTTAATACATTAATAAATTTACCTTCTTGAAAAAAATTGACCTTATCTATCAGTGAGAATATATTTACCAAAACTTTATATCCAAAATTACTTAAGATTTTAATTATTTATTTTTTTATTTAATATCTCAGTTAAAATATCTTATTTTTATGTTTTGTTTTTTTTCTCAAATTATGTTATTTAAATTGCTTTTACTAATTTAAAAATCACCTAACCTTTAAGTAAGTTATTTATCATTCAAACAAATCCCAATCCTAAACAATTTATACTACATTATTTATTTAATTGATATTAGCTAACTCACATCATTAAATTAGAAATGTTTACTGGCTAACATCATCATTGAATTACATATTCATTTTTGGAATACCATTTTTGAATATTTAACCTAAATAATTTGACTTGAAGTTGAGGTTTTGCAGAAAGGCGTTTGAGAGGGCCATCAAAGGCATCCCCACATTACAAAGCAGTCCAGAAGTTAATCCTGCATCGACACCCACTGTTGTACCGCCTAATAATTATGTTCAAGTTGCCTATGTTCAGCAAGGTAGGAAGTTTGAAGAGACTAAACAGCAAAGCGGAACTACACATGAGATCCACAAAAGCATATCAGCAGGTACTATTTAGAAAGGACCTCCATTATTTCTCCCAATATAATTTAAAACCCATTCCAAAAAATTTAGCGTGTAAATCCCCCTAATGACGTAACACTTATACAGGCAGCACACAGATGGGTTTTATTCATAACAAACCATATCCGGGTTACATGTGTCACCGCTGCCTCAAACGAGGTTTGTTATCTCTACCAACTTGCTAATCAATGTAGCGGACAACACTTAACGAATTTGTACGGGGTGTATAAAGTTAATTACTTATTCCAAATTGTGTTTTTATAATTTTCATTCTTTAAAATATATTCTCAATTATAAAATATGATTTAGATTAAATAAAGGTTATTGATTTCTCTGAATATTTAAATTTAGATGAAATCCAGAGTTGTCAATTTTTCTAAGAGGATATGGACACCCAATTAATTGTTTGATCTCACTCATTTTAAGATTCCAAAATGTTCCAGAAATATACAATATACAATAAAATTAAGAATCCTAATTTTTACAAATAAATCATAACCTCGCTGTATAATCTATTTTATACAACGATCAAACACTCTTTAATTTAATTATTAGATCTATAATAATAGAAAAACACTAAATTCTGATATATTTTTATGCGCTTTTCTTGACAGATGGCCACTATATTAAGGATTGTTCCACTAATTGTGATCCTGCCTATGACAATTATGCTGGACCTCCTGCAAAGCGCGTTCACGTTAGGCCATTCGTCCCATATTTGAACTATGAAGTAGCACCGTCTATGGTTCGCAACACCGTCTGTTTAAACTATAATGTAGCCCAGGGTTATCCCAATCTGCACAAGGGTTTCCGCCCCTTCAACTCTATTCCTGCCCAGGGCTGCAAATGAGGAAATTCTTCCATCAACAAGAATGGTTACATATGGCGAATAACCCAACATACTGACAATTCTGGAATCCCTTACAGAGCAGATTACTTCTGGAATTCGTTTTCATGTCCTGTCAAATCTGTGGAGTTTTTGTCACGAAATTTATGAGTTGATATCAGAGGTTGAATAAACCCTAAGTTCGATGTCCATTGTGGAGTGATATTTAAAATTGGAATTTCCATGGATCTCACTTTTAGAGAATGCCAATATGATTCAATTTGAGAAATGGTTCAAGGATATGTATATTTTTATTTTTTTATTCGAAACCTAGCCTGGTTGAAAGAGTATACAAGTGGGCAGTAGCCAATGTTCTAATTGTAAGGTATTTGAATGCAGGTTATATAAAATATTGGAAAAAAAAAGAGATATGAATTAAAATATTATTATGTGAAATTTTTGAAAGAATATGAATGATTATTATAATTTATTAATTATATAAAATATTGTGATGTCTAACCCATAAGAAATCTAAATTTCATTGGTTTAATTTTGACATCATTAAATATTATTTTTATTAGCGCTGCTTTCGCAAAATAAATGAATCTTGTTTTTCACTTACTGTACATGCAGTGTGATGCCTTTCCATCTAGTCTTTTTTTAAATCCGGGATCACTATTGGACCTTATTAACTCAACTCAAGTCTCTGTCTCTTGTTACCGGTTTAGCACTCACTCTGGTTCTTACTCTGTCTCCATTTACTTGTTTAGCCCTTGTGCTATGGGTACAGGGTAGAAATTCCAAATTCATCTGTTTAATTCTTACAACTGAAGGTCCTAACTTAACTCAAGTCTTTACTTGTTTATCTCATGGCTCTTACTCCCTGCCTCTATTTATGGTTAGTATGCCCTATGGGTTCCAAATTCATCGGTTTAATTCTTACAACTGCCCATCATCATATGCATTAATTAAATTTATTTTTAATGGTATGTTATCGCATATTTATTGAATTTTGCTTTTCTTTTAATTCTGTCTCTAGTTACCTACCTGTTAAACCTTCTCTCCCTGTCTCTAGAATCGGAGGAGGTAGGTCCTCGACAACGAAGGCAAGTCAACTTGTCCTTTTTAAATGTGATTCACCAAGAGCTTTATTCAATGTGATATGAAAATATTTCTTAGGATCGTTTTATGTTATTAAAAATATGATTACAGTTGTTTAAAAAGTAAATAGAATTTATAAATTAAAATTAAATAGCTAGCTCATTGTGGATTCTATAAGTAGATTATGCATATGAATTTGAGTAAGTCTATTTCTTTGGATAATAGTCATTCCTTCATCTAAACCTGCATAAGTATATATTGTATTGTGCTCTAGGGTAACCTTAATTTTTTTTATTGTGGTCAACTCCTACTCTCCGAGCTCCGGCTTTATTACTCTCCCAACGCAGGTTGAATTCAATCTCTATACCTTCACTGATGGTTTATCTAGGGATGGATCCACCACCTTTAAGAAATGAACTCCACAAGGGTTGATTTGAATACTGAAAATAATATTTTCCTTTTCAATCTAGCTCCAGTTCCTCATGGAACCTACTATTTTCAATAAGCCAGGTCAATATTAATACCATTCGATGCCAGTTGCCAACCAACTTGTTCAGAATGCTTCTAATGGTAATCTATTTGATTGCCCAATATTTAAAATATTGGAAAAAAATATATATGACTTAAAATATTATTATTTGAAATATTGAGAAAATTATGAATTATTATTGTACTTTTTAATTATATAAAATATTGTGATGTCTAATCGATAAGAAATTTGAATTTTGTTGGTTTAATTCTCAGAAATTTCCAAAATCATATCATTAAATATTTATTTTTATTGATATATTGTTTATATATTAGCGCTCCTCTCCCAGATTATATTGAATTTTGTTTATCATCACTTGTAGTGTTGTGATGCCTTGGCCTGGGTTGTTTTTTAGATTTTCGTAAGTCCACTCAAGTTTGTGACTCTACTTACCTGTTTAGCCATCCCTCTAGTTCTTACATGCTGTCTCTATTTACTGTTATTATGCCCTCTCTCTGTCTCTATTTACACTTAGTCTATCGGTACTTGGTAGAAATTGTTACAACTTCCCAATGCATTAATTAGTTATTTTACATCTTTTTATGCTTCCACTCTTTTTTTAAAAGCTCGTTTTAATTATTGAATTTCTTTTGATATCTCCCTACCACGAGTCTCTATTTTTGGTTAGTTTATGGGTATTTGGTAGAAAGTCCGAATTAATCGATTTAAGTTTTACAACTGACCAGATTAATTGAATTATTTTTTACATAGTGATTAATTGAGCTTTGTTTTACACACTTAATTTACTTTTAGTGTGATGCCTTGGCCTCCAAGACCTTGCTAAGTCAACTCAAGCCTATGTTTTTAGTTATCTCTTTAGCTCTCCCTCTGGTTCTTATTCCCTCTAGTTCTTATTTGTTTTTAGTTACCTGTTTAGCCCTCTCTCTATTTACGGTTAGTATGCCCTGTGCTATGGGTACTTAGTAGAATTTCAATGGAATAAATATAAGGGATATGGGTAGCTTAGTCATTGGCGGATAGATACCTGAGGTAGGTCCTTGGCTATATGCCTGTGGGTCTAAGTTTGAGAGCCTCATTAAGAGTTAACTAGTATTAACTAGTTAAAGACAATTTGCTTATTTTTATTTTCTGGCAAGAAAGAGTTAATTGTTATTCTTTATGAAACAAATTATTATTTTGTTTTTTGTTATTGAGTTAATAGGAGGAACTAATGAATGAAAAGAAAAATATTTTAAGCTGTTGGTAAAAAGTTTCCAAGAATAGGAGGTGGTTGGGGACAGTTGGAAAATAGTTACCTACTCCTATGAGGATAAAGTTGAATCCCAGGGGAGGAGTAGGGGTTCTGTACAATTTTCTTTGATAAAGGAGAGTATTTTCTAGAGCTGGTTATGATCAGTTGAAAGTAACTCAAGAAAACCTTGTAAAACCATACTTTCTGAGTTTGACTGGATTGGCCATCCAAAGGTCACAGCAGAAAGATAAAGATTTCTACTGTTGACCCGTAGCACCGTCCAGATTCTGGAGCTAGGGGGAAAGAAGAGGACATAATAGCCTCGCTTGATGGTTGGGAGGACCACAGCTTAATTTTTCTATTTCAGACAAGTATACTATGAATTTCCTAAGCATGTTAATACTAGACTGGAAAGGTTGTTTCAGTATTACAGTTGAGAAAGTTCTGTTCTATTTCCTTTTAACATATGAATATATAGGTATATAATGCATAAGACAGGAAATGCTATCTACAAGCAATTTTATTATCCTGGGATTCGGATAGAGAAAAAGTAAAAACAATACTATCTTTTCCATGTTATTATTATATGATTGATTAAGTAGAGATACTGTCTAAAATTCTGTGTATCGTGAGGGAAGCTTATAGTGAATTGAAAACACTATTAACACTGTTAATATTTAACAGAGACAAAATATACACAGTAGTATTGCTAACATAAGACATGCAGGAGATAAAATGTTGTATGAGTATATAGCCGTGTTGATCGGGAAAATGTCCTCCGGCCAACAAAAGAGGGGGATCTCCCCGGTAGAAAGTCCCAACTAGACTTTGAACCGTTTGGAGTAGGGATCCCGTCTGGGGTGTGGGTCCGGCTACCGCTTAAATGACTTTCTCTTCGGTCTCGAACAACCTGATTGAATCTACAAACATACACTTATTCACATGATACAGAATACATGACTGATGTATCAAACCAATATATGACACTGTGCGTAGCAAGGTAATAAACAAAATTCATATGCCCAGGAAGTGTCGTTAACAACACATCTATGGGGTGCTGCATGCAAGATAATCTGACCACCAAAGAACAGTTCTTTATGGCGAGAATATCCCTTAACTTTCCGAAAGATATAACGAAATGCTAATAAAACAGTTCATTAACATTCATCATAAGAGTAAATAGTAAACTTGAGCATCATCAACACAATCACAGATAGCTATGGAGCATGAATGATACTATTAATAACATAGATTCATTAATCAAACGATATTCTGAAACTGTACGCAGAATACACACAGTGTTGTCACAGCTAAACACATCATCCAATCAAAGGGGTTTTAACAAGTATTTGTATTACATATGTCAAGAGTATGATTCTTCAATTACAATGCAATATTGCTCTTCAGTCCACCAAAAGAGAAGCCCTTAACTATGTGCCCAACAGGGGTATTTATAGATCCAAGAAACGCCCTTTGGGGCTTTCCGACGCTTCGACTTCCTGACGGTTCAGCTGCCTTGCGACCTTGACGGACAATGCGACCTGCGACCCAGAAGATTGCGACCTGCGACTTAGGCGCCGGTGCGACTTGCGACCTGGGGGACAAATGCGACCTGCGACCCAGCAGTTAAGCTATGGAGGTGGTCGCGTAATTGAGAGGTCTGGAGCGTCTATCTTCTTCTCCTTGAGGAAGTCTCGCCAGGCCTGGTAATCCGCTGCTATAGGGGAGACTAGAGAGGTTTCTTCTTTTAACCGATGTGTACATTCCAAAGCATTTGGTATCAGAGTCTCCTTCTTCTGGGAAATCTGGATGGATAGGGAGGCAAGCTTGGTATAAATTTGTACTGGAGTGATGCCACCACAAGGTTCTCTTGTGATGCTTCAACCTCCTGTGCGGCAAACACCAGTTCTGACGGTTGCGTAAACGATCGGATCTCTCTTTCTCCACTTCGCTCCGCCTTTAGTTTCGTCCAGTGCCCCCAATGAAGGAATGTGATGTAGAGCATTCATGGAGTCTATACCACTGATCAGGTGATTATATGCAGACGCCACTTTGTCCAAGTCTTTGGCCAGCTTGTCTTTGGATTGCGTCTTCATCCGGATTTGTACTTTGGCTTCTTGTGTGTGACCCCAATCCTTCCTAGGCACATTTTCAAGAGCTTGATGGTATTGTGCTGTCCAATTTATCATTCTGTCCAAAGCTACCGAGGCCTCCTTGAGGTGCTCATGCTTCTGTTTGGTTTCCGCTCGTGCCTCTGCCAACGGGGCCACTGTTTGTTTAAGGGTAAGCATTTCCCTATATACTTGCTTCATGGTCGTTTCCAACACATCACACTCTTTCATGACCGCCAGTGGGACCTCATTGACTTGGGAAGGCTTACCTTGGAGTTGTTGTATCTCACTCTCCAGTATTGATTTCTCCTGTTCCGCTGTTTTTAGCCTGTTCTGTAGGGAAATAATTTCCCTGCTCATTCTAGTGACATTCTCCTCCGTGGCCGCGGCAAAAGCGGTGCCTGCTGATGCTATCATTATAGGGTTAGTTCTTGTATCTGGGACTATGTCCCTTTCAGTGGCGACCGTAGATATGGCGGGATGGCCTTGCGCCAAGGCTTTTCTTCTCTCTTGCCGTATTTTGAAAGAGAATTGGTCAAATGTCAATCTAGTCAGGTCGAAGACCTCTTCCTCTTGTTCCCCGGGAAAATCATCATCAGGGAGGATACTTTTCTTGCCACTTGGAGGAATGTCCAGGGGAGATATGTCGATATCATCTATCAATTCATCCTCTTTATCCTGTGTTTGTCCTTTTCCTTTCTCCTTTTGCCGGCGCTCGGTTTCTGCCTTGTCATGTTCCTCCTTCTTCCTGCGTTCTGACTCTGCCTCTGCTTCTTTCTCTGCTTTTCTCTTTCGCTCTGCTGCGGCGGCTTGTTCTGCCTTCTTTTGACGATCGACTTTGTCAAGTTCTTCCTTAAGTGCTTGTTCTGCCGCTGCCTGTGCTTCCTTTTCCTGTCTTTCCTTTTCCTCAGCCTGCTTCTTTTTCCGCTCTGTCCTAGCATCTTTCTTACGTTTCTCTTCATCCTCCTTCATTTTCTCTTCCTCTTCCTTCTTGGCTTGGGCTTCTGCTGCCCTTTGCTGATCCGAGGTGTCAGGCCCTGTACTGGTCCGTGTTCTCTTATCTTTGGAGGAAGAAGAGCCTCCTAGCTTATGGCTCCTATCTTCTAAATTCTGGTGATCCTCTTCTCCTCGGTCAGAGTCGATCCCCGGAGCTAGATGCCTGTCTGCGTTGTACCAGTTTCTTTTTTCGTCCTCTGCCGGGCGCTCGACATGCCGATAACTCCATTTAAAATTGGCCCTTTTACAATGCTCAGGAACTATCCTGACTAGGTCATAAGTTCGGCAATCCAGATTTCTAAAGTGGTAACCTTTTATCTCTTCCCCTTCACGCCCTACTTCTCTGAAGTCCTTGACTGTATAAGCACCAATGGTGAGGGGTAGAGCGGGCCAAGGTTTCTTCTTCCCTTTGGAAAGGACATTGGAGAAGCCCGAGGTCATCTGGAAACATACCTCTTGCATGAGCACCTTATCGGTAATAAACTTAGGCAGAGCATGTGGTGCTTTGAATGTGCCAAATACTCGGATGATTGTATATTCAGCGAATGGAAACCAGTGCGCCACCTGACCTAGTGTCTCCATTGCTCGCCAAGACATGCAGGGGGTGTCTTGACCAAATAGTTTCCCATAAAGGGCGGGAATGAATATCTGAGAGATTTGCTCAATATCTGACTTGTACCTGGATTCCCAGAATACCTTGGTCTGCAAATGGATTGCCCGGGTCTGTTCGGAGTCCCAATTATGTGGCCATCCCTCAACATGCAGCTGGGCACAGACAACATCCAATAAATACGAAGCCATATAAAATTCTGACGGCGTTCCCTCATCTGGGGCTAAAGCCGAAGCCAAATTTGTTTGCATTGAGCCCATTAATATACCAGCCCAATTGAATCGAGTGCCGTACACCATTACGTGTTCCATTATAGTTGCCCATGCGCCGTTGAAAGTGGTGGCGTCCGGACGTCCGTACACTCTGCAAAGCATGGCGGCCACTAATTTATACACTTTCCTCAGACTGGCCACCGGGTACTCCTGGTCTTTCTTGATTTTAAATTTATCTGGTTCCGCCCACCATTTACTGATTGTATCAACCACTGGTACTTCATTTGCAGAAAACCATCTCGGGGTAAAATTTTCCTCTGGTTGGGGCAACGAGTAGTAGACCTGGGCTTTTGGGCCCTCCAACATTGCAAAAGCTTTACCTCCACTGTCTCGGATCACGAACCTTTTGGGATCCGTCTTCTGTATGATCTAGTCTAACATTTCTGGGCACGAAAAGATGGCGGGGTGTGCCCCTGCTAGATGCAATTTGGATCTCTTGACCTTTAGGTATGCTTCCCGGTCCGGGAGATCTTCTGGAAACTCATCTTCTGGTATGGCGAACTCGTGGTATACTTCATACCACCTAAGGCTGTCCTCCTTTGCGAAGGTGCAAAGAGTGTCTCTGTATATTGGTGGAGGAGATGTTTGTATGTCTGTGTCTGACTCTACTTCCACCACCTGCCTACCTTTCTTTCGGGACACCCGGGGTGCCATGTTGCTAGAGTCGGAGAGGACCGGTATCGTGTCTACTCCAAATTCACCTGTTGCATTCAGGAAAGAATCCCAGGATGAGAAAGACATGATGATAACGGCTAAATACAGTCTACACATGCAGAATTTAATTAACTGCTCTCTTAAAAATGCAGTGGTCGCCGATCTAGGTGAGGATGCCCGCATGCGGCTCGCAACCTCGCGACTAGGCCCAGGTCGGCAGTAGGTCGCCATCGTAGATTGCGCGACCTTGCGACCTTGCAACCGGGTCGCCGGGTCGTGCCGCACTTGGGCTCCGCCTGTGGCCTGAGCGCGCGGTTTTAAAGTGATAATCCTTCTCAAAGGAAACATACGCGGCTGGAAAGGGTCTAAATTGGAGATAGGACACAGCCATGAGGATCTGGGCAAGACAATGGTGACCTTAGGGTTTATGAGAATCAAAACAACAATAAAACTCAACAGAAAACCCTACATCCTCACCAGCAAGCAATTAAAACCATGGGGAGGCCCAAAATTTGGCAAGAAATGCTCGTGAAGGAAACACAGGGAGGAAATGGAAACTTACCCGGAAGAAAACGCGCCAGTCGACCTGTCAGAGAAATTCCACGATTTTCGCCGCGAGTCACAAATGCGACCTAGCGACCTGCCCTTATAAAAAGGAGTCGCACGTGCGAGCACTAAATGAGGTCGCAAGTTGATAGTTTGCGACCTCGCGACCTTAAGGTCGCTGGGTCGCAAGGTCGCTGAGTCGCCAATTCCTCTAATTACTTAATTTTGCGACCTTGCAACCCAGCGACCTTAAGGTCGCTGGGTCGCGAGGTCGCAAATTTCCTGACTTCCGACTCTTGCGACCTGGCGACCTGGCGACCTTAGGGTCGCAGAGTCGCATAGGTCGCATGGGTCGCAAATCATGGATTCGCGACTTAGCGACTTGCTCTTAAAAACTTTACTTAGCTTCTTCTTCTGGTTTCAAAGGGGCTCCAAAAAATTTAGAAGTGTGTGTTATTATCGTTTTTGTATTTTTTGGAGGGTGTTGTAGGGGCTACAACAAATGGCGATTCACTGGATGAATACAGAGTCTCTGCCGATGAAAGGTCGATGAGGGAGGAGGGAGGGGCCTAATACTAGCTTGTTCTTTTACCTCAGAGTTTACACCTTCCTTCCTTTGTCACCTCGCATCGTTGCCTGGCCTTTTGGCTTATTGGGTGCAGATCAACCGAATTTTAACTTTTCGTGCTCCAGGATCGGAAGGGTTGGAGAAACCTTGGACAACTGCAGGGTCCGGTACAATTATTTCGTCCTCATGGTGTTGCTCCGCTGCCAGCGAACCTCTCGGCTCCGGCGGAGTCACTGCCTAAGGAGTCATGAACGTTGCTCCGCTACCAGCGAGCCTGGTCAGTACCCCGGCGGAGTCGTTACATCACCTCTCTGCGCAGGAAGCCTTTCTCAATCCTTTACCCTTTATTTGTGTGCGATTGCACTTATTTGAGAATGTGCCAGTGGCACTTATTTAGATGGGCATATTTTGCCTGGGCGGATGAGGGATCCCGACTTATTTTTCTTGCAGAGAGGTTGCTCCTGGTCTTATATGAGGACTTGGGTTTTTCCCGGATGACCTGAAATTCCCCTGAGTTAGCTCTGTTCCCTTGCGATCCGGTTGCTGCTATGTGAGACCTACCCTTCAAAGCCGCTAGGTGGTTCCTTATGCTTGAAGACTCCAGTAAGGCCGTGTACTATCCCTTGGTGCCCATTACAAGCGAGTTTTGACTGCTCCGTGTTTTGCGGGAAGGGCCTTTCATCAGCATAGAACCTATCAAAGAGTGAGCCAGTTGCGATAGCTTATACAAGGTCCTCCTTGTAGATTTAGAGAAAGAAAAATTTATTTATTTATTTATTTATTATTATTATTTTTTTTTTTTTTTTTTGACAAGTAGAACAAAACCGACTTTTATAGTACACGGGCAGAAACAGCCCACTGAGGGCTACTCAAGTAAAATAGTGTTTGAGGTCATGCCCGTTTACCGGGAGGACCTCGACTTTTCCTTCCAGAGTTTGCAATCGGAATGTATGGGGACCCACCTTTTCTTTAACCTGATAGGGACCTATCCATAGTGCTTGAAACTTGGCATGCTTTCCTTTTTCTTCGTGAGCTTTATCCCACTTTAGGACAAGATCTCCTACTTCAAATTTTTTATCTCCTGCAGACTTTTTGTCGAACCATTTCTTGATCCGACTCTGGTGGATGGCGAATTTCTCCCGGGTTTTCTGCCTTTCCTCTTCTAGTTTCAACAGGGTGTCAATGCGGGTTTGCAAGGCGGGGCAAGGGGTACCATGACACTCTTGAGATAACTGCAGAGCGGGAAGAGACAAATTGGGCGGGAGGACAGCTTCTTTCCCATACACGAGAAAATATGGGGAGGTGCCTATTGAGGACTTAGGGGTGACGCGATCAGCCCAGAGTGCATTTTGGAGGGCATTGTGCCAGTTGCGTTGGTGAGACAGAAGGGTCTTTTTAATGATGCGAATCAGATTTTTATTTGTTGACTCCGCTAGACCATTTCCTTGGGGATAGTATTTTGCAGAGTGTTTAAGAACAATGCCATTTTCCAAAGCAAAATCATATAATTTAAAAGATGAAAAATACGTTGCATTATCAAAAACCAAGGAAGTTGGAACGCCAAACCTGGTAATGATGGAATGAGTGACAAATTGCATTACCTCCTGATCGTTGACTTGGCGTAACGGTACTGCTTCAACCCACCTGGTGAAATAATCAGTAGCCGTTAGAATGTACCGATGTTGCTTAGAAGAGTGGGGTAAGATCTCACCAATGACGTCCAGACCCCATTGTTGAAAAGGTTCTTCCACTGCTACTGACAACAAAGGGGCGGCGGGACGCGCTTCTCGGTTTGCGAATTTCTGGCATTGAATGCACTTCCGAACATATGCGTGGGCATCTCTGAAAAGAGTTGGCCAATAATAACCTGCTCGCATTATTTTATGGGCCGTAGTATCCCCGGCAAAATGACCTCCTGCTGGTCCATCATGCAGCTCGGTTAAGATTTTCTGAGCTTCATCATGTTCCAGGCAGCGTAACATGACCCCATCGGAATGTTTCTTGAAAAGCTTCCCTTGGATTATCTGGTAAGACGCAGCTTTGAGTCTGATTGCACGTTTCTGCCGGGCATTTAGAGCGGGGTCCAATACACCGTGTGCTAAATATCCTGAAATATCCGAGTACCAAGAAGGGTTCCTTATCTGAGGCACGACGTCAGTTTGGTACATATCAATTTCTTGCTCCCAATTATCTTCTTCAACCTGGTGGGAACTTGCGGCTTCTGCAGCCATTTGGCATAGACCTTACCCTTTAACTGTGCATGCTGGCTTAAACTCTAAATCATACTCTTGCATACACGCAACCCAGTTCCCTCGTCTCTCTCCCAGCTCCTGCTGCATGAGCAGTGATCGAACAGCTGGGTGAGGAACGTAAACCGTGACATGGTTTTTTAGGATGTATGGTCTGAAATGTTTGACCGCTTTATATACCGCATAGGCCTGTTTTTCGATTTCAGGATAATTCAATTCAGCCCCCTGCAAACCAGTGCTCATGAATGAAATGGGGCGCTCGTCATTATTTCTGTCCTTTTGCGTGAGTACAGCTGCTAGGGACGAATCCGAAGCGAAAGTGTACAAGCTAAAATCTCTGCCGAAATCTGGGCTCTGGAGGGAAGGTGCTTCGGCTATAGCTTTCTTGATCTGGTCGAAAGCTTCCTTTTCGGGCTGATTCCATTTGAAGGTAGCATTTTTATTTATCATTCCCTGTAGTGGCTTAACTATCTGGGCGAAATCTGATATAAACTTACGCACAAAATTGATCTTTCCCAAAAAGGACTGCATTGCTTTCTTACTGCTGGGGAGAGGAATCTGAGCAATGGCTTTCGCACGTTCTGGATCAACGACAATGCCTTGCTTAGTTATGATATGACCCAGCAGATTTCCTTCCGCTACGGTGAAAATGCTCTTCTTTGGGTTGAGCGAGATACCGTATTTTCTGCACCTTTCGAAGATCTGTCTGAGGTGACGCAAATGATCCCCCCGATGTTTAGAAAACACAGTAACGTCGTCCAAGTAGACCACCACACTCTGGCCTATCAGACCCCTGAATGCTATATCCATAGCTCTTTGGAAAGTTGCCCCTGCGTTGATTAATCCAAAGGGCATACGCCTGAATGCGAAGGTTCCCCACTTAGTCCGAAAGGTAGTCTTTAACCTATCTGGTTCAGCCACCAGTACTTGATTGTAGCCAGAGAAACCGTCCAACAAAGAGAACATTTCTGACCCGGACACTGCTTGTAATATTTGCTCCATAGGGGGTACCGGGTAATTATCTTTATTCGAGGCCCGGTTTAAGTTTCGGAAGTCCACACATAAGCGGATTTCACCTGACTTCTTCCGCACCAGAACTAAATTGGATACCCATGTGGAATGGCGAACTTTGAAGATAATGCGTGCATCCAAAAGTTTTTTGAGTTCTTTTAGAATCAATGGCTCCATCGTAGGATGTACTTTCCTGAGCTTCTATTGGAATGGTTTTACATTTTCTTTAATGGGTATCACATGATGTATGATTCGAGTATCGTATGTGCGTAAGTCCTCATATGTCCAAGCGAATACGTCATGATACTTGCGAAATAGCTGAGTGAAATCTTGAGCCTCTTGGGGGCTGCAGTCTTTACCCAGGTTGACGAATTTAGGATTATCTTCTGATCCCAAGTTCACTTGTCGATGGGCCAAGATAGAGCTCTGTACTTTGGCGTTTGGGGGCCCTCGGAAACGATTTTGCAGATCAAAAAGCTTCTCAAGTGATACCACCCCTTTAGGCATGGGGTTTCCTTTGACTTGTTCGTACTCCCTTTGCATAGCTTGGTCGTGCTCATCTTCATCTATAGCAGCGTCTTTGAATATCTCTGAGTTACACATGAAATCCAGCACCTGTTGATCATCATCGAAGACGCGCAAGTTAGTGACACTGTCTGGGACGGAGGGTTTATATATAACTTCAATAGAAAAACCATCCCTCAAAGGGGTAAATCTGGCAGCGGCATTAGCCAGAGTATCTGCCGCTGCGTTATGCATCCTAAGAACAGATTTGATTCCAAAAGCGTCAAAAGCAGAAATTAATCGCCATACCTCTTGCTGATACGCCTTCAAATGTGGAGACAAACAGTGAATAGTATTGCGTACCTGCCGAGTGATAATCTCGGAGTCTCCAATGACCCGTAAGAATTTTACCTTCAAATCCAGCGCCTTTTTAAGCCCAAGGATCAAAGCTTCATACTCGGCAGTGTTGTTGGTGCATTGGAACTCCAGCCGACAGGAGATTAAGAATTTATTCTTATGAGGATCAAGAAAAACGCAGCCAGCGCCAGAACCATCGAGATTTTTGGAACCGTCGTAATACAAGGTCCATATGTCGCTTTCAGGGCCCTTGGGGGTAGTGGATTGCGGAGGAATTTCGGCTTGGTGTGAG
Source organism: Pinus albicaulis (assembly GCA_034641835.2). Classification (NCBI taxonomy): domain Eukaryota; kingdom Viridiplantae; phylum Streptophyta; class Pinopsida; order Pinales; family Pinaceae; genus Pinus; species Pinus albicaulis. The sequence continues at coordinate 1,600,163,907 of CM076578.1, read as the reverse complement.
ACAGTTTGGGCTTGTTCCTCTGCGACGAGTGTCATTTCAGATTGGACCTCGGAGCCTACTGAAGACTGAGGAGGTCGGTAACATCCAAAAATGGAATCTAGAAAACACATACCAAGTTCCTCCTGGGCAAAGCTGATGGGTTCATTTGTGGCATCCAAATCAGTTACAATGTGTTTCATGTATGGTTCACTTTCGACTCTGATTTGGTTGTTTCTCCCCTTGTAAGGTAGCCATAAGTGGGACCAATCTGTGGCAAAGTATCCTTGCAACTTGCTAGACCAGTCCCTGCTAAGCAGTACACCGTAGGCTTCAGGGATGTCAACAACCACAATATCAATGCATTGATGGACTCTAGAGTCGGATGAGAGGCGGATGATGACATTGTTTAATTCTCCAATGGTACTTGTGATCTGTCAAGTTGAATGATTTTTGCGTCAGTTTTCTCTGGGCGGATGTTGAGTTTCTTGCATACAGATAGAGGCATGACATTCGTGGATGCACCGGAGTCGACAAGACAATTGTGAACGTTGAAGTTAAACATCTCAAAAGACAAGAGGAAGGGAGGAGTGGATCCTCTCAAATTCGCATTGACAGCGTTCACTATAGACTGGATATCTGGACTGGTTTGTGCAGATGTGTTGCTGACAGTTTTCATATTTGGGTTGTTGGCGAAAGCTTTTAGAATAAGTTCCTTTTGATTCGTGATGCGGGCCAACTCGTAGAGTGAGATATTAGCTCTGGTCTTTTTCATGTCCTCCACTATGTTGTAGCTAGTATCAGTTTGGGGACTAGGTTCGGTAGTGGTTTTCGAGGGTTCCACCGGAAGTTTGCTCTTGTGACTTGCTTTGCTGTTACTATTTGTGGGCTTCTCCGGCGTAGCTTGTCCTTAGTTTCTAGGGGGAAGAATTTTCCTCAGGAAAGCCCTTTTCTTGTCTTCATATGATTGTTCGGGGATAGATCCTTTGCTTCTAAGACTATAATTTCGAGTGGGCTGAGCCTTGGGACTGCCTGCCATGTTAATATCAATGGGAACAAGACTCTCCCCCCCGCGTATTATATCAAAAGTTAGAACAGAGGCTCCTGGTTCCCCATCTAGGAGCGAGCCTTCATCTCGATCAGAAACATCATCCTCTGTCTGGTTTCCCGGAGTTTGGTCATCCAAAAGTTGGTTAACCACCGCGGTCATGCTTCCAATCCATTGCGGGCACGTTTTTTCAGAGTGGGCAGCTTGGTGAAAAGAGAAAAAATTATCCTTCCCTATCTCTTCCACGTTGAGAGCGGCGCTGGAGTTTGACGGAGGTCTGCTGGTGTTGGGATTACTTTTCTTGAAAAAGGGTTTTGGGGGTTTAGTAGAATTTGATGTTTCAATGCCTTTTCTCTTCAAGTCAGAGACCTCATTCGTTAGTAGTTTGAGGGTCTTGGCCATACTCTCGAAATCAAAAGTTTCTTTCTCTCTATTAGGGGTGGAAGAGTGACCTTTTTTAGCGATTGGTTTGTGATCATCCTTTCCTTCGTGGTCCATGAATCCTATCGACAACATGTCTTTTTCTACCGCGAGAGCAGCAGCGTAATTTGCTGTAAGGGTAGCGCGGGCTTCACGTTTGACGAAAACGGCAATATCCCTAGGGAGAGCTTTAGTATAGTAGTCGATGGTGATAGAATCGTCCAATGCTAAGTTTGGAGGAAATTTTTGCAATATTGTGGCAAAGCGTTGGTTAAAGTCTTTAACTTTCTCTTTTCTATGACACTTGATAGTGCTTAACTCTGTGAGGAGCATAGAGGGTGTTTTATCTTCTGCAAACTTTTGCAGGAACACGCGACGGAACTGGTCCCAGGATGTAATAGAAGCACTGGGTAGGGAACGATACCAGGTGGCCGCATGGTTTACAAGAGTGTGTGGGAACAGCCTACATGCGACATCATCAGACTGAACTCTCATGATTTGTAGAGACAGATAGAAACTACTAATATGGTCTTCCGCCGATGTGCCTTTCTCAGGATCGAACTTAGGAAGATGCTTCTCTGGGTGTCTAGGCATATCATGGAGAGGACCTAAAAGAGCCAATGGGGATTGAGCCATCCAGGCTAGAGGCTGCACCCTCCTGGGGTGCTGATGATATCGAGTTTCTGCCTCGGACTCACTTCCCGTCCCTGACACTGATGCTCCTTCATGATGGCGAGAGTGTTCATCTCGGCGTCTTTCATGGTTATTCATGTTTCTAAAATACTCCCAGTTGTGGGGAGGGGGCCTATTTTGGTTTTGGTGGTGATGATGGTTGGGTTGGTGTCTCCGGCCGTGGACTATATCTCCTCTACCTCCACGTCCGTGACCCCTATTGACCCCACCCTCATTTCTTCGAGGCCTATTTCCTTCCCCCACATTTCTTCGGGCTGTGTTACCTTCTCTTTCATTTCTTCGACCCCCTTCTCCTTCTTCTGGTGGGGAATACACTTGGTTGTTGTTCCACTGATGTAAGTCATGCTGAGGTTCGGGGAAAGGTTCTGTATCAGGGAAACCTTCACTATCTTGGAGAATGGGGTCATTTTCCTGGACAGCCCGCCCGAGGTCTTCAATCATGGAGTTCACAAGTTCGGGTATGGTGCTGACTAGCACGCCATTACGAGTGACGTTCTCGGCTGGGGTCCTAGTGTGGGCTAGGAATTCCATGATTGGAGCATACCGTAAATCCCTGACGAGATTGCGGGCGACTGGGCGTAAGGATCTCAACTGTTCATTAGTGATTTCAAAGTATCGAGCCTCCTCCCTTGGAATATCCTCCAAGGGGGGAAGAGGAGGTTCGTTATTTATGACCTCCCGGTGGGGAGTTTGTGACGGAATGTCGGTCGTATGCTGGGAGGATGCCATGGCCCTCCTTCTAGCGCCAAATCTGTTGACGGGAAAATATGTCCGGCCAACAGTAGGGGATCTCCCCGGTAGAAAGTCCCAATTAGACTTTGAACCGTTTAGAGTAGGGATCCCGTCCGGGGTGTGGGTCCGGCTACCGCTTAAATGACTTTCTCTTCGGTCTCGAACAACCTGATTGAATCTACAAACATACACTCATTCACATGATACAGAATACGTGACTGATGTATCAAACCAATATATGACACTGTGCGTAGCAAGGTAATAGACGAATTGAATCTGCAAACATACACTCATTCACATGATACAGAATACATGACTGATGTATCAAACCAATATATGACACTGTGCGTAGCAAGGTAATAAACAAAATGCATACGCCCAGGAAGTGTCGTTAGCAACACATCTATGGGGTAATGCATGCAAGATAATCTGACCACCAAAGAAACAGTTCTTAATGGCGAGAATATCCCTTAACTTTCCGAAAGATATAACGAAATGCTAATAAAAAAGTTCATTAACATTCATCATAAGAGTGAATAGTAAACTTGAGCATCATCAACACAATCACAGGTAGCTATGGAGCATGAATGATACTATTAATAACACAGATTCATTAATCAAACGATATTCTGAAACTGTACGCAGAATACACACAGTGTTGTCACAGCTAAACACATCATCCAATCAAAGGGGTTTTAACAAGTATTTGTATTACATATGTCAAGAGTATGATTCTTCAATTACAATTCAATATTGCTCTTCAGTCCACCAAAGATAAGCCCCTAACTATGTTCCCAACAGGGGTATTTATAGATCCAAGAAACGCCCTTTGGGGCTTTCCGACGCTTCGACTTCCTGACGGTTCAGCTGCCTTGCGACCTTGACGGACAATGCGACCTGCGACGCAGAATATTGCGACCTGCAACTTAGGCGCCGGTGCGACTTGCGACCTGGGGGACAAATGCGACCTACGACCCAGCAGTTAAGCTATGGAGGTGGTCGCGTAATTGAGAGGTCTGGAGCGTTTATCTTCTTCTCCTTGAGGAATTCTTGCCAGGCCTGGTAATCCGCTGCTACAGGGGAGACTAGAGGGATTTCTTCTTTTAACCGATGCGTACATTCCAAAGCATTCGGTATCAGAGTCTCCTTCTTCTGGGAAATATGGATTGAGAGGGAGGCAAGCTTGGTATAAATTTGTACTGGAGTGACAAGCAGCCGGTTTAGGTTCTCTTGTGATGTTTAGTTTCGTCCAGTGCCCCCAACGACGGAATGTGATGTAGAGCATTCATGGAGTCTATACCACTGATCAGGTGATTATATGCTGACACCACTTTGTCCAAGTCTTTGGCCAGCTTGTCTTTGGATTGCATCTTCATCCGGATTTGTACTTTGGCTTCTTGTGTGTGACCCCAATCCTTCCTAGGCACATTTTCAGGAGCTTGATGGTATTGCGTTGTCCAGTTTATCATTCTGTCCAAAGCTACCGAGGCCTCCTTGAGCTGCTCATGCTTCTGTTTGGTTTCCGCTCGTGCCTCTGCCAACGGGGCCACTGTTTATTTAAGGGTGAGCATTTCCCTATATACTTGCTTCATGGTCGTTTCCAACACATCACACTCTTTCATGACCGCCAGTGGGACCTCATTGACTTGGGAAGGCTTTCCTTGAAGCTGTCGTATCTCACTCTCCAGTATTGATTTCCCCTGTTCCGCTGCTTTTAGCCTGTTTTTTAGGGAAATAATCTCCCTGCTCATTCTAGCGACATTTTCCTCTGTGGCCGCGGAAAAAGCGGTGCCTGATGATGCTATCATTACCGGGTTAGTCCTGGTATCTGGGACGATGTCCTTTTCAGTGGCGACCGTAGATATGGCGGGATGGCTTTGCGCCAAGGATTTTCTTCTCTCTTGCCGTATTTTGAAAGAGAACTGGTAAAATGTCAATCTAGTCAGGTCGAAGACCTCTTCCTCTTGTTCCCCGGGAAAATCGTCATCAGGGATGATGCTTTTCTTGCCACTTGGAGGAATCTCCAGGGGAGATATGTCGATATCATCTATCAGTTCATCCTCTTTATCCTGCGTTTGTCCTTTTCCTTTCTCCTTTTGCCGGCGCTCGGCTTCTGCCTTGTCATGTTCTTCCTTCTTCCTGCGTTCTGACTCTGCCTCTGCTTCTCTCTCAGCTTTTCTCTTTCGCTCTGCCGCGGCGGCTTGGTCTGCCTTCTTTTGACGATCGACTTTGTCAAGTTCTTCCTTAAGTGCTTGTTCTGCCGCCGCCTGTGCTTCCTTTTCCTGTCTTTCCTTTTCCTCAGCCTGTTTCCTTTTTCGCTCTGTCTTTGCATCTTTTCTACGTTTCTCTTCATCCTCCTTCATTTTCTCTTCTTCTTCCTTCTTGGCTTGGGCCTCTGCTCCTCTTAGCTGATCCGAGGTGTCAGTCTTTGTATTGGTCCGGGTTTTCTTATCCCGAGAGGAAGAAGAGCCTCCTAGTTTATGGCTCCTGTCTTCTAAACTTCGGTGATCCTCCTCTTCTCGGTCAGAGTCAATCCGCGGAGCTAGTTGCCTGTCTGCGTTGTACCAGTTTCTTTTTTCGTCCTCTGCCGGGCGTTCCACATGCTGATAACTCCATTTAAAATTGGCCCTTTTACAATGCTCAGGAACTATCCTGACTGGGTCAAAAGTTCGGCAATCCAGATTTCTAAAGTGATAACCTTTTATCTCTTCCCCTTCACGCCCTACTTCTCTGGAGTCCTTGACTGTATAAGCACCAATGGTGAGGGGTAGAGCGGGCCAAGGTTTCTTCTTCCCTTTGGAAAGGACATTGGAGAAGCCCGAGGTCATCTGGAAATATACCTCCTGCATGAGCACCTTATCGGTAATAAACTTAGGCAGAGCATGTGGTGCTTTGAATGTGCCAAATACTCGGATGATTGTATATTCAGCGAATGGAAACCAGTGCGCCACCTGACCTAGTGTCTCCATTGCTCGCCAAGACATGCAGGGGGTGTCTTGACCAAATAGTTTCCCGTAAAGGGCGGGAATGAATATCTGAGAGATTTTCTCAATATCTGACTTGTACCTGGATTCCCAGAATACCTTGGTCTGCAAATGGATGGCCCGGGTCTGTTCGGAGTCCCAATTATGTGGCCATCCCTCAACATGCAGCTGGGCACAGACAGCATCTAATAAATACGACGCCATATAAAATTCTGACGGGGTTCCCTCATCTGGGGCTAAAGCCGAAGCCAAATTTGTTTGCATTGAGCCCATTAATATACCAGCCCAATTGAATCGAGTGTCGTGCACCGTTACGTGTTCCATTATAGTTTCCCATGCGCCATTGAAAGTGGTGGCGTCCGGACGTCCGTACACTCTGCAAAGCATGGCGGCCACTAATTTATACACTTTCCTCAGACTGGCCACCGGGTACTCCTGGTCTTTCTTGACTTTAAATTTATCTGGTTCCGCCCACCATTTCCTGATTGTATCAACCACCGGTACTTCATTTGCAGAAAACCATCTCGGGGTAAAATTTTCCTCTGGTTGGGGCAGCGAGTAGTAGACCTGGGCTTTTGGGCCCTCCAACGTTGCAAAAGCTTTACCTCCACTGTCTCGGATCACGAACCTTTTGGGATCCGTCTTCTGTATGATCCAGTCTAACATTTCTGGGCACGGAAAGATGGCGGGGTGTGCCCCTGCTAGATGCAATTTGGATCTCTTGACCTTTAGGTATACTTCCCGGTCCGGGAGATCTTCTGGAAACTCATCTTCTGGTATGGCGAACTCGTGGTATACTTCATACCACCTAAGGCTGTCCTCCTTTGCGAAGGTGTAAAGAGTGTCTCTGTATATTGGTGGAGGAGATGTTTGTATGTATGTGTCTGACTCTACTTCCACCACCTGCCTACCTTTCTTTCGGGACACCCGGGGTGCCATGTTGCTAGAGTCGGAGAGGACCGGTATCGTGTCTGCTCCAAATTCACCTGTTGCATTCAGGAAAGAATCCCAGGATGAGAAAGACATGATGATAACGGCTAAATACAGTCTACACATGCAGAATTTAATTAACTGCTCTCTTGGGGTCGCAGGGTCGCTGATCAACAAAAGAAACTCACATGCGGCCTCGCGACCTTGCGAATAGGTCGCAGGGTCGCAGAGTCGCTAACAGAGGATCGCGCGACCTTGCGACCTTGCGACCGGGTCGCTGGGTCGCAGGTCGCACTTGGGCCTGTCGGGGGTTTTCGAACGCGCGCGGTTTTGCGGATAATCTCTCCCTAACGGGAAACATACGCGGCTGGAAAGGGTCTAAACTGGAGATAGGACACATCCATGAGGATCTGGGCAAGACAATGGTGACCTTGGGGTTTATGAGAATCAAAACAACAATAAAACTCAACAGAAAACCCTACATCCTCACCAGCAAGCAATTAAGACCATGGGGAGGCCCAAAATTTGGCAAGAAATGCTCGTGAAGGAAACACAGGGAGGAAATGGCAACTTACCCGGAAGAAAAACGCGCCAGTCGACCTGTCAGAGCAATTCCACGATTTTCGCCGCGAGTCACAAATGCGACCTAGCGACCTGCCCTTATAAAAAGGAGTCGCACGTGCGAGCACTAAATGAGGTCGCAAGTTGATAGTTTGCGACCTCGCGACCTTAAGGTCGCTGGGTCGCAAGGTCGCTGAGTCGCCAATTCCTCTAATTACTTAATTTTGCGACCTTGCAACCCAGCGACCTTAAGGTCGCTGGGTCGCGAGGTCGCAAATTTCCTGACTTCCGACTCTTGCGACCTGGCGACCTGGCGACCTTAGGGTCGCAGAGTCGCATAGGTCGCATGGGTCGCAAATCATGGATTCGCGACTTAGCGACTTGCTCTTAAAAACTTTACTTAGCTTCTTCTTCTGGTTTCAAAGGGGCTCCAAAAAATTTAGAAGTGTGTGTTATTATATTTTTTGTATTTTTTGGAGGGTGTTGTAGGGGCTACAACAAGCCGTATTTATTTATTTATTTATTTTTCACAATCGTAAAAGATTTTTATGTACCAACATATATATATATAAATATAGTTATATATGTAATCATAGAAATTGAAAACATGTTCTAAAGAAATGATGTAATCATAACTCTGCAAGACTAGAACCAATGACATGGTGTTAAATGACGCGACAGACCGTTGACCTAGTTCTGGGTATGTACCCAAAACCTGGTTTCATCGTCTGGGGTCGATAAAACCATTCTAACTCAGACATTTGTGATGATGGTCTGGTCACCGACTAAACTAGTTAACGCAAAACCCTAGATAACAAAAGAAAGAAGCTTCAATGAAGTATTAACGACTGCATGTAACATTATTTGTAGAATAATGAGAAAATAATTACAAAACAATCACGGCGAAACCCTTATAGGTTCATATGTTATATTTATAAAGACCTAATAACATCTGTATTCATTACTTTGAGAAAATAGGTATGTAGAATTGAAAGGACGCAAATCTGTTATCGGGAAAAGGTAATATGAACATCTACAGCAATAATATTGCCAAAGAAATGAAAGTAAAACAAAAAATGGGTATTTAAACAAAGATACATTCACCATGGAATTGTATATATCAAATAAATTCAAATCCGAGTTGTCAAGAGTTAAAATAACAACTCAGAATTGATAATAAAAGACCCTTCATCTTTATAAGAAAACGTGGAACAACAGAACTTAGGGTTTAACCCTTAATTATTCTCTCAAAATGGAGTCTGGGTCACACTAAAACTAAATAAATTACCTTTTATAGGAAGTCCGTAGACTTCTAAAAAGACCCATTATCAAAAAGCTTGGGATTCAATAAATCTAAGACTCGAATCAAGGGAATTCGACCCCATTGAGAGCAGAGTATCTGTGCAAGAATATTATGCGAAGAAATAAGCCATGGTACTGTTGCATGTCATTGAAAACCAGTATTGAAATTTTTTGCAGCCTTACCTGCAGAGAATAGGTAAACAATAGGAAAAGGGTAAGAAATTGTGAAGCATATCAAAGCGAGAAGCATAACATCCTCTTAAAAACTAAAGGAAAACTATCAAGGGTTTGAGTGCGGACCTGGAGTCAAAGAGCTTCAACCTCCAGCACTCTGTTAACGCCATATTAAGAATAAATATTAAAACCCATAACTAAGTGAACTCCCTAACTTTAAAACTATGCAACTGGTAGATTATTTATATAAAAATCTATATGAGCCGATCGATTTATCATAAATGATTAACGTACAAATAGTGAAAAGAAATCACAGTGAACTTAAAGGAAAAGGGGTGGTGCTGAAACATCATACTTGTGCATTGTTCGATGAGGGTTTCAAACCGGTAGTCTAGTGCATTTCTCCAAGGGAAAAACTTAGAAAGCTTCGGCATTGGGGTGCAAAATTGCATACCAGAGCAGAGATTTCACTTGGTACTTTTCTAGACATACATTAAACAAGAACGAACCCCGTGAAAATGCCATGCATCCAAGCCAAAGTTTTAACAGATTATAGGTGGAGAGAACAAAGTTGAACAGGAAAAAATGAGGGCAGAACCGGAGCTCATTCACTGCCAAATGCAATTAAGTCTATTAGCTCAGAGATCGAGTGAACTGATTCACTCCAACAACCAAATCCCAATGAAACCCGGCAAATCATGGCAGCTATCCCAAATTATTTATTACGCAGTACAGTGGTACCATTGAAATAGTATCCAACTCATAAACATAGTGTACAAATGCCAAATGGATGTGACGTATATTAAGTTAAACTATAGAATGCTCTTCGTAATTGGGATTAGGAGTAATGACTATGCATTGGAGCCCCAATACAATATTCATGTGAAACATATATACTATGCTGCCATATAAACCTTAATTACCATGTGAATATATATGTTGCATGAATAATAATTAGAATATATGCCCAAAATCCTAGTTATATATATAAATGTCAACGCTCTAATATAAATATATGTTAGGGATATGACAAGAGATGGGGAATTCACCCCTTAGTTATATTTATATTTTGAAAGGTAGAAATAAAATAAAATAAATAAAATATTTACTATTGTATTTGTTTTTGCTAAACTGTGACACTAGGTACGCATGCTCGTGAGAACGAAGCCAAGTCAGCCTATCCCTTGTAAATGGGCTTTGGGAAAAAACTTTATAAAATTATTTTATTTATTTTACGTAATATAAATAATTTGATATTTTCGTATTCCTTTTATTTTTTTAATTAAATAATTAAATTTGTTTAAAAAGAAAATATAATTCATATGCAAACCAGGAATTTCCAAATTAAAATTATATTATAATTTTTTATATAAATATTTTTGAAAAATATGAAATTACATTGATTAATATTATTATCTCATTATTATTGATAATTTTTTGTATAAATATTTATGATCAATATGAAATTACATTGATTAATATTATTGTCTTATTTTTAATGATAATTTTGTATGTCATATTTTTACTTATAAATGTAATATTAAATTAGATTTTTATGGGTTTTAAAAAATGTAATATTAAATTAGAATTTCATAAGCTTTAAAAAATGTTGAAAAGGATTGGAAGAGGATTCAGTAAGGAATGAGAGTGGAGATGTTTCCCATGGTAGCCTAGGGCTTACAGTCGACCGAGGGCCACAGGTTGTTCGCTGCTCTTCATCCCTGACCCTGCTACAATGTATTTACGCTTCAAAAGGACTGCGTGTCATGGAGGCTCTCGATGGAGGGAGAGAGGCTCCCCCCCCACCCCCTTCTTCTAGCCCATCTGTAAACAATGAGACAACGGGATCTCACACTACTACTTAGAATGGTCCGGACATGCAAGCCAACCCCACAGGGATGTGTGGCCTCCTCATAAACTCGCAAACTGACAAAGCTGCTCAGAGGAAAGCATCCTCATTAACATGCATACCCAACATGGCATAAACACCCAAGATATACCTTCCACCACAGTGCATCAATGGAAGAATACAAAAGATGAAGGACCATGCACTCATCAATAAGTTCATTGGCTTTTGGCCCAAAAAGAAAGCCCTTCTAGGTGGATCTCTTCAAAGTGGAAGCCAAAATGGAAAATAACACTCCAACTAGGCTTGAAAGGCTTTTTCAACATCATCTTCACATGTCTCGAAGACAAGAATCAAATAATGGATGGGGGCCCATACTTCTTCAACTCAACAAGACTTTTCCTCAGAAACTAGATTGAAATATTCAATCCTCACAAAGATGACTTTAAGTAGGCACTGGTATGGATAATATTGTATTCCCTCCCTCAGAACTATTGGGATGAACTCTTTCTCTCAAAGACATTAGGAACCATCTAGGAGAATTCATCAAAATAGCAGAAGACACCAATATCAACTGATACACTGCCTTTGCAAAGATCTGCATCTACATGCATATAGCCAACATCCTCCCTGATTTGGTAAGTCTGCTCCACGATGATTTTCAATGGGTTCAAGCAATTGAATATGAACATGTGCCTTGTCATTGCCGCAAATTTCATCAGCATGGGAATCTCTTCAGAGATTTCCCCCTCAATCATAGCCAGAAACCAAATTTAGGCTTGGAAAACACAGAATCATATGGTTTCACCAAGATCATTAGCCGTAAATGGCATGCGAGAAAATCCACATCTGCCCCCAAGGCCTCACATCCCTCCACCAACAACAACTTTGATGTTTTTTCCAATCAACCCTCCTAGGAAGCCCCTACCTCTTCACCTCCTGAGCCTCCCTTGAATCCATCCAATCCCCCTCTTGAAGCCCACAATCCCCAATCCTCACTGATCCAACCTTATGCTACCTCTCATCCTCAAGTAAATCAGGTTCAATCCTCGCATGAAAATAGCTCCAACGAAGGGAAAAAATTAGAGTTGGATTAACCATATGTCATGGAGGAAGAACCAGAGAGCTTAGAATTTGCAGAACTCGACATCCTAGGACTGGAGGAAGCATGAAAAAGCAGAGAATTTCACATGATTCCCACTCAGAAGATCCAATGTCTAGAGGAATTTCTCTCCAGAGCTCAACAATTACCAACTCTTGGCATCCAAGGAGGTACCTTACTAGATACAAAAAAAATCATGAAAGAATCTAGAAAAAGAGGGAGGCGCACTGATATGCAACACCGCATCATGCTTGGAGTCCAACTCATTGAATCAGGAAGATATCCTAGGTTAACAAGGTTCTACACCATCATTCCTCATAGTTTTCAATGAAACTCATCTCATGTAACATCAAAGGGCTCAATAGCCCCTCCAAGCATCGTCTGATCAAGAAAGGAATTTCTCAAGAAAATCCCACCATATCCTTTATGCAAGAAACCAAATGTTCTAGCACTTCCTTGAACATGATTTTATCGAGATTATGGAATGGTTGTAGTACCACTGCTGTAGATGCTATTGGTGCCTTAGGAGGCCTAGCTATTGCCTTGAACTCTCTTCAAATCACTCTGACTAACCTTCATGCTCTCAAAATCTCATTCATGCCTCTTTCCATCTCCTAGGCAGCCATCTCACTAATGTCTATTTCCCCCAACCAACATCTCAAAAAATTGAACTCCCTCACTCCATTGAAAAAAATAACGCTCATCGAACCCACCCTCTTTGGGTTTTGGGAGGAGATTTTAACATGGTCACCATCTTGGAGGAAAAAAGAGGAGGGTTTTCCACGCTTGAAGCAGATAGCCACATATTTATGGAGTTCATTCAGATCAACCAACTCATCGATCTCCAAACTTCCAATGGAAGTCACAGTTGGAACAATTGTCTAAGAGGTTCCCATCAAATAGCCTCACGTGTTGACAAATTCCTCATTTTGGACAACTTTATCCATTTGGGTGGTGATATAGCCACCACCATACTGCCTACTTCGGGGCCTGATCATTTTCCTATTCAACTTCAATGGTCTCGCCTTGGCGCAGCTAGCAGAAAACCCTTCCGCTTTGAACAATTTTGGCTAACACAGCATGGGTTCAAGGATTTGGTAACCAATTGGTGGCACAACATCACCCCACCAATGGGTTCCAAAGTGTTTCAATTCCGAAAAAAACTCAAAGCCCTCAAAATCCATCTCAAGCAATGGAATCAATCATCCTTTGGTAACATCTTCAAAAATCAACTAGAGCTGGAGGCTCAGATGCCTTGTCTCTAGCAAAATATCATTCTAGAAGGTCGCACACATGCTCACGTGGACAAGGAGATATATCTAATGGGAAAATTGGAAGATCCTGGGAAATAAGAAGAAATTATCTAGAAACAAAAATCCAAAACTCGATGGTTCAAAGTGGGGGAAAAAAACACAAAATTTTTCCATCGCTCTACCATCCAATGACGAATGCACAACCGCATCTCAATCCTCAAGAATGAACATGGGGAATAGCTTGAAGCACACAATGAAATTGAATAGGAGATGTTGGATTATTTCAAGGACACTCTCAAAGAACCCAACATAGATCGACAACCTGCCATCAAAAGAATCACCCAGCATATTCCAAGGCTCATCACAGAGGATCACAATTAAATGTTGCTTCGATCCACCATGTTGCAAGAGGTTGAACAAGCTATGTCGTACCTCAAATATGTGAAAGCTTGAGGAGTGGATGGTTTAACCTCCAACTTATTTCACTACTTTTGGGATGTGATCAAGAAGGAGTTCTGGGATTTGGTTGATTAATCTAGAATCATGCACTGGGTTCATCCATCCCTCAATGCCACCTTCCTTACCCCGATTCCAAAAGAGGAACAAGCTGCTACTCCGAGTAAGTATGGCCCCATAGCCCTGTGCAATGTCATTTAGAATCTCATATCAAAAGTGATAGCCAACATGCTTAAACCTCTCCTCCCACTGCTTATATCACCTAAGCAAACATGATATGTGGAAGGAAGACAAATACTGAACGGTATCATCGTGACGCATGAATTCATCCACTCTCTGAATGCAGAAAAAGGTAGGTATGCTTCTCAAAATCCATCTCTCCAAAGCATTTTATAACCTTAGCTGGACTTATATCCATCAAGAGCTCCTAGCCTTTAGCTTCAGTCCCACTTGGATCAAATGGATCATGAGTATGCTCTCCTCCCCTTTTTTCTTCACTCTGGTTACCCTCTCCCACCTTCTCTCCCTCAAGAGGTATCCGTCACGGTGACCCTCTCTCCCCTTTTCTTTTTGTCCTCATGGAAATATGATTGGGTCGTTTAATCTATCATGCCATCAAATCTCAGTACCTAAGAGGAATCTCCCTTTAGAATAACCCCCCACTCTCCCATCAACAATTTGTGGATGAAAACATGTTATTATGCCATCCATATATCTATGAAGCTAGCACCTTTAAATCTTAGCTCGATTGTTTCTCTAAAGCCTCCGGAACTACTATCAATCCGGACAAATCACAACTCTTTTTCTTTAGTACCCCTGCTATCACTCAACACAACATTGCCCGTATCCTTAGTTTCTCCATTTCCTGTCTCACCTCGAAATACCTAGGAGCCCCACTCATTGACTCAACCATCAAGCATACTTCTTGGAAGTAGCTCGTGGAAAATATAAAAGCAAGACTATCCTCTTGGACTCATCGAGCTCTCAACATCACTGGTCATCTTGTGGTGATCAAGTGTGTCCTCTAGTCCATGTCGCTTTACCTCTTCTCCATGCTGGCTATTACAAAATGGGTTCTGAAATCCATCTGTAATCTTCAACGCAACTTTTTATGGGGTGGCAACAAAGACACCGGGAAACGAGCCTTAGTCAAATGTTCTAAGGTTTTCTCCCCCAAACACTTGTGAATATTTCATTTGAGTGACCCAGAGCAAAGAAATATCGTCATGGGATCTTGCAAATGATGGAAATGGGTATCAAATCCTCATACACCTTGGGCACAGCTATGGGCAACTAAATATGCATAAAATTAGCCTCAAGAGGATATTATATGCTACAATTGAGAAATCATGGGCTCGCAAATCTAGAGAGCTACCAATCAACATAATTTCCTCATCCAATCTCAAAATTTTTGGGAAATTCACTTAAGATCCCAGGTTTGTCCTTGGGAATACTCATGGCAGCAACATTCTAAAATTGCAAAACTTTTTCAAAAACCCAGGTGAAAATCCACTCCTCAAGGTATGGGAAACATTGAAATCAATCATTTATCGACAACGCTAAACACTCAAGGATTTCGTCAATGGCTTCCGACCATTCAGTGGCAAGAAAATTGGCAAGAGGAAAACCATTATGATGTCTGGTTGGAACTCACAAAAGGGAAAATTTTATATTGATATGGATCATATATCCTCATATCAGTCATACTCCCCAAGGAGTCTTCACTACTAAGAAGGCCTATCAACTCCTCCATATAACCGATCCAAATCAAACTAATAAAATTTAGTCACAAATATGGAAATATAGCATATGGCCCAAAGTCTCTAGATTCTTCTCGCTCCTCAATAAATGTCATATCTTAACTTTGGAAAATATACTGAAAAGAGTGTTCATTGGCCCTTTGTGGTGCTCCCTTTGTCAAAGTGAGGAGGAAACCATAGATCATCTGTTGCATACATGCCCATTTTCTAGCACTCTTTGGGACAGAATCACCATTCTCTATCATAGGACCAACAAAAGGCAAGGGGATGTCATCGACACTATCCTTCACTGGTAGAAAGCCCCATTCACCAGGAATATCCTCAACTCTCTCTGGCTGCTCATCCCTGGGCTACTTCTTTGGAAAATCTGGAAGGAGATGAGTCACTGAAACTTGAAATATCAGGAAACTCCTCAAGAGATTATTTGGAACAAATTCCGCAACAATATAAAGGATAACTTATCGTTGAATCAATGGAGGGACACAGATCTCCCATCTCTACCTTCACAATGCCTCATATGGGTCAACTGGAACCTCCCTATTCCTTGCAACTCCGCAGTGTCTACTTCATCCAATCCAGCTTCAGAATCTCCTAGATCTTGGAGTCCCCCACCTAAGAATATATGCAAACTCAACTTTAATGGAGCCACAAAATCCAATATGGGTGAAGCTAGCTTTGGAGGAATCTTGCGTCACTTTGAAGGTTCCCCCTTGCTAATCTTCTATGGATCCATTGGTTGGGATACAGAAAAATCCACTGAAGTGGAAGGACTCATCCAAGGCCTCAACATTGCTCAAGAGAATGATATCTTCTCCATAGAGGTTGAAGATGACTCTCGAATCATCATTAATGTAGCCAAACATATTATGTATGTCTCCTCCTCATCCAAAATCTCAAAGAGCTGGTAGTTAGCCTCTAGATTGGGAAACCTAGAACAATGGCTTTAACTCCAAAAATTCATTACTTTCTTGCATGTGCATAGATCAGCTAATGAATTTTCATATCTCCTAGTCAATAGAGGTGTGATTCAAGACTCTCATCTTATCTCCAGCAAGTTCCATTCTATTTCCTATGACTCTCTGCACACTTATTGCACTCAATTGGTCGTCAAATATATTAAACCCCTCAATGCAAGTGATTGACAAGAACGATTTAGGCTACCACCTGGTCTCACATCGCGGGGGCACATGGCCTCTCCATACAGCCGCACCATCCTCCTTCGTGAAGGTTTTAAATGCGCATAGGACGCTATAAATTGAGGCATTTATGCCTCCCCCTTGACCTATACTCCTGCATCTTGCGTCTTGGCCATTTATGGCTCATGGCTCCTGTTTTAATTCTCATCTGTGCATCCTTTTTTCATTCTCTATCCCCTTCCTCTATCAAAGCCCCATCCGTTGCTCTACTCCTCATTTGTCTCACTCTGAGCCTTCTGCTCCAGGCCATCAGCCCCACCAACCTGCGGATACAATGCCTAGATAGCACTAAATGTGGTGTCGTCAAGGAGGTGGCACAAGCTCTCCCTCCCGCCCTCTAGTTCCGGCAATTCCTGCGAGCTCCTTGTCCATATCTGTTGTCGTGGAAGAACTTGAGGTTCTTGACCCCCATTTTGTCTCTGCCCAGTTCTCCATTCACCTCTCAGAGGAAAAGCACCACCTCTCCAACTTCAGAAGCAGAAAACAGATCCGCAAATCCACTTTATCGCGCTCCTCCTCCCCTCAGCCTCAGAAATATGTCGGCCTCCCCGTCAAAAATTTGCGGAAGACTCAGATAGCGGTGGGAGCAGCCCAACGGAGGACTCTAGGCAAAAAGAGGCAAAAGTGGATCATGAATCTCGCTCAGTTTCGCAAAGCAGGTTAATATGGTCTCCACCTCAAATCCAGAGAGGACCCCCCACCTCTCAAATAAGGATATCAAGACCATGTTGACTATGACTGCTTCATAATTGAGGAGAATCCTCATTGGGAGAACCATGTCGCATAAAACCGGTAGTTGCAGCTCCTTGGAACTCCTCCTTTTCAATTTATATATGCTCTTTCATAGTTTTTATGTCTATCTTTATCTCTGTCTGCAAAAAATTTCACTCATGCTTATGTTGATGGCTGGTTTTCCCTGGAAGGGCAGCTTATTTGTAGAATCTCTGAACCCGTTAATGACTCGTTTTCCCCAGAAGGGCAACCCATTTTTTGATTGTTTGTATTGCCTTCATCTGAGAGGAGTTGGCTTATCCAAAAACCCCTGTCATGAAGTATGATTGTATTTTTTGTACAGTATATTAGAAATTAGCAAAATTTAGAAAAAAAATTGTTAAAAGGAAAAAGATAAATATATTGTTTTAAATTAAAGGTAATTTTTTTATTATATTTCATTAAAAAATTTGTAATATGTATATTTTTTTTAATATAAGTTTTATTTTGATGTATTATTTTTCTTATATTTATGTGTGTTATTAGAGGTTTATCTAAATTTAGATTATATATTTAGATGTGTTATTCCATGATTATTTTTAGGGGTACTCTTGGATTATATCTTAATTACAAAGAATCATCGATGTATTTATGTTCATTTTCTTCTCTTGTTGGAATTTTATGAAAATATTATGTACATACAATCATTAATAAATAAATAAATAAATAAAATCATGAAAGAGGTAAAACTTCTTCCAAATGCTTTAAGGGGGATAGGGTCATTCTCCTTAGAGTAGTGTAGAGTTTTTTTTATGTCTTTTATTTTGTTTTATATTAAATTTATACATAGCAAAGTACATTTTAAGTAGACACATTTATTTTTATAGTATTTACATTTAAAATATGTATTTCAATTTTTATCATGTTCATGAAAAAACATTAGAAATAATAAATATGTTCAAATTATTTAATATTAAAATTTAATTTGAAAAAAAAATTGCACATTTAAATTATCACTCAATAATTTTAATAAACAAAATCATTTATACTATTTTAATTCTTTTCTTTTTATCTTTTTTTATATTTTACTTTTTCATTTTTGTTTTTTTTTTTAATTATATTATTATTTATTCAAATATTTTTTTCATATTTTTTCTTTTTTCTTTTTCTATTATATTTTAGTATTTTCAATATTATTTATTTATTATATATTTTGAGTCCATTAAATGTATTATATAAAACTTGTCTCGATTTGAAAGTTCAATTTGTATACGATATTATAGGTGGCTTTGACAATAGTTATATTATGATTTGAAATTGGATAGTAGGTTTGTTTGTTTGGATGACATTGTATTTATTTATTTGAAGTTGTAAAGGTATGTTTAGTTCTTTTTGATAGTGATATATTGATTTGAAATTGTATAATTTTGAGTTATTGTTTTAATTTCGTCTAAATTCATGTGTTGGTTTTATTTAGTTTTGAAAATGGTAGAATCGTGTGTTTATTTTTTTAAATTGAATATGTATAGATAGTTTTTACAATATTTGTATTTTAATTTGACATTTTAGTATGTTTGTTTATTTTAGATTATTTATGTATGTATGTTAGTGGATATGATTTTTACTTGCATGTGTTTATTTGTTTGAATTGGATGTGTATAGAGAGTTTTTACCATGTTTGTATTCTAACTTGAAACTATATTATGTTTGTTTATTTTAGATTGTTTATGTATGTATGTGTGTTAGTGGATTTCATGTTTACCTGTATGTGATTATTTGTTTGAATGGATGTGTATTAATATATTTTACAATGTTTGCATTTTAACTTAAATTTATATTATGTTTGTTTATTTATGTATGCTAGTAGATATGATGTTTATTTGTATTGTATATTTTCACGTTGGTTTTGTGAAAATATTTGTATAGATATTTTTCACAATATTTGTATTCTAATTTGAGATTGATTAATGATGGTGTTGTTTAAGTGAAATAATTTGTGTAGATATGTTAGCTTTGTATATATATTGATTTATAATGGTGTTGTGTTTTTTATGTTTTTCTTGTTTGAAATTGTGTGTGTGTGTATAAGTGGTTTTGGAAATGTTTATATTCTAATTTATAATTGTATTGTGTTTGTTTATTTCAAAATTGTAAAATGGGTGAAGTTTATTTGAATGTATGTATGTTGATGGCGGATATAATGTTTACGTTTGTATCTTTGAATTTGCTAATTAAATATTGTATCTTTAGTTATCTTATATGATATATATGTATGTGTGCTTTGAAATTTCTTACGCATATATGAATGTGATTTTGATCATACATGTTTGTAACTTGTATAGATTTGAAATTGCATGTGTTTTTCCAGTAGGAAATTGTATATCAAATGCTTTTATTTGAATGAAAAATGTGTAAAAGTGTTTTTTAAAATGTTTATTTATTTATTTTTATATTGACTTGAATTTCTATAATACTACATATGATTTTTACATTGTATATTTGTTTTTGTAAAGGTGTGTGAATGGTAGAGACAAATTTTACTTGATTTTTTATGTCTACATGTTGGTTTAAAATACTATAATGTGTTTTTCAATTTCAATTTGTATTGATGTGACCACCTGTTTGAAATTGAATTTGAATGTGTGAATGAATTTTTTGACAATTTCTTTTTTTATTGATGATAAATTATTTAATGTGTGTTAACAATTTTGAAATTGTAGTTTTTCTTTTGTTTGAGAGGTTTTTTTCAGTTTTTTCTTGTTTATTTATATAGGCCCTTTTCTATGTTTGTTGAAATCAATATATGTATGTGTGTTTTGAAATTGAATGTGATTTTCATTTTGATAATGTTTGTTTGTATTTTTGTATTGATTCAAAATTGTATGTATTTTATTAATTGGTAATTGTTTATTAGTTGTGTTTATTTAAATTATAAATGTGTGAAGGTGGTTTTGAAAATACATATTTATTAATTTGTATATTAATCTGAAATTCTATAATGTTTGATTGGATTTTTAATTTGTATATTTGTTTTCATAAATGTGTATGAATAATAGAGACAACTTTTACTTTATTTTTTATGTTATTTAAATTGTGTATGTGTTTTTAAATTTTAATTTGTATTTATGTGACTCTTTGTTTGAAATTGCAATTGAATGGGTGAATGGTTTTTTTTTTTAACAATTTCTTTTTCTTTTATTCATGTGAAATTGTTTCATGTGTGTTGATACTATTAAAATTATAGTGTGCTTGTTTGAGTGATTTTTTCAATGTTTTCTTATTTATTTATGTGTTTTTCTATCTTTGTTGAAAATAATATATTTATGTGGTTTTTGAAATTTCTTGTGTATTTGTGAATGTGATTTTGATTTTGATAATGGTTGTTTGTGTTGTATTTATTTGAAATTGTATGAATGATTTTAAGTGGAAATTGTATATGAGCCGTGTTTACTTGAATTTTGAATGTGACACTAGTTTCCAAAATTTCTATTTATTAAATTGTATATAAATTTGATTTTTTAGAATGTTTGATTGGTTTTTTACATTGTGTATTTGTTTTCATAAATGTGTGTGAATGGTAGAGACAATTTTTACTTCCTTTTATGTTTTTGTTTGAAATACTATAATGTATTTTTAAAACTGAAATTTTATTTATGTGACTACTTGGTTTAAATTGAATTTGAATGTGTGAATGATTTTTTGACGATATCTTTGTTTATTTATTGATGTGAAAATTTTTAATGTGTGTTGACACTTTTGCAATTGTAGTTTGATTGCTTGAGTGGTTTTTTTCAATGTTTATTTCTTTATTTGTATCTCTCTTCTTCTTTGTTTTTTTTGTTAAGTTTTATTTATGATCTTTTTTTTATTTCTTTTTATTTACATGTTTGTCTTTTTTTAAATCATATTATAAAAGCCAGAACACTGAATGACTTCAATTAAATTAAATCTTTTTAGAGACCCACAGTACCTGTACACAAAGAAGTGATGGAAGTCATGAGCTAAGGATGGAATCATAGTTAGGAAATCACCATGCATTCAAAAGGACGTGAGGTCCACAATTACCTGGAAACTCAACATAAAATGTAATAGGGTTAGGGTTTGTAGTGGAAACCTGGGGTAATAAAACAAGTCTACACTAACATTTGACCCAAACTCAAACTAGAAAAACTTATGTTAGTTTAGAATCGGGGACTTGGTGCCATAGACCTGGAAAAACAAGGAGAAAAAAACAAATTTAAACCGACTTCCGACAATGCAAATGCCACAAATAGAACTTAATGTATAGAACGCCTGAAAGAGTAGTGCAATTTCACCTATGTAATCGTGTCAGAGAATGATGGCTTCGTTCTCCAGCGGTGGGAAGTATAAAACCCTCAAATTGTATCTATAACGTGACGGTCCGAAAAACTTCTAAGAAAATTATTAAACCATTAGTATGGACTCTTAAAACCATTGATACAATCAGGTTGTAGCCCAGGAGATCTGAGCACATAACTAAACCCCAACCATTAACATAAAAACTTAAAAAAAGGATGAGAGGTTGTAAGTATAGATCCGGTAAATAAGATTGAAGAATTAACAACTCAAATGATACCTGAAACCTATTGGGAGCTGAAGGTGGATGACTAAATGAACCTAGAGAAAATTCAGATGAGCATTGTAAGCGGAGCGATGGAGATGCTTGAAGCTACAGAGTAGTAGAGCATGGAACAAGTTTCATGAGAGCATAAGTGAAAGACGGTTAGGGTTGAGGGTAGGAAAATTACCCTAACTGCAACCTAAAACATCTCACAGTAGAAGATATCAGTGTGGTAGATCTAACGGTGCAGGAAAATCGTAGGTGTCAACCCACAACATCACATTGTAGCACCAAAAATCGAGAGAGAGATAAGGATGACCTCGTACATGCTGAATTAATTTAACTAGTATGATCACACATACAAAGTTAAATTTATGTTAAATACTAATATTGCAATCAAATGAATTGCTAACGAATATTATTGCAAAGTGGCTAACAAATCATAAGATGTGAAGTGAGGTGAGCACCAGATCCAAGTTGGACATAAAAATAAATACATGGTAAAATTAGCGAACGACGACATTATAACAAATGTAAAATCCATCCTACCTCAACGTTTAACAAGCAATGGTTAAGATTTAATACGTTTTTTATACTTTGTTTAATAAATTATGTGTTGTTTGTAGTTTCTATACAAAAATATACGCCATGATGGTTCTAATATATTGTTAAATAAGGAAGAATTCTAATACCAAGCTAGTTAGAACAGTTAGTAGAAAGGGATTAATATAAAATAAAAATA
The DNA here is from genome assembly GCA_034641835.2 of Pinus albicaulis. Taxonomy (NCBI): domain Eukaryota; kingdom Viridiplantae; phylum Streptophyta; class Pinopsida; order Pinales; family Pinaceae; genus Pinus; species Pinus albicaulis. The sequence continues at coordinate 1,600,141,439 of CM076578.1, read as the reverse complement.
AACCTGTATGAATTTCACAAGTGGTATCAGAGCAACGTTCACACGTTGGGGCCAAAATAGTTCACCTGAATATCTATTGTTGTGTGTAAATTTTGCACGGAAACTAAGAAGGATACAATGAGAAGTGGATCAATGCACCAAGTACCCATAACTACCAGGGAATCTCCTCAGCAATCTAATCCTGAAATGAACCCATAAATGTGGGTGTAGCTAAGTGTATATTAGTATCAACAAACTGGCAGATCAATTGGAGAAAAACAACGTCAAATGAGTATACTGTCGAATACAATGCAACAGTTACATGAAGAAAAGGTTTGGGTTAGAAGCTACAATGAAAGGTTGATGCGAGAGTAGGAGAGGATTCTTAAAAGCCTCTCAGATAGGAAAAATCAAGGGACAGCTTAGTGAAGCCCTGAAAGGGATACCCGAGAAGAAAGTGAAGAATGGTGGCAGACTAATGAAAAGGCAAAAGGAATTCATATAGAGTGGAGCAATAAAAACAAAAATTATAATGAAGCAGATTCTGGAAATGTGTCAGATCAGTAAGAGATGAAAAAATAGAAAGTGGAACTACAGGGTGAGTTCCGGAAAATCAAACCTCCTACCCTCGATGGAGAGGTTGATGAGGTGGTAGAAGCATGGATAATTAACATGAAGAAATATTTTCAAGTTTATGAATATAGCAGAAAAATCAAAGCTCACTTAGCTATCTACCAACTCATGGAGAAAGCTACTTTATGGTGGGAGGAAGTAAAAAGTGTTCAAGGTATTGAATACCAGAATGTGACTTGGAATGAGTTCCAGCAATACTTCAAGGATAAGTACCTAAAAAAGAATTTATATGATGAAAAATCTCGATAATTCCATGATTTGAGATTGGGACAATTGTCAATGAACGAATTCATAACTAAGTTCACATCATTGTTAAGATATGTACCATACCTGAGAGATGAGAAGGCTAAAGTTCAATTATTTTTGCATAGTCTACCTACCCACATGAAGGAAACAATCGAATTCGTAAATCCTAATATTATGGATGAAGTGATTCGAAAAGCATGAATGTGCTATCAGCAGTACAACGCAAAAGGGGAAACAGGTAGAAATTGGCCGCCAAAGAAAGGACAAAAAAAACAAATCAAATTTTAAGAGTACTAGGTGCGGTAATTTTAAAAATACTACAATACATTCAAAAAGTAGGCAATATGGGAGAAATCAACAGAAGCCAAAATGGCCAACAGAGTAGCCACCCATAGTAGGCTCCAACAAAACAAAGCATGGGAAAACCCATAAACCGCTTCTACAGTGTTGGGGATGTAGTGAGGCACATTATTATAATAGTTTTCCTCATCTTGGGAGCAGCGAAACAACAACCAATCTACAAGAAGCTTCTATGGTGGGGGATGTTGCTCGAAATATACCAATAATAAATGCAGCTCTTGAAGACCGACAAGCAGACTTCCAACCGACCATGATAGAACTTGAAGGTAAGCTATTTTCACAAATTGTAGTTTGGTTGACTGTGGTGCTAATTTAAGCTACGTAAACCATGGGATAGTATAAAAGTGTAACTTGAAAAGCCAAAAATTTAAGAACCCCTTGCTAGTATAGCTAGCCATTGGATCCTCAACACTAACAAATGGCGACTCCACTTTTGTGATTAAAATGCCTCTATGACCAGCAGCTTCAGCAATAAGGGTTTTTATTTAGCTACTTTTAGTCTCTTAATGTTTTTTTTTAATTTTTTTTCCCTAATTCAATCAAAATTCAAACTTCTGGATGTTTTATGGTGTTTTCTGCACGTAACAGGTATCAACCGCACCAGAGCTGACAAATTTTCTGCAACCTTATTTAAACATTTTATTGTCTAATTTCAATTTTGAGGGATGTTAATGGGCCGGCTCCATTCCTCAGAGGAACTACACCACTTAGTGACATCCCCTATAGATAATGAGTTGATGATATATATTCTAGTTTGCTAGTGATTCGGGGATTACGCCTAAGTCCAATATGTATTTATGCTTTTTGTTTGCCCACCCAAAAGGAAGGGGGAATGAGACTAGGTCAATACCTGGTATTTATTTCTTCCTAACCACTTAACATAAATTCAATTAAAAACACATATATATTATACAATTTATATACTATAGGTAACTCTCAAGAAAACATTCCGAGAAAATTTAGACTTTAGGACTATATGATATTTCTTCCTCTCAAAAAGAAAAATAAATGATAATCTAACCAAAGGAATAAGATAACATAGCTAGGATTTAAGTGATAACTTAGTAAGAGTTAGAATTGACTATATTGAATGATATTTCTTCCTCTCAAAAAGCTAGATAAATGATAACCTAAAGAATAACCTAATGTAGCTAGAATTTAAGTGATAACTCAGTAAGTTCTTGGTCAACCATCTTATTTTAATTTACTTTCTAAGTTTAAGGGAATTTATATAAAAGATCAAAACAAAAAGAAATTTTTTTATTTAATTGAGTTTTTAAGAGTTTGAAAAGTTATTAAGTTAATAGTTGTGTATATAGGTGAAAAGATTATTATGTTAATAGGTTTAAGTTTTGAATAGGGTTTTTAAAATTTTAATTTAATAATCAATAACTAATCACTATTAAGTGGATGGTACGTATTTAATTTTAAGATATTATCTTAGAATAATTTTAATAGTAGTAAGAAATCAAAGACTGAGATTTATCTAAAAAATAACTATTATTTTTTCCTTTTTAATTAAATTGATTAATTAAAAGATGTCATATGAACAAGTGTCTCATATAAAAATAAATTATGATTTTTTTGAGCATGCCCTATTGAAAATTCATGATATTGGACTATAATACTATAACAAAGCTACAAAATAAGAATGTGCCAAATAAAGTAGGGATGAATCTTAGTGAATATATATATATATATATATATATATATATATTATTATTATTATATAAAATTTAATAATACAAGACGATGTTTATTATGAATTGATCCTCGTTTATATATTTGAAAAAGTAATTGATTTAATCATATAATAATTTTACTGAACGTTGCTGTGTAGCGCTACTAACCTAGACAACGTCGCCCTCCTGCTCGATCTCACATTGAGACAACATCCATGGGTGCTGGCGGGGGTGTCAATCCTCCCCCCCTCCCCCCCTCCCCCATGCTAGAACTCATAGTGTTCCATAAATTACCAAAAGACCGTTGTCTGAAACACAACAGAAATTTGTCAAGAAATTGGACTACATCCCCATTGTCGAATTGCCGGTTGAAGAAATATGCAGATCGACTATCAATCTAGTAGATAGAGGGATCATTGGCCAGTTCACTGGCCTATGGCCCTCTCCTAAATTAGTAGAAACTTTGGAGCGGAGGAAATAGACGCTGCTCATCACAGAAGGGATCAAGAGCCACTTTGTAGGGAAAGGATTCTTCGTTTTCGTTTTCGAAAATGCAGAGGAAAAAAACTTCATCTTCAAAAATGACCCATACTTCATGGGGCCTCAAGGCTTATATCTGAATAAATGGACCCTTGAATTTGACCCAACCCAAGATGTGTCATCCGCCGTTCCAGTATGGGTCTGTCTACCCCATCTCCCATTACATTGTTGGAATCAAAAATCTATACAAGCCATCGGCAACTCGCTAGGAAGGTATATAGACCAAGTAGTGAGAAAAGACTAGTATTCATGTGCACGGATCTGTGTGAAGGTTGATCTCGAAGTAGGGTTACCAGAAGCAATCAAATTAACCACTGTAGATTGGATGCATATTCAATAATTAAACTACAAGAAATTACCCTTAAAATGTTGGCACTGCCATTTCTACGACCATTTTGCAGGGCATTGCAAAAAAATATATTTTCGAAGAAAGTGAAAATACGAAAGCCGATCAATGGACCAGAGTGCAGAAAGCAGCAAAAGCAAAACCTAGAAGCAAAGGCATAACAAAAGAAAGTAACCTCGGGCCAGCGAGGCAAGAACAAAGAGATGGGAACACCAATCCCATGCCGAAAGCAGGGAATCAAAACGCAGAGCCTAGTAAAGCAGTAGAAGCACCAGAAGCAAAAAAAGATAACAAGGAACAATCAAAGCCCTCCCTCAAAGGAAAAGGCAATGAGGATGAAGGGAAGACGGAGGTAACCCTTGAAGTATCCCCCTCCCCCACATATGCCGACATAGCTAGAAATAAAATATTAGATTCTCCAAACTCCTCAAAGGATGAGATCCTCAAAAGGCATGCTAAAAGAGCAGGAATAAAGTGTCGAAGAGAAGCAAGGGAGGAAGAATCAGAAAGACAACAGACTCAAAAAATTCAACCTACAATAGAAATGTCAATGGGAATGAACATAAGAACAAGGCCTCCAAAACGAGGAGTTGCATCCACCCCTAGCAGTAAGTAATGAGAATCGTCTCTTGGAATTGCAGAGGTTTGGGGAACCTTTGAAAAATTGAAGCGGTCAAGGACCTCATGAAAATGGAACCAGCAGGCATCCTTATGCTCCAAGATACAAAAATCAAAGGGGATTCCCTTCTAGAGATCAGCAAAAAGAAATGGCAAAAGAATGTAGGGAAAACAATAAGTGCAAGGGGCACTTCAGGAGGAATCACAACCTTGTGGAAGGAGGACCAATTCAGGCTGGTCAATTCCTTCAACACTCAACACTGGAGCTTCACAGAGCTGAAGCACATTGCAAGTAATTTAACTCCTGCGCTATTCAATTTATATGTACCAGTAATATATTCAGAAAAGAAAGACTGTTGGAAAACACTAAATGAATTCCTGGAGCTTCACTCTCCAACAAACATCATCATCGTTGGAGACCTCAATTTAGTGATGAATGCAAAAGAAAAAAGAGGAGGCATAAATAGTAAGGATAAAATTATTTATGTAGTAGAAGATATCATACAACAATGGGACTTAATGGTTTTTAAACCAAAGAAAGGGTTGTATACCTGGACCAAAAACAAGATAGGGGAAGATCATATCTCAGCCAGATTGGATAGGTTCTCAGTAAAAAGCACCATGATGTCAGAAAGGAGACTAATCTTCATAGCCATCCTCCCCAAACTCACCTCAGATCACAAACCCATCCTTCTCTTGCTGGAGGAGGAAGAAAACTTGGGGCCAATCCCGTTCAGATTTAGCCCATTATGGATTGGAAAAAGTGGATTTTCAAAGACGGTTCGATTGGCATGGTCCACCCCTGTAAGTGGCTCTCCCAGCTATTTTTGGGAACAAAGACTAAAAATTACAAAAAAGGCTCTCAAGGAATGGTGTAAACTCCCTAAAAATACTCCCAATAGTCAAAGAAAGGAATCAATGTAGAAACTGGAAATCTTCAGAGAGAAATGGACTCAATAGACATAACAAAAGCAGAACTGGATAAAGAGCAAGCAACCCAATGTAAAACTTTCCACTCCTTTAGAAATGAAGAAGAGTATTGGAGATTAAATTCCCGCAACCTTTGGCTGGAAGTCGAAGACAGGAATACATCCTACTTCCATTGACAATGTAGAGCCCATCTCTCTAGGAACCACATCACAGAGATCACGACCATCGATGGGATGCTTTGCAAAGGCATAGAACAAATAAAAGTTGTTGTTGTTTCACACTTCCAAAAACTATACAGCAAAGAGAATGAAGACAGCTGAGAAGATAAAAAATAATTTCTAAAGAACATTCCATCACTGGTCTCTAAGGATGACAACACAGCTCTATTGAAGCAAACAAATGAAGAAGAAATCAGCAAAATCATTTGGTCCATGGATCCAAATAAAGCCCCCGGGCCAGATGGGTTCACTATTCATTATTACAGGATATGCTGGGATACAATCAAATCATATCTAATAAGAATGATAAAAGGATTCCTTCAGAAAGCAAAAATGGGGGGCAGCACCAATTCAACTTTTCTTGCAATAATACCGAAAGAAACAAACCCCGACTCCTTTGACAGGTTTAGGCCCATCTCTCTCTACAATGCCTCTTACAAGATTATTGCAAAACTCCTAGCAAATAGAATCAAGTCATTTTTGGGCAGCCTCATCTCTTCCACGCAAGGAGGCTTCGTTAAAGGAAGACATATTCTGGATAATGTAATATAGGTTCAGGAAGACATGCACTCCAGTAACCTTAGAAAAGACAAAGGCATGCTGGTCAAGTTAGACATGGCCAATGCCTTCGATAGAGTAAACTTGTCCTTCCTATATAAAGTTCTCCTTTCCTTTGGTTTTGAGCAAGAGTTTGTAAACTTGATTAAATCATGCACCAACTGGCCTTGGATAGCCCCTTTGGTAAATGGGAGGCCTTCTAATTTCCTCCAAGATTTGAGGGGACTGAGGCAAGGTTTCCCGCTCTCTCCATTTCTATATATTCTATTGGCTGAATCGCTAAGCAGAAAACTTGAGCAGGACGAGAAAGTAGGAGCTGCTCCAGGACTGAGAATCATGAAAGAAATAGATCCAATAAATCATGCTCTGTTCATGGATGATTCCCTCATGTTGGGAGGTGCCTCTAGCAGAATAGCTTTTGCATTCAAAGCTACCCTTCAAGCCTACTGCAAAGTATCTGGAGCAATGGTAAGTGAAAGAAAAAGTGCAGTCTATAGTTGGAATATAGAAGAGGATGAAATACATAAAATTTCTCGCATTCTGGGGTTCAATGGCCACTCTAGATGGGATAAGATTAATTACCTTGGGCTACCTTTAACATTGGGCACAAATAGGTCCTCTCTATGGGAAGGAGTATTAACTAAAATCAAAGCCAAAATCGCAGCATGGGAAAGCCAGTGGTTAACACATGGAGGCAAGCTAATACTGATAAAATCGGTTCTTTCATCACTCCCAATATACCAAGCCTCCTTCCTTATGGCTCCAAAATTGATTTATGGGCAAATCAACAAATTAATGAGAGACTTTATGTGGCATGGTGGTAAAGGCAACCAGCGCAAATTCCATTTGGTTAAATGGGACATTGCCAAATGTTTTTTGTGCAATGGCGGCCTTCAAATCAGAGACCCTAATCTTTCCAACACATCTCTGGGTTGTAAGATCCTATGGTAGATGCACTATGATCCTGAGCACCTGCATGCCGAAATGCTCAAATTCAAATACACCCCTGCTGCAAAAATTAGGAACATTCAAAACACCTCCAACAGGAACAACACAGTGTTATGGAGCCACTGCAAAAAAGGAACAAATTTCTTTAAGAAACACCTATATTGTATTCCAGGAAATGGGAAGCGTGTCAAATTATGGATAGACAGGATAATGCCAGCCTTGACGAAATTCGAGACTTAATGGAAAATGGAGGCATCAAGAATATTTATGAAATTTTGGATTGGGACAAATTCGGCAACTGGATAGATTGGAAATTATGTAATATCCCAGATCAGCTTCTATAGCAGACAACAATGCTTAAAGAGGAGTTATGCAACGCTTCTTCGGTGCATAAGAATTTTGAAGACAAATGGGGTTGGGGTCTCACAGGAATATACTCCTCCACCAAGGGCTACACACTGCTACAACCTCATAGAGACAAAACCTATCCTGCAAGTTTTTGGGCCCAGGTATGGGACTCAATGGCATTGCCCAAAATTTATTTCTTTTTTTGGATAGTAATGCATAAAAAGATCTTGACTGGTGAAAACTTAATGAAAATAAGTATAGCTAGACTACATAGATGGGCACTATGCAAAGAAGCTATGAAAACCATTGATCACTTGTTTGTGGACTGTCCTTGTGGACTGTCACTTTAAAAATAAAGTCTGGACTCTCACACTCCATGGCCTTAAGGTTGTCACCCCCTCCAAAATATCAGTAGTCGACCTCTTCTATACGTGAAAGGACCGATACCCTTTGATCATAAACAACTCCCTATGGGCTCGAGTTTGGATAACCATTCCCAAGTTCATGTGATAGAAACTATGGCTTGCTAGAAATGAGCAGATTTTCAACAACACAGCCTGGACTCCCATCATGGTAGCAGCAAAAGCAAAAGGCCTTCTCCTCGAAACATTGAGCACCCAAGTTCTCAAATCTGAAACTTCGTTGCAACAAGAGGAAAAGAAATGGTTTGGGACCTTCGTTTTTAGACATAGGAAGCACACCATCGAAAAACCCCATCTCAATCTCGAGTGGAGGTTAAGAGACAAGGAAAAAATATTTCATAGTTGGTGGAGGAAGCAAGGAATGACAACAATCTTCTTTGATGGTGCCTCCAAGGGATTCCCTAGGACTACTAGAGCTGGAGGTCTCATATATTCTCTGGATGGAACCACACATGAAACTTTCATCTCGGGACTAGGACAACGAACTAACAATCAAGCAGAAATGTTGAGCTTGATAAAAGTATGCCAAATAACCAAAGAAAGAGGATATAGGGAGATGCAAGCATTTGGGGACTCTGAAATTCTGATTAAAAAGATATATTCGAAAGGATAGTTTAATGGCGTGGGCCTAAATAAAAACTCGCAAAGGCTGAGATTCATTCTCAAAGAATTCACCTCCTTCAAAAGCTATCACATTCTCAGAGAATCAAAAAAAGAAGAAGACAAATAAGCCAACAAAGGCTGCCTTTTGGATTATCTGTGTTCATCTGGATTTGTACACGATGGCCGACAGGTTAGTAAGCGTGAGGGATGACGACTACGAACCTGGAAAAAATTTCTATGCTGATGGCGATGACAACTTTGATGGTCTGTATGCAAATATTACAATCTCCACGCACACTAGTACTAATAACCCTTCCCCGCCTTCTGCAGTACCTAGCCATGAAATCCAACCGCTTGCTCAGCTCATAACAAAAGAAGAAGAAGAGAAAAAAATCAAAGAGTTCATTAGAAGATCAGAGATGGATTGGAAAAGGAAAACCAGCAGCATATTTCTTTGATTTAATTTTTATAAGTTTAATTTATTTTCACATAGTTGCAGAGCGACAAGTAGGCATGATATGTGTAAATTATAAGGAAGCAGACATAGTCCACAAACAACCTTCTGTTGGATACGTTTGTCATCGATGTGGTGCAGTTGGTATAACAACTTTATTGATATTACAAAATATAACATCATCATCATAATAATTATTATTATTATTATTTAATTTTAATTTTAATTTTAATTTTAACGTATGTTAAATTGGTGTATAAAATTTTGTTATAACCAAATAGTATTTTGTAAGTTTAGTTAGTTTGCTGACTAGCTTACATTTGTAGATTTTAGAATATTTTAGAAATTTAGTAAATAAGAACTTTTATTTTTATTTCAAAATATTTCAAAATCTATAATAAAATTGTCTTATTTTATTTTATTTTAAATTATACTAACCATATAAATTTGTACTTAAAAGCTATAGTTTTTCTCTTGCAATAGAACAACATTACATTTATGATTGTCCAAGAAATGGGGACCTTGCATTTGACAACTTTAACAAATTGAACAAATGGGAAAGGGAAAAGAAAGTTGTTCCCCTAAAAAAACGCTTTTGTAACTCAACCTGATGAGTAAGTGATAGAATTAATAGCAAGCTTCATTTTTTATTTATCTCTTAATAAAATCTGGTTGAATCTATGAGATGCTTTAATATAATAAATTAAATGAATCAATGACTGCAGTCTCTTCCTATTTTTTTATTTTCTGAAGTGCTATGTTTCATTAATATAAAAAACTTCATTTCAATTTGAATTTTTTTATCATAATGTTTTTTTAATTCATAATTTAGTTATAGGTTTTTTTATAAATGTATCATCTTGATTTTGCAATTTTTTTTTTCTTTTCTATATATATATTAGAGTTTGTTTATTTTTTTAGGATAGGGTTTATGATGACAACAACAACTCTTCACATTACTAGATTGTTTCCTAAAGAGTTTCCAACTATCAACCTTCATACCATGAAGTAACTTAAGAATACAACTCAACACCATCTATTTTATGCCCTAATGTAGGCATATTACAATTAGTTTATTGCTTTTTAATACATAAAATAAAATTTTCATCAAATCCATAAATATCAAACTCATACATATATTCTCTTGTCACTCAAAATATGTTTTGAATACATTAATAAATTTGGCTTCTTAAAAACTTTGACTTTATCTTATATTTACCAAAACTTTATATCCTAAATTACTTAAAGTTTTAATTATTTGTTATTTTATTTAATATTTGACATAAAACTTTTTATTTTTATGTTTTATTTTTTTCTCAAATTTTATAGTTAGTAACTATAGTCTTTTAATTATTTAAGTTCCTTTTACAAAAAAATAAAAAATAAAAAATAAACCTCACCTTTAAGAAAATTATTTATTTAAATTGAGTTTACTCCTTCAAAAATGAAACCTTCACATAAATTATTTATAATTCAAACTAATCCCAATCCGAGAACAATTCATACTAAATAAGATATTATCTAACTCACATAATTAAAGTAGAAATGTTTACATTAAAGTAGAAATGTTTACTGGCTAGCATCATCATTGAAGTAGATATTCGTTTTTGGGATATCACTCTTGAATATTTAACCTAAATTATTTGAATTGAGGTTGCCACCCTGTGCTTTTGCAGAAAGGAGTTTGAGAGGACCATCAAAGGCATCCCCACATTACAAAGCAGTCCAAAAGTTAAACCTGCATCCACACCCACTGTTGTACCGCCTGATAATTATGTTCAAGTTACCTATGTTCAGCCAGGTAGGAAGTTTGAAGAGACTAAACAGCAAAACGGAACTACACATGAGATCCACAGATCGAAAAAAGCGTATCAGCAGGAACTTATTGAGGAAGGACCTCCATTATTTCTCCCAATATAATTTAAAATCCATTGCAAAAAACTTAGCGTGTGAATCCCCCTAATGACGTAACACTTATACAGGCAGCGGGCGGATGGGTTTTATTCGTAACAAACCATATCCGGGCTACGTGTGTCACTGCTGCCTCAAACCAGGTTTGCTATCTCTACCAACTTGCTAATCAGTGTAGCGCAAACAAGACCTAACGAATTTGTCCGGGGTGTATAAATTTAATTACTTATTCGAAATACGGTTTTTATAATTTCAATTCTTTAAAATATATTCTCAATTATAAAATATGACTTAGATGAAATAAGGGTTACTAATTTCTCTGAATATTTAAATTTAGATGAAATCAAGGGCTATCAAATTTTCCGAATATTTTTAAATATAAAAGATATGGACAGATATTAGCCAGATCAATTCTTTAACTTCACTTATCTTAGAATTCAAAATATTTTATAAATATACAGTAGAATTAAGAATGCCCCAATTTTTACAAATTCTAATTCTCTACCTCATAACCACCCTGTATAATTTACTTTTATAACAATCGAACACCTTGTATCATTAAATATCATTAAATTTATATGACTGTACTAGTGATAAACTCTAAATTATGATATATATTTATGTTATTTTCTTCACAGATGACAAGTATATTAAGGATTGTTCCACTAATGGTGATCCTGCCTACGACAATTATGTTGGACCTCCTGCAAAGCACGTTCACGTGAGGCCATTGGTCCCATGTTTAAACTATATGGAGTAGCACCGTCTGTGGTTCCCAACACCGTCTGTTTAAACTACAATGTAGCCCAGGGTTATCCCAATCTACCCAAGGTTTCTGTCGCTTCAACTCAATTCCTGCCAAAGGCTGCAGTTGAGATATTAATTCACTGTTCGTTAGGTATAGTTCATTTAATTTATTTTTTGTTAAGTGTCATAGGTAGTTTACTTTTACTTCAGTCATTTATTGTTGATATTTCCAATGTATTCCTATTTAACTATTTGGTAATATTGAGATGATCAATTCTCTACTCCAGTTCACGTTTCAGTTTTTCAATTCTTTTCATGGTATCGGAGGCAGATTGCATAAGCCTCAGTGGAGAGTGGCAACAGATCCATGGAGGAGTAGAAGAGAGGAAAAGTTGATTGGCGCGACTGTGAAGCTAATACTCGCGCCAACGGGCCAAAACAAAGGATTGACACGATAAGACACGCCATACCCGCGCCAGTTTTATGCCTGCATAGTTTCTGAAACAGTCACGGCTATTTCCCTCGGGACTACGCCATTCTGCAAGCAAAAGAAATAACACATCTGCATTTCAAATCCGGGAGCCGTTATATTTTTTTTTATGAAAGATCAAACACATGCATGAAGGGCTTTCGAAAATCGAATCATGTTTTAAATAGAAAGCTCCTTGTTAAAGTATCGATTTAAAAAAGGTGAAACCCTTTTTTTATTTTCAAAGTTTTCCGTGATTTAAAAAAGGGTGAAAGTTTTATAAAAAAAAAGTTATTTGATTTTCAAAGTTTTACGTGATTTAAAAAAGGGTGAAAGTTTTATATCAGGAAAGTGTTTTTTTATTAAATTAAAAAAAAAAAAGCTTGAAATTTGTTCAAAGGTTTTTATAAAGAGCATGTGGTGAAGGTGAAGTTTTTTTTTTTAAAAGAATGATTTTTTTTGAAAAGGAGATTTAAAAAGAAGAACGCTGAAATTTAAAAGAGGGTTTCAAGAGATTTTTTAAGTCTTTAAAAGAGATTTAAAATTTTTAGAGGAGATTTACAAAAGGCCCATTTGAAGAAAATGGCCTCTTCAAGTTCTTTGCCACTGACACCAAAATTGATTAGCAAAAATTATGAATTCTGGAATTTGAGAATGAAGACTTTTTTACAAGCACAAGATTGTTGGGATACGCTTCTGATTGCTTATGTCGAGCTGAATCAAGAAGCATGGGCGGCCATTACCAATAATCAGAGAAATGCAGCTATTTAACTCGAAAAGAAGGAGCACAGAGCCAAATGTTGGATACAAAATTCAGTTGATGATTCTATTTTTGACAAAATAATTGGTGCGACAACAGCAAAAGAATGTTGGGATATTTTTCAAGTTGCGTATCAAGGAAATGATACAGTAAAGACCGTTAAACTGCAAACATTGAGAGCTCAGTTTGAAACTCTAAAGATGGATGACACTGAGAATGTGGATCAGTTCATGATCATAGTCATGGGAATAGTGAATCAAATCAAACTCATTGGCGAAACCATTACAGATCAAAAATTTGTTGAAAAAGTTCTTCGAAGTATACCAAAGAAATATGACATGATTGTCACAGCCATTTTGGAATCCAAAGATTTTAAAACTTTCTCATTAGAACAATTGACTGGATAACTTTTGGCACATGAAACAAGACTCAATCTGACAAAAGATTCCATGGAACAAGCCTTCAAAGCACACCTCTCATTTGACAGAGGCAGAGGCAGAGGATACAGAGGCGACAACAAGCGAGGCAGAGGTTGAAGCAATGGCAGATCTGATCATCATCATGCAACAGAGCAGTGGAGACCTCTACAAAACTGAAATCAGAGAGGAAGGTCATGGAACAGACCGAGTGTTCAATGTTACTACTGTAAGAAGTTTGGCCACTACGAACACGACTGTAGAAAGAAACAATCAAATCAGCACAGAGGCTATATCAATCTCTCCAACAGTGAAGGAGAATCCTCAGAGACCATGTTTCTTTCATGCCATCTCTCAGAAGACAAACAGAGTGAAGATCTTTGGTTCCTCGATAGCGGATGCAACAATCACATGACATGCAACAAGAGACTTCTTTCTTCTCTAGATGCTTCCATAACATCAGAGATAATGCTTGGAGATCGTACTAGTATTAAAGCTGAAGGAAAAGGTATTGTTCCTATTCTTACTAAGAAGAATCAAAACAAATACATCCCTAATGTTTATTATGTTCCTCAGCTCAAACATAACCTCCTTAGTGTAGGAAAATTAATGGAACATGGCTATGATGTATTTTTTCAAAAGAACACCTGCTATATATATATGAAAAAGATCCTCATAAAAGGTTGATAGCAAAAGTTGAAAAGACAAAGAGTAGCATGTTTCCATTGACCCTTAGAAGCCAAAATACCAACCAATATTTAGTTCACAATATATCAAGAATAGATGAAACTCATCTATGGCATTCTAGGTATGGTCACATTCCAATCAAGATTCTCAGTCTGCTTCAAAAGAAATATATAGTCATTGGTCTACCTACTATCAGTGAAAAAGTCTGTAATTGTGAAGTTTGTGTCTTGTACAAGCATAAAAGAGATAGTTTTCCCTCATCAACCTCAAGGGTGAAAGAGCCTTTGGCACTTTTCCATACCAACATATGTGGTCCAATGCAGACATTGTCCATTGGTGGTAGTTTCTACTTTCTGACTTTTAATGATGACTTTAGCAGGAAGATATGGGTGTATTTTTTAAAAAACAAATCAGATACCTTCTCTAGATTTCTGGAGTTCAAGGCAAAAGAAGAAAAACATAGTGGAAAACTCTTGAAAGTACTCAGATCAGATAGAGGAGGAGAATACACTTCAAATGAATTCAAAACATTTTGTCGACAGCAATGTATCCTAATGCAATACACAACCAGATACACTCCATAGCAAAATGGAGTAGCAGAAAGAAAGAATCAGTCGATCATGAACATGGCGAGATGCATGCTACGGGAGAAGAAGTTGACAAATAACTATTGCGCTATCGCAATGTCGACAACAGTGTATGTTCTTAACAGATCTCCAACATCCAACCTACAAGATAAAATACCTCAAGAAGCAAGGGATGGAAACAAGGTAAATGTGTCACACTTTAGGATCTTTGGATCAGTAGCTTTTTCTCATGTTCCTGAAAAAATAGGAAAAAATATTGTTGATATAAGTGAGAAATGCATATTTGTAGGTAGCAGTGAGTAGTCGAAAGCCTACAGACTTTATAACCCCATTACCAAAAATTTCGTTATAAGCAGAGATGTGAAATTTTTTGAAAATAAATCTTGGTTTGACCATGTAGATGAAACTTCAAATCAGTCTTTTTATCTACCATAGACTCCAAGATTGCAGGTTCGAGAATATCCAAAACATTCTAAAAATGGAACATCATCAAGTACTAATTCAACCAGTGATCGAACATCTTCAAAAGAGGGACAGAAAACAAGAAGTATCAGAGAGATATATGAACAGGAGCATGAATCTGAACAAAAAAATATGTTTGCATTCATTTCAACTCAGCCGACTTATTTTGAAGAAGCAGTCAAAGAAAAGCATTGGGTCGAAGCAATGAACCAAGAAATTGTTGCCATAGAGAAAAATCAAACTTGGGAATTAGCTGATCTCCCAAGAGACAAAACAAAAATTGGTGTAAAACGGGTATATAAGACCAAGTAAAACTAAAACATGAACTGGAGCAGAGAATTGCTCATCGCAATATTACCAAATAGTTAAATAGGAAACCATTGGAAACATCAGCAATAAATGACTGACGTAAACTGAAGTAAAACTAAACTACCTATGACACCTAGCAGATAATCAATTAAATGAACTGAACCTAATGGGCGGTGAGATTAATATCTCAACAGTTGCAAGTGAGGAAATTCTTCCATCAACAATAATGGTTACATATAGATAAGAACTCAACATTCTTACAATTCTAGAATCCCTTACAGAGCAGATTACTTTTGGAATTCCTTTTCATGTAATGTCACATTTGTTTTGTTTTTGTCACAAAATTTATGAGTTGATATCAGAGGTTGAATAAACCCTAAATTTGATGTCCAGTATGGACTGATATTTAAAATGCGAATTTCCATAGATCTCACTTTAAGAGAATGCCAATATGATTCAATTTGAGAAATGGTTCAATGATATGCATATTTTTATTTTATTTTTATATTTTAATATTTCAAACCTAGCTGGGGTGAAAGGGTCTATAAGTGGGCAGTTGGGCAGGTCAATTGTAATGGCGATGGATGCCAGATGCCAAAAACCTATGAAATTTTTGAAAGAATATGAATGATTATTATATTTTATTAATTTGGTTTAATTGTGATAGAATTAAATATTATTGATATTGATATATTGTTGGTTAAATTCTGAATCATTAAATATTATTTTGATTCATATATTGTTTTTATATTAGCTCTCTTTTCCCAGATTAATTGGATTTTGTTTTTCACCTACTTTACTTTAATTTTAGTGTGATGCCTTGCCCTCCAGTCCATATAGGACCTTCGTAACTCAGCTCAAGTCTATCCCTTGTAACCTATTTAGCCCTCACTATGGTTTTTATGGTTTTTATTCTCTGTCCCCATTTATTTGTTAATTTCTCACTCTGGTTCTTACTCTCGGTCTCCATGCCATGTTTTATGGGTAGAAATTCCAAATTCATCTGATTAATTCTTACAGCTGCCCAGATTAATAGATTTTTGTTTTACACTTATAGTGATTAATTGATTTTTGTTTTACACTTAATTTAGTCTGAATTTAGTGTGATGTAGCCTCCACGACCTTTGTAAGTCAACTAAAGCCTCTGTTTTTAGTTATCTATTTAGCCCTCCATCTGGTTTTTACACTCCCTCTATTTCTTATATGTTTTTAGTTAGCTCTATAGCCCTCTCCAGTTACCTGTTTACCCCTCACTATTTAGGGTTAGTATGCCCTGTGTTATGGGTACTTGGTGGCATTTGAACGGAAGGAATATGGGTTTCGTGGTTGACGACAGATAGATAACTGAGGTAGGTCCTTTGGGATACGCCTGTGGGTCTAGGTAGGTCAACTTATCTTTTTAAATAGGCTATGCCCACAAATTTATGTGTAGAAAATTCATGAGATTATTTTATTTGTTTTACCAAATATAAATAATAATCTGATATGTTTATATTTTTTTATTTTTTTATAAAATAATTAAATCTGTTTAAAAATAAAATAGAATTCATATTTAAACCATGAATTTCTAAATTAAAATTATATTATCAATTTTTTTATAATAGTTATGATAAATATGAAATTAAATTGATTAATATTACTATCCTATTTTTATTTCATATTTTTACATCATAGATGTAATATTAAATTAGAATTTTATAAGCTTTAAAAGTGCTCAAAATAAGAAGAGAAATATATTATTTTAAAATTAAAGCTATTACATTTAATTAGAAATTTTGTAATATTTTAATATGTATATTTGTAAATATATTCTTTTTGGGATTCAATTGCGTTAAAAAAGTCATTTATCTATGTATATTTTGATTAATATAATTTTTATTTTGATATATATATATTTTTTTAATATTTCTATGTGTTATTGTAGGTTCATCTCTAGAAATGACTCTGGATTATATATTTAGATGTGTTATGGCATGACTATTTTGAGGAATAACTTTGGATTATATCTTAATTACACAAAAACATAGATGTATTTAAGTTCACTTTCTTCTCTTATTGGAATGTTATGAAAAGATTATGTACATACAATTATTAATAAATTATTTTTTTAAGGGAAGAGACAAAACCTCTTCCAAATGCTTCAAGGAGGATGGGGCACACTTCTTCTTAAAGTAGTGTAGCATTTTTTATTTTTTATTTTTTATTTTTTATTTTTATTTATTTATTTATTTTTTCTGAATTTGACTAATCTATTAATATAACAAAAATTTTACAAAGAGGCACCGGCCTTAGTAGAACTTTCCAAAAATAGCGGCATTCTTACACTGCAAAACTGTTGAATATTGTTTATCAGACATCCCAGACAAACTAGACCATTAACCCATGCTAGACAAACTAGAACATGCCACCCATGCAGGGGAAACCAGCCTTGGACCATTAACATAGTATCATGACCAAAAAACTGAAACCATAGACATGATAGCATGAAAAGCACTGAGTAACATGACTCCGCCGAAAGATTGTGAAGAGAAAAACTACTAATTCTGACCAGATTATGTATCATGAGAAGTGGATGGTGGTTCTTCAACAATATGACAGCCATAAGCATACAAATCATCTACCTCAGCCTGCTTGTCTTCAATGTCGTTGGAGCCGCCTCGCTTGAAGTCGTCCTCGTCGTTGGAGCAACCTCGCTTGAATTCATTTAAGTCCCGGTGTTCACTGCAGCTGGGAGCCTTCCTCTTCAAACCTGCATTAGGAGGAGTTCTTTGCTTGTCGACAGCACTCGTCTCCTTCCCAACACCAGTTTTCTCAGCATCCGAACCAGGTGGTTCCTCCTTGAGCTCGATGGTGATGGTGGCAATGATTGTAGGCATGTTCGGAGAGCAGGGGGAATGAAGTTGGGTAGTTTTGGAATGCGCAGGGAAGATGTTCTGAGAGGCAAGGATGTGGGGAGAGCCCATCTCAGATTGAGATTGATCATGGTGCCCACGACCACTTCTAGTTTCAGGATAGCGACCGATGAAATTATCAAAGGAGGGGGAGGATGAGTCAGTAATGGATGTGGAGGGCTGGCTAGAGGATTGTCCATGACTGCTGCCTCTCCTGTAGTGCATACGCTGGCGAAGGCACGACATTATCCTCCGAGCAGAGTGGAGATTTCGAATAGCAGAATGACTGGAGACAGATTGGGCAAGAGAGGAGGAAGTATGAGAGAGCAGGGGAGTCTGAAGGGTGTGTAGAGGGCGTTCTCTCAGAGCAGGGGAATTCGCATTGAACAAATTAAGCCTCAGAGTGCAGAGAGGGCTCTGCGGAATGTGAAGATCGGGCACAATTTCAATACAACAGACAATGGAACAGCGTTTCCCCACGCTGGTTCAAGAGCTGGGCTCTGCAACAATAGGGGAGCAGCGTGAGTGCAAGGGAGGCAGATTGGGAATGAAGTTTGCAGAGAACGCCATAGCTATTACGGGAGCGGGCTGGTCTTGGCGACTGTGCTACATTAATGCAGTGTAACAAAGAACGATGGGCAGATTTAAATGCAACCATGCATGAGTTTGGGTCGTGGTGTAATGAATCCATGTGCCAACCCAAAAACCATATCAACTTACACCTGTGGTTCATCACCCACATCTGGGGATTTTTATTTTTTATTTTTTAAATTTACTAGAGATATATTTTAAGTAGACAGATTTATTTTTGCAATATTTATATTTAAAATATGCATTTCAATTATTATCATGTTAAATTAAATATTATACATAATAAATACATTCAAATTATTTAATCTTAAATTTTAATTTGAAAAAGGAAATAACTATATTATGATTTTAAATTGGATAGTATGCTTGTCTATTTGGATGGTATTGTATTTATTTATTAAATGTATGTTGTAGTGGTTTTTGATAATGTTATATTGATTTGAAATTGTATGATTTTGTTTTATTTGTTTAATTTTGTCACAATTCATGTGTTGGTTTAGTTAATTTTAAAAATTTTAACATGTTTAGTTTTATATATGGATTTGAAATAGTGTGTGTTTATTTGTTTGAATTGGATGTGTATAGATAGTTTTGACAATGTTTGTATCATAACTTGAAATTATATTATGTTTGTTTATTTAAGATTTTTTACTTGTATTTTATATTTGCATGTTAGTTTCAAATTGTATGGTATGCCTTGGAAATATCTGCATAGGTGTTTTCGACAATATTTGTATTCTAATTTGAAATTACATGGTTCGTTGTTTAGTTGAAATCATTTGTGTAAGTATGTTAGCTTTGTATATTGATTTCAAATAGTCTTGTGTGCATTGTGTTTTCTTATTTGAATTTGAAAATTTGAGTGTGTATATAAGTGGTTTTAGAAATGTTTATATTCTTCGTCTAAGAAACCCACAGAATAACTAGAAATTTTGGTAAGATTATGAAAAAATCCAGCAAAGATTTTTGAAAATATGGGTTACAGTATTTTGGGTGCCCTAAGAGTTTTTGATGGTGCTGAAGCCATTTCCACCATCAAAAATGCATTTCAAACACTCCAATGTCGATAGACAAATATATTGTAAAATGGGGGTAGTTTCTTTGAATGTATGTATGTCGATGGTGTATATGATGTTTACTTGTGAATTTTTGGGTATTCTAATAGAAAATTGTGTCTTATGTTTGTGTACCTTTGCATTTTCTAATTAAAAATTTTATCTTTTGTTTTCCTGTTTCATGTATATGTATGTGAGTTTTGAAATTTATTGTGCATATATGGATGTGATCATGATTTTGATAATGTTTATTTGTAACTTTGTGTAACACTCAATTTTTATTTTTATTTTTGTAAATTTAGTTGTACCTTTCCATTTTTAGATTTATAAAACTATAAGTAGGTTGTAACATATCAAAACTTGATAGCTTCAACATCCCCGAAGGAAACTAAGTCTGTT
The DNA here is from genome assembly GCA_034641835.2 of Pinus albicaulis. Classification (NCBI taxonomy): domain Eukaryota; kingdom Viridiplantae; phylum Streptophyta; class Pinopsida; order Pinales; family Pinaceae; genus Pinus; species Pinus albicaulis. The sequence continues at coordinate 1,600,121,270 of CM076578.1, read as the reverse complement.
GTCCATATTAACGAGCTAAATGCCATCCAATATTGATAGATTTTTAATCTCCTCTAAACTATTGATTCCATTCTATTGTATCTACCAAAGTCTAACAAAAAATATTAAATGATATTTGCCAAAATCATAAAACTTCAAAAAAAGAGAAACAATGAATCAGTCATTCGAGAACTCGACGGGTGCTGGGTCTTAGACACTAGAGCCCAGCATGTCCACTTGATGCATAGTTTGTAGTTTCCTATCAATTCTTCCCAGTCGAGCTGTTGCATGATGTTGAGAAATTAAAATGTCCTGAATTTCCTTTTTGATATCCTACAGAACTAAAACAACTTGTGGGTCTCCTCCCATTTCTTGAAGGTTCATAACGGCCTTTGCTAGGACACATTTAAGTGTCCAGTAAGTGTGGATAGACTCGTGAAAAATGGACAGGTGTCCTCCTCTATTCCCATGATCGTTAATGAATTCCATACGATCATTATGAATTCCATTTCATTTTCCTGATTTTCTATCTCATCCTCTTTGTGGCCGTAGTCTCTCTCCCATCGCAGAATCAGAATGTGGACTTGAGGGGGATTACTTGTAGTATATACTTCAAAATTGTTCTCCATAACCTCTTTTTTGGATTTATTGCCTCTCTTGCTGGAGCCTACCATGGTTTTGACCTGCTTCTGTTTTCATTTTTCCCTGACCTATTGTTTTGCAAAATGTCCTTTTGCCATTTTGTCTGTCCGCATACAAGCGGGAGACTAATTTTATGCAGATTCTCTGATAGAGATTTGAAAGGACTTTTTTTAAATTTAGATAGGCCTTTATATGGTAAGAGAAATTCAATAACAATTTTCATGTAACTATTGGTAGGGCCCACATCATTGCTTTTGTTGTGGAGTGTCGTAGACATGATATTTCTAAGACTAGACTGGGAAAGGACAAGGTTTATATGACCTGATGTCAGAAACCTTAACCCGCTAAGACTCAATTTCATATTAAAATGACAGAGAAGACTCAATTGCATATTAGAATGACAGAGCAGACTCAACGAACAAAGGATTTCATCACCTACCCAAGTGTTTCGAAGACTAGGGTCTACCAAATGAACCCACAAACTATGCATAAACACTATTATGTGACTAGAGAAATGAGACAGTGAACGCGTAATATAGCCACCACCAACATAGATACCAGGGCGGTCATGCATGGCCATACTTGCAATCTCATAGGCTTGAGATACAAAAACCCTCTTAACACAAGACGTACCCAAAAGCAATGGCTTCGTTGGGAGATTGAAACCCTAGGATGAATGACCTATCACCTGCGCTCTCCATTTTTCCTGGTAGTAGTTCCAACGTATTTATCCATGACCAGGAATATTATTTAAACAGTGGTTTAATAAATTACCCCTAAAGGAAAAACCAATAAATAAGGATTTATTTAATTATTCCTAAGGGGTTTCCTGTTTGAACCAAAAATAACTTAATAAAATACGGTTTATTAAATTATTTCTTATAGTGAAAGCAATTTTACTATGGTAAAATTGGTCTTACATGGTGTACTTCAATCCATCTAATTACAATGTATTTGAATGCCCGTTATATAAAATATTGGAAAAAAAAGAGATATGAATAAAAATATATTATGTGAAAGTTTTGAAAGAATAGGAATGATTATTATATTTTATTAATTATATAAAATATTGTCATTTTGAACCCATAATAAATTTGAACTTCGTTGCTTTAATTCTGACATTATGAAATATTATTGTTATTGATATATTGTTGGTTTAATTCTGACATCATTAAATATTTTTTTATTATATATTGTTTTTATATTAAAGATCCTTTCGTAGTTTAATTGAATTTTGTTTTTCACCTACTTGTTGTGTGATGTGTTGCCCTCTAATCACTATAGGAAATTCGTAACTCATATCAAGCATCTGTCTCTTGTTACCTATTTATCCCTCATTGTAGTTATTACTATCAACCTCCATTTACCTATTTGTCCCTCACTTTGGTTCTTTCTCTCAGTATCCATGCCCTGTGCTATGCGTACTCGGTAGAAATTTCAAATTCATCAGTTTATTTCTTACAACTGAAGGGCCTAATTTAACTGAACACTTTACCGTTTTAGCTCTCAATCTCACTCTCATAATTTCCTCCTAGCCCTCTAACCGAGGTTAAAGTATTCCTCACTTATTTATGTAACCAATTAACTAAAATCACAGCTTGAGATAGGTATTCTATGTCTCAATGATATCTTTGTCACCCCTTTTTTATAGTCACCCTCACAATCTCACATGTGCTTCATTTTCTGTTCATAAACTCCATTAGTTCACTAGCACATGTTCTCTAGCCTTATCATATCGCTCACACATTCCTCAATATATCTCTTCTCACTTCTCCATCTTCTCTTCTCTCTCATATTTACCTCTTTCTTTGTATATGGCTATTTTTTCTCAACCCCAAGTACATTTCCAAATCATAAAAATTCAGGCTTCCTACTTGAGATGTGTTGTTGACTAGAAATATGCAGAATAGGGACATATACCATAATCCTAGAGATATTTGGTACCACTCATCCCCATTCATATTTTAAGTATTGGTAGTTGGGAAGTTCAACTACTAAATGACATATCTAGACAATTAATGTGGGTAAGATATAAAATTCTGAAATCCCCCTTACAACTTTCTCTTCAGAGATCAAGATACATGTTAGTTGCTCTCTTCATCTATTTTAGAAATATATGAAACGAGAGTTAATATTTACATCAAATGAAGTATTTAAAGGTACCCAAGATGGTCATTCCAACATTATCAATCTTACCTACATATTACGAAACATGTGGTTCAAAAAGTGGTTTAATAATCACCTCCCCATTAAAGGAACACCATTCTCGAGGTTCTACTATTCATAATAGAAGATATGCATAACAAAAAAAATTGGGTATTTCATTTTAATGGGATCCTTGAATTACCATGTTACCTCATTTGTTCCAAGTGTTTCCATTTCACCTTGACCTACAAGATGTCTTGATTCCAAAGGAAGTTCCCTCTCTTATCAAGCAGGCACTGACGATTTGGTTGAAACTCCCGTTCGAGTTCCACTTATATCACAACCCAATCGATATTATGATCAACATCCTAAACGCATTTCTTAAGAAAATATAGATCTTACGGTACATGTATTATTATGTTAGAAGGTAGGGGAAACCAATACGCTATTGGCATAACTCTCTCTACAAACTCAAAGGGTCAACAATAACATGGTGCCAATGTGGCACCTAATCCCACATTGAAATAAAATTTCTTAGGTTTGACATTGAAATACACAAGCTCTCCTACTTGAAATTCCTTATGAATTTTGTTCTGATCTGCATAACTCTTTTATTAATTTTCTACCACTTTTATATTCAAATTTATATTTGTCACTTCTTATACCATTTGTTTTAAGTTATATCATAAAATTATAATCCAATCCTTTAGATTAACCTAGTTGATTGGAATATTACATTTTCTTCCATATAATGCTTCAAAGAGACTCACTTTTAGTGAATCCTAATAACCATTATAATAAGAAAATTATACCATATGTAAGTAGTATTCCCACTTCTTGTGTTTATTCCTAAAAAACATACTTAACATATCCTCTAACACTTGTTTCACCCTTTTTGTTTTTTAATCTATTTAATATGATAAAATATCCTAAATTCCAACCATGTCAAAAATCCTGCAAAGAAGTCTTTATAGAAATTTGAAGTAAACTTGGCATCCTCATTAGATATGATTTTCTTTCAAATCCCATGAAACCTAAAATATCTTTCATAAAAATATGGGCAATATAGATTTCGTTATAGGTGGAATTCATAGGGATAAATTGAGCTACCTTTCTCAATTTATCCACCACCACCATCGTTTCTCATGTTTCTTGGGGTTCTTGGTAGATTAGTGATGAATTTCATAGATATGAATTCCTACTTCCATTCTAGACTTCTTATTTATTTCAACAAACCTTCTAGATGCTTATGTTCAAGTTTAACTTGCTAGCATTCCAAACATTTCAAAATATATGCAACAATTTATTTCTTCCTTCTATGCCAATAAAATAACATTTTGGTGGATGCTACCTCTTTTGATAACCTGAGTGATTTGAATAATTCCTATAATGGAGTTTTTCCATTATGATCGTCTTCAAGTATGCTAAATTTGGTATGTACAATCTACCTGTGCATATGAAGAAGTCATCTTATTTTATCTAATACCCTTTTTCCATTGGCCAATGTGATCTTGCTCCAAGTAATTACTAAAATTATATTTACTACAATTGGCATAAATTCCATGCTCCCTTAGCACCTAGAATACCATCTTGAATTGTTCTTTATGCTTCTCTTTGGTCCTTGAACACTAAAATATACAAATCTATCCAAATACTTACTAAAGATAATGTTCATGAGACATATATATATATATATATATATATATATATATATATATATATATATATATATATATATATATATATATATATATATATATATATATATATATATATATATATACTTAACACAAATTCAATTAAAAACACATACATATTATACAACTTATATAGTATAGGAAGCTCTCAAGTGAACATTTCGAGAAAATTTAGACTTTATAACTTGTTGTAGTTGCTGCAACACCACCCAAAACTTTGGGTATATTCAAAATTTCAAGTCCCCCTCTACTTTTTCAGCACATTAAGGCTTCGATCTGGCCTTTAGTCCGTTAATTTCTGCATGACATTTTCGTGCCAAAACCCGTCGTTGCACCCATTCATACGATGCAATCTACATACGCTTGTCTTGTTGTCTCATAATTGTGCTAGCATCTAGGGGTTTTGGCTACTGCATAGAGAGTTGAGATTTCTTCTGGGGATTCGAATCTAGGTTGACCGTGGTAGTCATCACCAATCCATGGGTGGGGCACTGAGTCTGGATGGGTAAGGCTTCAATTTTTCTTACCTTGTGCTGATCATATTAGGGTTTGAGAGAAATCCTAGCTTGTCCAAAGGGTAGTCCTCTTTCCTATCTTAACCTAATTCACACTCCCCTATGCTTCCATTCCTATTGGCATCATATGACATCACAGTGAGATTCAATGCCTAGTATATTCCCCTAATTTCTTGGCAGATCCTACCCCTTAGCATGTGCATTAGGGTTTGCATGAACTGTATGCCCCTTTGCATCCTTGTAGCCCAAGATGCGTGAGATTAATAATCCATCCTTGCTTTGATTTTAATCCCCACCCTACAAATGAATGGTCCTATCTATTTCAAGGAGCCTCCTCTGTGAATGCATCATCACCTTGTGACATCATGAAGTATCAAGATCCACTGCAATGAATAGATACATGAAAAATCGTGAGTTTTAAGCCGGTCTCCAATCCTAAGTGTGCTTAAACAATCAATTTAATTTGTAACACCTTAGTTTCGATAATCCAATATTGATGCTCCTCAAGTGAATTATTTTATTCGGTCATTTGTTTGTTCTTGTCACTACCGAGAGCTAACTTGTTTTTAACCCACCACTTTCAGGAAATTTTTCAAATATGTCATAAGTGTACATTGAACGATGTAACAGTTTCATTAAGGATCCATTTACATGACACCATTAAAATACTCTACAAGATTGGGTTCTAATTGTCCATGTGAGCTACACAAACTCTTCAAGGGAATTTTGAATATGACACGATGATACCATCTCCAACACACAACGATTTTGCAACATATGGTATAGTTTGTGTTAAATATGGATAGAGGATTAATTCCTTTGACTATAGACCATATTAACGCACTCAAAAGCCTTAGAATTTTCATGGTTAACCACCATAAAGGCCAGTGCACTTCAAAGAAATGCATAAGGACGAACATAATGAAGGAGATGAAAGGTATATCCCTATTTTGGATTGACATTAGAGGTGCATGTCAGAGAGGATGTTTCAAGCGCATCCAAGGTATTAAGAGGCTGAGTCAGAAATACACATTTAACACAGATAAAGGGGCCATGCACAATAGCTATTTCAACACGAACCATGGAAGAAGGCCTTCAAATGATCAATACTAATGATGATGCATTGTGAAAATGTATTGGGTACTGCGTAGCAGTGTTGGCATCAAATAGGCGGATTTAACGCTACATGTTATGCCCATTCATCGAGTGGTGTTTCAACACAGAAACACAGACACGCTAAGAAAAACACATTTACATATGCATTCAGCAATGAGGAGAAACAATGTCTGATTTATTTTTCAACATCATAGGATGATGGGATACACATGCTAACACACAACGTTTGTGTGATTACATGCCTACGGAGATGGTGAAATCCTCTGCACCACACCACCGTTAGGCCAACCACATCGTTTTAAAATCACATTTTTGTCCACTAATGCTACTGTGCAGTGGTGACATATGCTCTACACTTCCTGGTAACCATTAACCAGACTTAGAATGATGGGTATGGAGGGACCCGAGAGACTCAAGTTTGTGGACCGATCTGTCACTCCCAAGACGAAAAATGAATGTTGTTGCCTTTCCAGATGCATCGATGACTCTGTGAAAGTTTTGAGATAGTTTCTCATCCACGAAGCTTAAGAAAAAATGTGAATGAAGGGTCGTCAAGGTAGCGTTGCTTTCTTAACCTTCACAGTCGGTCAGTGGCATCTCATCTATCTATGTTCAGCATTTGCTGACGAGAAAATCACGCCCAGAGGGAGATAAATGTTTTTCCATGGTTCAACAGGGGTAGCCAGAAGGCACTGTGCCATCAAGTCGTGCAGTCTTAATTATTTTGATGTAGCGACAGGTGTGACCCAGCCCCAAACACAGTTGTGCGACCTCCTTTCAAGTTGCAGACCTCCACAGGTTGTGAATTCACAAGCCTGAGACACGAACATAAGGTTCGACCTTTTGGGAGCTGCGAATATGCGACTTCCATGGGTCGCTATCCTTGCCCAGGTCACCAAGTTGTACTCCTAAAACAAAGGTAGAAACATTGAGGTGTGACCTTGCGACTGTCACAAGTGAAAACCTCCTTTAAAGTCACATCCTCTCAAAAATCCTCTGAGGTCGCACATCATAGTCTTGTCTGAGTGGATAATAGAACGTAGAATTAGATTTATAATCCCTACTCCTCGTCATCACTATCCTAACACACCCTTGTTTGATAGTGAAATGCAAGGGCATAAGGTGTAATTCACATTTATTAAAGGTCAGAGGATGGGTCTACCTATGGTAGATATGAAAGGGGCATCTCACCAAATGTGCAGCATAAATGAAATTGTGCATAACATACAAATTGAGAAATAATGCATTATTGTCATAGGGTTTCGACATAATCACTATTGGAAAGGAATATTAAGCTAAATAAAACTATATTCATGTGGTACATGATTAATAACCTCTTTTGTTTACGGGGTTTGAATGAAAGTGGTGAATTGTGAAATTCTCTTGAACAATGTGGTGCCATGAATACACCTGGTAATGCATGCAGATGAACATCGACTAACATTTCAATTCCTCTCCCCATTACATGACTAAACAAGCCTAGTATGAGCATGCAAGAGTTGTACATACGTTCTTTTGTAGAAAAGGAATATACAAGCATCCAAATTGATTTTAAATTTCCATAAATGTGTTATTTTTGTTAGGTGAAGAAAGTTATTGTCTTCCTCGAGAAGCTGCAAAACTCGAAAACTCATGTCATGTGGATGCTCAGAGGACTAAACATCGCTAGCCTAATCATCAACTCGTGCAAATTCCCTTGGCGCTACAATGGAATTGGTAGCAGGTAGAAGTTTTTGGTCCACGTGGAAAAAGCTAAGGTTTTTTTCTGGCAAGTAAGGTGGCTCCTTTCAAAACTCGAAAAAACTTCACTATAATCTCAAAGGCTCATCTATCACCGAATCATGCGCGTGGGACTAATGCACAAGAAAAAACATCGCGTTTTTCAAGGCCTGAGCTCTCCAAAAGGAAATGTAATAGAAAAACCCTAGGTCGTGATCTCTTAGGTCATAGACCTCATCAAATCACAGGTCGCAAATAGCCTCAGGCTGTAGATAACCTCAGGTCACAGGTCACAAATAGCTCTGGGTCACAAATGCTCCTGGTCGTAAGCCAACCCAACAGTTGGGGAGATAAAGAGTCAAGGGTAACAAAAGGGTCACTTCAGCCTATATGTACGGCTTCGGGAAATCAACTAATGGAATTTTAGCACTAAAGTTGAGGCGAGGAAGAGATGGCGAATTTGTTCTTGAGAGCTAAAGGCACTCAAATCTTAGTATCAACAAGAGGGCGCAGTATTCAGGCTAGGGTTTTGGTATCATACATTGAGGTGAATAGCCCATGTTCCACTATTGGGTTTTGACGAGTTGAAAAATATGTATTTGAAGTTACAGGAGCATTAATAAGATTCTCTTTTTCTGGCATTGATTCACATTTTTGTTTATGGTGGTAGTACTAGCTGTCTAATATTTCACTATCTATATGTGTGCTTTCATACACGCAATTGGTTATGGACCGATTCATAGTGGTTGCATGTATGTTTTGCTTTTGAATCTATGTTTACTTATTTCTTTCCATGCCAGTGATCTATTGTGAACTATTTTGCATTTAACTTCTGAAATTTTCTCTTTCATTTACATATAACTAGGTTTTGGTTCACTGATACCTCTCATGGTGTACCCCCTTTTATTTGATGCTTACACTTTCTTATATCTCTTTCTTTGTTTCGTCAATCTCGGGCTTCTTTTGCCTCACTGATTGGACATTTTTCCCTTGTCTCCACTTCATCAACTTCCTATCTGAAAAACAAGATTGGAAACACTTATGGCGGCAGTCGGGCCCACGTACTGGATGGGGCTCCTATCCAAAATGGTTTGAGGTCTAATTGGGACCTTTCACTAGGGAGACTCCCTAGTTATTGGTGGTACAATTTTGCCTGTCAATATTTTGGTGCTAGAAGGAGGGTCAGATGACAAGCTGAGCCCTTGGAGCTTGCAGTTAGTCTCATATATGTAAATGGTTCATCCCCAAATTATTCTCCCAAGATGTTTATCAGGTTTATCTATTTCTCAATGCTCAATCCCTGATGAACCTCTATATCACTTGTCTCAGTTAAAGTTCGATGGTGAGAATGGAATTTCCATAACCGAGCACCTTTTCGATTTCCTTGAGTTTTGTGTGTATTACAAAATTGATGATGATGAGCTGGTTTGTGTGCTCTTCTCCCTCACTATTGAAGGTTGCATTAAGCAATGGTGTCATACGTTGCCAACAGCTTCCATCCATTCATTCGAGCAACTCATCGGTGAATTTCAACAAGATTTTTACATGTACGATTTTCAAAACATATTAATAAGGACAAATGAGATCACAATGAAACCTCAAGAATATCTAGAGGAGTTTTCTATTAGATTTGTTCATCCTTTTTTTGAGTTCCGTAAAAGATATTTCAATTAGGCATATTTAATTGAATAGTTTTGATAGGTGGTTCTCATTTCTCTGTAAGACATTCAATCTATAACAAATCCTGATACTTATGTTTATTATTATAATCCTCAAGTTACCAGTTGTCTAGGTTCTATCCCTAATATTTCCATGCCCATCTCTCCGGGTTCAGAGCAAATTCATCTCTCCCAGAAGGAAATTTCTATTTGGGACATTTCTCTTCCTCCTTGAGATTTTCCACATAATGGAGTTTCAGTCATGAATAGTTTAAGTGATGATAAACTTGTACAGGAAAATGAATCATGTTGTATCACCTCTGAATATTTCATACACCCTTTCAAATAAAAACTTGAAAACTAGGTTGACATAACATCTCTCCCTGTTGATGAAACCAATATTGAGTCCACTAAACATGTGCCTCGATCCAGTTCTAAATCCCATTCACTTACTGACAATGAATTTAGCCTTGTCCCAAATCAAGTTGATTTCACTGCAAAATCCTTGGACCATGACATGCATTCGGGTTCATGGGCCTCTCTAGATGACTCTGGCTTGCGAGATGAAAGTACTTCTATGATTGGTACCCCTGCATCTGAATCATTTCATCCATTACTCCTTGATTCATTTCTTGAGTCTGCCACACCAGAAATTTCTTCAAATCATTCAGAACTGTCTCATGTTGGCGATGATGGCAGTGATGAACATGAGGGTGGTGTTTCACAATCATATTACAAAATTAATGAATGTCTTATTTCTGATCTCTTTCACCTGCAATATTTAAACGGCCTAGAAAGTGACCCTATGTCCCAATGATCTCAAGATGTTTCTCGTATTGATTCATCCCCATTTTTAACCATAGAGGAGCCTAATATACCAAGTACACAACCTGATCAAATAAGTGGCTCCAATGATTATTATTTATCTGAAAATGTATTTACTCACACCTCTATTGATTGTCATTTGTATCTATCTATTGACCCTATGAAGCCACCAAAAGTTGATGATTGACCTTTAGATGATTCAGGGAACCATTAGGAAGTTGAGGCAATTCATCTTCCGCTGATGGTTATCTCAGGTTCTCACGATCATGATGAGACCCCTCAAACAAGTCGAACTAGGGTTTATGGAATTAGGGTTTTTGAAATTATGATTCACATGTACAAGACTCCTCTCAGCATAACCATGCCGGATGTCAGTTCATCTAGGAAAGCCTTCGATTCGAGTGATGTTTATTTAAGCATGTATTTTCATCCCCTAATAGCTGATATGCAGCAACTTCTATACACTAATTTGTTCACTAGAAGAAGGACACCGACCATTGTCTCAAATCTTTTTGGTTTTTTCCCAGCTAGTACAGATTACAGTCAAGTACAAACATATAATGTTTTACAAACCTCTCTATTGCCTGAAAATATTCTGGTCAATTCATCTCATCCTGGGAACTCTATAATAAGTTGATATGTTTGACTCTCAATCTGTCAGTCTTTAAATGTCTGATCGAATTAATAATAAGCTCACTAACAGTTGTCCAGTCACCAAAAATAATGACCACATGCATTCGCTAATTGATCTCACTAAACCACGGAAGTTTGGAAGCCCCCTGTTGGAAGGTCCAGAGTTTTTCTAGGATGGTGAGGAACTTCATCCCCCACTGATGGTTCCATCAAGTCCTTACGTCCCCAACAAAACCTACGGACAAATTCAAACAAGAGTTTCCAAAATTAGGGTTTCTTCACTTGGATTCTCAAGCATCTCAACGTTGCCTAGCGGGCGCTTATTTTCCCCATTCCATCAAATTGATCATCCTCAATATCATGATGAGATTAATGGCTGGCTTGATGGACCCTATCCGATAAATATATCTACAAGTAGGCAATTTCTTACCTCAATTCCGTTAGATCTAGGGTTTTGTATGAATGGATGTGTGTCAATTATAGATGATTTTAGGTTTCAAGTACATATTCATGTGTATCAGGACAAAATTACAATTCATATTGAACAATATATTTTGTCATGTTCTTTGGTAGATAGCCATGACCTTCTTTCATTGCACATGCTTTTCAGGTAAGCCTTATTGTCGGTGCACAATTTTGTATTTTGGTTCTGATTGCGAACATTTTTGTTCTTGCAGGTTGGGAACTAATGTAATGGCTGCACTGTAAATTTGATTTCACATAACCCAACCACCTCTCCAGTTAATTAGGGTTTTAGGTTTAGGCTAGCTAGAGTATATTAATAAATGTTTACTAGTTCGAGTTGTTTATTACAGTTTACTTTCTATGTTTTTCTTTGTGGTTTAAAATTATGTTTATTTCCTTTTCCTTACGGCAAGTAGATTTATGCATTATATTTTCACTCACGCTCTTGCATTTTCTCAATGTTGCACAGCATTCAGATAATTTCTGCATGTGATTTGCCTTGTTTTTCACCTACAACTGGTTGATTCCTCTCACACGTGGTATCGCATTGGACCATAAGCCTTGTCTATTGCATCACGTCGTACACATTCCTTCTTGCATCATATGCATTGGCCGTTAATATAGCTTGGAAATTTTATGTATATTGCATGACTCTGCATGAGCCCTCATCAAAACCGGAGGCTTCAAACCCTCGGTGCCCTGACTAGCCCTCTTACTCATCCCTGCACAAGTTTGAAGACAGATGGATTGATTTGCATCTTTGCATGCATTGAAACCCTAAAGGTATTCCTTACTTTCCTTGTCATAATTGCTAAAAACCTAACTCTATTATGTGTGTGAGGTTGTGGTGGTTGCCCCAAGAGGCAGCTTCTCTCAAAACTAATCATCAGAGTCACGTTCTGAGCATCATTCCTACGAGTCTAATTCATTAGTCACAGAGATACGAGTAAGTTTCTTGTGGGGAACCCTAATCAGTTTAAATGACCAATAATCATAACCTGAACCTTGTGCTCATCATAGTCTTGAATATTTCAACGACGTGTCACATGCTTCACCTATTAGCTAGAGAAGGGATGTGAAGGCTTGGCATGAAGGCAAACCCTAAATCAGAATATCTTTCAATTTCTTTCAAACAAGAAACAAACTCTCTTTGCAAAAAAAAAAAAGTCAGGATCCCTCGTCCGCCCTAGGTAAATAATTTCCATGAATAATAAGTGCCATGACCACATAAAAATAAGTGATATAAGCACATGAAATACATAAGGGTAAAGTATTGAGAAAGGTTTCCTGTGCAGAGAGGTAATGAAACAACTCCACCGAGGTACTGACCAAGCTTGCTGGAAGTGGAGCAATGCTTGTGATTTCTTAAAGTGACTCCGTCAGGGTACTGTGCATGCTTGCTGGCAGCGGAACAACACCATAATATTATCTTAAAAAATATGGATATAATAAGCCCTCTGCCTAGTCCTCTACATCATCATCAACTCCTGGCATGCGTGAGTTTCTACATGGGCATTTACTGATTAACAAGAGCTAGCTAAGGCACAAAGGGAAGGCATATATGTAATGGTCAAAGTAGGGTAGGATATAGCCACAGTTCCTGTCTGATATCCCCTTGCATCACCATAAAGACTTAAAAAAGTGTAGGGACGTTGACAGAAATGCTAGATTCAACGATTTGTTCGCTAATTGTTGTAGCTACTACAATACCACCCAAAAATTTGGGTATATTCAAAATTTAGGGTCCTCCTCTGTTCACTCGTGCCATTAAGGCTCTGACCCGACCTTCATTTGGTTAATCTCCCCATGACCTTTTCCTGCAAAACTCGTCACTGCGCCCATTCATAATTGTGCCATGGTTTGGGGGTTTTGGCTACTACATAGGGAATTGAGATTTCCTCTGGGGATTCTAGGCTAGGTTGACCGTGGTATCCATCACCGATCTATGGGTGGGGCACTGAGCCTGGATGGGTAAGGCTTCAATTTGGCTTACCTTGTGTTGATCATGCCAGGGTTTGATAGAAACCCTAGGTTGTCCAAAGGCTAGTCCTTTTTCCTGTGTTAACCTAATTCACACTCCTCTACAGTTTCATTCCCATCGACATCATGTGACATCATAGTGAGATTTAATGCCTAGCCTATTCCCCTAAATTATTAGTAGATCCTACCCCTCAGCATGTGCATTAGGGCTTACATGAACTGCATGCCTATTTGTATCCCTGTAGCCCAATATGCATGTGATTAATAATCCATCCTTGCTTTGCTTTTAATCCCCACCCTCCAAACGCATGGTCCTATTTAGTTCAAGGAGACTCCTCTTTGAATGCATCGTCATCTTGTGGCATCATGAAGTATCAATATCCACTGCAATCAACAGATACGTGAAAACTCATGAGTTTTAAGCTGGTATCCAAACATAAGTGTGCTCAAACAATCAATTTAATTTGTAACATCTTAGTTTGGATAGTTAAATATTTATACTCCTCAAGTGAATTATTTTATTCGGTCATTTGTTTTTCCTCATCACTACCCAAAGCTAGCTTGTTTTTAAGCCACCACTTTCAGGAAATTGGTCAAAGATTCCATCAATATACATTGAACGATGTAAGAGTTTCATTAAGGATCCATTGACACGACACCATTAAGATACTTTATAAGATGGGGTTATAATTTTCCATGTGAGCTACACAAACTCTTCAAAGAAGTTTTTGACACATTGATACCCTCTCCAACACCCAACGATTCTTCGACATATGGCGTAGTTGGTGTTAAATATCGATAGAGGATTAATTCAATTGACTATAGACCATATTAGTGCACTCAAAAGCCTTATAATTTGCATGGCTAACCAACATAAAGCACAACACACTTCAAATAAATTCGTAAGGATGAAAATGATGAAGGAGATGAAAGGAATATGTTTGTTTTTGATTGACATCAAAGGTGTGTGTCAGAGAGGATGTTTCAAGCACAACCAAGGTATTAAGAGGCCGAGTGGGAAATTCACATTTAACACAGATAAAGGTGCCATGCACGATAGCTATTTCAACACGAACCATGGAAGAATTCCTTCAAATGAGCAATACTATTGAGGATGCAATGCAAAAGTGTATTGGGTACTACGTAGTAGTGTTGTAATCGAGCAGGCGAATTTAACGTTACATGTTATGCCCATTCCTCGAGTAGAGTTTGAACACAACAACACAGGCACACCAAGAAAAACACATTTACATATGCATTCAATAATGAGGAGGAACAATGTCTAATTTCTTTTTCAACATCACAAGGTGATGGGATATGCATGCGAACACACAACGTTTGGGTGATTACGTGCCTGTGGAGAAGGTAAAATCCTCTGCACCACACCACCGTTGGGGTGACCACTGTGTTTTAAAATCACATTTTTTTCAACTGATGCTACTGTGCATCAACGATATATGCTCTAATGCTTCCTGGTAACCGATAACCAACCTGACAATGATGGGTATGGAGGGACTTGAGAGACTCGAGTTCGTGGACCGATGTGCCACTGCCAAGATGACAATTTAATGTTCTTGACTTTCCAGATGCATCGACAGCTCTGTGAAGGTTGTGAGATAGTCACTCATCCATGAAGATGTAGAAAAGATGCTTATGAGCGGTCGTCAAGGCTGCACTGTTTTCTTAACCTTATTTGTTGATCGGTGGCATCTCATCTCTCCGAGTTCAACATTTTTGGATGAGAAAATAATGCCCAGAGGGAGATAAATGTTTTTCCATGGTTCAGTAGGGGATGTTAGAAGGCACTATGCAATCAAGTAATGCAGTCATAATTATTTTTCAATAGTGATAAGTGCGACCCAGCCCCAAATGTGATTGTGTGACCTCCTTTCAATTCGCAAACCTCCACAGGCCGCGAATTCGCAAGCCTGAGATACGAATATAAGGTGAAACCTTTTGGGAACTGCGACTATGCGACTTCCATAGGTCGCTATCCTCACCCAGGTCGCCAAGTCGCACTCCTCAAACATAGGTAGAAACGTTGAGCTGCAACCTTGCGACTTCCGCAAGTCGCAACCTCCTTTCAATTCGCAACCTCTCAAAACTTCTCTGAGGTCTCACATCATATTCTTATACTAGTTCATAAAAGAATGTAGAATTGGCTTTATAATCCCTACTCCTCATCATCACTATTGTAACACACCCTTGTTTGATAGTGAAATTCAAGGCAATGAAGTGTAATTCTCATTTATTAAAGGTCAGAGGAAGGGTCTACATACGATGGATATCAAAGGGACATTTCACCAAAATGTCTAGCATTAATGACATTGTGCATAACATACGAATTGAGAAATAATGCATTGTTGTCACGGGATCTCAGCATCATAAGTATTGGAAAGGAATATTAAGCTAAATCAAACTATATGTTTTCGGTCATGTGGGACATGATTAATAACCTCATGTGTTTCTACAGTTATAATGAAAGTAGTGAACTGTGGAATTCTCTTGAACAATGTGGCACCATGTATACACCCAGTAATGCATGCAGATGAATGTTGACTAACATTTCAAGTCCTCTCCCCATTACATGATTAAATGAGGCCAGTATGAGCATGCACGAGTTGTACATATGTTCTTATGCAGAAAAGGACTACATAGGGCTCCAAATTGATTTTAACTTTTCATAAATGTGTTATGTTTCTAATGTTTTATTCTAAACACATATACATATATGGCTAATTGAATTTGTTTTCTTGGAGGTAGCATGAGGAAGCTATAGTGTTTACATAAGTGAATAAAGTTGTTGTCTTCCTCCAGAAGCTCCACAACTCGAAAAATCATGTCATGTGGATGCTCAGAGGACTGAACATCACTGGCCCAATAATCAACTCATGCAAATTCCCTTGGCACTACAATGGAATTGGTAGCAGGTATAAGCTATTGGTCCGCATGGAAAAAGCTAGGGTTGTCCTCTGGCAAGCAAGGCGGCTCCTTGCAAGACTCGAAAAAAACTTACTATAAGCTCAAAGGCACGTCTGACACCCACTAATGTGCATGGGACTAATGCACAGAAAAACACATCGTGTTTTATAAGGCCTGAGCTCTCCAAAATGAAGTGTAATAAAAAACCCTAGGTCGCGACTTCGTAGGTCACCGACCTCCTCAACTCGTAGGTCACAAATATCCTCATGTCACAGATGACCTCAGGTTGTAGGTCATAAATAGCCTCAGGTCGCAAATGGTCCTAGATAGAAGCCAACCCAATGGCCGAGGAGAGAAAGAGTGAAGGGTAAATGAAGAGTCACTTCGGCCTATATGTATGACTTTAGGAAATAAGCTAATGGACTTTTAGCACTTGAGTCTAGGTGAGGACAAGATGGTGAATTCGTGCTTGAGAGCTAAAGGGACTCAGCTCTTCATATCAAGAAGAAGGAGCAGACATAGCAAGGCTATGGTTTTGGTATCATGCATTGAGATGAATAGGCCATGTTCCACTATTTGGTTTTGACGAGTTGTAAAATATGTATTTGAAGTTGTAGCAACATTAATAATAGATTCTCTTTTTTTGGCACTGATTAACATGTTGTCTTCTGGTGGTAGTACTAGATGTATAATATTTCACTATGTCTGTACATGTGCTTTCATACATGCAATTGGTTATGGATTGATTCATAGTGGTTGTATGTATGTTTTTCTTTCAAATCGGTGTTTACTTGTTTCTTTCCATGCCAATGATCTATTGTGAACGATTTTGTAGTTAAATTCTGATATGTTCTCTTTCATGTACGTTTGATTGGGTTTTGGTTGACCAATACCTCTCATTGTGTACCCTCTTTTATTTTTTCTTAGACTTGCTTATATCTTTGTCTATGGTTCATCAATATTGGGTTTCTTTTGCTTCACTGGTTGGTCATTTTACACATGTCTTTGCTTCGTCACCTTCCCATCTGACAACCAAGCTTAGAAACACTTATGGCAGCACTCGAGCCCACATACCGGATGGGGCTCCTATCCCAAACAGTGTGAGGTCTAATTGGGACCTTTCACCGGGGAGACCCCCTAGTTGTTGGCGGTACAATATTTCTCGTTAACAAGACTATATTATATTTCTTCCTCTCAAAAATAGAAATAAATAATAACCTAACAAAAGGAATAAGATAATGTAGCTAGAATTTAAGTGATAAATTAGTAAGAGTTAGAATTGAATATATGAATTGATATTTCTTCCTCTGAAAGAACTAGATAAATGATAACCCAAACAATAACCTAATTTAGCTAGAATTTAAGTGATAACTAGGTAAGTTCTTGATCAACCATTTTATTTTAATTTACATTCTAGATTTTAGGCAATTTATATAAAAGTTAAAAGAAATATATATATATATATATATATATATATATATATATATATATATATATATATATATATATATATATATATATATATATATATATATATATATATTATTTAATTGAGTTTTTAAGAGTTTGAAAAGTTATTATGTTAATAGGTTTGTATGTTTTGAAATTGGGTTTTTTAAATTTTAATTTAACTATCAATTACTAATAATTATTAAGTGGATGGTAGAGATTTAATTTTAACATGATATTCTAGAATAATTTTAATAGTTACATATAAAATAAATTGATTAATTAAAAGATGTCATATGGACAAGTGTGAGATATAAAATAAATTATGTTTTTTTTAGCATGCCCTATTATCAAGTCATGATATTGGCTTATTGTATTGTAACAAATTAAAAATATGCAAAGTAAAGTAGGGATGAATCTTAGTGAATACCAATCTTCTTGTATATTTTTTAAATATATATATATATATTTAATCAATATATGTATTAATAGTATAATATAAAATTTGATAATACAAGATGATGTTTATTATGAATTGATCCTAGTTTATATATTTAAAAATTAATTGATTTAAAATAATATTTAATATATTATTAAATTTTTTATATGTTAAATTAAATTATTAATAAATTATAAATAAATTATTTTTTTTAAATAATATTTTATTAACTATTATGTAAACTTAATTATAACTTTATTTTTTTAAGCTTACACCAAAAACACCATGTGAATACTTGTTTGGGTTAGAAAAAAAACAACTCTGGCATATCCATGTGTGACTACAGCTTCAGCAACAAGGGTTTTTCTTTAGCTGTTTTTAGTCTTTTAATGTTTTTTCCCAATTTAGTCAAAATTCGAACTTCTGTATGTGCAAATTTTACGCAACCTTATTTAATCATTTTATTCTCTAACTTCAATTTTAAGGGATGTTAACGAGTCGGTTCCGTTCATCGGAGAAATTACACTACCTAATGACATCTCCTATAGATAACGAGTTGATTATATATCCTCTGATTTGCTAATTGGGAGGGGGAACCAAACTAGGTCAATACCTGGTATTTATTTCTTCCTAACTACTTAACTGCATGAATTCAATTAAAAACACATATATATTATAAAATTTATATACTATAGGCAACTCTCAAGTAAACATTCCCACAACTGATAACTTAGTAAGAGTTAGAATTTACTATATAAAATGATATTTCTTCCTCTCAAAAAGCTAGATAAATGATAACCTAAAGAATAACCTATTGTAGCTATAATTTAAGTGATAACTCACTAAGTTTTTGGTCTTCAATATTTTATTTTAATTTACTTTCTAAGTTGGAATTTATATAAAAGTTTAAAATTAAAAAAAAAAAAAAAAAAAAAAAAAAAAAATTATTTAATTTAGTTTTTAAGAGTTGGAAAAGTTATTACCTTAATAGTTTTGTATATAAGTTGAAAAATTATTATATTAATAGGTTTGTATGTTTTGAAATAGGATTTTAAAAATTTTAATTTAATTATCAATAACTAATAACTATTAAGTGGATGGTAGGGATTTAATTTTAACATAATATTCTAGAACAATTTTAACAAGTGATATTTATCTCAAAAATAACTTTTTTTTTTAATTAAATTGATTAATTAAAAAATATCATATGAACAATTATCTCATATAAAATAAATTAATATTTTTTTTTAACATGCCGTATTGACAAAGTCATGATATTGGCTTATAATATTATAACAAAATTACAAATTAAGAATATATCAAATAAAATAAGGATAACTCTTAGTAAATACAAATCTTGTTTTATATATATTTAGATATATATATTTAACCAATATATTTATTATTATTATAATATAAAATTTAATAATACAAGATAGATGCTTAATATTATGAATTGATTTTAGTTTATATATTTAAAAAGTTATTATTATGAATTGATTGTAGTTTATATATTTAAAAAGTAATTAATTTAAATTATATTTAATATATTATTAGATTTTTTATATGTTAAATTAAATTATTAATCATTTATAAATATATTAATATTTTTTTTAAATAATGTTTGATTAACTATTATGTAAACTGAATTATAATTTTATTTTTCTTAAAGCTTAAATGAAAAACACAGCGTGAATACTTTTTGGTTGAAAAAACAAAAAACGAAAAAACAACCATCCATATCCAAATTTATTATTCGCTAATCTTTTTTCTTTATATCAAATTGCGAATCTAATATTCCCCATAATTTTGGCATGTTGATTTGCGAAGAGATCGTTGCAAAGAGACTAGATGTTCACATTTTGAGAATTTTAAGAAACCCATTTTCGGAATTTAAAAACATGAACATGCGTTGAACTAAAATAATGGTCGTCTCGCCTTAACATTAGTTGAACTAAACTAATGGTGGTCATCGTGTTTTTCGAACTGACATTAGTTGAAGTTAACTCACGGTCATCTTGTTTTTCCAACGCCAACGCTCAATAATTTTAATTTGCCTCCGTACTTGTACCTCCGTACTTCTCACCGTATATTCATTTCTTCTCGTGGTTGCCTCACAGATTATCTGTGTTCATCTGGATTTGTACACGATGGCCGACAGATTAGAAAACGCGAGGGATGACGAGTACGAACCAGGGAAAAATTTCTATGCTGATGGCGATGACGACTTTGATGGTCTCTATGCAAATATTCCAATCTCCATGCACACTAGTAATAATAACCCTCCCCCACCTCCTGCAGTGTCCACCCATGAAATCCAACCGCTTGCTCAGCTGATGCCAAGAGAAGAAGAAGACCGAAAAATCAAAGAGTTCATTAGAAGATCAGAGATGGATTGGAAAAGGCAAAGCACCTGCATCTTTCTTTGATTTCGTTCTTATTATTTTAATTTATTTTCACAGATATTTTATTATTACTGTTATTATTCTTACAGATATTATTATTCTAGAACAGGAGCCTGATATGTTATTATTCTTACAGATATTTGAGAACAGGAGTGCAAGGACAAAGACGGCAAGGGCGAGGGCGAGGGCGAGGGCGAGGGCGAGGAAGAGGTGTAAATTATAAGGAAGCAGACATAGTTCACAAACAACCTTCGGCTGGATACGTTTGTCATAGATGTGGGGCAGCTGGTATAACAACAGAAGCTTCATTGATATTATCACAAATATTGTATTTATTTTTATTATTATTGTTATTATTTAATTGTATTTATTTTTATTATTATTTAATTTTAATTTTAAGTTTATGACTAAATTAGATATCAAATTGCTGTATGAATTTTTTTTATAACAAAATAATATTTTTGTAAAATTGGTTAATTTGCTAGTGAAATAGGTTTGTAGATTTTAGAATATTTTAGAAATTTAGTAAATAAAAACTTTTAATTTTTTATTTTCAAAATATTCCAAAATCTATAATATAATTATTTTCTTTTATTTTTTTAAGAATTATACTAACCATATAAACATGTACTTAAAAGCTATAGTTTTCTCTTGCAACGGAACAACACTATATTTATGATTGTCCAAGCAATGGGGACCTTGCATTTGACAAATTTAACAAATGGAACAAATGGGAAAGGGAAAAGAAAGTTGTTCTTCTGAAAAAGGCTTTTGTAAGCCAACTTGATGAGTAAGTGATCAGAATTAATAGCAAGCTTTATTTATCTCTTAATGAAATTTGGTTGAATCATGTAATGAGATGATTTAATATAATAAAATAAATGAATCAATGACAGCAATTTCTTTCTAATTTTTTTTAGTTTGTGAAGTGTTATGTTTCATTAATATAAAAAACTTTGCAGTTAAATTTGAACTTTTTTATGATAATGTTTTTCAAATTCATAATTTAGTTATAGTTTTTTTTATAAATATAGATAAAAATCACACTAAATTGAAAAAAGGAGTTGCAGCTCACAGGTGAGTACTGCACCTGGAGACGGCACTCAAACAGAGAGAACACTTTGAGTTTACTCTACATTCATGAATGAGAAATTACATCATTAAGTACAACACTAGGAATTAGGAAGTTGCAAACAAACTCCTAAATTATAGGAACTAATCCTAAACTAAGGAGATACGTTACAACTTGTGTAACCATTTCTCCATTAATATAAAATAATATTAATTATTTTCAACTCCCCCCATTTCTCCATTAATATAAAATAATATTAATTATTTTCAACTCCCCCCCTTAATGGAGAAAGGATTATCCTGAACTCCTAGCATCCTTCTAAACAATTCAAACTTTACACGCCCAAGAGGCTTAGTAAATATATCAGCCATATTGTCACACGTTTTACAATATTCAACAAATATCTCTTTTGACTGTAGTTTCTCTCGAACAAAATGGAACTGAGTATCGATGTGCTTGGTATTTTTATGAAAGATTGGATTGTATGCAAGCTTGATGGTACTCTGGTTGTCAGTTTTGATAATAGTTGATTCTTTCTGTTCTTCTCCTGCATCGTTGAGAAGTCTTCTCAACCAGATAGCTTCACATGTGGTTGCACACAATGCTTGGTACTCAGCTTCACATGAAGATAAGGCTACAGTACTTTGCTTTTTGCTGCTCCATGCTATGACCCCGGATCCAATGCTGAAAGCGTAACCTGTGATAGACCTTCGATCATCCAAGTTACCTGCCCAATCTGAATCTGAAAAACCTGCTAGAGTAACATCAGAAGTGTCATTGTACAAAATGCCATAATTACTAGTACCACTAAGATGCCTCAACACACTTTTTGCTGAGACCCAGTGACTTTCGAGTGGTTTTGACATGAACTGGCTCAACGTACTAACAGAGTATGCCAAATCTGGTCTAGTCGTAGTAAGATATATCAAACTGCCAACTAGCTGTCTATACATAGTGGCATCCACCACTTTAGTACCATCATCACTTCTCAACTTTAAGTTTTGTTGCAATGGTGTTGCCGCTGATCTACACTGCTCCATTCTGAACTTTTCCAGCAAGCTTTTGGCATACTTCCCTTGAGTAAGAAAATTTTGTCTAGAATCTCTCCATACTTCCAATCCCAAACAGTAATGGAGATTTCCGAGATCTTTCATCTCAAATACTTGTGACATCTGCTGTTTGATTTCTTTGATCAGATTGTTAGCATCCCCTGTTATGATCATATCATCTACATACAAAGAAATCAAAATAATTTGCCTCTGTTTATTAAACTTGGTATACAGATTTGGATCATTCAAGCTCCTATGAAAGCCATGTTGTACAAAAAATGAGTCAATCTTCTCATAACACGACCTGGGTGCTTGTTTTAAACCATAAAGTGCCTTTTTCAATTTACAAACAAGATGTTCCTACCCCTTTTTCACAAAGCCTTCAGGCTGAACTAAATAAATTTCTTCTTTCAAGTCACCATTCAAAAATGCAGACTTAACATCTAGCTGGTGTAGCTGCCATTTATGTTTTGTTGCTAAGGAAATTAGCATTCTAATGGTGTTTAATTTGGCTACAGGAGCAAAGGTGTCATCAAAATCTATTCCCTCTTGCTGTGAGTAACCCTTTGCTACCAGTCTAGCTTTAAGTTTTTCTATATTCCCATCTGCATTTATTTTAGGTTTGTACAGCCATTTGCATCCTATGGGGGTTTTACCATCAGGCAATTCAACCAGATCCGAAGTATGGTTTTTATTAATTGATTCAATTTCCTCATGCATTGCAGCCCTCCATGCATCAGATTGACATGCTTCTTCATAATTTGCAGGTTCTACAATGTTTAAAATGTTTGTCATTAATGCATAGTATTTCAATTTGGATGGTAATTGAGTCTTCCTACTTGATCTCCTTGGTAGGGGACTTACCTCAAATCTATCTATTTCAGCCTTCTCCGGGCTTGCATCATTGATTACATTACCTGTTACTTCTTCTTCTTGTTTCTGCTCTTGTTCTTCATCATCCTCACTGTTTTTTTCCATTAGCAATGGAATGTGCCAATCATTATTACAGTCATCCTTTCCTTCTTCAACATGTTCATGAAATATGACATCTCTGCTTGCAAACACCTTATGAGTCACAGGATTAAATAACTTATATTCTTTGAACTCAGTGCCATATCCAACAAAGGTACATTTCAGGGCTTTAGGATCTAACTTCTTCCTATTTGCCTTTGGTATATGAGCGTAAGCTTTTGACCCAAATATTCTTAAGTGACTCACTGCTGGTTTGAATCCAAATAATTCTTCAAAAGGGGTTTTGAAGCCTAAACATTTAGTAGGACTCATATTTTTTAAGTAGACAGCAGTGTTAATAGCTTCTGCCCAAAAAACATTTGATAGACCCTTACCTTGAAGCATGCTCCTTGCGCACTCCACAAGATTTTTGTTCTTTCGCTCTGCCACTCCATTCTGCTATGGTGTGTGAGGCACTATAAACTGTTGAAAAATCCCATGCTGCTTGCAAAAATTCATGAACTCTCCCAGCTTATATTCTCCCCCTTGATCTGAGCGGAGAATTTTTATTCTTTTTCCTGTCTGGTTTTCTACCATAGATTTAAACTCTTTAAAATACTGAAAGGTCTGACTCTTTTTACTTAGAAATTATATCCATGAGAACCTAGTGCAATCATCTGTAAATAAGAGAAAGTAATATGCACCTCCTAGTGACCTAGTCTGCATAGGTCCGCATATGTCTGTATGCACCAGTTCTAAAATATCTCTTTCCTTTCTATTAACATGCAAAGGGAACTCTTCTCTATGCATTTTCCCTAATGCACATCCATCACAATCCAACTGAACATTATGGAAAACTGGGAGTCCATCGACCATACCTTTTCTCTGAAGTAGGATGAGGTCTTGCAGATTAAGGTAGCCGAATCTCTGGTGCCAGAGATTTTCTGTTGTCGATCCAGTTGCGACCATGGCTTGCTGTGGCATACTTTTCACATCTAGTCTATATAGGCTCCCCACGCGCACTCCTGTTGCAACTGTTTCCATCTGGCTATCCTTTATGACATAGTTAGTCTTAAAGAATTGAACTTGCATGTCCTAATCAGTGATCATAGATACAGAGACCAAATTTTTCTTAATTCCGGGCACATACAATACATTTTTAAGGTGTCTAATGTCACCGTTAGGTAACTTTACCGGAATATGGCCGTATCCTTTGATCTCATATCCGCTATCATCTCCTAAATAGATTTTCGACCCACATGAAGTTTCTTCAAGACATTCAAACCATTCCTTCTTACTTTTCATATGTGAGGATGCACCAGAATCAACATACCATATGTCGTCATCATCTCCCTTTGAAGCTGAAAGGGCACAATCAGCTGTAAATAGTCAAAGTTCATGGCTATGGTTTTCATCTTCCTCAACAAAGTATCCTTTGTGCTTTCTCAGTTTATTTCTTGCTTCGTCTGCCTGTCTCTTATAACATTCTTTAATCTGATGACCAGGTTTTCCACAGTAAAAACATTTCTTGCTGGGAAAATTATTAGCAGACATACCTTTAAACGAACTCTTTTGAAACGTGTTGGCTCCTTTCTGCTGTTGTGGTTGCTGTTGATGCTGTGGCTGCTTCCCTCTATACTGTCGCCTTTTGGCCATCAGAGCAAGATCATTGCTCTGTGTTTTCAAATTTTGTCGTCACTTTTCTTCTTGTAGCAGAATCCCTGTCAGCTCTTCAAACGTAGGGGCTTTCTCCCTCGCTGCCAGTCCAGTGATGAACATCTGATATTCATCTATCATTCCGTTCAATGTGATCGTGACCAGATCTGAATCAGAAACTTTCTCTCTGATATCTCCCAATCTGTCCTTCAGGTCTTTGACTCTAGCAATGAATCCAGCAGTGGACTCATTCTCCTCCATCTTCATTGCAAATAGCTTGCCTTTGAGTGACAAGACACGGTTTGTATTCTGTGTCTGGTATAGGTTCTTGATCGTCATCCAAATGTGAGTGGACGATTTACAGTCTCTAATATGCGGGATAATATTGTCCTTGACAGACATCTTCAGTATGACCTTTGCTTTGGTATCCCTTTTATCCCAGTCTTGTTCTTGTGCAGCTGCTCCTGGTCTCAACTCATTTCTTATAATGATCAACCATGCATTTGTGCTTTCAAGTAATGTCTGTATCTTGAATTTCCAGTTGGTGAAATTAAATCCATCGAGTTTTCCAGACTTGTGGAGATACGATTCTATACTGTTATTCATATTGGACTGATAAACTTTCTGATCCTCTGATGAATAATTCTACCCAACTGAACAATTGCAGGATACTAAAAAAATCACCACATACCAGATCTTGACCACTGTCTTGCTGAGAAAAAAAAAATTCCGTACCTTCAACATGCCACCAACAGGCAATCTGATCTGCCTCCTCAGAGCGAATCAAAAACTTCACTGCGCCACCACCGAGCAAGTCTGATTTGCTGCCACCGAGAAAATCAGGAACTTCAATGCGCCACCACCGGGCAAGTCCGATCTGCCACCACCGGGCGAATTTGGAACTTCAATGCGCCACCACCGGGCAAGTCCGATCTGCCACCACCGGGCAAATTCGGAACTTCAATGCACCACCACCGGGCAAGTCCGATCTGCCACCACCGGGCGAATTCGAAACTTCAATATGCCACCACCGGGCAAGTCCGATCTGCCACCACCGGGCGAATTCAGAACTTCAATGTGCCACCACCGAGCAGGGTTGATCTGCAAAAAATTTGCAGATTTTCCCAGAGAGAAAGAGGCTGACACTTTTTCGATGCGAAAAATCCGCGCCCAAATCAAAATGCACGTGTCTCCCAATTCTGGCTCGACTTTTGCGTGTACTTCCGCGCCAATAGCGTATTTTGGCGCGCTGGCGCGCTTATCTCCCTCAAACCTGCGCCAAAGGCGCGACTGTTCGCGAAAAAACCACGCCAATCCTTTCTCCCGCTCAGAGATGATCAGTCATCTGAGGCCTGTGTTTTAGGTGTTACTACAGTCCACCTGATTCTGCAAAAGATTCTATATACTCACAGCCACTATAGTTCTGTAATCAATGATGCTAAAAAAAATAAAGTAAATAAGGCTCTCCCTACTCTGTGCTTTGATACCAAGATAAAAATCACACTGAATTGAAAAAAAGAGTTGCAGCTCATAGGTGAGCACTACACCTGGAGACTGCACTCAAACAGAGAGAACACTCTGAGTTTACTCTACATTCATGAATGAGAAATTACATCATTAAGTACAACACTAGGAATTAGGAAGTTGCAAACAAACTCCTAAATTATAGGAACTAATCCTAAACTAAGGAGATACGTTACAACTTGTGTAACCATTTCTCCATTAATATAAAATAATATTAATTATTTTCAACTAATATATATCTTCTTCATTTTGGGATGTTTTTTTTTTATATATATTAGAGTTAGTTTATCTTTTTAGGATAAGGTTTATTCTGGCAACACCAACTCTCTCTTAACATTATTTTTTTTTAAAGAGTTTCCAACTATCAATCTTCATACCATGGAATGACTTCAAAATACAGTCCAACACCATCTATTGTATGCAGTGTAGACATATTACAATTAATTTATTATTTTTTAATACATAAAATGAATTTTTCATCAAATTCATAGATATCAAACTCATACATATATTCTCTTGTTATTCAAAATATGTTTTTGAATACATTAATAAATTTGACTTCTTGAAAAACTTTGATTTTATCTATTAATTAAAATATATTTACCAAAACATTGTATCCCAAATTACTTAAGATTTTAATTTTTTGTTATTTTATTTATTATTTGACATAAAATTACTAGTTTTTTTCTTCAAATTTTAAATATAATTCTAGTTTTTGTTGATGTTTAAATAGCTTTTACTATTTAGAAAAAAAAACATTTGACCTTTACATAAATTTATTATTTATCTAAATTAAATTTAGTCCTAATAAAAAACAAACCCTTTACATAAATTATTTATAACTCAAACAAATCCCTATCAGAGAACAATTCATACTACATTATTTTTTTTAATTGATATTAGCTAACTCACATCATTAAACTAGAAATGTTTACTGGTTAACCTCATCATTGAATTAGATATTCATTTTTGGTATATCATTTTTAAATATTTAACCTAAATAATTTGACTTGAAGTTGCCACCCTGTGCTTTTGCAGAAAGGCATTGGAGAGGGCCATCAAATGCATCCCCACATTACAAAGCAGTCCAGAAGTTAAACCTGCATCCACACCCACTGTTATACCGGCTCCTAATTCTGTTAAAGTTGCGTATGTTCAGCGAGGAAGGAAGTTTGAAGAGACTAAACAGCAAAACGGAAGTACACATGAGATCGACAAAAGCGTATCAGCGGGTACTTATATTTAGGAAGGACCTCCATTATTTCTCCCAATATAATTTAAAATTCATTCCAAAAAATTTAGCATGTGAATCCCCCTAATGACGTAA
This sequence comes from Pinus albicaulis, assembly GCA_034641835.2. Taxonomy (NCBI): domain Eukaryota; kingdom Viridiplantae; phylum Streptophyta; class Pinopsida; order Pinales; family Pinaceae; genus Pinus; species Pinus albicaulis. The sequence goes on along the minus strand of CM076578.1, from coordinate 1,600,093,102 downwards.
CACTTATACAGGCAGCGGGCAGATGGGTTTTATTCGTAACAAACCATATCCGAGCTACGTGTGTCACCGCTGCCTCAAACCAGGTTTGCTATCTCTACCAACTTGCTAATCAGTGTAGCGCAGACAAGACCTAACGAATTTGTCCGGGGTGTATAAAGTTAATTACTTATTCGAAATAGGGTTTTTATAATTTCAATTCTTTAAAATATATTCTCAATTATAAAATATGACTTAGATGAAATAAGAGTTACTAATTTCTCTGAATATTTAAATTTAGATGAAATCAAGGGTTATCAAATTTTCTGCATATATTTAAATTAAAAGATATGGACAGATATGAGCCAGATCAATTCTTTAACTTCACTTATCTTAGGATTCCAAAATATTTTAGAAATATACAGTAGAATTAAGAATGCACCATTTTTTACAAATTCTAATTCTCTACCACCCTGTATAATTTATTTTTATAACAATCGAACACCCTGTATCATTAAATTTATATGACTGTAATAGTGATAAACTCTAAATTCTGGTATATATTTATGTTATTTTCTTCACAGATGACCACTATATTAAGGATTGTCCCACTAATGGTGATCCTGCCTACGACAATTATGCTGGACCTCCTGCAAAGCGCGTTCACATGCGGCCATTCGTCCCATATCTGAACTATCGAGTAGCACCGTCTGTGGTTCCCAACACCCTCTGTTTAAACTACAATATAGCCCAGGGTTATCCCAATCTGCACAAGGGTTTCCGCCCCTTCAACTCAATTCCTGCCCAGGGCTGCAAGTGAGAGGAAATTCTTCCATCAACAATAACGGTTACATATGGCAAGAACCCAACATACTTACAATTCTGGAATCCCTTACAGAGCAGATTACTTCTGGGATTCCTTTTCATGTACTCTCACATCTGTTTTGTTTTTGTCAAGAAATTTATGAGTTGATATCAGAGGTTGAATAAACCCTAAATTTGATGTCCAGTATGGACTGATATTTAAAATGGGAATTTCCATGGATCTCACTTTGAGAGAATGCCAAAATGATTCAATTTGAGAAATGGTTCAATGATATGCATATTTTTATTTTATTTTTATATTTTAATATTTCAAATCTAGCCGGGGTGAAAGGGTATATAAGTGGGCAGTTGGGCAGGTCAATTGTAATGGCTATGGATGCCAGATGCCAGAAACCTATGAAATTTTTGAAAGAATATGAATGATTATTATATTTTATTAATTTGGTTTAATTGTGACCGCATTAAATATTATTGATATTGTTATATTGTTGGTTTAATTCTGAATCATTAAATATTATTTTGATTCATATATTGTTTTTATATTAGCGCTCTTTTCAGGGATTAATTGGATATTGTTTTCACCTACTTTACTTTACTTGGAGTGTGATGCCTTGCCCTCCAGTCCCTATAGGACCTTCGTAACTCAGCTCAAGTCTATCTCTGGTAACCTATTTAGCCCTCACAATGGTTTTTATGGTTTTTATTCTCTGTCCCCATTTATCTGTTTAGGACTCACTCTGGTTCTTACTCTCGGTCTCCATGCCATGTGCTATGGCTAGAAATTCCAAATTCATTTGTTTAATTCTTACAACTGCCCAGATTAATACATTTTTGTTTTACACTTATAGTGATTAACTGAATTTTGTTTTACACTTAATTTAGTGTGATGCAGCGTCCACAACTTTTGTAAGTCAACTAAAGCCTCTGTTTTTAGTTATCTGTTTAGCCCTCCATCTGGTTTTTACACTCCCTCTAGTTCTCATCTGTTTTTAGTTACCTCTCTAGCCCTGTCCGGATACCTGTTTACCCCTCTCACTATTTAGGGTTAGTATGCCCTGTGCTATGGTTACTTGGTAGCATTTGAACGAAAGGGATATGGGTTTCCTATTCGTTGGCGGATAGATAACTGAGTTAGGTCCTTGAGGATACGCCTGTGGGTCTAGTTAGGTCAACTTATCTTTTTAAATAGGCTATGCCCACAACTTTATCTGCAGAAAATTCATAAGATTATTTTATTTATTTTACCAAATATAAATAATAATATGATATATCTGTATTGTTTTTATATTTTTTTATAAAATAATTAAATCTGTTTAAAAATAAAATAGAATTCATATTTAAACCACGAATTTCTAAATTAAAATTATATTATCAATATTTTTTATAATAGTTATGATAAATATGAAATTAAATTGATTAATATTATTATCCTATTTTTATTTCATATTTTTATATGATAGATGTAATATTAAATTATAATTTTATAAGCTTTAAAAATCTCAAAAGAAAAAGAGAAATATATTATTTTAAAATTATAGCTATTACATTTAATTAGAATTTTTGTAATATTTTAATATGTATATTTGTAAATATCATATTTTTTTTAAAAATTCAACCGCGTTAAGAAAGTCATTTATCTATGTATATTTCGTTTAATATAATTTTTATTTTGATATATTATTATTTTTATATTTTTTTGTGTTATTGCAGATTTATCTCTAGAAATGACTCTGGATTATATATTTAGATGTGTTATTGCAACCATACCCACATTATGTACTGAACAAAAAAACAGCAGCTTTGTTAGAAGAAAAAAAGCAAGTATATCTGAATCACTGCTTGTCGGGAAACAACACAGAGATGATCTATGGTCAATCTGACACACAGTGGAGAAAAAGAATGTATACCCAGCTAGAATTCATTACACATGAATCCCTGAAATCAAAAACAGAAAAATATGTGTAGATTTGTGTATAATAATTTGTGTGAAGAAAAGGGCCTTATGGACATCTTGGATTTCGGCCTGGTCCACCAAAGTAGAAGTAGTTTCCCCACTTGTTATTCTGTCCTCCTTGAATGTCATAGCACTCTGGACGGGTTGATAAAAGTCGTAGATTGGCAAGAGGTATCAAGCTGTTGTCCCAATCTACCACCTAAATATTCCTGAAATAACTGGCTCTAGAGGATCCTTCTTCTGCAAACTGCCCACTGCCCATCTGTGTGCTGGTGTGCATGCCTTCAGGCATTGTGTTCACAATCTCCCCATTGAACCATGTTGGCATGATCTGCTAGATGGCTGAAGAGAAAGGCAGGCCAGTACCCTACTAATTGTCCATCTCCAAATTCTAGCCACCAGTTCCCATGTTTTGGATCCTGATCAGTTCAATCCATATATGAGAAATCATTAGAATTAGCTCATAAACTTGCTTGAAACTTTCTACACAACTTCCTAAATAGTTACATTAAGCTAATTTGAGTGCCCAGTAGAATTTTTTTTCCAGTGGAATCATTCTCTCTAATTCTAACTAAGCCCAAGTGTGCCCAACAGTTAGTGACGGTCAATATAACAAGCTATGTAGTCATTACAACAATATTTCTCATTATTATTATATCACTGACAAGAAATTGAACATGAGTAGGGAACAACAATATTTATCATCATCATATCACTAGCAATAAATTGAACATGGGTAGGGAATATAACAACCATTCTATCCAAATCCAACCATTATAATATAACTAGCAAAAAATTGAACATGAGTGGAGAAGATAACAACCAAGACCAACCACCCAAAATAACCCAATTGACAACGAGATGAATGTTTCAGTGATGGTAATTGCAATTCAACAGATTTATGCTAGTGAGTGGATTCATAGTGGGGGGCTATTTTGTTGTTATGATCTGAGACTGGATAGCTACATCCTGGCAAACACAAAATCTTTACTAAAGAAATTATATAACAACATGATTAGATCTTCAAACCAGAAAAAAAAAACAACTGTTTACCTTCCAAACAAGCAAGCTGATATCAAACTAGCCACCATTATATTATGAGGTTGGTGATATGGCAGCTCCAATAGCGATCTCATTATTTGTTTGCACAAATCCTGAGCATAACAGGTTATAGCAACCAGCAGCTTGGTAAGCATCAGTCTGCAAACACCCCAAGAAAACATTAGGTCTCAATTTGGGATGCAACGTAGGACTGATCAAATGTGAAACTTTGCTGCACTAACCATCCAATAAGTGAAAAACCGGGGATACGAATCTCCATAGAGCTCCGGGCTGACCTGCAAAATTTGATAGTTTACACATTAGATTTAGCCTCAGAGCTGCCTTAGATATGGGGAACAAAAATATTGCAATGAGAAGAATTGCAATTCATACTTGCCACCCAGCTTCAATGGTGTTAATATGACTGTCAAAGGTACCAAAGACGACCCACATCTGTGACAGACTGAACTCGGAAGGCTTCTGTATATGAGGCGTCCATACATTCAGATTGGCTTTTGCACCATAGTACTGGTCCCCCGTCACGTATCCTAGTGAATACTGCATAGAGAAAATCTCAAACCATTAGAAATACAGCTAATTTTATCCTGCTAAAGATAGCAGAGGGCTATGAATTGAAATTTCTGCAGGTGCCAATCTCAATGTTGTAACAGTAGTGAACTCTTACAGTTTAAAGATAATCAGATTACGACAGGAAATGAAATTTAAGTAGGGAACAGTTTACTTGTGTAGCAAACTTTTTAAATTTTTCTTATTGATTCATGGAGTGTTCAGGTATCCAGAACCCTAAAATTTGACTGATTGTTTGAAAATTTGAATAGATTCAGAATTGGGAATTGGGATTCAGAACTCTAAAATTTGAATCGATTCAGAATTGGGTACTTGGAAACATGTTCCACTGCACACAAACCTTGAATAAGACTTAATTGGATTAACACTTGGTTCATAATATTCTGATGATGCCTAAAATTTGAGAAAAGGATCTTTGAAATACTTAGACAAATTGATGAACTCAGACAACAACATACTTCATGGGTACCGTTATCGACTGTGTAGTGCTTCGTAGGATTCCAGGGAATAGACCGACGATGGGGTTTACGGCCAAATCTTTTCACAGAGCCAAATCTAATGACATCTTCTTCTTTCGTACAGCGAATGGGAACAGTCCCATTCGGACACTTCCCCTGTCGATGCCATGGCTGGAAATTCTTCAATGAAGATCCGGTTTTATAGCACTTGGGCCTTCTCATGGGAGGTCCCTGCATCACATTTATCCTCCACAGATCACTAAAACAGAACGAAATCCTGGCATAAATATCCATGGCAGCCATGAAAAGAGAATTGCAGTACTTACCTGAGGCAGGAGTCCTTTCAAACGAGGGTGATCGAATGCAGGTTGTTGATGAGCGAGCACGCAATCGATAATATCTCCATCTGGACTCTGTCAAATCCCAAAATCCAAAACGATCAGAAAACAAATTACACAAAACCAAACCAAACCACAATGTTGGGTATTGTTAGATTATCAATCCACATCCAGAACAAGGTTGCCAGTCATCAAAAGACCATGTAGCTCAATAATATATGACAGTGTGTTTAGCTCAGTGATATGGTCCAGGTTCGATTCTCCCTATTCTGTATCATTGGCATGTCTCTGTATCATCACTCTGTATCACTGGCCTGTCTCTGTATCATCACTGGTTATAGGATAAATTAACAAGAAGTTTTTCCACTTTTAAACAGATCACTTTACAGAATATCATGGAAAAAGTTATGGGTTCTTGTGTATTCTTCTATACCTCAACAATCCCCAAACTAACATGATCACCTTCTATTCCTTAACAATCTCCAAACCAACATGATCAAATTAGATAAACCACATTAGAAATGAATACCATGAAAATCATAAGTTCTTGATACTGGTGCATTCTTCTATAACTTAACAATACCCAAACCAACATGATCACATTACAGATAAATACCATAAGAGAAATCACGGGTTCTTGATTCTGAGGGCATTCTTCTATACTTGACAATCCCCAAACCAACATGTACCAGTGATTTCCATACCAGTAGTTGCATGGCAGTTTCTATGACTGGCAACCTTGTTTCAATTATGGATTAATATTGATATAGAAATTTTCCAAACGCCATTGCAGATGCAGAAACAGATGCAGCAACGTGCCTGTATAGTCTTTAAGGCCGGCTTGTTCAATCTCTTGAGATGTTTTCCTATTCTCTTCAATTTAATATCTGTAACATTGAAATTGAGAACCAATGGCTCCTCCCCCAGAGCACCAGCGGCAGGAGGCAGAGGAAGAAGCAGGAGGAAGCAAACAAGGCAGATGAGAACAGAAAGTCTCATCCAAGAACAAGGGACAAACGTATGGAATGTTGCCGACGATCTTGGCATCTGTGGGAGCGACTCCATGGCTGGCGATTGATGAAAACCGAAGCCAATAATCCATCGGTTTTGTCCTCTTACAAATGATCTTATTCCTATTCCTATTCCAAACGGTTTGCACTGGAAGGCCTCCATGCTCAATTCTCACACCTCCATCATTACCACAGCTCTTCCTCCAATGTATTCTCCAATGTATTCTTCATGTCAGAAGCTCACAGTAGGGCACAGTCATAGAAGCTCTTAGAATACAACTATATATCTATTAAATTTGGGCATGGCCATGTGACCCTGCCTGGGATTCAAAAGGCAAAATCCCAGTGCCAGAGAATTCAATAGAAAATTCAATTCAATTCCTAACATTTTCCTTCAAACCAGCAACTGGGATCTTTTCTTTCTCACTTCCCTAGGCATGACCATGGCCCGACCTCTTTTCTATTATATCTACGGCAATGATGCCTCCCACCTGGACATAAGTGTTGCAGAACCCACTAAGTTTCCAGCCTCCTCCGTCCTTAGGTAAGAAAAAACAAAAGGGCAGAATGTGGGCACTCTTTTTCACTCTTTATATACATTTATTTGAATCAGAGGAACCCGTTGGCCCACTGTGCAGGGCGTGCACCAAAAGCTTCCGATGGCAGTACGTAATATAATGTATTTGTATTCCATTCTTTTTACTCCCAAATTTGAAATAGTGACTCTCCATGAATAGGCATCGAGTTCTTCACATGGCTTACCAGCCTTGGATTGTCTAGTCACTTTTTTGATGTGGAAAAGAATCAGGACCAGTTGCCCGTAGTCTAAAAAAGTAATAGATGGTTTAGAATTTGATAGAGATTTTGAAAAATTCTGGCAAAGATTTTATCAAAATCTTGTTTATAGTTGCTAAATTTCAGTATTTTGGGTGTCCTAAAAGTTTTTGATAGTGCTAAACTCATTTCCACTCTCAAAAATAGATTCCAAACACTGCAACTACCTCATTTTTTGAATTTTACAACCAAATTCTGATAAAAACCTGCCATCCAAACTATTCTGTTGCCTAAATAAACAACTTCGAACATATTTATATCCCCTAATCATGATGTCGGAAAGAGTTACAGATTGACTAATAGATTATTGTCGCTTTAATCACAAGTATTATTACACTTTGACTCATTTCTTATGGTCGCTTTAATCACAAATTCACTCACCTAGTCTAAATGTGCAGATTTACTCTATATTTTAAGTTATATGGTAAAAGTATTTTAAATTAAAAATGAGTTAAATAATTAATAATAAAGTGTTATGGGAAAACTTGGTAAATTTTGATATATTGGATGGTTTTATATATCAATGTTTTAAAGGTTTTCTTTTTAACCCATATAAAATCTATATGGTTCACTTGTTGAATTTTCAAGCTATCATAGTTCTTTCATATTTTAAAATTTTTGAATAGATTTAAGATTTTGAAAATTTATATAGATGGATTATAAATTTATAAATATATATATATTTTTAATTAGAAAAATAAATAAATTAAATTAAATAAATTATATAATATTTTGCAAGACAATAAATTGATGAATTCTAAAAAGGCAAGCCAGAAAAGAGGACAATAAATTGATGAATTCTTAAAAAAATCAATCGAACGGTTTCATGTGCTAATTCTTTTAGCATATAAGAACCGAGTATAAAATGCGTAACATGGGAGCAGCCATCTACAGAGCTTTATAAAATTATGAATTGTTTTATTCATTATAGCTATTTGCAGTTCAGGTTTAGGTATGCATAATTTTTTTTTATTAACATAAAAATTATAAATAAAATAAAATGTTAAAAAGTTAAATAAGTAAATTTAATATCTATGAAATTATTTTACAGTATTTTACATATACAAGAATTATTGAAAGTGCACATTTATCCAAATTTTGGCATATCTTATTTTTTAAGATACAATTGAATTATTGAAAGTGGGCATTTATCGGCATTCTTACATATTTTATATTTTACAATTATTGAGAATAATATTTATTTGAATATAAATTAATAAAATACATTGTATTTTTAAAAAGTTAAAAGAAATATTAATAAAATAGATTGTATTTTTAAAAAGTTAAATAAATATTATATTTTATTGAGAATAATATTTATTGGAATATAAATTAATAAAATAGATTGTATTTATAAAAAATTAAAACCTATGTATTTTTATTTTTATTTTTATTATTTTCAGGAAAAAAATTGTATAGTGTATATTATGTACTATACTAAAATGTTAGTTAACCATTTTTCAAGTACAAATATTTACATACATCATTCTTTTTCCATGATTCTTTCTGGAGGATAGTCTTCCATGTGTTCAAATGTTTAAACAAAAATTACAACAAAAATTTGCACTTCTGTAAAATGTAACATATGTCATGTTATGCATGTATAAACCATATATCTAAGTTTTGTGTGATAGCATAAGCATAAACAAACATTTAAAAATTATTTGAAATGTAGACCCAGCACCTTCTCACTTTTGTAAAATGTAACATATGTCATGTTATGCATGTATAAACCATATATCTAAGTTTTGTGTGATAGCATAAGGATAAACAAACATTTAAAAAGTATTTGAAATGTAGACCCAGCACCTTCTCAGTATCATATAGCACTTAGTGCATCTAGCAATATGTGCACTGCAAACCATTCTTTAACAGTCTATCCCTATGTTTCTTTGCAGTTCTTTTATTTCATCTATTTTCAAGAACAATGTTTAATCCCAGCAAAGAGAAGTAGGAAAAAATCTAATTAACAAGCTCAAGTGCAGTAAAGTGAGATTCAAAACTACAAAAAACCCTATTGTACGCTGGGAACTAAAAAATATTATCATTTGGGCGGTAAAATTATGTAGAAAAAAAGTATGAATTGGAAGATGAATGCTATGAAAACTTCATTTGATGAAGATGTAACCTAAAAACTCAAAAATCACCATTTGGGTTATTATAGAGAATATGCCAATTAACTCTAATTTGTTCAGCATTGCTTACCATGAATAGATAATTGATATGAGAAAGTTATTCACATTGACCGTGCAACAATGACTACAACAGACTACAAGAAGTCTAATTTGTTCAACATTGCTTACAATGAATAGATAATTGATATGAGAAAGTTATTCATATTGATCTTGCAACAATGACTACAACACTACAACAGACTACAACCGTTCCATATGATGAACAATGGCTACAACAGTGGCCATGGTGGCCATGTTGGAACAAATGATGTTTTATAGAACTAAGAATTTATGACGAACTAAATAACCAAATCAGAGTGCAGGCCTGAAGATGTTGGGAAGCAGTTTCATTCCTGGGGAGTTATATCTATTAGATTCATTCTTACACTATTCATCACTATTGGAAACAGCCAAAAGAAAATGCATAGGAATTGAAATTTGCCTTGGAAAATGCATAGTAACATTGAAATTTGCCTTGGAAAATGCATAGTAACTGAAACTTGCGTAGGAATTGAAATTTATGATCAAATTTTCTTTTAGTGAAATTTTCCATTTGCTTTGCTTTTTTGCGGGGCCTTGAAATATATCGAAGGAATTTTTTTGGTGATGCACTCCACAACTAAGTCACTGACCTGAACCTGTCACTAACATGAACTTTAAGCTCCAGTGACATGGCCCTTATGTTCCAGTAATGGCATGAAGAATTATACCACAAGTTTAAGAATTATACCAGTTCTGCATTGTGAGTCTACTAGCATAAATCAGTTGCAGTCGATGGTCATAAATTAGGAACTCCACAAATAAGGTAATGGTGGAATTGAGGCACAGGGAGAAGAGAGATTTGTATTTTAAAAAGGTTATTTCAAAGAGACTCTGCCAATTCAAATGCCATGCAGCTTGCCACGAAGGTGTGGGTTGCCAACGCAAATGCATGCAGCTTGCCACGAAGGTGTGGGCTGCCAACTCAATTGCATGCAGCTTGTCGCGAAGGTGTAGGCTGCCAACAAAAACTAAAAAACTCTTCAACAAATAGTGAGCTTGCATGCATCTGAGTTTTTCACTTTGGGAATGTCCCACACAATTATTCATTTAGACCTAAACATTAATTTCCTAAGTACCCTCTCATGTGAATATTTTGACTTGGGCAAGGTCCTGAATCCAAATATCAGGAGGCAGAGAACAATCTGAATTAAGTTAAGGAAATCAATGTTACACCTTACTTTCCCATTGTCATTTCCAATTATAGCCCCTGTAGCCCGCCCCATAAGGAACATCTACTGAACTTGATTGACTTCATCATGCCGTTGAAGACCTTGATTTTTATTCCGTCACCAACAAAAGTATTGTCTTTCCATGTGAGATTTGTAGGATTTCAGATATTATGTTTACCAAATGTGCTTAGGAGAAGATGTATAAATAAAAGCACATTTTTAGTAATGAAATGGTAATGAGGTGGTGATACAACTTGGTTACAGTAGAAATTTCAGTTAGGTTGACCTTCTTGTGAAAGCTAGATTTATTGCAAATGAAGAACTTTTATGGTAATTTATTGTGAATGAAGAAATTTTATGGTAATTTATTTTCTATAGTCTGCATATTTGGAAAATGTATTATGCAAAACAAAAATGGTAATCATCATATCATATTTGCTTTATCTATTTACTATTTTCCTCTATTTGAATGGTCTTTCTCATTGTTGAGAATGTCTTCTATAAGGTCATTATGTGAGTGTTGATATAAGGTTGGACAGGAAAAATGCAAAGGCATATGAGGTTGGATAGGAAAAATGTGAAGGCATTTCTTGGCACGTCAATCAAGTTGTGGCAAATTTGCAGAGACAACAAGTTGTAAATTCAACTTTGGATAAAATAACTTGGCCGGCTGAAATAACTTGGGGCAAGTGAAGTTTGCAATAAGAGGGAAAACTCAAAACCTTGGTTAAAAAAATTGTTAAAATAAATTATCAATGGTTAAAGAACAAAATTGAGCTATTTTTTTGGTCAAACAATGAATTAATCTCTGGTCAACGCATTAGCGATCGCTATAGTCCCTTCATTGCTGTAGGCAGGGACTAATAAGGCACATGTAAACATCTTGGATGTTCTTATAATACAACCCCATATTTTCTGGGTCATAATGCAACAAAGAATATTTTTTCCGTGCAGTTATTTTGTAGTCATTGATTATTTTTGCAATGGATTGTATCAGGCCAAAATTCAGGAGCTCAAGTGATGCAAATGAATTTTCATAGGATGAAAATACTACCAACATTCATTATTAAGCCAAGAACTTCTTGACATTCATTATTAACCCAAGAACTTCTTCAAACTCTGTTACAATAAAGAAAAAATTATTGTAACCATGAACAAAAAATAATATCTTTGTTTCACCCTCAGAGTCTGATCTCAATGTATAAAATAAAATTTCAAACCACGTCACTATATAATTATAACTAGAATATACCAAGATCCATTAAACCTTACAACTCTTCAATGCTAAATGCTAAAGCTTAACTTCTTCAAAATAAATTAATTCGTATGGATTTGACAACTAGTAATTAGCTCAACATTTTACCTCTTCTATTCAATTGAACCTAATATTAATTTTTGGAACACCAAAATGATACTTGACCCTCTAATTTCTGGGTTTTTGTTTATATCTGCAATTACAAACACAATATATATAATCTCAATGTTTATATATTCACACATTTCTTGCAAAGGAGTTTGTTCAATATTAGGAATTGAAGTGGGGTTTCAATATATAACTTAAAAAATTCAAATACTTAATTGTATATACCCATTACCACTTGATTCTTTGACCCTTCAGGAGACCAAGAAAGTCCAGATGTAGTTATGATTTTCAATCATGGTAAGTTTGCACTTCACTCTGTGGTCTTAGAAGAGACCCAAAAAGAACAAGTACTTTTATGGAAGGTAGGAAGTAGCCTTCCAAGCAAGAAGGTTGTAATAATAGCTTCGCTAATGGCAATTCTTATAAAATCATTGTAGATATTTCATTAGGCTAGATGTTTGACAATCAAATCAATCATGAAAATGGGTATCCTGTTATGACAATGGAGGATATGACTTCGGTCATTCAAGTACCTCTGAAAAGAAAATAATTCATAGAAATTATAGGGAAGAGATATGTTTACATAAGTGACCTTACATGCCTACCTATTTCTCTGGGCTCCTTCAAACCTAATGAATAAGCTCGAAGATTGATAAAATTTTAGTGTTATTCAAGTGTAGGGACAAAAAAATTCTACATGATACCCATTGAGGGTCTCACGGTTTTAGTTGATATGGATTCTAAAAAGGTCTTGAAAATCACAGACAAAGGAAAAGGAGCACCCTTGCCAAAGCCAGAGGGTACAAAATATAGATTGTCTACCCAGAAGTATCCTGTATTTCCCCCTCAATCTTATCTCCATTGAGCAGCCCAAAGGTCCCAACTTTAAAGTTGAAGGTCGTCAAGTCAAATGGGGAAGTTGGGAGTTCCATCTCAAACCTGATCCTCATATTAGAATGATCATATCACAATTATCTATTAAGGATCTAGACACTAAAATACTGAGGGTTTTGTACAAGGGTTTCACCTTCGAGCTCTTAGTGCCTTACATGGGCCCTAATGATGGTTAGTATTTTAAGACCTCTATGGATGCAGGTGAATATGGATTTGTATTAACTGTTATATGTCTCTTGACCCACTCAATGACTCAAATAAATTCCTACTACATGGATGGGGTATTAGCTAGCGACGATGGAATACCTTATGTAAGACCTAACATGGTTTGCATATTTGAGTAATATGAAGGTGATATAGCTTGTCCACAAAAAGTGTCCAATTTCAGGCATGGAGGTAAATTGTTTTGTGTTGCTTGAAATTACTTTCCATTTTCACATATATTTAAGATAAATTCCATTATGTAATGTTTGTTTCCAAAATTTCACTTAAGTCTTCTACGTAGTATTCCTAAGAGTAACTTGGACTATCACCAACTAAGTTCATAGGCTTTTTCGTTTCGGTATCCAACTTCTCTATCTCTACATATATTCGTTGGCATTGGATGCTAAAAGAGATGCTTTTGTTTCAAGATAGAATAGAAAAGGGCTTCTTTCTCCTCAAACTTTTTGTATTAATCTCTATTTGTATGGATTATTTTCCGTTAAGATACTTTGTGTTATACCCTTCTTTTTTATTAGACCATATGTCACAAGGTTCGTAGAATTTCAACTTTGAGGTTTGAAATATGGGGAACATAAAATATTGTTTTAGGTTTGACAAACTTCATTGAACTTCATAGATCAAGTCCATAGCTAAAGCTCATAGCCTTGTCTCACAGCTCAAGCTTTCAATATGTCCTTGATTCCTTGCAGTTTCAAATTCCATGATAACATTTTTTATGTTTATTGATGTTGATTTCTTCCTATTTTATATTATATTTAATTTTAAAGTTAATATAGAAAAAATATGTATATGAATTTAACAGTAAACCTCATCAAAAAATTTAAATTCTAACTGAACCTAATCATTGTTGAAGCCAAAATCAAGCCCAAACCATGTGACTTAGGACCTCGTAGAAAGGAGATGATTTTGCATTCCTCACTTTATAATTTGAGCCTTGTTGACTTCTTTTAGGGTTATATTTTTGTTTTCTATAAGTTTTTTTTCTATAGAAATGTGTCTTCTAAATTTTGTTGATCCACATGACTAGGAATTGTCTCAGGAAGTATCAAATCTACATGGACAGACCATAACTTATGGAAATAATAATTCTATATATACAGACTAGACTTGATATCAATACATCTCATGTTTGGTTTTCATATGTTTCCTTGCAGTATCCATGCAGGAAATTAGGATGGGTAATATTAGGTTGTTGCTTGGTACTCAGTGACAAGCTCCTTGGCATTTAGATGTGTGCATGGCACTTGTCTAAATTTTGGAAAATATTTGATGCTTTTGTTTTCACTGGCATATTGCTCATTGGCATTTGTATAAACGTTGAAAATTTTTCATTATTTTATTTTCACTAGCATATTGTTTGTATTTGTAATTTTTTAAATATGTTTTTTGATGGGTTTGAGAAGTCATACCAAAGGTTACCTTAGTGTTCTTCATGGAAGCATCTGTTGCAAACTATGATTATATTGTGGATTAGTAATTTAAGATTGATGGCCTAAAATCCAACTTAAGGTAGGAAACTCTCAAATATTTCCTCTAAGAAGCAACTTGTCAAGTTTTTTTTACTCAAGGGTAGATTAGAAGGGCTAAGATTTTGACCATTTTATGTGGCACACAGGTTGGACTAGGTGGGATCTTGATGATCAAAGGTACAAAATATGAGAATTTCAACCAGATCATATCCAAGGATGACCTTCATGGAAATTTACTTGTTGAGAATATAATTTGTCATCTATGACCATTATATTACTTTCAACATGGACATGGATGTTGATGGTACAAACAATTCCTTTGTTCCGATCAATATGGCCAAGCAAGTGGTGAATAATGGAAAAACTCCAATAAATTGTTTTAGGAAAGCAAAGAGACACATAGGCCAAATAGAGAAGGATGCCCAAATTAATCTAAGCCTTGTAAATTTTTGTAGATGTTCTATGCTTGATGCAACTTTACTTTTTATCCCCAATATCAGTCAGCAATCACATAAACAAGAAAGTAAAATGCAGATAGAACATACCAGTAGATCGACAAAAGACAAGCCAAAAATATATGTGCATTGGTGCATTACGGTGATTAGCAGGATGCTTCAACCAGCAAAGTCTCAATATGGTCAGCCAACCAGAAGTGTCACAAAACCCTCTCAGACAGCAAGGTCAGTCAACACAAAGTCAACGAAAGTCAATGTTTTCCCAGTCAATGGTCAACACAAAACATCAATAGAAAAAAGTCAACGTGGCTTGGTCAAAGTCAACGATAAACCTCTATTTCAGTGCCAAAAAAGGCGGACTAAGGAAATCAGAATTTTGGCCATGTTCCGAGTCAGTTTGACCAAGCGTTGACCAAATTCAACGCTGGTCAAATCTACACTAAAAACCCTAGGTCATAAACATAAATCTTCTTGCTGTAATTTTCCCATGTGTGGATGAAGAAGAGCCTCCAAGGTGATCGGACCAATCAGATGAGGAGAGAGAATGTGATGTGATGGATGAGTAAAAATGACCTCCAACGTTGACCTATTTATATCCATCAATGAGGGTGTGTGACACAACTTCTGGGGCTTCAAGCCTACATTTCATTTCAGGTCGACCTACACATATTTTGAATAAATTCAAAATAAATGTTCTACTCATTGGATCAAGATGATCTTTAGATTGATCTTGCACCTCTCTGAAAGAGGAATCCAATAAAAATATTGGCATATTCATCTAAGCATCACAACATGGATTTTGGATCTAGTTGTCCAAAATTAACAATCCCTCTCAACTAGGGAGAACTCCATCCACTTGTGCCATCCAGACATCATGTGTCATCCCGTCGTAACTTGCTTTGTTGGCTTCTTTATTTCAGAGCAAAAGTGGATCAGTCACAAATACATCATTCCCAACTGAAAGATTTATCCCAGAGGTCTGAAGCCACTATAGGACTCAAAAAGAGTCTCATACCAACCCGAACTTGTTTTACCTGACTCGAAGTCAGTTGGCGGTCTGAAACCTAACTATAATTGATCCCGGATCAAATGGTTGGATATGTTCCATCTTGGACATAGAGAGTACGGCAATCTCTGATGCGTCCATCAGTATTTTCTACTGGTCTCTAGCTTTTCCCACCTCACTAGCCAAATGAGAGGTACTTCCCATGAGTCTGGGACTCAATGGGTAGGATGCATACGGGACACAGATCATGAGAGGTGAACCAACTCAATCATCATAATGGTGGAGTAGAAGCACCACACGGTTCGACAAGCCTAGCCCCATGTGTTCTGTTGTGAAGCCAGCTCCAAAAATAGAAGAAAAGAGATATCAACGCCTTAGAAATAAGCCACTTCGATGGGGCAACCTCCAATACATTACATGAGTGAACAATTCTTGGATGATACAATTTACAAAACCTCCTTTCTATATATAGGAGTCCATGGGGCCATAATGTAATCCTAGTGGGCCACAATGTAATCCTAGCCGACCTAACAATAATAATTTAAGGGCATAATAATAACAAAATGGGGGTTACAAGGGTACAATAATAACAATAAAGGGGTTACACTAATAAAAATAAGGGACTATACTAGTAATATAGGGACCTAACATGCCCCTCTCCTTCAAAAAAGTGTTGTCCTCAACGCTTGGGTAGCTCTGGGTGCTTCTGTATAAACTTCTCATCCTCCCATGTAGAATCTTCAGTGGGTAAGTTCTTCCACTTGATGAGATACTCTGAAATTGATCGATTTCGTAGCTGTCGAGTTCTTGTTTCCATGACTGCTTTAGGTTCCAATATGATTTTTCCTTCCTCATCAAGTTCTGGCAATATTGTTTGAACCGGAAGATTTTCACCTATAACCTTCTTTAAGCATGAAACATGGAAAACTGGATGTACTCGCGAAGAAGCAGGAAGCTCCAATTTGTATGCCATAGTACCAATCTTTTGCAACACCTTGTAAGGACCGTAGTACTTTGGCGATAATTTATTATCCTTCTTTGCTTGCTTGAGGGACATTTGTTTGTATGGTTGTAGCCGTAAAAATACCCAATCTCCTACATCAAAACTTCTCTCGCTGCGATGTTGATCTGCCTGTTGTTTCATTCGATTTTGTGGCAAATTCAGGTTATCCTTTAAGAGTTGGAGAACTTCTTGTTGATGCTCGATGTGATCTTCCACTGCTTGAACCTTCAAATTTTCTCTTAAAGATGATGTGATGGATGGTGGATGATATCCATAAAGTACCTATGAAGAGATCAATCATGTGTTCCTCTAGAATATCAGTTATCCTTATATTTAATTTTTGGAAGTCCTCAATGTGCTCCCCCATTAAACCCTTTTGTTTGAGATTTATCAATTGGTTAAATAAGGTGTTTCTCTTTGTATCCTCATAATGTGCTATCATTTCCTCCGTAAAAATTGACCAAGTGACAATTTTTTTACGAGAGAAAAGCCATCGATACCATACAAATGTATTTTGTTCTAAACGTAAAGTTGCAATGCATACCTTTTGTGTGTTTTGCACATTATGGAGATCAAAATATTTCTCCATATGTAGTATCCATGTTACATGATCCTTTTCATCAAACTTCCTCATATCCAATTTTGGAATATGGTGGTTCTTCCTACCAAAATTAGATTTTATGAAATCACAATTAACATTTACTTTGTTCTCATCATGAGTTTCCTCTACTATCTTTTCACCATTAGGAAACATTACTTGTATCAACTTTGTTAAACCTTCCATGTTTGCTTTTAGATCATTCTTCCCTGTGTATTTTTCTATGTTGTCTTTCATTTTTCATCAATGCAGCTTCCATTTCATCCATCTTAGATTCCACGTCTTTCTTCCAAACCATCCCTTATTATTCTTCAAACCATCATCTTACCTTCCATGCTATTAAACTTCCACTTCATTTTTTTGTTGCTCTTTGCGAAGTGAAATTTGGTGCACTTGCTCTTGTAATTTTGATAGATCATGTTGTAATTCTTCATCTACATGAGTCATATTAGAGCCTTCGAAGGGCTGAGCCTTCTGAAGGCTTAATGGGTGTTGAATTATTTTTACGGGGCATTTTTTAGAACCCAATAATGATATCTATCCTACAATATGCCCTCGGAATCAATTCAAATTGATTCTTCAAACAAGACTTATGCAATTCGGAAAAAAAATACACATCTTTTTCTTGATTTTGAGGAGCTCGATATTGAAATTGGATTCTCTTTGTGATTGTGGCTCTTAAATATCTAAAATTTTGCACTGAGGTAGCTTTATGAATTATCTTTCGAATGCCATAGGTATAACTTGATTTGGATTCTCCAAGGAAAAGTTGTGTCCAATCTCCCACAATGACCTAATTATGGACTGGTTTAGTAGAGCGAACTTGTACGACTTTCCACATGTCATTGTTTCGTCTTTTAGCACTAAAATTGATAGAAAATAAACTAAAGTCAGTGTGCTTCCAACCACTTTTTACGGCACTCCAATCCGATCGGAGAGAGAGAGTTGAGATTTTCCCCGATCTCTTTGAGATGGTCGGGGCTGAAGAAGCACACAACCACGGATCATATCTCCGAAAATATTGCGAACCAAGCTGCGAAATTTTTAGAGAGTTTCTACGGAATTTCAACATTTCTAAAAAATTTAAGATTACGAACCTTCGTAAAAAAACTTTATAAGTTCAAATTCCACGATGACATGTTTAGATTAAATTGAGAGCACAAAAGACCTAGCACAGATCATATCTCCAAAAATATTGTGAACCTAGCTCTGAATTTGTTTGACGAGTTTCCTTAGGATTTCAGCTTCGCACCCTAAAAATTTCAGATTCTAAACATTCGTATAAAAAAAGTTATAGCGAAAATTCCACGATGACATGTTTTGGGGCAGCGAAACCTTAGAATCCAAAGCTTTGATACCAAATGTTGTGAAACCAGCTCCAAAAATAGAAGAAAAGAGATATCAACGCCTTAGAAATAAGCCACTTCGAGGGGGCAACCTCCAATACATTACATGAATGAACAATTCTTGGATGATACAAATTACAAAACCTCCTTTCTATGTATAGGAGTCCATGGGGCCACAATGTAATCCTAGCCGACCTAACAATAATAATTTAAGGGCACAATAATAACAATATGGGGGTTACAGGGGTACAATAATAACAATAAGGGGGTTAAACTAACAACAATAAGGGACTATACTAGTAATATAGGGACCTAACATGTGCTTATAGCTCTGAGAAGCTATCCCTAAAGCCTCCAAGAGCTCCAAGAGCTCATCATCCAATAGGACCCTCAACATAGGGTCGTTCCATGATACCAAGATTCTCACGGAAGGTTAGGAACTTTACCTTCCCCAAGGACTTTGTGAGAATATCTGTGACGTGCTCATCAGTTCCCATATGATCGAGCCTTACAGTGCCTCGATGTACCATATCCAGGATAAAGTGGTATCTGATATCAATATGCTTGGATCTATCGTGGAACATGAACTTTCAGACTACCGAATCCCACTCTGGTTATCATAGAGTATCATGGTGGTATCTAACACATTCCCGAAAAACTCACTGAATAAATTTCGTAACCAAACTGCTTCACAACAGGCCATACTCGTTGCAATGTATTCGGCCTTTGCGGTGCTCAAAGCCACTGACTTCTGCTTCATGCTCATCCATGATATTGAAGCAGAACCAAGTGTGAAGCAGCATCCCAATGTGCTCTTACGATCCACCACACTCCTAGCCCAATCGGCATCAGTATATCCATGGATTTTCACGCTCCCGACATTATATCTTAGCCCATGGTTTATCATGCCCCGAAGATATCTCAACAAATTCTAGGCACCAACCTAGTGAAAGTGATGAGGCTCAACCATATGTTGAATCAAAGTGTTCATTTCAAAACATACGTCCGAATGAGTTTTCACTAATAACATCAAGGCCCCTATGAGTTGACAATACTCAGTAGGATTTTCTAGCATGGGCCCAGTAGCGCTGCCACTCAACTTCTTAAAGTTGAGCTCCATTGGCGTCGACACAGACTTACAGTCCACCATTCCAAATCTTTCTAGAAGCTTCACAATATATTTTCCTTGAGAAAGGAAAATGTCGCCAGGTCTCTGCCAGACCTCCAGGCCTAGGAAGTAATGTGTTAGTCCTAGGTCCTTCATCTCGAACTCAACAACGAGCTCCATTTTACACTTGTGAATAAGAGGGTCGGCACCTTTCAGGAAGAGGTCATCCACATACAGCACCAGAATGAGAGGCTTTTCTCTATCAACCTTGAAGTAAAGGTTTGGATTAGCATTACTATGAGTGAAGCCCAGCTTCATCAGGTAGCTATATATCCTCTAATACCAAGATATGGGTGCTTGATTCAACCCACAGAGGGCTTTCTTCAACTTGAAAAGATGGGTGTCCCGATCCTGGACTTTGAAGCCCAGAGGATGCTCCACATACACCTCTTCCTTTATCGCACCATGCAGAAATGGAGTCTTCACATTGATCTGATGAAGATTCCATCCTTGCGTAGCAGCAAGGGCTATGATAGATTGGATGGTGGTATATCAGGCCATAGGTGCAAATATATCATCATAGTCAACACCTTCCTTTTGAGAGAAGCCTCGGGCAATGAATCTTGCCTTGAACTTCTCAGCACTTCCATCAAAACCATTTTGAGGTGACAACTGCTTTGTTCTCCGGTATTGGAACCACATCCCAAACATCATTCTTCATAATGCACTCATCTTCATGCATAGCATCCTTCCAGACATGATTCTTTACGACTTCTTCAAAATAGCTAGGCTCAGATTGTACGATTGTACTCATGGATGTTAGATACCCTTGGTATCTATTCGGCTTCTTACTTTCACAGAATGTCCCCCTTGGGGCCATATGTCCCTCGGCATCCTCGAGAGTGTCCCTAAACCATGATGGTCTCTTCCTCATTGAAGGAGGTGGATCAATAAGGTCCATCGGTCCTTCAACATCGAGCATCGTCTCATCCTTCGGTTCTTCTTTATTTCAAGGCCTTGCTTCATGATCTTCCTCATATCTAGAAAGATTGATTACTTTCCTCAAGGAAGAATCTTCATCAAAGGTAACATCGTGGCATATCTCTACTTCCCTTTGACCAGCCACATAGACTCTATAGGCCTTCGAAGTTTCGCTATAGCCCACAAGCATTCCCTTCTTTCCAAAAGCATCCAGCTTGCTCCTCTTTTCCTTCGGTACATGAAAATAAACAGGACATCCAAAAACTCTAAAATGTGAGATGTTAGGTTTCTTACCAGAGAAAACCTCTTTGGGAGTTTTGGAGTCCATAGAGGAATGCGGGCATCGGTTTTGTATGTACACAGTAGTGTTCACAGCTTCTCCCCACAGAAACTTCTAAAGACCTTGGTCACATATCATGGCACGGGAAGCTTCCACAATGGTCCTGTCCTTTCTTTCAGCAACGCCATTCTGCTCAGGAGTATAGAAAATTGTGGTCTCTCTCTTGATGCCAGCTTCTATGCAAATTTTCTTGAACTCGTTCGTCTCATATTCAGTGCCATTATCGGTCCTCAATATCTTGATCTTCTTCCCTGTTGAATTTTACACCAAGGCTTTGAAGGTATGAAACCACATGAAAGCCTCATCCTTATTTTTCAAGAAGTGTATCCGGGTTTTGTGAGAGAATTCATCTATGAACTTCATATAATAAGAACATCCTCCCAAGGATGTCACAGGCGGCATACGAGACAGATCAGAATGTATCAATTGCAAGACATCATATGTCTTTGTGACGCTTAAGGGGAAAGGTCCCCTTGTATGCTTTCCTTCGGCACAACCCTAACATACACCTTCATGATCATTTTTGAACTTGGGCATCCCTGTCACCACCTTCCTTTCTTCGATAAGGGCTTTGTAGTGAAGGTTTCCAAACCTCCGGTGCCATAGTTCAGTCTATCGGACCGTATCACATGTCATCGCTCCCAGTGGACTTTCTCCAACCTGGTAGATTATATCAACTCTAAACCTAATCATGATAGCTTCCTTGAAACTCTTCTTCCAGATACACACCTTCCCATCAATGAATGCCACATTGAAACCTTTGTCTTCCATGGCCGAAATAGACACAAGGTTCTTCTTCAAATCAGGTACATATAGTACATCTTGCAAGCGGAGGACTTGACCTTGAGACAAGTGGAGGGTCACAGTCCCTGTCCCTTTCATGGGATATGTGGAATTATCTCTAAGGATAATTTTCATATTAACATCCTTCTCAACCATGTCAGAAAGTGCTTCCTTGAACCTAGTGATGTGCCTTGAGGCACCACTATCTATCAACCGGACATCCATAGTGTCAAGTGGAGATGTAGCAGAGAGGGCAGATACAAGAATGAATTCATTTATTTTATCATCAACAACATTTGATTCCTCATACCTGGAATTTCTCAACCTTTTGTAACGTTGCCCATTTCCACTAGAGGGAGCCTTCCTCTTTCCTTTGAACCTGTTGTTCCTTTGATTTCCATTCCTCCAGTTGTTGTTGTTGTCATCATCATCTGGAGAATCCTTATTGAAAGGGCATTCTATAGCATAGTGGCCAGTCTTGTGACATGTGTAACATTTTCCTTTCTTCCCTTGGGCCCCTGCTCTTCCTTTTTTCCTCGAACCACCAAATTTATTCTTAGCACGAGCAATGAAGGCAAAATTTCCTTCATTTTCATATTCCTTCATCCTTGTGTCTTCTTGTACGCATCTCGATAGTACTTCGTTAAAAGCAGATATCAATTGTTATTGAGAATGGTAGTGTCGAATACATGCCATTCGGATGAGAGACCTCCAAGTGTGGTGAGAACCATCTCTCGATAAAATATTGTCTCCCCAATACCTAGAATATTATTCCTGATTTTGGTCAGCTTGAGAAAATATGATTGGACGGATTCATCCCTGCCTTTATTCATATTCTTTAGTTGATTCTTAAAGAGTAGGACATGATTTGCATTGTTGGCCTTGAACATGTTGACCAACTTATCATACATCTCCTTGGATGTGCCTAGCTCAGAGATGTAGGCAACCAGACTCTTATGAATTGAGTCCTTGATCATCAGATTTGCTTTAATTTCCCCCTTCTTATACTTTGACTTGGTGGCAGCAGGTGCAGTGGAGGGAGGCTCTTGGATTTTACCCTGCACATAGTCCATGACATATTGATCTTCCAACATAATATCCAATGTCATCTTCTAGGCATGGAAGTCTTCCTTCCCAGTCAATTTATCATTATCTTTAAAGCCATTATAGTTTGAGGTACCCATGATCTTCTTCAGTGATTGCTACAAACTTGGGCTTTGTCTTAACCTCAGCTTTGATACCATGTAAACTTTTGTAGATGTTCTATGCTTGATGCAACTTTAATTTTTATCCCCAATATCGGTCAGCAATCACATAAACAAGAAAGTAAAATGCAAATAGAACATACCAGTAGATCGACAAAAGACAAGCCAAAAATATATATGTGCATTGGTGAGTTACAGTGGTCAGCAGGATGCTTCAACCAGCAAAGTCTCAATATGGTCAGCCAAGCAGAAGTGTCACACAACCCTCTCGGATAGCAAGGTCAATCAACACAAAGTCAATGAAAGTCAACATTGTCCTAGTCAACGGTTAATGCAAAACAGCATCAAAAAGTCAATGCAGCTCAGTCAAAGTTAGCGGTCAACCTTGATTTCAGTGCCAAAAAATTCAGAGTAAGGAAATCAGAATTTTGACCAAGCGTTGACCAAAGTCAACATTGGTCAAATCTGCGCTGAAAAACCCTAGGTCAAAAACATAAATCTTCTTGCCGCAATTTTCCCACGTACGGATGAAGAAGAGCCTCCATGGTGATCGAACCAATCAGACGAGGAGAGAGAATGTGATGTGATGGATGAGTGAAAATGACCTCCAACGTTGACCTATTTATATCCATCAATAAGGGTGTGTGACACAACTGTTGGGGCTTCAAGCCTACATTTCATTTTAGGCCAACCTGCACATATTTTGAATAAATTCAAAATAAATGTTTTGCTCATCGGATCAAGATGATCTTTAGATCGATCTTGCTCCTCTTCGAAAGAGGAATCCAATAAAATATTGGCATCTTCATCTGAGCATCACAACATGGAGTTTGGACCTAGTTGTCCAAAATTTACAAGCCTCTATCATCCATTTGAGTGTCATGTGATCAATCCATCAAAGAAGACAAATATTGGAATTCTAGTGGGATATAAAGTTGTCCAGGGGGGACTACTACAAGCTTTATTGACCACAATGATCCTCCTCAACTCTGAGGGGCCTTCACTGACAATCAAGTTTGGATTTTTATGATCTCAACTTTTGACTATTTTTGTTGTTGAAACTCACACTAAATAATAAAATAGATACGGCACACATGTCAGTGAAGTGAAATCTGCTTCAAAATTTTACTATACCCATTTTATGTCATCTTAGAATGTACTGGCTTGTCGCTTTGTTTGATGATTAGTAATCATGCTATCTTGGTTGGTGGATTTTCCATATGCTACTCACTTTTCTCTCTCTATAATGTGGGTGGTTATCATGCCCATCTTTAATCTTTCTAATTTGGTTCATCAGGTATTGGTTCAACTCCTCAACAACTCAATTTCTGCTTTGTTGCAACTATCCTAATTTTTTGTTAATCACCTTGTGAACATAGGTTGATGTTCTGCATGATTTATACTTCCCTCACATTCTCCTTCAGGTACCCCATTGACCGGGATAACATTTTATTGGTTTCCTCCCATTTTCTAGTCTTCTCTTTGCATTCTAAGATGTCATATTGCACCCACCCAACTTATTTGTATGTAGATGATAAATTAGGGCAGTTGTTGCTCATTCTAGAGTACTTGGGAGACTCCAAGATAGTATTGAGGCTGGTAATATTCGAGGATGTTTTCTTTTTTCCCTGCAGAACAACAAATGAAAATACTCCAAATATTTATTGGAGGTGTTAAAATCATAACCTTAGTTTTGCAAAGGTTGACCACCATTTGCTTAAGATCTCAAAAGTTGGTGAGAGAATCCAACAACCTATGAAATCCCTCAAGGGAGGGACACAGAGGGACGACATTGCCCAAGAACAAGAATATGACAATGAAAACATGGTGTGGGATGCAATCGTAAATTCCATTAGTTTTCTTCCTGAGAAATTTCTTTAGCTTATCAATGTAAATCCCAAACAATGTGGGAGACATGGGGAACCCTGTTTGACCAGAATGGTGCTCCTAGTGAAGTCAGAAAATCCATTTTTTTCACATAGCTGACCTACATGTCTCAAAAGGACTTCGAAATTCCACAGTGAGGGACTCAACTTCTTCTTGAACTATCTTATTGAATAACATTTTAGGGCACAAAATATTTTTCACAAACGGTTTCATTGACGCCTTCACCATATGTGATCTTATTCATTAGTTTGACAGAGACATGGTTAAAATTAAAATGAGTGGAAATTCTCCTTTTAAATTAACATTTTTCCTTTTAAAAATTCCAAGGAAACTATTGAAACACTAAGAACCTAGTTCTCACCATGGAAATTTTACCCTAAACAACTTATTTAGAAAATCACCTGGATGCAGTTAACTAGTAGTGCCATAAACACCTAGTGACCCACATGCCTGAAACAATGTGTGAATAATTCCCATAAATATGATTTCATTGGTTCTACAATGGATCTCCAAACACCTAATGATCACTCAAAGTGGAAATATGTTTGGCCTAGTTACATAGTTTTAGATGGACAATATTTTTTTCCTGGTCTTTTATGAGAATTTTGAACCGACATTTTCATTGAAGCTTAAAATCTTGTCTTTTTAATGTGTCGAAAGGAATATTTTGCCCCACATAGAATTATGAGTTATTGTAAGGGAAAGTATTTCCTCAATATTGTTGTTTTACCTGCAATTGTCACTAGATTTAGAGGACAAATCCTTTTAAGCAAGAGTTAGTCACCACTTGAATTTTATGTTCATTGTCACCACTTTAATTTTATGTTCATTGCAAGACGCCCGAGATATTTTGTTGGTATCCCTATTATTTTACCATAATATTCCACTTATTTACATTTTTTTTTAACCTAAGTTGAGAACAACTACTTAGATTGATGCTATGTGGAGATGTTAACATGAATGATCTTGTGTACATATGAGAAATTCGTAGCATCAGTCTCTGTGTACAATACCCTCCTTAACCGTTCATGCAAAATTTATAAATGGTATATCATCTATTCTTTTAGTAACACTCATAGAAAATAGGGTTTGGCGATTGATTCTTTCTTTACTTTATGAGGCCTGAAAAGTATGATCATTTTTGTATAATCTAGGATCTTATTTTAGTAGTTTTCACTAAAAAATTTGTATATTTAAGGATTTGAGTTTGTTTTTTGCATGTCTTATCATGTTCTTTTGCAATTCTAATTATGATAATGTTTTGGCATATTTTTCTAAAGGGTGTAAGTGGAGATGAGTTAAAGAAAGTTAAATTTGTTGTTTAGTATGTAGTTTTTGCAATGTATCATTTAACTCTTGAGGCTTCATTCCTGGCAGATGAAAGGCCCACCCCTCTCAGAACTCCCTTTAGTTCTGCAGTAAATGTTACCATGCAAAATAAACAAGTGCAATTGGAGACATCTATTTGTATAATAATAGATCCCATGGCTCCTATTCTGGGTAAAATGCTCAAAAGAGAACTCCAAATACATAACAAAGCTAATAAAATTATGACCAATTCTCTTCTATCAAATGATTCTTTGATGAAATTAAGGGGGATTCTAGACCCACCATAAGTGCTACTTGCACTTTTGAGGTAACCAAATGTTTCAGCATATCTACTACAAGGGATAATCAATTGCTACTAATGGTGTGCATCAGAAATATGCGTGTTCAGCTTGTGAGAGATTTTCACCACCATATTTTTCTTTTGGTCATTCATTATTTGGGTGATCTGTTTCTTTTAAAAAAAACATTAAGGAAAGATCTTTCACTTATAGGTACAAGTCCTTATGCAGAAATCACTTCTTATTTCAGTAATAAGGATAAAGAATTTAAATATTTGACTCTAGTTTATATATCAACAGTTTCTGTTGAAGATAATCATTGTGAAATGGCCTTAGAGGAAACACTTGGTATAGTGCGGTTAAATAATGAAGTAATAATTGATAATAAGGTTGATTCTATTTTATCACAGTCTCAACCAACATTTAAACATGAGAAAAAAGGTATTCATAATGAAGAACAAGGATTATCTAAAGCATGAGTCATGCCTTCCCATTATGATTATCCAAGTATTTTGGTTTCATTATCCCATTGATGTATTTTGAAAGGGACAGTTTGTGAGAGGAACCAGATCTCTCGTTTCAAGTACTATGGAAGCTTTGACATGTCCCTTGGAATTTTCTCGCAGGATAAATTATTTAACCAGGCAATGTTGTTGATTTATGGGTTTGTTTTTAGTTTCTATACAATTCATTTTCATTTATTAGTAGCTTATGTGGATTTATTTATGCACCCAAATGACTTGCAAACCAAGTATGAGTGTGGTGTTTTCTGTTCTATTATGGGCTAGGGCATGGTGATTGCTTTCTATCAACCTTGAATGCACTCAATATATCCTAGTAACAACAACAAACGAAACCTAAGAATTGAGAAAAAGTCAAAACAAATCATGAAATTAACTCAATTTCACTCAATCATAATTTAAGCTATTCTCCTCATAGTCACTGGGTTCAATGAATTTCAAAGTTGAAATTTGAAATTACCCAAACTTCAAGAGAGGTTGAATAATTTCATTAAAATTCAGCAAATTTCAGGAAAAATTTAAAGTTGACTTCAAATATGAACAAATTATTGATTAAATATTCCTTTATTCATCTAATCTAATTGAAATTCAATTTGAATTTGTTTCTCTATAGTTTTAAGAAGAAAAGTGAAAACCCTAATTGAGTATTCCAGCTGCATAGCAATACTCTGCCCTCTTTGTATCTTTCCTCCGACCCAACACTGTGTATCATTCCTTCTGCACTCCGATATCAATACCACAAATCATTCCGGCCTCTAGTATTGATTGCTTCCAGACCGAGTAGTGTTATGCAATTAACATTTTGTTTTATTTTATTATATATATATATATATATATGCAATTTTTTTAGTTTGTTGAACTTAATGTTGAATTTTTGGTTGAATGCACAAAATTCACAAATGGGGAATTAGCTTCATCTGGAAGCAGCGACAGTGAAGCATCTGAATATCGTCAAGATCTTGTTGATCCTTATCCACCAGCTCCAGTTTGGAGTGAATCCCACACAATTTATGCGGCTCCTCCTACAACAGTTGAGCAAGGAAAAGTAGAAGGATTTACATTAAAATAAAAAATTGTTCAAGATGACGGGCACCTTTTGGGGAAAATATCTCACTCTGAAGACAAAATGATAGCTAGATAGATCTTGATATACTGTAAGTATTCTCTATCTGAAATTAAAACTATCATTTTCTATTACTTATTCCTATAGAAGTTAAGAACTAGAGGTACTATAACACAAACAATGTGGATTGTTGAAGCCATGTGTGAGGTGAATTCTGGATTAATTTTTCAAATCAAATATTGGGGGTAAATTCCTGTAGGAACATGATGATCTTAAAGGGACCCTATTGACATATTATACAGGACCACAAGGAGGTATGACAGTGCTTCCTAGAATTCCAGGGGCATAATCCCATCAACATGTATGGGTATATACTACACGCTCTTCCAAAGTTGTAAATTGGGACTTACATTTCTTTGAATGTTTTGTCGATACACTCTTACCTCGGAACGTCTTTCAAAGGAATACTAGCACACAAACTATACAATCAGGTGAAATAACTTATCTACAAAATTATGGAAATCATTCAGTCGTTTTTAAACTACATTCTAGGGTAGGTGGTGGTACTGCTGCAAATGGAGTTGCAAGACCATGTTTCAGGACACATCAAGGTTAAGCTACTGATCCACACAGTGTTTTTGGTCGGGTCAAAATATGTTCCTATTTGAAGCATTGTAACATAAGACACTTAATGTGAATGTACATGGGATTATTTTTAAAATGGTTATTTTCGCTAACTCAACCATGTGGTCCCTTTGATAGTTGTCATCATGAAGGATTGCAACCTTTAAGGAAGCTACAATAATTCATTGTTGTTTTTAATATTTGTTAATTTAATTTTTCATTTTTTTGCACTGAATATCACATATCCACTCGCAACTTCGCAAGGCGAGTTTTTCAAAAAGGATGAAATATTTACAAGAACTTGTTCCAAACTCTAACAAGGTATAAAAGACAAACATGAATTGATTTTTCCTGGGCTGATTAAAAATTTCACCTAGATTCTTATCCTAATGACCTCCTAGACCAGCATGAAGATCTTACTTCTGGTATCTATTGATTTTGACCTTCATTAGGTTTTTATTGAGGAATATAACGACATCCTTGACTCTAACATCATGTTTTATATCGGTTCATCATTTTGGAGAACTGAATTGTATTAAAATACTACATTAGATATCTATATTTCTTTTTTGACATGGATATAGTCCTTTTTATATATAAAAAAGTCATAGAGAACTACTATAAATTATTACCATTAGGGAATTAAAATTGGAATCCATAACCACAAGCACTGAGCTTCTAGTCCTCAATCATGAATGTGATATATTATTTCCACTTTTTTCATTGCTACCCCTCATACTACATGAGGATTGTATGTGTGATTTTATTAAACATTACAGGGATTTGCAGGATGATAGCTTATGAGAAGTGATTACTTGGAGATGGCAATACCATTAGGTTTCTTCAGTATTTTGGATTGGGTGGGATTATTTTATCCCTTTAGGATAAATGGTAATGTCTTATCCATTGGTTCTTTATTTAGGGTGGCATATCTATGGTTGATGGAAACCCTTAATGAATTATTCTACTGACAAAAAGAATTTTAAAATCTCTAATTTTTAAGAATTTACCCTCCCTTAATAAATCTTCAATTATATCATGGTTCTTTATTAATAAAAAAACCTCTAAAATTCCCTTATCTCTTTAAACATTCATTACATCATTATTAATTTGTCACATTATTCTATAATTATAATTTCTTTTTAATAATTAATAATCATTAATTTTATATTTCTCCAAAATTATAACATTAATTTAATTCAGAATATATTTAATAATAGTTTTTTAATATTTTACTAACCGACCTTAAATTGAAATTTTACCACACCAGATAATATATATATTTATAGCTAATTAATTTTCCTAGCTTTGCACCTCCCCATTTCCCTCAAAATATTGGGCGTTCCACTAAAGATGGACTCACATAGAAGTCTGAAACGTTGGGTTTAAAAACTCTACACGGATCATTCCACTCCCTCTCAAAATTTGGTTATGGTGCTTAAACTTTGCTTCATGTGACTATTCTTAGCATATTGATGTTTTTAGTGGTATGTTTCTTATTATTCTTAGAGAGTACTATGTTGGAAATACTAAGAGGGGGGTGAATCAATATTTCTTTTCAATTGTTAATTTTTTCCAATTAGATTCTTCACAATTAAAGACAGAGAGATGTATAATAATAATATTATTAAGGATTAATAAGAACTTCAATCATTTTTCAAATAATTGAGTACAATAGATGTTTGAGGGCACCAACCCTTCAATGAATCAGGCACCACCCTGTTGCCAAGCACCAACTTGGACATTGATGAGGCTCCGACCTCTAGGGCTTCAACCCTATCTTCTTCAAGGCACCAACCTTGTGTTTAGGAGCACCAACTCCTAGGACACCAATCCTTTGTCTTCTTTTAATAGAGAATGTGAATAGTACTTACTTGAACGTTCTTGACATAATTATTCACTGTTTAATCACTTCCAGAATTCTTCATTGTCCACTTGCGTTAATCATTGTACTTCAATTAATTCATCCGTTCTTTTGTCTTCACTGTCCAATAGGAGATTCCATTAATGCCACATTCATTGTCCAAAGAATATAATCTTATCTGAAACTGCTTCAAAATATTCTGAGCCACTATGGTCAACCCTGTCAAGATGAGTTACCACTGTCTGAGCTAGAGATCTTACCATTTTTCAAGAGATCAAATGTTCACAGTTACAGCTATCCAGGGAGCAATCCAAGAAGTAGGATCATGGTCCGAGAACAAATGAAGGTTGATATGAGTTTCTGTTTCACCAATCACTAAGTCTGGAATGCTGCATAGTCAAGGTTTGTACAGGAGTTACAGTCCGAGATATGTTCCTCCACAGAGAATAATCCAAGCATCCATAGTCCTAGTATATAGCCTGCACAGATCAGAGAGTGTATCACCACTGAAACTGCTACACAGTAAAGGTTTTCTAACAACGCAAGATATGTTCCTCCACAGAAAAGAATCTGAGCACCCACAGTCCGAGTATACAACCTGCAAAAATCCGAGAATGTATCACCACTGAAACTGCAACACAGTAAACGTTTTTCAATAGCTCAAGCTAGTGTAGGAGGTGATGTAATAAAAGATCCAAGTTCAGTCACCTAATCCGAGTTCAGTTACCTAAATCCGAGTTTCACAAGAGCTGCAGTTCAAATTTTTATGACTGTTAGTCGATCCAAAATATATATATATTACAGAGGATGCCGTATCTGAATATATGATGTTGTTTGACACATAAATAGACCTGCGGTGGTTAAGTATTGGCCTTTTCTTCTCCTTAAGGGTTCACGAGATGTGAACCTTTTCTTTTCTCTATGTTATAACCTCTTCACTGAGTTACTGATTCAAAATGGAGGTCCGAAGGTGTATTTATAGATATTTTCTTGCTATGAGCTGAAGGGACACGTCAAGTATACTGAGGCCGACATGAGAGACCTAGCACAAGTCGGCTCAAGGACCAGATAAATACCCTTGACTTGAAAAATATATTTCTCCCAAACTATTTGTAATTTCGGGCAAAGTAAGAGCTCATATGAAAGCTAAAATTATGCTCTAAATTATGGTGAAGGTTTCATAGAAAAATTTTGCCTCCAAGGTAGTGAAAATATTTTTTTAATGTGACTGGTCTTTTACAGGTGCAGAAATAGAGGAAGGAAAAATGTCTAGGGGTTTTTTACGGTTCTAAATAGCCTTCTTTAGTTATATGTGTCTTCAAGAGTCCTCCATCATCATTCATCATCATCAAGCACCTTATTGCCATCAATGAAAACTTAGATTAACGATCTCCCCCTTTTTCATTATATGGCAACATTTTTCTTCTCTCCCCCTTTGACATCAATGGAAATGGGGTGCCAATGTGCTCCCCCTGTCATGCTACTCCCCCTCTCATACTGTTCCCCCCCGACATGTTGCTTGATTTAATGTGATGCAAGAGTAATGACCCCCATCTTTTGGCGAAGATACTTAAATTATTCTCGTGGAAGGGGTTTTGTAAAGATATCTGCAATTTGTTCTTTTGTATTGACATATTCCAACTTGATATTTTTTTCAGAAACTTGTTCACGGAGAAATTGGTATTTTCTTGGAATATGTTTTTTCTTTGAGTGCATCACCGAATTCTTTGAAAGATTGATGGCGCTAGTGTTTTCACAAAAAATAGTGATTGGTTGCTTAGTTTCTATGTTGACATCCTTCAAAGCTTCCTTCATCCATAGAATTTATGTACAACAATTAGCAACAGCTATATATTCGGCTTCAGTTGTAGAAAGAGATATAGATTATTGTTTTTTGTTGAGCCAAGATAAAAGACAATCTCCCATAGAGAATGCATTTCCACTGGTACTTTTCCAATCATCCACGCTTCCGGCCCAATTAGCATCAAAGTAAGGTGTCACAATAAGATTTGAACTCTTAGGATACCAAAGACCCATGTCAGTCATTCCTTCTAGATATCTGAGAATTATTTTTACTGCTGCTAGATGGGATTGTTTAGGATTTGACTGAAATATTGTTGTCATTCCCACTCCTTGCATAATATTTGGTCTTGTGGCAGTTAAGTATAGGAGAGATCTAATTATTTACCTGTAAAGAGTCACATCTATAAGAGGGGTATCATCATCTTTACTTAATTTACAATCTGTGGTCATCGGTGTGCTCATAGGTGCACAATCTTCCATCCCTTATCTTTTGAGCATGTCTTTAAGATATTTTTCTTGAGATATAAACATGTCTGCAGAGGTTTGAGATATTTGTAACACAAGAAAGTAAGATAGCTCACCAGTCATTGACATCTCGAATATTTTGGACATATTTAGAGTAAATTCATGGCTCATTTCTTCATCATTCCTAGCAAAGATTAGATCATCAACGTATACAAGAGTGATCAGAAGTTTTTCCTTGCCCATCTTCATGTAGAGATTGCTACCTGCTACTCCCTTTTTGAAACCTTCTTGTTGCAGATAGTGATCCAACTTTGCATACCATGCTCTAGGGGTTTGTTTTAATCCATACAAGGAATTTTTCAATTTGCATACAAAGTCTTTTCCTTCAGCAAGATCAAATCCTTCTGGTTGCTCCATGTAAACTTCTTCCTTGAGATCTCCATTCAGGAATGCTAATTTTACATCCATTTGATAAACCTTGAATCCTTTTGAGCAAGTAAATGCCAAACACATTCTTATGGCTTCTAATCGAGCTACTAGTGCAAAGGTTTCTTCGAATTCAATTCCTTCAATTTGCGAGTATCCTTTGCAGACAAGTCTGGCTTTGTTTTTGATGATTTTTCCATCTTCCTTCATCTTGTTTTTGAATACCCATTTTGTTCCAATTATGTTTTTATCTTTTGGGCGAGGTACCAGCTCCCAAGTCTCATTCTTTTCTATTTGATACATTTCTTCTTCCATGGCCTTTATCCAATAAGGATCTTTACTTGCTTGAGAAAAAATTTCAGGTTCTATTAAAGATAATAGAGCAACATCATCTTTTCTTGGAGTGTTTGTCATCCTTCTTCGAGTTTTAATTCCTTCATCTATATTTTCGATAACCTGTTATTCCGGATGATGTTTTTGAATAAATTTGATCTTAGAAGGAGTTTGTGAAGGTTCACTTTGAGGTTCTCCATTCTCCTATTCTTTTTTAGGTTCTTCTTCTTCACTTTGTTCAACGAAAGGCTCATCTTCATGATCTTCAATTCTCTTTTCTAGAAGGCCTTCATCAATCTTCACATCAAGGCTTTCCACTATTATCTGTAGATGATTGTTGTAACATTTGTAAGCTTTGCTTCTTGTGGAGTATCCAACAAATATTCCTTCGTCAACCCTAGAATCAAATTTTCCTAGTGAGTCATCGTTTATTTTTATGAAGCATTTTCTTCCAAAAATCCTGAAATATTTTACTGAAGTAGGTCTTCCTTTCCATAATTCATAAGGATTTTTTTCATTATTTGGTCTTAGTTGAGTTCGATTTAAGGTATAAACTGTCATCCCAACTACTTCTATCCAAAATTTTGGTTGCAAATCAGCTGCTAGTAGCATTTCCCTGCCATTTCTTGAACGGTTTGGTTCCTTCTTTCAACTACTCCATTTTGCTTGGGTGTTCTAGCAGCAGAGAGTTCTCTTTCGATTCCATGCTCTTTACAGAATTCATCAAATTATTTTGAGGTTAATTCTCCTCCTCTATCCGTTCTAAGACATTTAATCTTAGAGTCTTTCTCATTTTCAATGAGAGGTTTAAGATTCTTATAACATTCAAATGCTTTAGATTTATATTTTATGAATATATCCACATCATTCTAGTATAGTCATCAACAAATAGAGCAAAGTACCTTTCACCTTGAAGAGCTGGAGTTCTAGCTGGCCCACATAAATCTTCATGAATGATTTCCAAAGGTTTTGATGTTGAGAACTCCTTAGTTTTGTGGCTAGTTTTGGTTTTCTTTCCATGTTGAAATGGGCCACATACAACTTGATTTGGCCTGAAAAATTTTGGAATGCCCCTTACTCCATTAATTTTGCTGATGTTGACCGGGTTATCAAAAATTTTATGCCCCAATCACTTGTGCCATAACCAAATTTCATATGTTTGATTTATGTAACATTTATCTCCTTGGATATTACAAAGAATGTAAACATTATATGATGTTCTTACTCCTTTCGCCACAAGTTCTCTTGAGGATGCGTCTCTTATTTCACAATTTTTAGTACTGAAGAAAAAATTATGTCCTTGGTCACAAATTTGGCTAAAAATTAAGAGATTGTGTTTGATCCCTTCTACCAGCAAGGTATTTTGAGCCTTTCCTTGTCCATTAACAAAGGTAGCAGTTCCTTTTCCAGTGATTTTAGCAGATCCACTTCCAAAGGATACATTTCCATTTTTCTTGTTCAATGAGATAAACTCCTTTTGCTCACCTGTCATATGTCTTGAGCATCCACTATCCATGAACCAATGATTTTCTTCACTATGAGCACATATAGATAGGCCAAATTTATCAGTTTTGAGATTTACGCTTTTAGCTTCCTCCCCTTTGAGAGGGCAATTTTGTTCATTATGATCATAATTATCACATAATGAACAAGACGGATCAAACTTAGTCAAAGGATCAAAGGAATTATAAGTTATTATTTGTCCTTTCTCTTTAGGACCACGTAGTTGGTTTCTTTGACCTTTCAATCTTGGTGCTTCATTCTTATGAGCCTTGCAATGCTTAGCTTGATGCCCAAAATTTTTACAATAGTAACAATACCCAAGAAAATAGTTTGGTACCTGTTGTAATAGCCAGCTTGAACCAAAATTCTTCCTTGGAGTTGCTCTTTCTTCAATTCTTGGTTTTGTGATGTGGCTTTGTTCCTGATGAGATGACTTTTCTTCTTTTGGATGGCAAGAGAGTATGTCAAAATAACTCCTTGCATTATTATTTGTGCTTGATGATTCTCCTTAGAAACAAATTCCAGATTTGTCATGTTAAGGTTTTTGAGTATTAAGAATGTTATCAAGTGATAGAGAGCTTTGCCAACTCCTTTTGAATTGCTCTAATTCCTTTCTTAGATATATTATTTCAGCTTCACGTTTTTCACAGATATCATCCTTCTCTTTTAGCTTATTGTTCAAGAAGTCTTCCCTTCTTTTTTCTTCCTCTTTTTCTATTTTGAGAGAAATTATATTCTTTTTTAAATTCTCATTTTATTCAATGGCACTCATTAGCAATCTATCCATGTTTCCTTCATCTTCCAGTTCTGAATCATCATCATTTATAAATGCCATGAATAACGTTTCTTTGCTTCCAACATAGTTACTTTCCTCATCTGATTCATCATCACTTTCTTTTTGATGACGCATATTTCTAGTTGATTTATTTTAGATGACTACAAATTCATCTTCATCAGACTCATCTTGTTTGGAGAAGAAGTTATTCTTATTAAACCCTTTATTTTTGTACATCATCCTTTTAGAGTCCTCTTCATCATCACTATCATGTTTATGAGGACATTTTGCAGCGTAATGAACTATTCTTCCACATTTGAAACAAATAAGAGGGTACTTACCTTTTAGCTTAGATCCCTTCTTAAGTCTTCGTACAAATTGAGCTAATTCGGTTTCAATATCAGATTCATTGCTACTGCAATTCCATCCTTTTCCTTTTTCTTTTTTTTTTAGGCTTTGAATGCTTCTTATTTGAAATTTGGACTTCCTTTCCTCATCTCATAGGCAATGAGAATTCCATGAAGTTCATCCATCTTGAGAGTATCTAGTTCCTTCATTTCTTCTATGGCACTTACGTTGGATTCAAATCTATCAGGAAGCGATCTCAAGATTTTTTGAACAATAGTGCTTTCTTCAATATTTTCTCCTAGCCCTTTAAGAGAGTTAACCACTTCAGCTACTCGGAGGAAGTATGATGCAATATCTTCTTCATCATCCATTTTTAGACTCTCGAATTTTCTTCTATAGGTTTTAAGCTTTGCCTTCTTAACTTTGGAGTCCCCATCATACAGGGAAATCAGCTTATCCCATACTTCTTTGGCTGAGTGACAATTCATGACTTTCATGAATTTGGAATCGGTAATTCCACTAGTTATGGAATTTAAATCTTTGGCATTAGAAATGTAGGCTTTTCTTTCATCTGGATCAGTTGGAAGACTGGAGGGAGCTTTGTACCCATCCAAAATAGAGTGCCATACTTCAGGACCAAGAGACATTAGATAGTAGGACATCCTCTTTTTCCAAAAACCAAAATTTGTTCCATCAAAGATAGGCAGCTTCCCTGTTGCTTCTATGTTCTTCATTGTGCTTAAGAATCCTTCTTCCAAATGTTAGGTTGATAATGAAGAAGCTAGCTCTAATACCAATTGTTGGAAATACTAAGAGGGGGATGAATCAATATTTCTTTTCAATTGTTAATTTCTGCCAGTTAGGTTCTTCACAATTAAAGACATAGAGGTGTATAATAATAATATTATTAAGGATTAATAAGAAATTCAATCCTTTTTCAAATAATTGAGTACAATAGATGTGTGAGGGCACCAAACCTTCAATGAATCAGGCACCAACCTATTTCCAAGCACCAACTTGGACTTTGATGAGGCTTCGACCCTATCTTCTTCAAGGCACCAACCTTGTGTTTAGGAGCACCAACTCCTAGGACACCAATAATTTGTCTTCTTTTAATAGAGAATGTGAATAGTACTTACTTGAACGTTCTTGACATAATTACCATTTAATCACTTCCAGAATTCTTCACTGTCCACTTGTGTTAATCATTGTACTTCAATTAATTCATCAATGTTTTTGTCTTCACTATCCAATAGGAGATTCCATTGATGCCACATTCATTGTCCAAAGAATGTAATCTTATCTGAAGTTGCTTCAAAATATTCCGAGCCACTATGGTCAACCCTATCAGGATGAGTTACCACTTTCCGAGCTAGAGATCTTACCACTGTTAAAGAGATCAAATGTTCACAGTTACAATAGTCCAAGGAGAAATCCAAGAAGCAGGATCACAGTCCTAGAGCAAATGAAGGTTGATATGAGTTTCTGTTTCACCAATCACTGAGTCTGGAATGATGCATAGTCAAGGTTTATACAGGAGTTACAGTCTGAGATATGTTCCTCCAGAGAGAAGAATCCGAGCACCCACAGTCCAATTATACATCCTGCACAGATCAGAGAATGTATCACCACTGAAACTGTTGAACAGTAAAGGTTTTCCAACAACGCAAGATATGTTCCTCCACGAAAAAGAATCTGAGCACCCACAGTCCGACTATACAGCCTGCACAAATCCGAGAATGTATCACCACTGAAACTGCAGCACAGTAAAGGTTTTTCAACAGCTTGAGCTACTGTAGGAGGTGATGTAATAAACGATCTGAGTTCAATCACCTAATCTGAGTTCATTCACCTAAATCTGAATTTTACAGGAGCTGCAGTTAGAATTTTTATGACTGTTAGTGGATCCAAAGTATATATGTATTATATATAGGATTCCCTATCCGAATAGATGATGTTGTTTGACACAAAAATAGACCTATGGTGGTTAAGTATTGGATTGTTCTTCTCCTTAAGGGTTCACGAGATGTGAACCTTTTCTTTTCTTTGTGTTATAACCTCTTCACCGAGTTGCTTATTCAAAATGGAGGTCTGCAAGTGTATTTATAGAAATTTTCTTGCTATGATCTGAAGGGACATGCCAATTATACTAAGGCCAACATGAGAGACCTAGCACAAGTCAGTTCAAGGACCAGATAAATACCCTTGACTTGAAAAATCTATTTCTCCCAAACTGCTTGGAATTTTGGGCCAAGTAAGAGCTCGTATGAAAGCTAAAATTATGCTCCAAATGATGGTGAAGGTTTCATAGAAAATTTTTGCCTCCACGGTAGTGAAAAATAATATTTTAATGTGACTAGTCTTTTACAGGTGCAGAAATAGAGGTAGACAAAACATCTAGGGGTTCTTTATGGTTTTGAATAGCCTTCTTTATCATAAGGTTACCATGCCATAGTGATATGTGTCTTCATGAGTCCGCCATCATCATTCATCATCATCAAGCATCTTATTTCCATCAATGACAACTTAGATCAACATACTACACCTAGGCTTATGTATGATGGGTCTAATTCCCCAAGGGGTTGGCTATGGCGGTGATGATAAACCATTGGTTGATTGGTTAGGAGGGTACACTTCACATGTTCCCCTTCGCTTATGTTTTTAATAATCACTTGGAACTTGGGGAGACCTAGGTGGGGTGATATTTGAGTTTGTTTGTTGAGGTTCCCTAGAACTTATTGATGTATTTCCTATGGTCATCACATGTTAGCGAGGATGGTATCACATTTGAGGAAAGTTTTTAGCATGTTCCCCTTTGTTCTCTTAATTTATTATTGCAGTTGTATTGGCACATGTCGAAATAACATGTTATTATTTTGGTGAAGGAAATCCCTTTTTACACCATGGTGGGCACATACTTTACATCTTGTACTATATATTTCACATTATATGGTATTGTCCTACCCTTGATTTGAGTTCCCCATACATATGGTTGGCCCCACTCTTTATCAATGACACATTTGTTTACATAGAAACAATATCATATTCATTGGGGTTGTACATCACTATTTCATGGAGTCATGGGTAAACATGCCTAGCCCATGAGTTATCAAGGATACATTATTTATCACCTGGGTTATCCACCTTTTAATATTATGGAGTTTCCATTGTGATGTCATGGGTCCAAATGTTCGCATATTGTCATAGTGGTGGATGCATATAGTATGCTATTAAGTTTTTTTTAATTTCTTGGAACATAGATCCATCATGTGATAGTTTTTCACTGAATGGAGTTGTGTATTTTAGTTATGGGTTGATATGTTGTGGGTTTAACTTTCCATTACTTAGCCCATGAGCTTTAAGGAGGACGTGTGACACTTTAATTTAATGGAGCTGGATTTTTATTATGTTGACTCGTTAAGCCTACATAATGATTCATTAATTTTTTATGTGTATTGGGGGTATCAGATGAATCTTCCTTGAATTGGATCCATTGTTTAGTTGGAGTTTTGGGTCCTTCTTCACACTCAAGTGGGCAACTATATTAATTTAACTTTGTTGGTTTGTATAGTGGATTTGGTTACATAAGAACATTTTTGAATTTGTTTTCCTTGGATATTTTATTAATTCTTATAGGAGAAGTAAGTAGATCTCAACAACTTATTTCTATTTCTAGATAGGAAGTTTTCAAGAGGGTTATTTTATTGTATTCCTTGGAGAACTAATGGAGTTAGGAAAAATTTTACTTCTTTATGTTGAGATGTTCCTGAAGGTTAAATTTTAAGTTCCTAAGGTGTTTTTTTTTAAAGATGGATAGCAATATTTTATATTAAAATCTAGAAATAGGCCAGGTCCCATACATACATGAAAGGTTTTCTCAGAAAATTACATAGCTTTTTCCACTGAGACCTTAATGCTGCACTCTTTATTTATATATCCTACCAATACATATTTTATACTAAAAACTTCCCAAAACACCCCATAGATATTTACAATCCAACATAACATAAAAAAGGAAATAAAGGCTACCCGCGTCCATCATTTTCCTCAGCATCTTGAGCCGCAACAGGAGGCAAGCTCTGGTTCGAGTTATTCTTAGTAGGAGGCCCCAGGTCAAAATTATCAGCCTCATCTTCCACCACCACCATTGGCACAAGAGCATCCCGAACTCCAAAGACTTCCTTTAACATGCTAACAGTGGTTGTTTCCACTTTAACTTCTATGTTATCAACTTTAGACTTTAATTCTATCATTCCCATGTTCATAGTCTCCATGTTCTTCTGCACCAGTTCTAGATCTTTTTCTAAGCCTGCAAAGTGAATCAGAATGATAGACATTTGGTCATGAATTTCCTTCACAATTTCCCTCCATAAATTCTCAATCATCTCCTCAATACTTCCTTTGTTCATATGATCCTCGACACCATTCCCACCGCTGGAGTTCATCGTTTCCATCTTCCTATCAATCCTCGCTTGCACGAGGAGAAATTTGTTATGCAGTTGTAGGAACCATCTCTTATATATAACCTCATGGTCGATTAGAGGGGGGACTCATATCATTTCAATTTTGAATGTATTCCCTGTTCCATCTTCTTCCCAGCACACTCCTCCAACAACAACACCGCCAAAATGATTTCATAGTGATTTTCAAGCGTACTAACCCAGATCTCCCCTGCTTCCTCCATTAATAGCCAACTGGGAGGAATCCACATGTCATTCAGCATCAACTCACAGCCAAACCGCGCCCCTGTGATTTAATATCCATCTACCATAGCCAACTATCTACATACCTTTCACCAACCCTAAGATTAACATTAATACGCTCAATACAAAGTTAATCCTGATGGGATATTTGTTCACCATTGAATTCGAATGAATACACATCACTATGGTACGTGGCATTGGAATATGTCCTTATCCCTGTGCAAAACACCCTGAGCTAATCAATTTCCCGCATTAGATTGGTAATCAGCATTTCGATTATTTTCCCTTTTGACATGAAATAATTTAACATCGTCAATTTTTGTTAATTAGAATCACAATCCTAATTATCAATGTGGAGGTTTTGGACTCAAGAAAAAGTTCGCTTTTGAGGAGAGATATGAATTTTTGGATCACAATCATAGAATCACCTAATATAATCAATTTTTTATACCTTTGGAGATGCATATTGTCAATCCTTTCTATAGGGAGAAAGCTTCAACATGGTTGCTCGTCGTATTCCCTAGTCCCTAAGAGAAATTTATTTCGTAATTTTCTTCAAGGTTATAAATCACCCCCCCTGCTCATGCCTCCTCGGGCCTAATGTGTTATTTTTTATGGTGACATTTTATTTTTATTTTTATACAAGTCATATGGCCACATAGTGGCCGCTATCACCCAACTAAAGAAAAATTGTTTGAGTTTCTTGCTTTTTTGGGAAAAAATGGCATTGACATTGTTGATGCTGAGGTATATGTCGTATAAATCCTTTATAGTCTACTTTATTTTATATTATAGTGTTCATCGTCTTTCATGCCTTATACTTTGAATTTCATCTTCTTTCATTTTCAGAAGAGGAAATCAGTATTGATAATAAGAAGCAGGAATTGAAGAAAGAGGAGAACAATAAAACTAGAGCAATATATGTAGAAAGAGAGAGAGAAGAAAATTGGTCTAGTGATACCATTAAAGCTAATATCCTGCATGAGGTTCATACTGATGGTTAAGTATTTATAGTTGTGAATTCACCTGCAATGCCTTGGAAACACAATGTTAATGTTTTGAAGTGATGAAACAATATTTCATGTGTAAATTGTAGTCCAACTACTATTAAGTTGGAAACCCATATTGTAATACTTGACATTTCATATAATCTAATTTATGTGGTTGAAATTATTTATTGTTGTACTTGAAATTATTTAGTATTGTAATTAACATATGTAACTTTACGTTTTCATATTAGATGAACATGCACATTATATGACATTTTATTTTTAATTTAGTCGCAAAATCATACTAATTAATTTATGTTGATTAATAATAAACACATAAAATCAATCTAAAACTAGTAAATTAGTAGTCTATATTGATTAAACGTGAACACAAATAAAATGAATATACAACAACTAAATTAGTCATTCATAATGATTATTAATGAAAGTAAATGAAATGAATATAAACTACTAAATCAGTAGTTTATATAATGAATATGAAACTACCAAAAAAATATAAATGATTACTATAAAAGAATTATTTACAAATCTATATGTGGGTTTAACATGAGGAAGGCACATATACATGCGATTTTGTTCTGTAGAGTAGCGTATATGTTTAGTAATATGTTGAGATCTATACGTGAATTGGTTTCGGGATAAGCGAGTACATACATGAATAAGTCTACTCAAAGGCGTGTATGAAAGCCAGGGTTTTACTGAAGAATGTTGAAGAAAATATATGATCATTTTTGTTGTGTTTTTCCTATATGTCAATGATATCTTCATATAGATATGGGTTTTCTGAGTATTGATTATGATGCTAGTTGATTGAGATTATAGATCAGTGATTGGTTATTAGATTGATGATTCAGTGAATGATTTGGTATAGTTATATGTTTCGGTTTGATGTATGGTATTGGGTTTAAATGGGTGCAGTGGGTTTAGTCTAGAAATCTGATGAAAAGAGGCCTACAAGTTGTGATGTATTGAAGCCAATGGATCCAGTGTGAAAATTTATGAAACATGGTCCGTGGTGGTGTTGAGGCTTGGAGCCTTCAGTGAGGAAGTTGAAGCTTCCTACCAGTAGGATCTGGTGATCATATCAAGGGTTTGCGGCTCCCTTCTAGTAGTGGTTGGTAAACCAGAGCAGGGGGTTGAAGCTCCCTTCTAATGGTGCCTGGTAAACGAGATCAGGGGGTTGGAGCTCCCCTATAGTAGCAGTTGGAGAACAAGTGAAAATAGCAGCCTTCTTCATTTGGGTGCTTGTGTGATGGTATTATTCTGCGCAATTACAAGATTGTAAGTAGTTTTCTATATAATAAATTGAAGAAAGAGACGACAACAGTGGTGGATTTCTCCCACATTGGGTTTCCACCTTAAATTCTGGTGTTCATGTGTGTTTCTTATGTGTGATGATTTATTTTGTTCTTATTGCATATGTTTACTGCTTACTAAATGTATGATGAATAATTAATGCACTAGTCTAAATTTTATTCAATATTTATCTGAATTATAAGTTCTTTGGGCATACACTAGTTTCTTGAATGAAATTCATGTACATATGCTAGTTGGCTTAAGTACAATCGCATATAGAATTTAGCAAAGAAAATTAAAAGTCTGTGTGAGTTTTAAATACTACTTCATGCCCCTCCCCCCTTAGTATTTTTCCCAACAATTGGAATTGGAGCAGGTCCTTCAGAAGAAGCTTGATCGCTTGAAGGAAGATCTACCAAGATGATAAATCAATATGGAACAACATCTATCAGACCACCACTCTTCAATGGAAATAATTTAATATTCTAGAAGACAAGAACAAGATCCTATCTTCAGTCTCTTGGAGAAGATGTTTGGGAAATTGTTGAAGGAGGTTACCAATATCCAGCCGCAGTTCCCACAAATGCAGCAACAAATAAGACATATGAAACCAATACGAAAGTTGTCAATGCATTATTGGGAAGTCTGAAAAAATTAGAATTTGTCAAAGTTATGCAGTTAAATAGAGCAAAGGAAATATGGGACAAAATCATCCTAATCTATGAAGGCGATGATAAGGTAAAAAGTGCTAAACACCAAACTCTCATAATTCAATCTAAAAAACTCAGAATGCCTGATGATGAAAGTATTTCTAGTTTCTTTCTACGTCTAGTTGATATTGTAAATCGTATGAGAAATCTGGTTTAATACATAAAAGACACAACTTTAGTAGAGAAAATATTAAGATCTCTAACTCCTAAATTTGATTTAAAAGTTTCTGCCATTGAAGAAAAGTAGGATCTGCAGACTCTTACTTTTTTTCAACTTCATGGGATCGTGACTGCCTTTGAAATGAGAAAAGGAGGTCCCTTAAAATTCATACAATCTGCATTTAAATAAACTGCAAAAGGAATGGAAAAGGAAGAACAAAACAAACCAGGGTATGTATCAGAAGAATATGAGCTAAATTTTTTAAAGAAACTTCAACTTGGCACCAGAAGTTTTAGAGGTAATCTTCCCTTCAAATGTTTTGCTTGTGGTAGAGTGGGTCATTATGTTGCTAAATGTCCTCATAAAGATAATAAGAGCAAGGGGAAGGATATTGCAAAAGGTAATAGGACATGATTTGACAATAGGAAAAGTTATTATACTCATGAAGATAGTGATGGTTTGTCAAATAGT
The DNA here is from genome assembly GCA_034641835.2 of Pinus albicaulis. NCBI lineage: Eukaryota > Viridiplantae > Streptophyta > Pinopsida > Pinales > Pinaceae > Pinus > Pinus albicaulis. The sequence goes on along the minus strand of CM076578.1, from coordinate 1,600,048,348 downwards.
GAATAAGGAGAACCTGATCAAGATCTTAAATTACTCATGGAATTTGAGAAAAACACTAATGAGTCTAATGATAACTTTATGAATGATTTAGAAGAAAAATATTTCCTTGAATAAATTACTCAACTCAAAATATGCCTAGAAGAAAACAAATTAGCCATAGATACTCTAAAGAATCAATTCATACAAAATGAGAATCATAATGAGAAGTTAGAATGTGAAATAGTAGGTCAAAGAAAGTAACTTGTGTTATGAAACCAGCTCCAAAAATAGAAGAAAAAAGAGATCAACGCCTTATAAATCAGCCACTTCGAGGGGGAAGCCTCCTTTACATTACATAAATGAACAATTCTTGGATGATACAAATGAAAAAACCTCTTTTCTATATATAGGAGTCCATGGGGTCACAATATAATCCTAGCCGACCTAACCATAATAATGTAAGGGAACAACAATAACAATAGTGGCTTTTATGGGGCACAATAATAACAATATGGGGGCTATAGGGGTACAATAATAACAATAATGGGGCTACACTAACAATAATAAGGGGGATGCACTATTATTATAGAGACCTAATATGCCCCTCTCCTTCAAACAAGTGTTTCCCTCAATGCTTGATTATTTATCGATGCTTTTGTATAAAATCCTCATCCTCCCATGTGGAATATTCAATAGGTAAGTTCTTCCACTTGCTGAGATACTCTAAAATTGATCGATTTTGTAGTTGTCAAGTTCCTGTTTTTGTGACTGCTTCCGAACTTCTTTCGTTGCGATCTTGATCTTCTTGCTGTTTCATACGATTCTACACCAAAGTTAGGTTATCTTTTGAGAGTTGGAGAACTTGTTGTTGATGCTCGATGTGATCTTCCACTAGGTTATCATCCATATTATTTTTCATTTACTCCTTCAAAGCATCCAACTTAGCCTCCATTTTTTCTTTTAAACCATCTATGTCATCTTTGATTGCTCTTTGTAAGATCGAAATTTGTTGCACTTGGTACCGTAATTTTGATATCTCATACTACAATTCTTCCTCTTCATGTGTCACAGTAGAGATTTCTGAGAGCTTGATGGGTGTGCAATTATTTTTGGGAGGCATTATATAACCCAATACTGATAAAAATGCTTCAATATGCCCTTGGAATCACTTCAAACTACTTTTTCAAACAAACGTTATGCAATTTTAAAAAATAAATATACACATTTTTCTTTATTTTTAGGAGGTCTATATTAAACCCGAACTATCTCTGTGATTTAAGATATTTAATATCTTAAATTTTTTCCTGTAGTAGCCCTTTTAATCTTCTTTCAAATGCCACAAGTCTGGCCTAATTTGGATGCTTCAAGGAAAATTTATTCCCAATCTCCCACAATGACCTAATTATGGACTGGTTTAGTAGAGCGAACTTGTACAGCGTGCCATGTGTCATTGTTTCCTTCTTCAGATATGAAATTGATACTCAGGAAACTACAATCCATTTAATTTTTTCCACTTTTTAGAGAATTACAATCTGATGCACAGAGACAGAGTTATGATTATTTTCCCAAGGTCACCTCTTTTAGATGAAATTTGGGAGCCTGCAAAAAACCCTAACGTCCACAGATCATATCTCCGAATGTATTTCGAACCAAGATCTAAAATTTTTACACGCAGTTCCTCAAGATTTCAGCTTCTCGTGGTAAAAATTTTAGCTTCTGAACCATCCTAGAAAATATGTTATAGCGAAAATTCCACAATGTCCAGTTCGGAGCAGTGAAACCCTAGAATCCAAAGCTCTGATACCAAATGTTATGAAAACAACTCCAAAAATAGAAGAAAAGAGATACCAACGCCTTATAAATCATCCACTTTGAGGGGGGAACCTCCTTTACATTACATAAATGAACAATTTTTGGATGATACAAATGACAAAACCTCCTTTCTATATATAGGAGTCCATGGGGTCACAATATAACCCTAGTCGACCTAACAATAATAACATAAGGGCACAAAAATAACAATAGTGGCTTTTATGGGGAACAATAATAACAATATGGGGGGCTACGGGGGTACAACAATAACAATAAGGGGGGCTACACTAACAATAATAAGTGGATACACTATTATTATAGGACCTAACTACTTGAGAAAATAAAAACTCTAAATCTTAGGTTTGCCAAAGGATCTGAAACCTTAGATGAAATTATCAAGGTTCAATGCTCTCCTCTTATGAAGACAGGTCTTGGATACATTAGTGAATCATCACAGATAGAAAAATCCTTAGCCCCAACCAGAAGCTATCTAAATGGGGCAAAATCCAGTCAACAAAGTTTCAACCTTCAACAGAAGAACAAAGACACTTCACAGGTAAATCATGTTCACTCTAATTCAATAATTAAAAATAATAGAAGCATCAGTCAAAAGGTAAACAACACTAGAAGATTCTATGATCACATAAATTTCTTCTTTAATGGACAATGTTTCTCATGTCAGAATTTGGTTCACAAAGCTTCTCAATGTGTTGCATACAAAACCATCATGACTGGAGAAGAAAGAAATAAAGGAATGAGATAGGAATCAAAAAGAATACTTATCACAATTTCTCTCCTCTTATAGATGAAATTGAATGCTCATTTTGCAATAACTTTGGACATGAGGAATCTGAATGCAAGAGAAAATTACAACCAAAGGAGAAAATATCAACAAAATCTAAGGTATAGAAAAATAAGGACTTACAATCCGAAAGTTGTGGCATAGCTTTATTTGTAGGAGGAGAAGAAAATCAATAGGACATTGATAACGATGTTCAAAACACATGATAGGTTATAAAGATAAACTCATTTCATACAATGCATTAGAGAATGAAAAGAATTTCACTTTGGAAATGACTCTTGTGCTGTCATTAAGAGTCAAGGATCCGTTTTTATAAAAGAAAAGGTTAAAGCTAATAATGTTATGTATGTTGATGGATTAAAGCATAAATTTTTGAGTGCTAGCCAAATGTGTGACCAAGGAAATGAAGTGGTCTTCTGATCAAAAGAATGTGTGGTTCGTGAACTTGACACAGGAAAGACCATAATAAAATGAACAAGAACACCAAGCAATTTGTATATATTGAAACGTGTCCAAGAACAATGTTACCTAGGAATATCAGAGGAAAACTGGCTATGGCACGGAAGGTTGGGACATCTAAGTTTTTCTCAAATATTCAAATCAAGCAAGCTCAAAGTTGTTCGTGATCTACCAAAAAAACACCTTACCAGAAAGTACCATATGCAAGTCATGTCAATTCGGTAAGAAAACCAAAGTTAAATTAGATGCCAAATAAGGATCAACAAGTAAGCCTCTTGAACTTATACATATTGATTTGTGTGGACCGGTAAGGAAAAATTCACCTCGTGAAGAACAATACTATATCTTATTCATTGATGATTTTTCTATAAAGTGTTGGATCTGTTTATTGAAACACAAAGATGAAGCATTTGATAAATTTAAGGTCTTCAAAGCATTAGTTGAAAATGAATTACAACTAAAAATCAAATGTCTTAGATGTCCCCGAGGAGGAGAATACATATCAGATGAATTCTTTCATTTCTGTAAACAACATGGCATAAGAAAACAATTTTATGTAGCCCAAACTCCTCAACAAAATGGCACAGTAGAAAGAATGAATAGAACATTTCAGAAAATGGTTTGTGTTGATTGATGAGTGTGAAACTCCTAAAACCTTATGGGGTGAAGCTACACATACCAGAGTGAATATTCTCAACAAGGCTCATGTTCATTTGAATAGTGATAAAACTCCTTATGAACTTAGGTAATGTAAGCCTCCTACTATGAAGCATTTTAGAGTTTTTGGAAGCAAGTGTTTCATCAAAAATAATGATTAAAAAGTCGGTAAGTTTTAAGCTAGAGCAGATGAAGGAATACTTCTTGGTTGCTCTTCTAGAAGTAAAGGATACAAATCCTACAACAAGAGCCTTTGGAAAATTGTTGAATGTATTGATGTTGTGATTGATGAAGCATGCATAGCTCCCAAAATGGTAACAACAACAAAAGAGGATGATGATAACGAATGCTTTCCCACATCAAATCGCAATGATATAGAAAAAGAAACTAATGAAACATCAAAAGAAGACACATCAGATAAATAAAATTCTCCATCCATGTATGTTCAAAAGAATCATCCAGAAACTCAAATTATAGGAGAAACTCAAAATGTAAATCAAACTAGTAAAGTTTAATGTTGGGTTAAGGCCATGGATGAATAACTTGATCAAATTGAAAAGAATAGTACTTGGGAATTGGTTCCAAAGCCTCATGATAAAAATGTTATTGGGACAAAATGGATATTCAAAAATAATATGAATGAAAATGGTGGAGTAATTAGAAACAAATCTATACTTGTTTGTAAAGGTTATCCTCAACAAGAAGGTATAGACTTTGAAGAAACATTTGCACTAGTAACCAGACTTGAAGCAATAATAATGTTTCTTGCATTTTCAAGTTTTCAATGTTTCAAATTTTATCAAATGGATGTAAAATTTTCTTTCCTTGATGGAGATCTATAAGAAGAAGTATGTATAGAACAACCATAAGGATTCATTTTGGGTAATTATGAAAACCTTGTATGCAAACTCAAAAAGGATTTATATGGGCTAAAACAAGCTCAACATGCATGGTATTATCATCTTGACAAGTATCTTCAACAACAAGGCTTCACAAAAGGATCTGCAGACAGTAACATGTACACAAAAATTGAGGATGATAAACTTCTAATTATTGTGTTTATGTTTATGACATCATATTTGGGAGTAAGGAAGAATCTATGAGTCAAAAATTCTTGATATCTCATACTACAATTCTTCCTCTTCATGTGTCACAGTAGAGCTTTCTGAGAGCTTAGTGGGTGTGTAATTATTTTTGGGAGGCATTATATAACCCGATACTAATAAAAATGCTTCAATATGCCCTTGGAATCACTTCAAACTGCTTTTTCAAACAAACACTATGCAATTTTAAAAAATAAATACACACATTTTTCTTTATTTTTGGGAGGTCTATATTAAACCTGAATTATCTCTGTGATTTAAGATCTTTAATATCTGAAATTTGGTCTTGTAGTAGCCCTCTAAATCTTCTTTCAAATGCCACAAGTCTGACCTAATTTGGATGCTTCAAGGAAAAGTTATTCCCAATCTCCCACAATGACCTAATTATGGACTGGTTTAGTAGAGAAAACTTGTACGACATGCCACGTGTCATTGTTTCCTTCTTAGGCTCTGAAATTGATACTCAGGTAACTACAATCTGTTTGATTTTTTCCACTTTTTAGAGAATTACAATCAGATGCTCAGAGACAAAGTTATGACAATTTTCCCAAGGTCACCTCTTTTAGATGAAATTCGGGAGCCTGCAAAAACCCTAACGTCCACAGATCATATCTCTGAATGTATTTCGAGCCAAGATCTGAAATTTTTACACGAATTTCCTCAGGATTTCGGCTTCTTGTGGTAAAAATTTCAGCTTCTGAACCTTCTTAGAAAAAAATGTATAGCGAAAATTCAACAATGAACTGTTTGGAGCAACGACACCCTAAAATCCAAAGCCTTGATACCAAATGTTATGAAAACAGCTCAAAAAATAGAATAAAAGAGAGATCAACACCTTATAAATCATCAACTTTGAGGGGGGAACCTCCTTTACATTACATAAATGAACAATTTTTGGATGATACAAATGACAAAACCTCATTTCTATATATAGGAGTCCATGGGGTCATAATATAATCCTAGCCAACCTAACAATAATAACGTAAGGGCACAAAAATAACAATAGTGGCTTTTATGGGGAACAATAATAATAATATGGGGGCTACAGGGTACAAAAATAATAATAAGGGGGCTACACTAACAATAATAAGTGGATACACTATTATTATAGGACCTAACTACTTGAGAAAATAAAAACTCTAAATCTTAGGTTTGCTAAAGGATCTGGAACCTTAGATGAAACTATCAAGGTTCAATGCTCTCCTCTTATGAAGACAAGTCTTGGATATATTATTGAATCATCACAAATAGAAAAATCCTCAACCCCAACTAGAAGCTATCTAAATGAAGCAAAAGCCAGTCAGCAAAGTTTCAACCTTCAGCAGAAGAACAAAGACACTTCGCAGGTAAATCATGTTCACTCTAATTCAATAATGAAAAATAATACAAGCATCAGTAAAAAGGTAAACAACACTAGAAGGTTCTATGATCACATAAATTTCTTCTTTAATGTACAATGTTTCTCATGTCAGAATTTGGGTCACAAAGCTTCTCAATGTGTTGCATACAAAACCATCATGACTGGAGAAGCAAGAAAATAAAGGAATGAGACAGGAATCAAGAAGAATACTTATAAAAATTTCTCTCCTCTTAAACATGAAATTGAATGCTCATTTTTCAATAACTTTGGACATAAGGAATCTGAATGCAAGAGAAAATTACAACCAAAGGAGAAAACATCATCAAAATCTAAGGTATAGAAAAATAAGGACTTACAATCCAAAATTTGTGGCATAGCTTTATTTGTAGGAGGAGAAGAAAATCAATGGTGCATTGATAGCAATGTTCAAAACACATGACAAGTTATAAAGATAAACTAATTTCATACAATACATTAGATAAAGAAAAGAATGTCACTTTTGGAAATGACCCTTGTGTTGTCATTAAGGGTAAAGGATCCGTTTTTATAAAAGAAAATGTTAAAGCTAATAATATTATTTATGTTGATGGATTAAAGTATAAATTTTTGAGTGTCAGCCAAATGTGTGACCAAGGAAATGAGGTGGTCTTCTGATCAAAAGAATGTGTGGTTCGTGAACTTGACACAGGAAAGACCATAATAAAATGAACAAGAACACCAAGCAATTTGTATATATTGAAAGGTGTCCAAGAACAATATTACCTAGGAAAAGCGGAGGAGAATTGTTTATGGCACGAAAGGAATGTGTGGTTCATGAAATTGACACAGGAAAGACCATAATAAAACGAACAATAACACCAAGCAATTTGTATATATTGAAAGGTGTCCAAGAACAATGTTACCTAGGCAAAGCGGAGGAAAACTGTTTATGGCACGAAAGGTTGGGACATCTAAGTTTTTCTCAAATAATCAAATCAAGCAGGCTCAAAGTTGTTCATGATCTACCCAAAAACACCTTACCAGAAAGTACCATATGCAAGTCATGTCAATTTGGTAAGCAAACCAGAGTTAAATTCGATGCCAAAAAAGGATCAGCAAGTAAGCCTCTTGAACTTATACATATTGATTTGTGTGGACTGGTAAGGAAAAAGTCACCTCATGAAGAACAATCCTATATCTTATTCATTGATGATTTTTCTATAAAGTGTTGGATCTGTTTATTGAAACACAAAGATGAAGCATTTGATAAATTTAAGGTCTTCAAAGCATTAGTTGAAAATGAATTACAACTAAAAATCAAATGTCTTAGATGTCCCCGAGGAGGAGAATACATATCGGATGAATTCTTTCATTTCTGTAAACAACATGGCATAAGAAGACAATTTTCTGTAGCTAGAACTCCTCAACAAAATGGCGCAGTAGAAAGAATGAATAGAGCATTTCAGAAAATGGGTCGTGCTATGATTGATGAGTCTGGAACTCCTGACACCTTATGGGGTGAAGCTACACATACCACAGTGAATATTCTCAACAAGCTGGCTCATGTTCATGTGAATAGTGATAAAACTCATTATGAACTCAAGTATGGTAAGCCTCCTACTATGAAGCATTTTAGAGTTTTCGGAAGCAAGTGTTTCATCAAAAATAATGATTAAAAAGTTGGTAAGTTTGAAGCTAGAGCAGATGAAGGAATAATTCTTGCTTACTCTTCTAGAAGTAAAGGATACAAATGCTACAACAAGAGCCTTCGGAAATTGTTGAATGTATTGATGTTGTGATTGATGAAGCATGCATAGCTCCCAAAAGAGTAACAACAACAAAAGAGGATGATGATAATGAATATTTTCCCACATCAAATCGCAATGATATAGAAGAAGAAACTAATGAGTTATCAGAAAAAGACACATCAGATAAATAAAATTCTCCATCCATGTATGTTCAAAATAATCATCAAAAAACTCAAATTATAGGAGAAAATGACTATGGGGTACAAACAAGAAGAACCCTTATAGGATCTCCTAGTTATCTAGCTTTATTATCCACCATTGAACCACAAAATGTAAATCAAACTAGTAAAGATGAATGTTGGGTTAAGGCCATGGATGAATAACTTGATCAAATTGAAAAGAATAGAACTTGGGAATTGGTTCCAAAGCCTGATGATAAAAAATTTATTGGGAAAAAATGGATATCCAAAAATAATTTGAATGAAAATGGTGGAGTAATTAGAAACAAAGCTATACTTGTTTGTAAAGGTTATGCTCAACAATAAGTTATAGCGTTTGAAGAAACATTTGCTCCAGTAACCAGACTTGAAGCCATAAGAATGTTTCTTGCATTTAAAATTTTTCAACGTTTCAAATTTTATCAAATGGATGTAAAAATTTGCTTTCCTTAACGGAGATCTATAAGAAGAAGTATGTATAGAACAACCATAAGGATTCATTTTGAGTAATTATGAAAACCTTGTATGCAAACTCAAAAAGGATTTATATGGGCTAAAACAAGCTCCACATGCATGGTATTATCATCTTGACAAGTATCTTCAACAACAAGTCTTCACAAAATGATCTACATAAAGTAACATGTACACAAAAATTGAGGATGATAAACATCTAATTATTGTTGTCTATGTTGATGACATCATATTTGGGAGTAAGGAAGAATCTATGAGTCAAAAATTCTTGAAATCTCATACTACAATTCTTCCTCTTCATGTGTCACAGTAGAGATTTCTGAGAGCTTAATGGGTGTGAAATTATTTTTGGGAGGCATTATATAACCCAATGCTAATAAAAATGCTTCAATATGCCCTTGGAATCACTTTAAACTGCTTTTTCAAACAAACGTTGTGTAATTTTAAAAAATAAATACACACATTTTTCTTTATTTTTAGGAGGTCTATATTAAACCTGACTTATCTCCGTGATTTAAGATATTTAATACCTGAAATTTGGTCCTGTAGTAGCCCTCTAAATCTTGTTTCAAATTCCACAAGTCTGACCTAATTTGGATGCTTGAAGACAAAGTTATTCTCAATCTCCCACAATGACCTAATTATGGACTAGTTCAGTAGAGCTAACTTGTACAGCATACCACGTGTCACTGTTTCCTTCTTCAGCTCTGAAATTGATACTCAGGAAACTACAATCCGTTTGATTTTTTCCACTTTTTAAAGAATTACAATCTGATGTTCAGAGACAGAGTTATGACGATTTTTCCAAGGTCACCTCTTTTAGATGGAATTCGAGAGCCTGCAAAAACCCTAATGTCCACAGATCATATCTCTAAATGTATTTCGAACCAAGATCTGAAATTTTTACAAGAAGTTCATCAGGATTTTGGCTTCTCATGGTAAAAATTTTAGCTTCTGAACTTTCTTAGAAAAAATGTTATAGCAAAAATTTCACGATGACTTGTTTGGAGCAGCAAAACCCTAGAATCCAAAGCTCTGATACCAAATGTTATGAAAACAACTCCAAAAATAGAAGAAAAGAGAGATCAATGCCTTATAAATCATCCACTTTGAGGGGGGAACCTCCTTTACATTACATAAATGAACAATTTTTGGATGATACAAATGACAAAACCTCCTTTCTATATATAGGAGTCCATGGGGTCACAATATAATCCTAGTCGATCTAACAATAATAACGTAAGGGCACAAAAATAACAATAGTGGCTTTTATCGGGAACAATAATAACAATATGGGGGGCTACGGGGGTACAACAATAACAATAAGGGGGGCTACACTAACAATAATAAGTGGATACACTATTACTATAGGACCTAACTACTTGAGAAAATAAAAATTCTAAATCTTAGGTTTGCTAAAGGATCTGAAACCTTAGATGAAATTATCAAGGTTCAATGCTCTCCCCTTATGAAGAGAGGTCTTTGGCACATTAGTGAATCATCACAGATAGAAAAATCCTCATCCCGAACCAGAAGCTATGTAAATGCAGCAAAATCCAGTGAGCAAAGTTTCAACCTTCAACAGAAGAACAAAGACACTTCGCAGGTAAATCATGTTCACTCTAATTCAATAATGAAAAATAATAGAAGCATCAGTCAAAAGGTAAACAAAACCAGAAGGTTATATGATCACATAAATTTCTTCTTTAATGGACAATGTTTCTCATGTCAGAATTTGGGTCACAAAGCTTCTCAATGTATTGCATACAAAACCATCATGACTGGAGAAGCAAGAAAATAAAGGAATGAGACAGGAATCAAGAAGAATACTTGTAACAATTTCTCTCCTCTTAAAGATGAAATTGAATGCTCATTTTTCAATAAATTTGTACATGAGGAATCTAAATGCAATTGAAAATTACAACCAAAGGGGCAAATATCAACAAATCTAAGGTATAGAAAAATAAGGACTTACAATCCGAAAGTTGTGGCATAGCTTTATTTGTAAGAGGAGAAGAAAATCAATGGTACATTGATAGCGATATTCAAAACACATGACAGGTTATAAAGATAAACTCATTTCATACAATGCATTAGAGAAAGAAAATAATGTCACTTTTGGAAATGACTCTTGTGCTGTCATTAAGGGTAAAGGATCTGTTTTTATAAAAGAAAAGGTTAAATATAATAATGTTATGTATGTTGATGGATTAAAGCATAAATTTTTGAGTGTCAACCAAATGTGTTACCAAGGAAATGAGGTGGTCTTCTGATCAAAACAATGTGTGGTTCGTGAACTTGACACAGGAAAGACCATAATAAAAGGAGCAAGAACACCAAGAAATTTGTATATATTTAAAGGTGTCCAAGAACAATGTTACCTAGGCAAAACGAAGGAAAACTAGTTATGGCACAGAAGGTTGGGACATCTAATTTTTTCTCAAATAATCAAATCAAGCAGGCTCAAAGTTGCTCGTGATCTACCCAAAAACACCCTACCAGAAAGTACCATATTCAAGTCATGTCAATTCGGTAAGCAAACCAGAGTTAAATTCGATGCCAAATAAGGGTCAGCAAGTAAGCCTCATGAACTTATACATAATGATTTGTGTGGACCGGTAAGGAAAAAGTCACCTAGTGAAGAATAATACTATATCTTATTCATTGATGATTTTTTTATAAAGTGTTGGATCTGTTTATTGAAACACAAAGATGAATCATTTGATAAATTTAAGGTCTTCAAAGCATTAGTTGAAAATGAATTACAACTAAAAATCAAATGTCTTTGATGACCCCGAGGAGGAGAATACATATCGGATGAATTCTTTCATTTCTGTAAACAACATGGCATAAGAAGACAATTTTCTGTAGCTAGTACTCCTCAACAAAATGGCGCGGTAGAAAGAATGAATAGAACATTTCAGAAAATGGGTCGTGTTATGATTGATGAGTCTATAACTCCTGACACCTTATGGGGTGAAGCGATGTTGAACCCTTAGTTAAACTGAGAGGGGGGGGTGAATCAGTTTAACACATTCATGGACTTTTAAAACTTTCCTTTAAACTTATTTACACCTTCATTTCATGATCAACTTATTACATAATGTAACAACAATCTTAATATGTGAGCAGCAAGTATTAAGCAGATTAGATAAACCATATCAACACATAAACATCATGCACATAGACAACAAATATAAGTGGAAACCCAAAAGGGAGAAAACCACATCTTATTATTGTTGTGATGCAAAGGCAAGCTCCAACTCCCTCTCACCACTGATTTTCTATAGGCTCCAACCCACAGGAGGCTACTACCTCAATTTTGAAAGCTACAACTTGCAAGGAAGCTCCAAGTCCCATCTATTTTCTGCAGGCTACAACCTACAGGAGGCTCCTACCTCAGCCAGCTACAATTGACATCTATCAAGCTACAACTTGATATGGAAGCACCAACTTCCTCACTCTTCAAAAAAAAAACCACATGTTGATTTACCTGGATATCTGCTCCATTCTGTTCCTTCTTCATTTCTTTCCACCAACCTTCATATCTGCCTTATATCATCTATGAATCTTCACAACTTCTCTATCCACTCCTCCTTCTTCTTACCCTCTCTGCCTCATTTCTCCATTCTCTCACCCTTTTTTTTATGCATATCTATGTGATATCATTTATAGAGTTCGCCACATGATTTTTTGTATTCTACAGGGAATTCAAAATGAATATGTATGACTCTTTTCCTTCCACCTTCTCGTTTTCTTTCCTAGCACATTCAGAAAAATATAACAATATGTATACATTTCAATATTACAGTGGGGTATTTCTTTTCCCATGGAGACTTGCCTTTGCATCACAAACAATATAAAATTAATTAAAACATTTACATTTACATTTGCAACGGATATATCTCATTCAACCCTTTCAGTTCTTGGTTCACTGTATGTTTGTTTTTTTTGTTGTTGTAGTGTAACAATTTTGCATACCTCTGTTTACTGCAACTCTGTGTACCTTTGCATATCATATATTAGAATCTGATCTTCCTTCTTCTCTCATCACACCTTTAGATTTTATTACAAAAAATTTCTTCAATTCTCTTTTTCATATAAATCTGCATTTTCAAGTTTTGGCCCAAATAATTTTAAATCTAGCAAACTCAACAATTTTAATAATGATGTGGAAGCTAATAGTATCTCAAATCTTTGATTTAAGAAATTTTCATAAAAATCTTATGGCTTATGAAAACCATACATATGGTTTCATCCATATTTCAATCTGCATATACTATTAACCCAGATTTTAACTTTTATTTACCATCCACCAATTTCACAGGCTTTTACATTATGGAAAGCTGAATGCCAATATGTGACCTTGTATAAAACCAATTTATAAAATTACTCTATGGGCCCACCAGCTCACATATAACAATGTGTCTTCACATCTTATAACTTACCAAGGTTTGACTTTGGTTTAACCTGTGCGCCTACAACTTTCGGTCCTAGCATTTCATACAAACTCAGACTTTGATTAAAGGCCAAACACCAACGTATATTAAAGTTTTTATATGCTTGCTCATTCAAATAACTTCGGCACTAGACCTTCGAGCTTAGATTTAAATCTCAAGTGATACCATATATAAGTGTCCTCGGGGCCCACAGCTTACCATTCACATACCAAACATAATATATATCAACGTCGATGTGGTTCGTAAGTAGTCAATGCGTATCCAAATATTCAAAGTTTTCAATCTTTGGATTAAAACCAACGCCAACCATATTGAAGTTCTGGGATCAATGTTTACTCATCCCTTCGGGCCCACATATCAATTAATTAATAAACACTATATCCAATCTTTGGAGTCACCTTACCATCTTATATCATGGTGCGACCATACATATCATTTGATTTGTATCAAAGTTCAACTTTGATACAACCCCAAGTGCTAACATATATGTTAACGTATATTGGTTTTGCCATTTATTAACACATTGGGCTATGTTCATATTCCATTGTATTTCATACGAAACTTCGACCTTGGCTTAAAACATAAACCATCGCACCTTTAATATTGGTCCCCACAACATATTCAACTCATATCAATAACAAATTGTCGACTTTGTTTATCACACTATGCTCGAACCATATTAATGTTTTAACATTAACCCAACATCAATACAATAATTGGATTCGGTCCCATACATACCTCCATTAACTATTGAATAGATATGACGGTCAATAGCTTCTCACGTTCCAGAACTCAATTGAATGCTCATCCAACGATCATCACACAAATTAGATGCACGGGTTTTACTTCTCAGAATTTACGCAATAAAAGTGGTTTTAAACTTACCACTTATGCCACGCGTCCTTCAAATAATGATATCACGTTTTTTTTTTTGCGAATCCACTTACCATTTTTAAGTAGCGTGAAACTGCTAGTTTTTTTTCTGAAATCCGCCCTCACAGTTCTGACTTCAAGGTTCTGTTTCTTTTAGTGTGGTATTATGCTATCCTTATGTGCCTTCATTGTTTTCCTTTCGCTATTTCTTTGCACAAATTCCTTACACCGTTTGTTGCCTTTCGACCTCGATGCAAACCTCTGCATACTCTTCACAATTTAACCAATGCTACATTCCATTCAATGTTCCGCTCCTTCCCTTCATGGTTCCACCTTCAACTCTTTAACATTTCCCAGATTCACTTCACCATCGGCTCGCAATTTCGCTCCACCTTCATGAACAAATAGATCTATGAATCCTCTGCGCCATCTTCTACTACGATATAAGCCATCGATCAGTCGGCCTTATACACGAAACCTTCCATTATTAACCTTACATGCTTGGTTCTGTACTCCATTTTCTCACTGGTTCCCATTCCTTCAACGCTGAGATTGATTTTGGAATATAATTCCTTATCAACCAGGGGTTAAACAAGGACTTTGCGCCTCTTATGTGATGAGAATTCACAACAATTTCGCTATTACCTTTCAATGTGACCCCTCCGCGTACTTAGTAACACATCCAACAAATTTTCACAACATTCTTCAATTAAACAGTTCATTCAAATTCTAATCAAAACAATTGCGCCTATGAGATTCCATTCTTCCATCCAATTTATGATCCCACTTATGCACTAAATCAATAGACTTATGGTTACTCAAATCAATGCTTGGCCTTAACATTAAAATTCGAAGTATGGATTTAGCTCTCACCCATTCAACATTTAAAACTCCACAATCCCATAACCATATAGCTCAGAAATAAAGCATGAATTCAGAATTGAATTCCTGTATTAACACATACAACAATTACATCAAAATCCTTCCTTTCTTTGGCCAGATCTTCAAAATCAATGGCCCTTTCAACTGCCTGTAGGCTTACAGGAACAAACCCCTGTTTGCCCAAACTGAAGCACTCACGCACTCTGCCCCTGAACAGCTCTTCTGCTTCAATTCGCTGCCTTTGCTTCCTCTACTCCTTATCTGTCTTTGCTGCCTTTGTTGCCTCTGTTTCTTGTCTAATGTTGCTCCTTGCTTCTCTTTTGCTATCTCTGTTGCCTCTGCTTCTTTCTCTGCTTCATTTGTTTCCTTTGATGTCTCTGCTGCCTCTCTACCTTGGTTGTTGTTGTTTCTTTGTGCTCCTTTTTCTTGATGATAATTCAGGTGCTACTCCTATCTTCTCCTTTGCCATCAATGACAATATTTCCAACAGTCTCCCCCTTTGGCATTGATGGCAATACTTTAATACTCTTCTTTTGCTTGTTTTTCCTCCCCCTTTGAAATCAATGGCAAAGGGTTGCACATTTTCTAGTGTGCTTTCTATCTCTTCATTTCCTCTCTTTGAGTTGTGTTTAGGCTTCTTCTTCTGAATTTGTACCATGCTGCTCCAAACTGGTGTACAAGAGTTGTTGGGATAACACTTTGAGAATCATTGAACTTGTATGTATAGACACATTAAGTTGATATCATCCCAAAGCTCATAATTCTTGCACTTGTATAAAGTTGAAAGTGGTGATAAGGACACTTCATAGAACATATTGTACTAGACTCATATAATCAGAGATGCATCATTGGAATAAAACTAAAGTACCGAGAATGGTCCATACATTATATAAAGTCTGCTCCAAATATACTTCAGTCCATATTATGATATTCATCTAAGACACATATCTGTAGTACACATCTATTCAAATATGACAATGCCAATGTATCTTTTATAGATGTGGTTCACCTTTACTTCCTGTTGGTGGTGATATGAAATTTTCTGCTGACAAGGATATCACACTTAATAGTTGAAAGACCCTTGATACGGAAATTCCTTTCTGTTGAAGTAGGCTTTAGATGTAGCATTAACAGACTCTTGAGCTTCAAATGTAATATCAACACAACTAGTCTTTCATACTTCAGATAATTTAATTGTTCTATCATGATGATCTTCCGCAAAAACATATTCAAGATGTTTAATTGAAATCTCAGCAAACAGACTTCACACGGTGTTATGAATGATCTTAAGAGAGAGGCCTTGAATATATATATGTACTGACTTCAGGAAGGCATGCAGTTATATATAGAAATAGATATTGCTTCAATGCTCAATATAATGCTTCTAGTGTAAACAAAATAATGATCCTTTAGCATTGTTATTGACCTTTTCATGCTTTAGTAATGCAGATAACACTGGGAATACTACCTTGATGTACTTCTGAAAAATAGGACCTGTACCATACCACTGCTCTATTGAGGACACTTGGTATTCTATTGATAGGCATGTTGCTTGTACCAAATACCAATTGATACTACTTTGATAAACCATGCAGAGATTTCAGTTTATCTCGCACATGAACCCATAGTGAAGACAACCTTCATAATTTTTACTATTGAGCTTTCCACTGTTCACACCAACAATCATCAATATACTGAATTTGATCTTGGCATCATTAACCATTTTCCTTATTCTGTCATTCTGTTCAAAGGAATTCCATTGCATGTTCCTTTCTAGGACTGTTCCAGAATCATTGCTGCTTTATATTCAATTCAACTGTTCTAACATAATGA
Organism: Pinus albicaulis; assembly: GCA_034641835.2. NCBI lineage: Eukaryota > Viridiplantae > Streptophyta > Pinopsida > Pinales > Pinaceae > Pinus > Pinus albicaulis. The sequence goes on along the minus strand of CM076578.1, from coordinate 1,600,031,712 downwards.
TCTTCGAGAAGACATCTTCAATTTCTATACTAGGTATCTTCACGGGCAGATCACTCAGAGATTTATTACTCACTTAACTGCATTCCTCCAAGGGGACTTTTCATAGATGAATGATGTAATGACATAATTATGATAAACATTTATCTTACTCATCCTTCTTAAATTTGATTCATTGTTAATTCTTGAAGTGTGATGCACAGTGTGATCATCCTCTATGGATTTTTCCAGTTTTATAGTTCGAAACATAATTTTTGTGATTTAACCATTCATCACTTAGTGTGTTGTTGTCTTCTTAGCTTACATGATCTTGGTTGTGTTCTCTCTACTACCATGGCTTCTTGTTGCCTTCTCTTCTTCCATCAATCTGTCAGCTATTGAATGCTTCAGATAATCTTCTTCCTTTATAGTTCTCTGTTAGAGGAATTTTCGTCTCCCTTCCTGACCTTTTAGCTGTTGTTATTTCATGGAGCTCTTCTTAGACTACTTTTGTGGGGACTATTTATGAACTACTCTCCCCCTGGGATGATACTTCATATCTATCCCTAGTTGGATATTTGTGTTGCTTCCTAGAGCAGCTCCCCCTGAGACTATGATGGATTCATTATGTTATTGAGGTAATAAGCTCCCCCTTTCTCTTTTCCTTCGATAATTTATTGGGGTTCTTCATAATGTTTGCACTTCTTTTTGATTCATAGTTTTTTTTGATTTGATTAGATTCCATCATCTGTCTAGAGTTCTTTAATGTATATGGTAGTTTACAGTCTTTTTCTTTGTGACCAAGCTTGAGGCATACATAACATCTTATTTTACCAAGGTACATTTGAGCTGATGTATAATATTTTGTTCCCCTTTTTTAACGCAATTTACATTCAACAGATTTATGTCCAAATTCATTGCATGAAAAATAGTAGCCATGGAATCGATTAGTGTACCTAGTGAAAGGATGTCCTCTCCATTTGTTTGCTTGAGGTAGTCTTTTCAATTTCTGCATCCTTTGCTAGTTTGACTAGATTTTCTTTGTCTTACAATATGTTGCAATATGTCCAGGTTTGTGGCAGGAAAAACAAGTGATACTTCTCATAGGAGGAAAGAACCTTCTTTGACAGCTTCCAAATTTATTCAATTCATATTCAAGAGTGTATGAGCCTTTTTCAGCTGACTGTTTCTTCATTTCATTCTTTGTCATTTGAGGTTGTTGCTTGTTTCTGTTTACTTCATTGCAAATCATGTTCTTGTTGGCATCTACTTCTGTAGGAATATTTTGAGTTGCTTCACTATCCTTTACAACTTTTACAAAAATGATATTCTTGTTATCTTCTACCTTGGACTTATTGGTTTCTCCTTCATATCCTACCCCAACCTTTATGAGAGGAGACCTTTGAGCATTTAGAATCTTGTCCAACTGTTCAGAGCTTTTCATTTGAGGAGTATTCATTAATAATTCTCTTTGGGCTTTTTCTAATTTCTTTCTCAGGCACACTACTTCTTCTTCAAATTTCTCTTACTTCTGAATTTTATCCTTTATTTGCTTTAGTAGAGTGTCTTCTACTTTCCTTACTTCTTCAAGTTGTGTCTTTAGGCCAACAATTTATTTCTTATCTTCATATTATTTCTCATTACATATTTGCACCAATTTCTTCAGGTCTTTGTTTTCATTCTTCAATCTTCCTATTTCAGTCAAGGTAATGTCAAGTTTGGTTTGTTCTTTCACTATAATTTCTTCATGGAACGTACTTCCATTCACACTAGCAGGTACCTCATTTGATTGAAAATTTTCCTTTTGACATGAGTTTTTATTCTTCTTGATTCTCTTCTCCTTCTTTACAATGTAGCCCCTAGAGTCTACTTCATGCATGAAATGCAATCTATCCCAGATTTCTTTTGCAGAGGTTAGATCCATTATTAAATCAAGATCCTTGTTATGAAGACTATTATATATCACACATTTTGCCTTGGAATTCCACTGTTGTTCTTGCACCGAGGGAGAGTCTGTGCAGTAACCATCACATACAAGTTTCCATACCTCAGGTTCATAAGCCATTAAATCTATTTTAACCTTATCTCTCCATTCAGGAAATTTTGTTGTATTTAGCACAGGTACATTTTGATAGTCCATGACTCAACCAGATCTCCTTAAATCTATAAGGCTTACACCAAAGGAACCCGCTCTAATACCAGTTGTTGAACCCTTAGTTAAACTGAGAGGGGGGGGTGAATCAGTTTAACACATTCATGGACTTTTAAAACTTTCCTTTAAACTTATTTACACCTTCATTTCATGATCAACTTATTACATAATGTAACAACAATCTTAATATGTGAGCAGCAAGTATTAAGCAAATTAGATAAACCACATCAACACATAAACATCATGCACATAGACAACAGATATAAGTGGAAACCCAAAAGGGAGAAAACCACATCTTATTATTGTTGTGATGCAAAGGCAAGCTCCAACTCCCTCTCACCACTGATTTTATGTAGGCTCCATCCCACACGAGGCTAATACCTCAATTTTGCAAGCTACAACTTGCAAGGAAGCTCCAACTCCCATCTATTTTATGCAAGCTACAACCTACAGGAGGCTCCTACCTCAGCCAGCTACAACTGACATCTATCAAGCTACAACTTGATATGGAAGCACCAACTTCCTCACTCTTTCAAAAAAAAAACCACATGCTGATTTACCTGGATATCTGATCTATTTTGTTCCTTCTTCGTTGCTATCCACCAGCCTTCATATCTGCCTTATATCATCTCTGAATCTTCACAGCTTCTCTATCTACTCCTCCTTCTTCTTACCCTCTCTACCTCATTTCTCCATTCTCTCACCTTTTTTTTTAATGCATATCTATGTGATATCATTTATAGAGTTCACCTCATGACTGTTTGTATTCTATAGGGAATTAGAAGTGAATATGTATGACTCTTTTCCTTCCACCTTCTCGTTTTCTTGCCTAGCACATTCAGAAAAATATAACAATATGTATACATTTCAATATTACAGTGGGGTATTTCTTTGCCCACGGAGACTTGCCTTTGCATCACAAACAATATAAAATTAATTAAAACATTTACATTTACATTTGCAATGGATATATCTCATTCAACCCTTTCAGTTCTTGGCTCACTGTATGTTTGTCTTTTCTGCTGCTGTAGTGTAACAATTCTACATACCTCTGTTTACTGCAACTCTATGTACCTTTGCATATCAAATATTAGAATCTAATCTTCTTTCTTCTCTCATCACACCTTCAGATTTTATTACAAAAACATTCTTCAATTCTCTTTTTCATATAAATCTGCATTTTCAAGTTTTAGCCCAAATAATTTTAAATCTGGCAAACTCAACAATTTTAATAATGATGCGGAAGCTAATAGTATCTCAAATCTTTGATTTGAGATCTGTTCATAAAAATCTTATGGCTTATGAAAACCATACATATGGTCTCATCCATATTTCAATCTGCATATACTATTAACCTAGATTTTAACTTTTATTTACCATCCACCAATTCACGGGCTTTTACGTTATGGAAAGTTGAATGCCAATATGTGACCTTGTATAAAACCAATTTATAAAATAACTATGTGGGCCCACCAGCTCACATATAACAATGCATCTTCACATCTTATAACTTACCAAGGTTTGACTTTGGTTTAACCAGCGCGCCTACAACTTTCGGTCCTAGCATTTCATACAAACTCAGACTTTGATTAAAGGCCAAACACCAGCATATATTAAAGTTTTTATATGCTTTCTCATTCAAATAAATTTGGCACTAGACCTTCGAGCTTGGATTTAAATCTCAAGTGATACCATATATAAGTGTCCTCGAGGCCCACAGCTTACCATTCACATACCAAACATAATATATATCAACGTCGATGTGGTTCGTAAGTAGTCAATGCGTATCCAAATATTAAAAGTTTTCAATCTTTGGATTAAAACCAGCACCAACCATATTGAATTTCTGGGATCAATGTTTACTCATCCCTCCGGGCCCACATATCAATTAATTAATACACACTATATACAATCTTTGGAGTCACCTTACCGTCTTATATCATGGTGCGACCATACATATCATTTGATTTGTATCAAATTTCAACTTTGATACAACCCCAAGTGCTAACATATATGTTAACGTATATTGGTTTCGCCTTTTATTAACACATTGGGCAATGTTCATATTCCATTGTATTTCATATGAAACTCCGACCTTGGTTTAAAACATAAACCATCGCACCTTTAATATTGGTCCCCACAACATATTCAACTCATATCAATAACAAATTTTCGATTTTGTTTATCACACTATGCTCGAACCATATTAATGTTTTAACATTAACCCAACATCAATACAATAATTGGATTCGGTCCCATACATACCTTCATTAACTATCGAATAGATCTGACGGTCAATAGCTTCTCGCGTTCCAGAACTCAATTGAACGCTCATCCGACGATCATCGCGCAAATTAGATGCACGAGTTTTACTTCTCAGAATTTACATGATAAAAGTGGTTTTAAACTTACCACTTATGCCACGCGTCCTTCAAATAATGATATCATGTTTTTTTTTTGCGAATCCACTTACCATTTTTAAGTAGTGCGAAATTGCTAGTTTTTGTTCTCAAAATCGCCCTCACGGTTCCAACTTCAAGGTTCCGTTTATTTTAGTGTGGTATTATGCTATCCTTCTGTACCTTCATTGTTTTCCTTTCGTTGTTTCTTTGCACAAATTACTTACACAGTTTTTTGCCTTTCGACCTCGATGCAAACCTCTGCATACTCTTCACAGTTTAACCACTTCTACATTCCATTCAATGTTCTGCTCCTTCCCTTCATGGTTCCACCTTCAACTCTTTAACATTTCCCAGGTTCACTTCACCATTGGCTTGCAATTCCGCTCCATATTCATGAACGAATAGATCTATGAATCCTCTACGCCATCTTCTACTGCGATATAAGCCATCGATCAGTCGGCCTTATACACGAAACCTTCCATTATTAACCTTACATGCTTGGTTCTGTACTCCATCTTCTCGCTAGTTCCCATTCCTTCAATGCTGAGATTGATTTCGAAATATAATTCCTTATCAACCAAGGGCTAAACAAGGACTTTGCGCCTCTTATGTGATGAGAATTCCCAACAATTTCGCTATTACCTTTCAATGTGACCCCTCAGCGTACTTAGTAACGCGTCCAACAAGTTTTCACAACATTCTTCAATTCAACAGTTCATTCAGATTCTAATCAAAACAATTGCGCCTGTGAGATTCCATTCTTCCATCCAATTTATGATCCCATTTACGCACTAAATCAATAGACTTATGGTTACTCAAATCAACGCTTGGCCTTAACATTAAAATTCGAAGTATGGATTTAGCTCTCACCCATTCAACATTTAAAACTCCACAATCCCATAACCATATAGCTAAGAAATAAAGCACGAATTCAAAATTGAATTCTCTGTATTAACACATACAACAATTACATCAAAATCCTTCCTGTCTTCGGCCAGATCTTCAAAATCAATGGCCCTTTCAACTACCTGTAGGCTTACAGGAACAAACCCCTGTTTTCCCAAACTGAAGCACTCACGCACTCTACCCCTGAACAACTCTTCTGCTTCAATTTGCTGCCTTTGCTTCCTCTGCTCCTTGTCTGTCTTTGCTACCTTTGCTGCCTTTGTTTCTTGTCTAATGCTGCTCCTTGCTTCTCTTTTGCTATCTCTGCTGCCTCTGCTTCTTTCTCTGCTTCATTTGTTTCCTCTGATGTCTCTGCTGCCTCTCTACCTTGGTTGTTGTTGTTTCTTTGTGCTCCTTTGTCTTGATGATAATTCAGGTGCTACTCCTGTCCTCTCCTTTTCCATCAATGACAATATTACCAACAAGCTACACATACTGCAGTGAATATTCTCAACAAGGCTCTTGTTCATGTGAATAGTGATAAAATTCCTTATGAACTCAGGTATGGTAAGCTTCCTACTATGAAGCATTTTAGAGTTTTTGGAAGCAAGTGTTTCATCAAAAATAATGATTAAAAATTTGGTAAGTTTGAAGCTAGAGAATATGAAGGAATACTTCTTGGTTACTCTTCTAGAAGTAAATGATACAAATGCTACAACAAGAGCCTTTGGAAAATTGTTGAATGTATTGATGTTGTGATTGATGAAGCATGCATATCTCCCAAAATGGTAACAACAACAAAAGAGGATGATGATAATGAATGCTTTCCCACATCAAATTGCAATCATATAGAAGAAGAAACTAATGAATCATCAGAAGAAGACACATCAGATAAAGAAAATTCTCCATCCATGTATGTTCAAAAGAATCATCCAGAATCTCAAATTATAGGAGAAAAAGAATATGGGGTACAAACAAGAAGAACCCTTGTAGGATCTCCTATTTATCTAGCTTTATTATCCACCATTGAACCACAAAATGTAAATCAAATTAGTAAAGATAAATGTTGGGTTAAGGCCATGGATGAATAATTTGATCAAATTGAAAAGAATAGTACTTGGGAATTGGTTCCAAAGCCTCATGATAAAAATGTTACTAGGACAAAATGGATATTCAAAAATAATTTGAATGAAAATGGTGGAGTAATTAGAAATAAAGCTATACTTGTTTTTAAAGGTTATGCTCAACAAGAAGGTATAGACTTTGAAGAAACATTTGCACCAGTAACCAAACTTGAAGCCATTAGAATGTTTCTTGCATTTTCAAGTTTTCAACGTTTCAAATTTTATCAAATGGATGTAAGATTTGCTTTCCTTAATGGAGATCTAGAAGAAGAATTAATTATAGAAAAACCATAAGGATTCATTTTGGGTAATTATGAAAACTTTGTATGCAAACTCAAAAAGGATTTATATCGGCTAAAACAAGCTCCACATGCATGGTATTATCATCTTGACAAGTATCTTCAACAACAAGGCTTCACAAAAGGATCTGTAGACAATAACATGTATACAAAAATTGAGGATGATAAACTGCTAATTATTTTTGTTTATGTTGATGACATCATATTTGGGAGTAAGGAAGAATCTATGAGTCAAAAATTCTTGATATCTCATACTACAATTCTTCATCTTCATGTGTCACAGTGGAGCTTTCTGAGAGCTTAATGGGTGTGGAACTATTTTTGGGAAGCATTATATAACTCAATACTAATAAAAATGTTTCAATATTCCCTTGGAATCACTTCAAACTGCTTTTTCAAACAAACGTTATGCAATTTTAAAAAATAAATACACACATTTTTCTTTATTTTTAGGAGGTCTATATTAAACCTGAATTATCCCTATGATTTAAGATCTTTAATATTTGCAATTTGGCCTTGTAGTAGCCCTCTGAATCTTCTTTCAAATGCCACAAGTCTGACTTAATTTGGATGCTTCAAGGCAAAGTTATTCCCAATCTCCCACAATGACCTAATTATGGACTGGTTCAGTAGAGCGAACTTGTACGGTGTACCATGTGTCACTGTTTCCTTCTTCGGCTCTAAAACTGATACTCAGGAAACTACAATCTGTTTGATTTTTTCCACTTTTTAGAGAATTGCAATCCGATGCTCACAGACAGAGTTATGACAATTTTTCCAAGGTCACCTCTTTTAGATGAAATTAGGGAGCCTGCAAAAACCCTAACGTCCATAGATCATATCTCTGAATGTATTTCAAACCAAGATCCGAAATTTTTACATGAATTTCCTCAAGATTTCAGCTTCTCATGGTAAAAATTTCAGCTTCTGAACCTTCTTAGAAAAAATGTTATAGCAAAAATTCCACGATGACCTATTTTGGGCAGCGAAACCCTAGAATCTAAAGCTCTTATACCAAATGTTATGAAAACATCTCCAAAAATAGAATAAAAGAGAGATCAATGCCTTACAAATCATCCACTTTGAGGGGGGAACCTCCTTTACATTACATAAATGAAAAAATTTTGGATGATACAAATGACAAAACCTCCTTTCTATATATAGGAGTCCATGGGGTCACAATATAATCCTAGCCGACCTAACAATAATAACGTAAGTGCACAACAATAAAAATAGTGGCTTTTGTGGGGAACAATAATAATAATATGGGGGCTACAGGGGTACAACAATAACAATAAGCGGTCTACACTAACAATAATAAGTGGATACACTATTATTATAGGACCTAACTACTTGAGAAAATAAAAACTGTAAATATTAGGTTTGCTAAAGGATTTGAAACCTTAGATGAAATTATCAAGGTTCAATGCTCTCCTCTTATGAAGATAGGTCTTGGATACATTAGTTAATCATCACAGATAGAAAAATCCTCAACCCCAACAAGAAGCTATCTAAATGCAGCAAAAGCCAATCGGCAAAGTTTCAACCTTCAGTAGAAGAACAAAGACACTTCGCAGGTAAATCATGTTCACTCTAATTCAATAATGAAAAATAATAGAAGGATCAGTCAAAAGGTAAACAAGACTAGAAGGTTCTATGATCACATAAATTCCTTCTTTAATGGAGAATGTTTCTCATGTCAGAATTTGGGTCACAAAGCTTCTCATTGTGTTGCAAACAAAACCATCGTGACTGGAGAAGCAAGAAAATAAAGGAATGAGACAAGAATCAAGAAGAATACTTATAACAATTTCTCTCCTCTTAATGATGAAATTGAATGCTCATTTTGCAATAACTTTGGACATGAGGAATCTAAATGCAAGATAAAATTACAACCAAAGGAGAAAATATCAACAAAATATAAGGTATAGAAAAATAAGGACTTACAATCTGAAAGTTGTGGCATAGCTTTACTTGTAGGAGGAGAATAAAATCAATGGTACATTAATAGCGATGTTCAAAACACATGACAGGTTATAAATATAAACTCATTTCATATAATGCATTAGAGAAAGAAAAGAATGTCACTTTTGGAAATGACTCTTATGTTGTCATTAAGGGTAAAGGATACATTTTTATAAAAGAAAAGGTTAAATCTAATAATGTTATGTATGTTGATGGATTAAAGCATAAATTGTTGAGTGTCAGCCAAATGTGTGACCAAGGAAATGAGGTGGTCTTCTGATCAAAATAATGTGTGGTTCATGAACTTGACAGAGGAAATACCATAATAAAAGGAACAAGAACACCAAGAAATTTGTATATATTGAAAGGTGTCCAAGAACCATGTTACCTAGGCAAAGCGGAGGAAAACTGTTTATGGCACGGAAGGTTGGGAGATATAAGTTTTTCTCAAATAATCAAATCAAGCAGGCTCAAAGTTGTTCGTGATCTACCTGAAAACACCCTACCAGAAAGTACCATATGCAAGTCATGTCAATTTGGTAAGAAAACCAGAGTTAAATTCAATGCCAAATAAGGATCAGCAAGTAAGCCACTTGAACTTATACATAGTAATTTGTGTGGACCGGTAAAGAAAAATTCACCTCGTGAAGAACAATACTATATCTTATTCATTGATGATTTTTCTATAAAGTGTTGGATCTGTTTATTGAAACACAAAGATGAAGTATTTGATAAATTTAAGGTCTTCAAAGTATTAGTTGAAAATTAATTAGAACTAAAAATCAAATTTATTAGATGTCCCCGAGGAGGAGAATACATATCGGATGAATTATTTCATTTCTGTAAACAATATTGCATAAGAAGACAATTTTCTGTAGCTAGTACTCCTCAACAAAATGGCGCGGTAGAAAGAATGAATAGAACATTTCATAAAATGGGTAGTGTTATGATTGATGAGTCTAGAACTCCTGATACCTTATGGGGTGAAGCTACACATACCGCAGTGAATATTCTCAACAAGGCTCATGTTCATGTGAGTAGTGATAAAACTCCTTATGAACTTAGGTATGGTAAGCCCCCTACTATGAAGCATTTTAGAGTTTTCGGAAGCAAGTGTTTCATCAAAAATAATGATTATAAAGTTGGTAAGCTTGAAGCTAGAGCAGATGAAGGAATACTTCTTGGTTACTCTTCTAGAAGTAAAGGATACAAATGCTACAACAAGAGCCTTCAGAAAATTGTTGAATGTATTGATGTTGTGATTGATGAAGCATGCATAGCTCCCAAAAGGGTAACAAAAACAAACGAGGATGATGATAATGAATGTTTTCCCACATCAAATCGCAATGATGTAGAAGAAGATACTAATGAATCATCAAAAGAAGACACATCAGATAAATAAAATTCTCCATCCATGTATGTTCAAAAGAATCATCCAGAATCTCAAATTATAGGAGAAAAGGAATATGGAGTACAAACAAGAAGAAACCTTGTAGGATCTCCTATTTATCTAGCTTTATTATCCACCATTGAACCATAAAATTTAAGTCAAACTAGTAAAGATGAATGTTGGGTTAAGGCCATGGATGAATAACTTGATCAAATTGAAAAGAATAGTACTTGGGAATTGGTTCCAAAGCCTCATGATAAAAATGTTATTGGGACAAAATGGATATTCAAAAATAATTTGAATGAAAATGGTGGAGTAATTAGAAACAAAGCTATACTTGTTTGTAAAATTTATGCTCAACAAGAAGGTATAGACTTTGAAGAAATATTTTCACCAGTAACCAGACTTGAAGCCATAAGAATGTTTCTTGCATTTTCAAGTTTTCAACGTTTCAAATTTTATCAAATGGATGTAAAATTTTCTTTCCTTAATGGAGATCTAGAAGAAGATGTATGTATAGAACAACGATAAGGATTCATTTTGGGTAATTATGAAAACCTTGTATGCAAACTCAAAAAGGATTTATATGGGTTAAAACAAGCTCCACATGCATGGTATTATCATCTTGACAAGAATCTTCAACAACAAGGCTTCACAAGAGGATATGAAGACAGTAACATGTACACAAAAATTGAGGATGATAAACTTCTAATTATTGTTGTTTATGTTGATGACATCATATTTGGGAGTAAGGAAGTATTTATGAGTCAAAAATTCTTGATATCTCATACTACAATTCTTCCTCTTCATGTGTCACAGTAGAGCTTTTTGAATGCTTAATGGGTGTGGAATTATTTTTGGGAGGCATTATATAACCCAATACTAATAAAAATTCTTCAATATGCCCTTGGAATCACTTCAAACTACTTTTTCAAACAAACGTTATGCAATTTTAAAAATAAATACACACATTTTTCTTTATTTTTAGGAGGTCTATATTAAACCTGAATTATCTCTGTGATGTAAGAACTTTAATATTCGAAATTTGGTCCTGTAGTATCCCTCTGAATCTTCTTGCAAATGCCACAAGTCTAGCCTAATTTGGATGCTTCAAGGCAAAGTTATTCCCAATCTCCCACAATGACCTAATTATGGACTGGTTCAGTAGAGCGAACTTGTACGGCATGCCACGTGTCACTGTTTCCTTCTTCGGCTCTGAAATTTATACTCAGGAAACTACAATCCTTTTTCTTTTTTCCACTTTTTTTATAATTGCAATATGATGCACAGAGACAGAGTTATGACAATTTTCCCAAGGTCACCTCTTTTAGATGAAAATCGGGAGCCTGCAAAAACCCTAACGTCCACAGATCATATCTCCGAATGTATTTCGAACCAAGATCCGAAATTTTTACACGAAGTTCCTCAGGATTTCGGCTTCTCTGGAAAAAATTTCGGCGTCTGAACCTTCTTAGAAAAGATGTTATAGCGAAAATTCCACGATTACCTGTTTGGGGCAGCGAAACCCTAGAATCCAAAGCTCTGATACCAAATGTTATGAAAACAGCTCCAAAAATAGAATAAAAGAGAGATCAATGCCTTATAAATCATCCACTTTGAGGCGGGAACCTCCTTTACATTACATAAATGAACAATTTTTGGATGATACAAATAAAAAACCCTCCTTTCTATATATAGGAGTCCATGGGGTCACAATATAATCCTAGCTGACCTAACAATAATAACGTAAGGGCACAACAATAACAATAATGGATTTTATGGGGAACAATAATAACAATATGGGGGTTACAGGGATACAACAATAACAATAAGGGGGCTACACTAACAATAATAAGTGGATACACTATTATTATAGGACCTAACTACTTGAGAAAATAAAAAGTCTAAATCTTACGTTTGTTAAAGGATATGAAACCTTAGACGAAATTATCAAGGTTCAATGCTCTCCTCTTATGAAGACAGGTCTTGGATACATTAGTGAATCACCACAGATAGAAAAATCCTCAGCCCCAACGAAAATTTGTCTAAATGCAGCAAAAGCCAGTCAGCAAAGTTTCAACCTTCAGCAGAAGAACAAAGACACTTCGCAGGTAAATCATGTTCACAGGTAAAAATAATAGAAGGATCAGTCAAAAGGTAAAGAAGACTATAAGGTTCTATGATCACATAAATTTCTTCTTTAATGGACAATGTTTCTCATGTCAGAATTTGGGTCACAAAGCTTCTCAATCTGTTGCATACAAAACCATCATGACTGGAGAAGAAAGAAAATAAAGGAATGAGACAGGAATAAAGAAGAATACTTATAACAATTTCTCTCCTCTTAAACATGAAATTGAATGCTCATTTTGCAATAACTTTGGACATGAGGAATCTGAATTGAAGAGAAGATTACAACCAAAGGAGCAAATATCAACAAAATCTAAGGTATAGAAAAATAAGGACTTACAATCCGAAAGTTGTGGCATAGCTTTATTTGTAGGAGGAGAAGAAAATTAATGGTACATTGATAGCGATGTTCAAAACACATGACAGGTTATAAAGATAAACTCATTTCATACAATGCATTAGAGAAAGAAAAGAATGTCACTTTTGGAAATGACTCTTGTGCTGTCATTAAGGGTAAAGGATCTGTTTTTATAAAAGATAAGTTTAAAGCTAATAATGTTATGTATGTTGATGTATTAAAGCATAAATTGTTGAGTGTCAGCCAAATGTGTGACTAACGACGTGAGGTGGTCTTCTGATCAAAAGAAAGTGTCGTTCGTGAACTTGACATAGGAAAGACCATAATACAAGGAACAAGAACACCAAGCAATTTTTATATATTGAAAGGTGTCCAAGAACAATGTTACCTAGGGAAAGCGGAGGAAAAATGGTTATGTAATGGAAGGTTGGAACATCTAAGTTTTTCTCAAATAATCAAATCAAGCAGGCTCAAAGTTGTTCATGATCTACCCAAAAACACCCTACCAGAAAGTACCATATGCAAGTCATGTCAGTTCATTAAGCAAACCAGAGTTAAATTCGATGCTAAATAAGGATCAGCAGGTAAGCCTCTTGAACTTATACATACTGATTTGTGTGGACCGGTAAGAAAAAATTCACCTCGTGAAGAACAATACTATATCTTATTCATTGATGATTTTTCTATAAAGTGTTGGATCTGTTATTGAAACACAAAGATGAAGCATTTGATAAATTTAAGGTCTTCAAAGCATTAGTTGAAAATGAATTACAACTAAAAATCAAATGTCTTAGATGTCCCCGAGGAGGAGAATACATATCAGATGAATTATTTCATTTCTGTAAACAACATGGCATAAGAAGACAATTTATGTAGCCAGAACTCCTCAACAAAATGGTGTGGTAGAAAGAATGAATAGAACATTTCAAAAAATGGTTCGTGTTATGATTGATGAGAGTGGAACTCCTGAAACCTTATGGGGTGAAGCTACACATACCGCAGTGAATATTCTCAACAAGGCTCATGTTCATGTGAATAGTGATAAAACTCCTTATGAACTCAGGTAATGTAAGCCTCCTACTATGAAGCATTTTAGAGTTTTTGGAAGCAAGTGTTTCATCAAAAATAATGATTAAAAAGTTGGTAATTTTGAAGCTAGAGCAGATGAAGGAATACTTCTTGGTTACTCTTCTAGAAGTAAAGGATACAAATTCTACAACAAGAGCCTTCAGAAAATTGTTGAATGTGTTGATGTTGTGATTGATGAAGCATGCATAGCTTCCAAAAGGGTAACAACAACAAAAGAGGATGATGATAATGAATTCTTTCCCACATCAAATCGCAATGATATAGAAGAAGAAACTAATGAATCATCAGAAGAAGACACATCAGATAAAGAAAATTCTCCATCAATGTGTGTTCAAAAGAATCATCCAGAAACTCAAATTATAGGAGAAAAGGAATATGGGGTACAAACAAGAAGAACCCTTGTAGGATCTCCTAGTTATCTAGCTTTATTATCCACCATTGAACCACAAAATGTAAATCAAACTAGTAAAGATGAATGTTGGATTAAGGCCATGGATGAAAAGAATGTTACTTGGGAATTGGTTCCAAAGCCTCATGATAAAAATGTTATTGGGACAAAATGGATATTCAAAAATAATTTGAATGAAAATGGTGGAGTAATTAGAAACAAAGCTATACTTGTTTGTAAAGGTTATGCTCAACAAGAAGGTATAGAATTTGAAGAAACATTTGCACCAGTAACTAGACTTGAAGCAATAAGAATGTTTCTGGCATTTTCAAGTTTTCAACGTTTCAAATTTTATCAAACGGATGTAAAATTTTCTTTCCTTAATGGAGATCTAGAAGAAGAAGTATGTATATAACAACCATAAGGATTCATTTTGGGTAATTATGAAAACCTTGTATGCAAACTTTAAAAGGATTTATATGGGCTAAAACAAGCTCCACATGCATGGTATTATCATCTTGACAAGTATCTTCAACAACAAGGCTTCACAAAAGGATCTGCAGACAGTTACATGTACACAAAAATTGAGGATGATAAATTTCTAATTATTGTTGTTTATGTTGATGACATCATATTTGGGAGTAAGGAAGAATCTATGAGTCAAAAATTCATTTTTTTATGCAGCAATAATTTGAAATATATTTACTTGGGGAACTAACATATTTTCTTGGTTTACAAGTGCAACAAGCAAAAGATGACATCTTTCTCTCACAAACAAAATATCTCAAACAAATTCTGAAGAAGTATGGGATGGAAGACTTCAAACCTGTATGTACTCCAATGATGATAGGATGTAACCTCAGTTGTCATGATGATTCTCCCATTATAAACCAACCAGAATACAGGTCTGTGATTGGAAGTCTAAGTTTATCGAACAGGTAATAGACCAGATATCATGCATCTAGTTGGGATTGTTGGACGTTTCCAGGCCAATCCAAAGGAATAACATCTTCAGGAAGTAAAGAGAATGTTCAAATATCTCCAAGGAACTCACAACTTTGGTTTATGGTATCCTAAAAATGTCGATCTTACTCTTCATGCTTGCATAGATGCGGACTAGGCCAGAAATATTGATGACTGGAAAAGAACTAATGGAGGTGCATTTTATATGGGTCCTTGATTAGTATCTTAGTTAAGCAAGAAACAAAGTTCCATTTCCTTATCTACAACGGAAGCAGAATATGTGGCTGATGCATCTTGTTGCACATAAATTCTCTGGATGTTGCAGACACTACAAGATATTCAAATTAAATATTCTCCACCCATCTCCATCATATGTGATAATACAAGTTCTATTAGTATTTTGAAAAATATTGTTATGCACTCCAAAACCAAGCATATTCCTATTAAGTATCACTTTCTACAATAACAAGTGCTTGAGAAAAAGGTTAAATTGGAGTATGTTCCCTCGAAATAACAAGTTGTTGGTATATTTACTTAACCTCTCCCCAGAGAAGCATTTGAATATCTCAGACAAAAACTGGGGGTTATCTCTGCCTCACTTTGTTGTTAATCTAGTTTGCTCAGTCTAGAAGTGAAATTTCATAAGGTTTTTTGTTGTACGCAAGTTTCAATAAGTATAGTTGTGTATATACGCGAGTTTCTTTGCAAATAGTCGCGTATGTTTTTCCCTAAAAAAAAAATAGTGGTACAGCCTCAAGATCAGACTCTGGCATGCTACTGACATTTATGATTTTATTAGTCTACAGTCTGTTGATATGGTATTGAGTTATGATTTTTCCTTGATATTTATATGATTCATGAAGATGCTTTGATAAGTTGTTGACAATGAACAGGAAGCACAGTTTCAGGGGGAGCATTAGCCTTGTAGAGTATAATGCATTGTTGATATTATGTTTATCATGATTGTTGAATTATGTTCGATGATCTCTCTCTATTGAGGTCCTTTGGTCTTAGTTATAAAATTCATATCTGTAAAGGTCATGTTGAGACCTATTATGAAAATATTGTCATATTCAGTCATATATGTACTTTTGAGGTGATGTCAAATATGTAGCCCCGCTTGGTTAGGTGATTGATGTAAGTATGAGTCCTTGGTGATAGGAAATGTCATACTCTTATTAGTTTTCGAGTCATGTAATTCATTGAAAATATTTTTAAGATTCACCATGTGCTCAAGGGAGACATGGTTAGTTTTTTGCAAATCAGATCTACGGAGACTGTGTATATACAAGGAACAAAAAACCTTGTTTTAACATTGGTTTGCCCTTTTCCCTTGATTTCAAAGGGGGAGATTAACTTGGTGTTTTAATAATTCTTATACTGATAGGTCTAATAGGTATCTTCAGGTTAAGGTGATCAAACATCAATATAGTTTCCATCAAGTCCAAAGGGGGAGATTGTTGGCATTATGATAAAGGTGTTGTCCTTGATGGAAAACCACTTGTAACAGAGTTCATTGATGGAACAGAATGACAGAATGATGGGACAGAGGTTTTCAGTTCAAAATCATGAAAAATAATTAAACCAGTCAAGATTTGAATAGCTATACGCATATTCGTCAAGGCAAAGTCGCGTATACATGCGGGTACGAAGAAAAAAAGTCGCGGGTGATGGCGCACTAATTTAATAATACTAGGGGTCTTTACCATGGTATTATCCCACAAAATTGAGTGCAGTAACGGTTATTTGATCCCATCCAAGAATACCATCGATACTAGTGTGGTTTTGGCTCATGGTATTAGCTAAGTCTCAAACTATATAAGGAGGTGAAGATCAAATTCTTAAGTGTGCATGAATAATGATAATGAATGAATACTTCAATATGAAGTATATTTGTATGGTATGGGCTATAGTTGATTGTTAGATCTGAAGTAAAGATGCACCTATGAATACAATGATGGATCAGGATCTATAGACCTGAAATGACTATGTATTTGCATGCTTTGGTTATGAGTTGTTTAGATATGTGGTCAGGCATATGTTTGTTGCAGTGAAGGGTATGCTCTGAGTAAGTTTGAAGTTTTAAAGTATTGCACATTCCTAGATTATTTATAGATCTATATGTAATTTTAACACAAGGAAGGCACGTATACACGTGAGTTTGGTTCTGCAGAGTAGCATATATGTTCAGTAATATGTTGAGATCTATACGCGAGTTGGTTTCAGGATAAACGCATACAAATGCGAATAAGTCTACTAAAAGGAACATATGCAATTCGGGGTTTTGCAAAAGAATGTTGAAGAAAATGTCTAATCAATTTTTCTATGTTTTTGTTGTATGTCAATGATGTCTTCATATAGATCTGGGTTGTTTTAGTATTGATTATGTTGCTAGTTGATTTTGATTACAGATCAGTGATTAGTTGGTAGATTGATGATTCAGTGAATGATTTGGTATAGTCATATGTTTCAATTTGATGTATGGTATTGGGTTTAAATGAGAGAAGTGGGTCCAGTCTTAAAATCTATTGAAAAGATGCCTACAAGTTGTGATGTATTGAACCTAGTGGATCCAGTGTGAAAATTTATGAAACGTGGTCTGCGGTTGTGTTGAGGGTTGGAGCCTTTAGTGAGGAAGTCGAAGCTTCTTGCCTGTAGGATTTTGTGATTAGATCAGGGGGTTGTAGCTCCCTTCCATTAGTGGCTATTAAATGAGAGCAAGGGATCAAATATCCCTTCAAGTGGTGGCTAGTAAATGAGATCAGGGGGTTAGAGCTCCCTTCCAGTAGCAGCTGGATAACGAGTGAAGGTAGCAGCCTTCTGCAGGTGGGTGCCTGCGTGCTGGTATGAGTCTGCACCAGTACAATACTGTAAGTATTTTTCTCTATAATAAGTATTCAAGACAAATACAATAGCAACGGTGGTTTTCTCCCATATTGGGTTTCCACCTTAAATCCTAGTGTTCATGTTTGTTGCGTATGTGTTATGATTTATTTTGTTCTTACTACACATGTTTACTGCTTACTAAATGTATGATGAATCATTAATGCACTGATCTAATTAAATTTACTGAAGGTTTATCTAAATTATAAGTTCTTTGGGCATATGCTAGTTTCCTGAATCAAAGTCGTGTACATACACTAGTTGGCTTAAGTACAGTTGCATATAGAATTCAGTAAGTAAAAGTAAAAGTATGTGTTAGTTTTAAATATTAATTTACCCCCTCGCCTCTCTGTATTTTTCCCAACAACATGATGTCTGCAAGGGATTCACATTGGGGAAATATGACAAATCCACATTCCATGGCCGAGAGAGCAGAGCGGATGCAATATTGAAGTGAGTCCACTATGATGTATGTGGACCGTTTTCTACAGCCTCAAAATAAAAAAATAAGTACTATGTAATTTGTGTTGATGATTTCTATAGAAAATGATGGATTTTATTCATGAGGAAAAAGGAAGAAGTGTTTCCAAATTTTTACAATTTAAGACATTATTTGAGAATGAGACTCGGAAGAAGGTGAAGGCTCTAAGGAGCGATAATGGAGGTGAATTTGTTTCAAAGAAGGTATTCGAAGAGAAATGATAACACCCCATAACCCATGCCAGAATGGGGTTATTGAAAGGAAGAATAAGATCATAGATGGAGTTGCAAGGGAAATGCTACACTACCAGGGGTTTCCATTGCATTTGTGGGAAGAAGCGTGTAACACAATAGTTTATTTGCAAAACCAAAGTCCTAATAGTATACTTGGTATGACCACACCAAAGGAAGCTTTATCTGGGAGAAATCCTAATGTGTCTCATTCAAAATTTTGGAGCTTCATATTATTTTCATGTATCCAAGGATTCGAGGAAGAAACTTGAGCCTACAACAGAGTTGGGAGTTTTTGTAGGATACACCGAAACTCCACACAATTACCGTGTGTATTTTCCTTCGCTCAGAATGACAGTAGTGAGGAGAGATGTCAAGTTTCATGAGGAGAAAGCTATGAGATGCTTTGTGGAATGAGAGCTGAGTATCCCACATGAGAAAGAGCTTTTATCTCCAAAGGAGGGGCCTCAAGATGATATTCAGGAATTTGTGCAGTAGTTACAAATGGAGGAGCAGAGAGAAGGTTGAGTGGAGACACTCACTCAACCAGAAACATCTAGAGAAGTGAGAAAGAGAACTAGATAAATTGAGAGATCAGTGCAGGATGTGATGGGGCATGTGGGAGCTCCTTCAAATTTGTGTAGGAAGAGGAAGTCACCTAAGAGGTGCATTGGTTACATGGCTCTCGTGACTAATCTCATTGAGATAAAGACTTATTCATTTTGAGAAGGTAGTTTCTAAACTTGTTTGGTTTGATGCCATGGTGGATTCCATCAAATAGGAAAATTAATTCAGGTGTTATCTTCAGTGTTGGGTCTACTGCTATTTCATGGTACAACAAGAAGTATAGATTTGTGGTGCTCAACTCAACATAGGTTGAATACATGGTTGCAAGTCAAGTAGCATGTGAAGCCATATGGATGAAGAAAATACTTGTGGGTCTTTTCAGTCAGGAGATGGATTTGATAGTTATATATTGTGATAATCATAGTTGCATTAAGATCTATCAGAATCTGATATTTCATGACAGGTCCAGGCACATTGATATCTGGTATCATCTTTTACGGGACTATGTGTAGAGGATAATTATGTTGCTACAATACATTCCAAGTGAGGAGAAATATGATGACACATTGACTAATGAATTATCAAGTGGTAATTAGAATTGCACGGGTGTAGGATAGGGGTGGTGAAAAATATATTTCTTGCTAAGAGGGAGTGTTAGAAATTGTAGCAAGAAAGGCTCAATTTGACTTTAGCCTTAGTCAAATTGAGTAAATCAAAATTCCACATCAACAGGAAAACTTGGAGGTATTTAACTAGTGTGACATGCCTCTTGTCACTCAGTTAGATTAGAAAATTCGAGATAGTGGGTTTGGAGTTCAGTCATGCATGTGTTGATTCCTGAATTATAGCAATCTAGTTAAGTTATTTTCATTTGTACTTAGTTAACTAACCTCTAACAATTAACAGAGTCAGTTGAAGGTTAGTTGTGCAGTGAGACGATAGTCTAACTCAAAGACCTATCAATTAACTGATCAATCAGTCCAAAATAACCCAGACATGTATGGAATTTTAATTTCTCAACTAGAGTGGAGGAGACAAAGGCTAGTGTAACATTAATTTTATACTAGTTGAGTGTATAGTTGTTGTCTGCAGTCAAGAGATCACTCCCTTGGGAATTGCGCAAGGAAATATGGACTTCCATATTTTTTAGGAGCTCAAATTAGCTCAGAGTTGTGCAAGGAAATAGGAGTATGGAAGAGGCAGAAATTGGCTAAGTGTTGGCTAGAGTTTCTCATTCAATGAAGAGAACAATTTTCCTTTTGCAGGTGGTTCTCAAAGATGGAGCATCCAATTGTAATATTTTTTCTATTCCGCTAATTAATGGAGACTTGAGGGGTTTTCCCAATTTTTTTCACCTAGAAATCACTGTGTACTTGTGGTTTTTCTCATTTCATGTCTATGCATGTCATTATAAATTTTGATTTCCACTCTACTTATTAGAAGAGTAGAATTTGTATCTCCTAATTTCAGTTGATTGCTTAAGCAGTTGCAATTTCTATCAAAATTTCTACAATCTGGACCACTTAGGAACTAGGGTCAGAGAAAACACCCTCAATGAGTCTGCAATGAGTGATCCAACATGTGAGCCAATCACATGATCTAAGGGATATTTTCCCAAAAAAACTATAGGTTTTTGATGTCTTATATTTCGAAGAATTTCTTAAAACACCATGAATGAAATGGAATCTCTTTCCCCCTCTCGGATGAATACATCCCAACAACTTGGGGAACACAAAACCACTAATGCAAAAAAAACTAGAAATGGCACTGAGAAATGACATGTGTTTCGTTAAAAAAAAAATCATACCTTTGGAAATGGGAACATCTATAAGAAACGATGTTTTCTATCATGTTTCCATTACTGGACCATTTTTTGTAGAAGCATAATATGTCATACCGTTTCTTGTAACTTAGCTTATGAGCTGTAAAAGTTAAAAATTTAAAGAACATTTATAGGCCATAGGTTTTAAAATGGGTGTCACAAAATTAAATCTCATACTATATCTATGAAAATTGAGAAATATCAAATTCCAAGATTTAGGATTAAACAAACACAGGTTTAAAACATAAGGTTCACTTATGTTAGTATCAAACTAAATACTTTGAATGAATTAGCATTTTGTAATTGAAACATCTTAATTTCACTTGATACATTTGATTTTTAAACAAATCTGAAGAGATATATATGTTGAGTATATTATATATTATTTTTCTCTACTCCCAGTATTACTCTTGGTATTAAAAAAACAATAAATACTTGTAGCTATAGGTTCAATACTCTTTTAGATAAATTTCTCTCATGAATGTAATGTTTTTTTCCTTTTTCTTGGTAATTTTTGTAAACTTCTCAAATATGTAAAATTAAATTTAATATGATACATTATAGATTAAAAGTTCAAAAAATACATGTTTTGGATTAATTAAATTTATATACCAAGTAAAAATAAGTTAAACTTATTGAAATTTTAATGAATTTAAAATTATTTATATCAGAAATAATTTTATCAATTGCTTTAAGTTTATGGGAGCATTTAATATTGTTAGGTCCTTATATTACTAGTATATTCCCTTATTGTTGTTAGTGTAACCCCCTTATTGCTATTTTTGTACCCCTGTAACCCCCATATTGTTATTATTGTGCCCTTACATTATTATTGTTAGGTCGGCTAGGATTACATTGTGGCCCCACTAGGATTACATTGTGGCCCCATGGACTCCTATATATAGAGAGGAGATTTTTTCATTTGTATCATCCAATAATTTGTAGGTTTTAACCCTGAATAGAAATTATCTACACACGAATCTTATAATAGAAAATAAACAATAGCAAGAGCATAAAACATAAAACAGATAAACACAGAGATTTTCCCCTGGATCCCAGATTGGGACGACCAGCTTGATTTTTCATTATATTCCTTTTAGTGTTACAACACATATATATACATGCCGAAGCATACATAAACCCCAATCCATTAACCCTGGATTAGAACATAACCGTAGTTCCCTTGACCGGATCTACAAAATAACAGGGGCCGAAAACCATCGTACCCCAAAACCATGTGCAAACTCATGCACAAAACATGGGTGGGTCTGCATATGAGTGGGACCGCATACCAAAAAAAATTTCGCCGGGGCGCTGTCGCCCCCCCTGTGACCTCCCTGCTGCGCTCGGCACAACGTACAGCGCGTGCGGCTAGTTGTGAAAAGAATATAACACATACCCAACAGAATTGTTCATTCATGTAATGTATTGGAGGTTTTCCTCTCAAAGTGGCTATTTCTAAGGCATTTATCTCTCTTTTATTCTATTTTTGAGCCGGTTTCATAACATTTGGTATCAAAGCTTTGGATTCCAGGGTTTCGCTGCTCGAAATAGGTCATCGTGGAATTTTCGTTATAACATTTTTTCTACGAAGGTTCAGAATCCGAAATTTTTAGAGTGCGAAGCCGAAATCCTTAGGAACATCTTCGTAAAATTCCAGAGCTTGGTTCACAATATTTTCGGAGATATGATCTGTGGAAGTTAGAGCTTTTTTCAGGCTCCTGAATTTCACCTAAACAGGTCATCACGAAAGTTGCACTATAACGTTTTTTCTACAAGGGTTCAGAAGCTGAAATTTTCACAAAGATAAGCTGAACACTGGAGGAACATCCTATAAAAATTTCAGATCTTGGTTCGCTATATTTTGGGAGATATGATCTGTGTAAGTTAGGCTTGTTTCAGACTCTCGAATTTCATCTCAAAGAGGTGACCGTGGGAACAACATCATAACTCTCTCTCTAAGAATCGGATTGGGATTCTTTAAAATGTGGCCGCAAGTACACAGACTGTAGCTTTTTATATATCAATTTCAGAGCCGAAGGAGGAAACAGTGACACGTGGCAAGTCGTACAAGTTCTCTCTACTGAACCAGTCCATAATTAGGTTATCGTAGGAGATTGTGCATACAATTGTCTTCAAGAATCCAAATCAGTTCAGACATGTGCCATTCAAAAGAATATTAGATGACTACTTCAAGGCCAAATTTTAGATATTGAAGATCTGAAATCACATAGATAATTCAGTTTCAATATTGAGCTCCTTAAAATCAAGAAAAAGGTGTGTATTTTTTTTTCCAATTGCATAAGTCTTGTTTGAAAAATCATTTTTAAGTGATTCCAAAGGCCTATTGAGCATAGATATCAGTATTGGGTTCTACAATGCCTCCTAAAAATAATTCAACACCCATTAAGCCCTCAGAGTACTCTACTACGACTCATGAAGATGAAGAATTGCAAAATGATCTATCAAAATTAGAAGAGCAAGTGCACCAAAATTCGCTCTCGCAAAAAACAACAAAATATGAAATGGATGTTTTGAAGAAAAGCATGGAAGCTAAGATGGATGGTTTGAAGAAATGTGTGGAAGCTATGATGGATGGTTTGAAGAATCATATGGAAGAAAAAATGGAAGGTTTGAAGGAAGGTTTGTCAAAGTTGATACAAGAAATGATTCCTAATGGCGAAAAGATAGTAGAGGAAACTCATGATGAGAACAAAATAAATGTTAATCGTGATTTCATAAAATCTAATATTGGATTAAAGAACCACCATATTCCAAATATGGATATGAGGAAGTTTGATGGCAAGGATCTCGTAACATGGATACTACAGATGGAGCAATATTTTGATCTCAATAATGTGCAAAACACACAAATGTATGCATTGCAACTTTACATTTAGAACAAAATACATTTGTATGGTATCGATTGCTTTGCTCCCATAAAAAAATTGTCACTTGGTCAATTTTTACGGAGGAAATGATAGCACATTAAGAGGATACAAAGAGCAACACCTTCTTTAGCCAATTGATAAATCTCAAACAAAAGGGTTCAACGGTGAAGCACATTGAGGAATTCCAAAAATTGAATATAAGGGTAACTAATATTCCAAAGGAACATAGGATTGATGTCTTCATAGGGACTTTAAAGGATAACATCCAACATGAAGTTCATGTTTGGGAACCAGATTCATTAGAGAAGGCATTCAGGTTGGCAAGAAAAATTGAATGTAAAATTATAGCGACAAGGAAGCCTACCACTCACTTCTATAAATATGGAAGCATTGCTACTCCTAGACTTCAACAACCTACAAGATTGACACCACAACAATTGGAAGAAAAAAGAGCAAAAGGGCTTTTCTACAGTTGTGATAGCAAATACACTAAAGGTCATAAGTGTGCTGAGTAGAAATTATTTTACATAGATTTTGAAGAGGAGGAAGAAAATGAACAAGAAATTTCAAAAGAAGAGGATATACACCAGGAAGCAACCCTAGAATAAGAAGAAATGAGCCCGACCATATCATGTAATGCATTGGTAGGAATTACCACTCCTCAAACTCTCAAGATAGAAGGACATATCAAGAAGAAAAATGTTATAGTGTTGATTGATTCAGGTAGTACCCATAATTTTATTCATTTTAAGGTAGCCAAGGAATTGAATTGTTTCCTATACCCAGCACCAGAATGTCAAGTGATGGTTGCAAATGGAGGAACTATAAATTGCTCTGGAAAATTCCATAATATCAAGCTATACATGGGGGAATATGTATTAAATATTCCAATGCTTTCCATCCTAATGGGAGGTGTTGATGTTGTACTAGGAGTACAATGGTTACAAACTTTGGGGACTAGCTTTTAATTTTCAAGAGCTTTTCTTGAAAAAAAAATCGGAAGGAAAGGAAATCGAATTATGGGGTAACACAGGGAAGCCAGGAAAGACAATAAGCTCTAATGTCATGACAAAGCTTCTGAAAAAATAACAACGAGGCGTAATTGCATAATTATGCTCACTGGAAGTTCCAACATCAAAATCATCTATTTCTCCAGATCTCCAAAAAGCCTTGAATAATCATTCCAAGGTGTTTGATACTCTGAAAGGACTCCCACATATTTGTGATCATGATCATGCTATTCATTTGATTCTAGAAAGTGTTCCTCCAAACATCCGGCCTTACAGATATCCTTATGTCCAAAAGAGTGAAATTGAATGTATGATTGCAGAAATGTTGCAAGTTGGTATAATTCAACCTAGTCAAAGTTCTTTCTCTGCTCCAGTAGTATTGGTGCACAAGAAGGATGGATCATGGCGTATGTGTCCGGATTATAGGGAGCTCAATAAGCAAACTATTAAAGATAAATTTCCCATTTCTATGATTGATGAATTATTGGATGAATTACATGGAACAATTTATTTTACCAAGTTGGATCTTCATTCAGGATATCATCAAATTAGAATGAAGACTGAAGATATTCCGAAAACAACATTTCGAACTGATGAGGATCATTATAAATTTTTAGTCATGCCTTTTGGCCTTACCAATGCACCTTCTACATTTCAAGGGTTGACGAATTCCATTTTCAAACCCTTCCTTAGAAAATTTGTGCTAGTATTTTTTTTATGATATACTAATCTACAACAGGTCTTGGAAGGATCATGTTGAACATGTTGACAAGGTGCTCAAACTATTGGAGGAGAAACAATTATACGCAAAAACATCCAAATGTTTCTTTAGAGTAAAAGAGGTGGAATATCTGGGTCATATTGTATCTCACGAGGGTGTTAAGGTAGACCCTAACAAAATTAAAGCCATTAAGGAATGGAAAGTCCCCACAACCATAAAGCAGTTGCGCAGATTTCTCGGGTTAACAGGGTATTATCGCAAGTTTGTTAACAATTATGGGAGAATAGCAACACCTCTAACAACATTATTGAAGAAAGATGCAATTTGATGGACTCCTGAAGCAACTAAGGCCTTTGAACATCTTAAAGAGGCAATGTTCCTAGCATCAGTCTTAGCTAAGCCAGACTTCACAAAAACCTTTATTGTGGAATGTGATGCCTCAGGAAATGGAATTGGTGTTGTTTGAATGCAAGGAGGAAGACCCATTACTTCTGAAAGTCGTTCAATCAAAGGAAAGTATTTACAAAAGGCTATTTATGAGAAGGAAATGTTGGCAATACTACATGCACTAAAGAAATGGAGACCTTACCTAATGGGAAGATACTTCAAGGTAAAAATTGATCATGATAGTCTTAAACACTTTTTGGAACAAAGACTATCTTCGGAAGAGCAGCAAAAATGGGTCACAAAGATGTTGGGTTATGACTTTGAAATCATCTACAAAAAGGGGAAGCTAAATGTTGTTGCAGATGCACTCTCAAGAAAGGATGAAGAGGTGGAAGCATTTCTTTGTGCCATTTCTATTATCCAACCAGATTGGATAACCGAAGCAAGAGATGAATGGAAGAATGACGAAGAAGTTTGGACACTCATTCAAAAGTTGCAGCAAGATCCTAGTACATCTGATACATTTAGTTGGAAAAATGATTCCTTATGGTACAAAGATCGCTTATATATTTTCAAGAATTCCCAGCTAAAACAAAAGATTATTTTGGAATTGCACACTTCTCCTTTAGGAAGACAATCGGGATTTTTAAAAACTTACCACAGGGTGAAGAAATAATTTTTTTGGGATGGCCTTTAATCTGATATTCAAAAGTTTGTGGCGGAATGTTTGGTTTGCCAGCAAAATAAAGTTGATACAATTAAGACCTCGAGTCTTCTACAACCTTTATCCATTCCAAGTCAACGTTGGGAGGAGATTTCAATGGATTTTATCACAAGTTTACCTAAGTCCGAAGGAAGGAGTGTCATCATGGTGGTAGTTGATAGAATTACCAAGTATGCACACTTTTGTGCATTATATCATCCATTTAAAGCAAGTACAGTTGCTACTGCATTTATGGAAACAATTCAAAGGCTACATGGAAACCCGAAGATTATTGTAAGTGATAGAGATCCCATTTTTACAGGAAATTTTTGGACAGAATTATTTTCTTGTTTAGGTACTCAACTAGCTCATAGCTCATCTTATCATCCTCAATCTGATGGTCAAACAGAGATAGTGAATAAATGTTTGGAAGGGTATCTTCGTTGTTTTACATCTAATAAGAAAGAAAAATGTGTCAAGTGGTTACCTCTCGCTGAATGGTGGTATAACACTTCCTTCCATATTGTAGCAAAATTGACCCCTTTTATGGCACTTTATGGATATCATCCACCGTCCATCACATCTTCTATAAGGGAAAATTCTAGGGTTAAAGCAGTGGAGGATCACATCGAGCATCAACAAGAAGTTCTCCAACTCTTAAAGGATAACCTAAATTTGGCACAAAATCGAATGAAACAACAGGCAGATCAACATCGAAGTGAGAGAAGCTTTGATGTGGGAGACTAGGTATTTTTATGGATACAACCATACAAACAAATGTCCCTCAAGCAAGCTAATAAGGATAATAAATTATCGCCAAAGTACTATGTTCCTTACAAGGTGTTGCAAAAGATTGGTACTATGGCATATAAATTGGAACTTCCTGCTTCTTCGCGAGTGCATCCAGTTTTCCATGTTTCATGCTTAAAAAAGGTTATAGGGGACAAACTTCCAGTTCAAACAATATTTCCAAAAGTTGATGAGGAAGAAAAAACCATATTGGAACCTGAAGCATTCATGGAAACAAGAACTCGACAGCTACGAAATCGATCAATTTCATAGTATCTCATCAAATGGAAGAACTTACCCACTGAAGATTCTACATGGGAGGATGAGAATTTTATACAGAAGCACCCAGAGCTACTCAAACGTTGAGGACAACACTTTTTTGAAGGAGAGAAGCATGTTAGGTTTTTATATTACTAGTATAGTCCCTTATTATTGTTAGTGTAACCCCCTTATTGTTATTGTTGTACCACAATAACCCCCATATTGTTATTATTGTGCTCTTACATTATTATTGTTAGGTCGGGTAGGATTACATTGTGGCCCCATGGACTCCTATATATAGAGAGGAGGTTTTTTCATTTGTATCATCCAAGAATTGTTCATTTATGCAATGTATTGGAGGTTACCCCCTCGAAGTGGCTATTTCTAAGGCGTTGATCTTTCTTTTCTTCTATTTTTGGAGCCGATTTCATAACAAATATAGGTAGGAAAGACTATCATAGCTGGAGGAATATTGAATTGTAAAAAAATGTATATATTTTATTGAAATAGTTTGTTATAATATATTTCATAAAATCACTCAAATCTATATTATGTAGGTTAAGTTTTTTATATCTTTAGATTCTTGAATAATTTGATTTCCCTCTTTAAAGAATGAAATAGCTAAAATGCAAGAAATAGAGAATAGAAAGAATAAACACACGCACCATCCCCAATAGACACAAGTTTTACCCTAAAATCCCTTACTGAAAAAAAATTTAGTTAGAAGGTGAGGTTTACCTAATCTCTTTTCACTCATAAAGAAATATGAAAGTACAAAAAAATAAGTACTCTGTATTGAGTTATACTTAAGGCCTATGGCCTACAAAACCTTAACCCCTATGACTCAAACTTCCAACTCCCTGTGGCTTTGCTCAACTATGAAATAAACTTCAATAACCTATAATAGAACGTCTACTCCTTCTAAGGTTTGACTCCCTCAACCCTCAAGTATATTTTGGACCTTCTAGATTTTTCTTGAAAATATACACGTGGATAGCCTCATTTACACAAGTAATAGGGGTTGAGTGGCAAGCTCTTGTACCATGGTGGTCAACATTATAGGTCAACTAGCTAGAGATATAAATTTTGCATGTTGAAGGGTCTCTAAGTCTATATATGCATCTCAAGGTCCCACACTAAAATGGGAAAGTTTTTTATCCAAAAATGTTGTTTGATACTTCAAAATGGCTCAAAAATATTATCATCCTTTGTGGAGAAGATTGTCCCAAAGAAACAAGGATTTACTAGAAGTTTCGAGCTAAAATTTATAAAAGGGTCGTATACCTCATATCAAGATTTATGTGTCCCTATTGATCGGTAGATCACCCACCCAAAAGGTTAGACATTTCAAATTTTCTACATAGTGAAATCAAAAAAAAATTATCAACAATATGGCTCCAAAATGGAACCCGCCATTAAAATGACCCTGCAAGCTAATTAGTTCAATTTTTCCCACTTTATAAACATTAAAATAAATGAAAAAAAATATAGTGATCCAAACCGTAAAGAACAATTGTGTAACTCACTATAAACTCACCCCAAAATGTAATTGTCACATAAAAATTAAATCCTCAAGATTATCAAGATTATTAAAACCAATGGAGAAATTTAGAAACATTAATTCCTCAAAGTCATGGTTCATAGAATAAATTTAGAAATACCAAAATACAGCGAAAGAAATAACAAAAATCCTAATGTACAAAATGGGATCATCCATGGCTTAAGAGATTTGAAATAGAAGTTGGAATATGTAATTCCTATTTATTTCAGTTGTGACTTTCTATGTAAGGAGTTTGTTCCTATTACATATGAGTTAGATAAATCTATATGTTCCTAGTTTGGTGTGTGGTTGAGATATTCTATCAACCAAATTATTGTGTGTCCAAGATAGTTTCCCTATATTGAGACAACACTTCATATATATATATATATGTAATCTTATTTGATTAATAGAATATAGCATGCATGCTCAGATTTTATCTTGGTATCGGAGCCCATTTGAGCTTGGCCTTAGCCCTCCTGAGCCAAAGGAAATAAAAAGTTTTTTGAACGCTTGTTTTTTCATCATCATCTATTGAACCTATGGATGGCTAATTGAAAACTGCGTATGGTCAGCGTGGAGCCGCGGATCTGTGTGTGGAGCCAGCAGAAAGGGCACTCTTAATTGCGTTGAATTGATTAAATATTGAATGCAGTGGAGTAGGGAGTGGTATTTATAGAGCAAGGTTATTGCTTTCGAATTATGCGTTCGAGACATGCATGTCAAGCGGTCAGCGTGGAGTGCATTTCATATGGTTGTCAAATACTTTGTAGCAGGAGTTTCATGGCAATCGAATTCTATCAGATCTTCCTTTGCCTTTGGCCCCTGACACCAGATTTTTTGACCGTCACAGAAATTTCACATGTTTGAGCCTTGCATATCCAAGTGAGAATCTATATCGAATCGGACCGACCTAGCTAGTTGTTCGATACAAAATGCAGACCCTTTGTAGACTTTGTTGTGCTAGATCCATGTCATTTGTTGAGTTGTCAATCTGTCATCGAATGGAGTGAGCGATTGTAGTGTTACTGTTGCATGCTATGAAAGAAGGGAGTTCTCTTAGGCAAGGGGGTTCCAACAGCAGACCACCCGTCAAAGCCATGGCGGTGGAGCTTGATATCAGCCAGAGCGATGTGGTTGTTGATGTGGTCGTGGGAGTTGCTTGGCAGTATTTCGGCAGAATCGATGTGCTTATTAATAATGTTGGATTTAAAGGTAATGTGAATTCTTCCCTAGATTTTAAGGAGAATGAATGGAACATGGTTGTAACAACAAATATGAGAGGCACTTGGTTAGTGTCCAAGGCAGTTGGAAAGCGCATGCATGAAGCAAAATATACACTTCATGTATATTTTATCCTTTGGGGACCTCTGGCATGGGGAGGTACCTGGAGGACTTGCATATTCAGCCTCTAAGGCAGGAATAAATGCGATGATGGTGATTTCTTGTGTTGTGTTCATGTTGATTCCTAACTAAGCGTATGGAAGAGAGAAGAACAAAAGAATATTTATGCATTTGCATTAGTAATGGATCTCAATGTTCCTTCAAATGATGTCATGTAAATAGAATTATTTTGCCATTATTTAAATTTTATTTTTTAGTAAGTGTTATGTCGGTGATGTAATTTTGGTTAAAATAATAGAGTGGCATTTATTTTGGCCAATTGTTGTCACACATTTGTGTCTTTGTTGGAACAAGCCATTCCAACAATTGACAAATTTATTTGCAATTATGATTAACCACTAGATATAATGAAGACATGACACTGAAAATGGCAGCATCAGAGATTGAAGGATGATGGAAAATCGAGTTTGTGTGTGTTAGTGTGAGTTTGTGGGATAGACTCACTAGCATGTTGTATTATGAGTCGCACATTTTAATTGTAAGAAAGTCTAAGATGGTTTTGTAGTGGTCTATGTACCTGGTAAATCCAAGAGTTGGAGTGTGTAATGTAAGCTCGATGAGGCATATGTATCCCCATGAAGTTCGTGGTAATCTAAAAACCACTTTGTATTTGCAGTGTCAGTTTGTGGTAAGCTAGATTCCACATGTGAGAGTGAAGTGGAAAGGGATTCCCGTTGGCATGGTTGAGGGTGCGCCGAGAAAACCCTTGACCTAGTTGAGTCAGGTCTATGAGTTGAGCCTTAGTGGTTGTAGAGCCTTAATGGCTACAGAGCCTTCGTGGCTACAGAACCCCAGTGGCAACATAGGAGCCTTAGTGCTCACAGTTTCGGAGTATCGGTGGTTTGCAGAAACACCTTACTCACAGGAGAAACTTGGTTTCTCACAAGTCTCAGTTTACTGAGCACAAAGCGGTCAGCGCTTATTTGGGTAATCTGATAAAACCCATGATGATGATGTTGGAGTGGGATTTTCATGTACAGGTACATGTATGAAATGATAATGGTTGACAGAAGCATGTATCTAAAGGACATCCTACGAGACTAGCAGTTGCAGCGGTTGGCACCCATGCATTTCGGTGGATGGTTGGTCCTTTATATGAACGTTGACATATCCTTTTGTTATGTTTGACCACAACTAGATTTTGCAGATTGATATCGAGACAAGTAGTCATTAAGGGGTGTGTTGGAATATGTAATTCCTACTTGTCTCAGATGTGACTTTCTATGTAAGGAGTTTGTTCCTATTCCATAGGAGTTAGCTAAA
This sequence comes from Pinus albicaulis, assembly GCA_034641835.2. Taxonomy (NCBI): domain Eukaryota; kingdom Viridiplantae; phylum Streptophyta; class Pinopsida; order Pinales; family Pinaceae; genus Pinus; species Pinus albicaulis. The sequence goes on along the minus strand of CM076578.1, from coordinate 1,599,999,639 downwards.
TCTATATGTTCCTAGTTTGGTGTGTGGTTGAGATATTCTCTCAACTAACTTATTGTGTGTCCAAGATAGTTTCCCTATCTTGAGACAACACTTCATGTATATATGTAATCATATTTGATTAATAGAAGATAGCGTGCATGCTCAGATATTATCTATAGAGAATACCATACTTTCAAACACATAATGAGGAAAAATCCAAATTCCACTTTCGATTATTTCTATGCGTAGAATGACTTTATCTACATTTTAATGACCCTCATAATAAAACTACTACTATGGATGTGACTTTAGACTATTTCTATGCATATAATGGCTTTATTTACATTTTAATGACGATCATTATAAAAACCACTACAAAAGTGATATTAAGATTTCAAATATTGACCACATTTAATTATTCATCTTTATATAATCCTTACTCTAACTTCTCAATACTTAAATACCCAACCACTAAATATCTAAACCCTAATGGAAAACCCCATATTGAAGGTTCAAAAACAATGGTAGAGGTCCCAATCTTGAGAAAACATCTTTTTAATTTATCTAAGTAAGAATCTGTCCCAATATTGAGCATTTATTAAGTAAAAATAAGCAATGTCTTTTAATTGCACTTAAAAGATATAGAAGTTGAAATGCATCGTTAATGGAGGACTTCCTCACTTGTGCCTTGAAAAATCATTATACCTTAGCCTGCTATTATTAGCAAAGGCAAGGCATGTATCAAACTGAAAAAACCGCTTTATTTGGGAGGCATGGAAAATCATCATACCAATAAACACTTTGGTCTAATGAATTCACACCAAAGCAATGGCCATTAAACATTAAACTCGGTAATATTAACCGAAAAATGTAAAACAGGGCAACACAACCCTTGCACTCATTTAGATACAGCCAATATCAGGCACGAAATGAATTCACACCAAAGCAATGGCCATTAAACATTAAACTCGGTAATATGAACCAAAAAATGTAAACTCTTTTGCAGGGCAACACAACCCTTGCACTCATTTAGATACAGCCAATATCAGGCACGAAATTATTCATGGAAGAAATTTAGTAAAAAATACAGTGCTCAAGCAAACAGTCCATGGGAAAACAATGTGTGTTTTAATATACTTTTTACCGTTACAATTAACTTGACAAACTAATATACATACCAGCATTACAAAAAAAAATAGCCGAAATATAAACAACATAATAATAATAAATTACAACTTCCTGTGTATTTTTATATTACAAATCATGCTCATGGCCAAATTTAACACCAGAAAAAAACCTTTATATACCATTCTTGTTTGTTTCGTTATCCATAATAGATTACTTTATTTAAAAATAAAAATTAGTCTAGTAGTTCTATTTTTGGGTTAATTTTGTCCTAAATTTGATAGAAACTTGTTAAAATTATAAGTTTAAATGGTATAATTTACATAATTTCAGAAAACTAAATCTATTTATATATTTCCAATTACAATTTCATAAAAAATTATATTAATAGATTTTGCAAAATAAACCAAAACATGAATTGATGAGTCTGTGGCTTCGATGAAGCAAAAATGATCAGCAGAGTTGCCATTTTATGTTTGTTAAACCATTGAACAGTTATCTGCATATATTCTGTATAATTTTGATTGCATCAGTTTTTTATTGCTAATTTTCATTGTAAATGTTGGACACCTAATCCTTTATGGGTAGGTGTAGAAGGTGAATGGACAAAAAGAGTCCAAGAGACCACTTGGAATGTGAAATCAAAGGTCACTCCCATGTATTATATATATTCATCTTTGTAAATAATAACTCAACTCATGCTTATCTTTTCCATTGTTGTCTATTCTTTCCCATTTGTATCTGTTTACCTTGGTTGAGTTCAACATGGTTTCTTCCTTGTGGGTTTTATTCCTTTACAAGCATTTGTTAGAACATAGGTAACGTCTCTCAACTCTTCCATTCTTTTGTCGCTATCATATCTAGCAGACCTACTCTCAAGACTGCAGAGAGGAATATTACCAGCCTTGTCCCTCTGTTTATCTAATGAATGTCTCTTTGCATTACACTGGCTCATCTCCAAAATCTCATGCGGTAAAGTTGTTGATATCAGGACAACCTGCAGCTCTAGAGGAAGATATCGATACACATCATAAATCTGGTCTTTGAAATCCCCTGCTCAACATCTCATTAGATTCATCGAGAACAAGTAATTTAATAGCTCCAGTGCTTAGGGTTTTGTGTTTGACCATATCACACACTCTTCCTGGTGTTCTTGATACCACCTGAACCCCATATTCCAATTCTCTGATGTCCTCTCCAATACTCTTACCACCAATACATGCATGAGCTTGAACATTTATGAAATCTCCTATGGCAAGTATCACTTTCTCTGTTTGAGCTGCAAGTTCTCGTGCAGGTGACACAATTAAACCTTGAACCTCTTGCAAATAGGTGTCGATTATCTGGCAGACGGTGAGGGCAATCATGGAGGTCTACTAGACTAGGCTTGTGTAATGACATCTTTGCCATTGATGATGGGCATCACTGCTCTCTGCTGAATGGCCGAAGGATTCTCGAATCCATACTGGTAAATACCTCGAAGGAGGTCATCACGGATGCCCATCTGATCAAAACTCGAGATTGCTTCCACTCCCACATTTGTTTCGAATTCTTGGTGCATTGGTTCATTTCCGTTTGAGTCACCTACTCCGACCATCGCAATTTTAGAAGTTGGACAGTCACGCGACTCACTGCTTCACAGCTGCAGTCGTTTGGTATATTCTGCAGCAACTTACGTCTTGTGGGTGCATTTATTCATGTGGGTATAGAAGGAAGCTGCGTGCAATTTACAATCTTCTGATGTGTCATTTCTGCAACACCTCTATCATACTCACTACTCGAGGAGTCTCTACATACTGCGGCTCGGCCATCACCAACGTAGCCTCCCTCTCGGCCACACTACCTTTCCACTGTTGCTCGGGCCCTTCCCCTCCGCTCCCCTCCTCCCGCTTCCGCTCCCCACATCTCCCTCCGCTCTGGCCGCTACCACCTCCCTCCCACGCTGCCATCACCCTCCAACCCCTCCACACACACGATGGCTCACCTCTGTTGCTCCAGCTCCCTCCGCATCGCCTCATCTCCGCCTGGCAACCCTCAGTTTTTGCCATGTTGTTCCAACCCTGAAAGGGACATTCGGATGCCTATCGGTGGACAACACGTGGGGCCTCTTGTCGTCCTATGACAAGGAAAACGGTTTGACGGTCCGACGCATTAGCCTCTTTTACCATATAAATGAATTCAACCGAGAGCAATGTTCTCAGTCCAACAAATCTATGACGTTGTTTGTTTCTTCCCCATTGCGTGGAAAGATAAAAAGGTGATGACATTTCGAATATTTGTTTTCAATATTAATTGATACTCGCTTCCTTCATGCCCAAATTGTCTCATTTCTTTCCAAGGTGACCTGCCAATTATTTTGTGCTCACGAAAGTTGTAACATGAGTTTTTCATTTGCAACACTTACTATACTTGCCCACCTTGAGAAACTATATGTCCTTCAAATAGTTTCTGCCACTTTCTTTCTAATAGTTTCTTGGAACTTGGCTCTGATACCCAAAAAAAAAAAAAAAAAAATTGGTCCGATTTGATGATGCATTAGAAGCATTGAATATCCTAATCCATTCCACTATTGATGAAATCAGGAAAAGCGCTCTTTTTGACATTAAAACGTACTTGCAAAATGCATAGGAGAAGATTTATTTTTTGCAGCTTGAATCTCAGCTACAACAAGAGGAGTTACAGAAGCATAGTCATCATTCTAAACTTGTTTTTGTTCAAAACATGGAGACAAACTCCCATGAACAACAAAATATTGTTCAGATCATTGAGCCCAGTACAAGAGCAAATTTGCATGTAGAAGCAAACATCCAGCTTGCACTTCCCAAGCCCATCATCAAACCTTGGGAAGAGCTTGTCGATAACAAGCACAGAACAGGGCCTGGATATGACAAGGAGTTGTCTTTTCATATTCCAGACTACTCCAAGCCCGTAAAATTTCAAAGTTTCGGATTTCTTTATGACAGTTCACCTTCCACTGTTCTAGATCCTGCTCCTCTTCCACAGCAACAACAACAAATTGTAAAATGCCAACGCTGTGATCGAGTTGGCCATATGAAAGATCATTGTTTTGATATTCACCCATGAAAGCATTATGGTCGGCACACCCATTCTTCACATAGATGCTTCAGAAACAATCCTCCTACAAGAACAAATATTCATTTTGGATGGATCCCTTCTTGGCAATGGGCATCAATAACCAAGAATATGTTTAAGTCATATGTCATATTGAACAATCTTGCAGTTGAGTTTTCGTCGTCATCTCACCTTGTACATGGCAAGAGGGAAATGGCGGTCATCTACAAGCTTCAAAGCCACTTCAAGAAAGCCTGAGCCACAACCTCTCATTCCAGGTTCAAAGTTGTAGCCAAAGACACAGCAGTTCAAGCGAGCCTGATCCACAATCTGTCATTCCAGATTCAAAGTTGTAGCCAGAGACACATATGCCCATGAGCATGCCTTTAGTTGGTGGTCAGCCTTAAACCATCTATGTGAGGTTGATATTCTTCCTCTTCAAAGAATTCAGGACACTTCCTCTAACAGAAGACTTCAGCTTGTTTCCAGTTTTGTTAGAGTTCCAAGGAATGCATCAAGCATTCCAGAGTTGGTGGTCATCTTTAAACCATCGCAGGTTGTAGACCTCCCTTATTCTAGGTTGAAGGTCTCCCTCTTCAAAATATGAGGAGCACTTCCTCAAGCAGAAGACCTCGGCTTCTTGCCAAATTTGGAAGAGTTCTCGGAACTTAACTAAGCATTCCAGTGTTGGTGGTCATCCTTGTTGTGAAACCAACGCCAAAAAGAGAATAAAAGAGATATCAACGCCTTAGAAATAAACCACTTCAAGGGGGCAACCTCCAATACATTACATGAATGAACATTTCTTGGATGATACAAATTACAAAACCTCCTTTCTATATATAGGAGTCCATGGGGCCACAATGTAATCCTAGTGGGGCCATAATGTAATCATAGCCGACCTAACAATAATAATTTAAGAGCACAATAATAACAATATGGGGGTTACAGGGGTACAATAATAACAATAAGGGGGTTACACTAACAACAATAAGGGACTATACTAGTAATATAGGGACCTAACATGCCATCTCCTTCAAAAAAGTGTTTTCCTCAACGCTTGAGTAGCTCTGGGTGCTTCTGTATAAAATTCTCATCCTCCCATGTAGAATCTTCAATGGGTAAGTTCTTCCACTTGATGAAATACTCTGAAATTGATCGATTTCGTAGCTGTCGAGTTCTTGTTTCTGTGACCGTTTCAGGTTCCAACATGATTTTTCCTTCCTCATCAAATTCTGGCAATATTGTTTGAACTGGATGATTTTCACCTATAACCTTCTTTAAACATGAAACATGGTAAACTGGATGCACTCGTGAAGAAGCAAGAAGCTCCAATTTGTATGCCATAGTACCAATCTTTTGCAACACCTTGTAAGGACCATAGTACTTTGGCGATAATTTATTATCCTTCTTAGCTTGCTTGAGGGACATTTGTTTGTATGGTTGTAGCCGTAAAAATACGCAGTCTCCTACATCAAAACTTCTCTTGCTGCGATGTTGATCTGCCTGTTGTTTCATTCGATTTTGTGTCAAATTCAGGTTATCCTTTAAGAGTTGGAGAACTTCTTGTTGATGCTCGATGTGATCTTCCACTGCTTGAACCTTCGAATTTTCTCTTAAAGATGATGTGATGGATGGTGGATGATATCCATAAAGTACCATAAATGGGGTCATTTTTGCTGCAGTATGGAAGGAAGTGTTATACCACCATTCAGCGAGAGGTAACCACTTGACCCATTGTGTTTGTTTATCAGATACAAAAAAACGAATATATCCTTCCAAACATTTATTTATTATCTCAGTTTGACCATCAGATTGAGGATGATAAGATGAGCTATGAGCTAATTGAGTACCCAAACAAGAAAATAACTCCGTCTAAAATTTTCCAGTAAAAATGGGATCTTTGTCGCTCACAATAACCCTTGGGTTTCCATGTAGCTTTTGAATTGTGTCCATAAATGTAGTAGCAACTGTACTTTCTTTAAGAGGATGAGATAATGCACAAAAGTGTGCATACTTGGTAAGTCTATCAACTACCACCATGATGACACTCTTTCCTTCGGACTTAGGTAAACCAGTGATAAAATCCATTGAAATCTCCTCCCAACGTTGACTTGGAATGGATAAAGGTTGTAGAAGTCCCCGGGTCTTAATTGTCTCAACTTTATTCTGCTGGCAAACCAAACATTCCACCACAAACTTTGAATATCAGATTTAAGGCCATCCCAAAAAAATTCTTTCTTCACCCTATGGTAAGATTTTAAAAATCTTGAGTGTCCTCCTAAAGGAGAAGTGTGCAATTCCAAAAGAATCTTTTGTTTTAGTTGGGAATTCTTACAAAGATATAAGTGATCTTTGTACCATAAAGAATCTTTTTTCCAACTAAATGTATCAAATGTACTAGGATCTTACTGCAACTTTTGAATGAGTGTCCATACTTCTTTTTCATTCTTCCATTCATCTCTTGCTTCGGTTATCTAATCTGGTTGGATAATAGAAATGGCACAAAGCAATGCTCCCACCTCTTCATTCTTTCTTGAGAATGCATCTGCAACAACATTAAGCTTCCCTTTTTTGTATATTATTTCAAAGTCATAACCCAATATCTTTGTGACCCATTTTTTCTGCTCTTCTGAAGATAGTCTTTGTTCCAAAAAGTGTTTAAGACTATCATGATAATTTTTTACCTTGAAGTGTCTTCCCATTAGGTAAGTTCATCATTTCTTTAGTGCATGCAGTATTGCTAACATTTCCTTCTCATAAATAGGTTTCTGTAAATACTTTCCTTTGATTGGACGACTTTCAAAAGCAATGGGTCTTCCTTCCTGCATTAAAACAACATCAATTCCATTTCCTAAGGCATCACATTCCACAATAAAGGTTTTTGTGAAGTCTGGCGTAGCTAAGACTAGTGTTAGTCACATTGTCTCTTTAAGATGTTCAAATGCCTTAGTTGCTTCAGGAGTCCATGAAAATGCATCTTTCTTCAATAATGTTGTTAGAGGTGCTGCTATTCTCCCATAATTCTTAACAAACTTGCGATAATAGCCTGTTAACCCGAGAAATCCTCGCAACTGCTTTATTGTCTTGGGGGCTTTCCATTCCTTAATGGCTTTAATTTTGTTAGGGTCTACTTTAACACCCTCGTGAGATATAATATGACCCAGATATTCCACCTCTTGTACTCCAAAGAAACATTTGGATGTTTTTGCATATAATTGTTTCTCCTGCAATAGTTTGAGCACCCTGTCAACATGTTCAAGATGATCCTTCCAAGACCTGCTGTAGATTAGTATATCATCAAAAAATACTAGCACAAATTTTCTAAGGAAGGGTTTGAAAATGGAATTCATCAACCCTTGAAATGTAGAAGGTGCATTGGTAAGCCAAAAGGCATGACCAAAAATTCATAATGACCCTCATGAGTTCGAAATGCTGTTTTTGGAATATCTTCAGTCTTCATTCTAATTTGATGATATCCCGAACGAAGATCCAACTTGGTAAAATAAATTGCTCCATGTAATTCATCCAATAATTCATCAATCACAGGAATGGGAAATTTATCTTTAATGGTGAGCTTATTGAGCTCCCTATAATCCGGACACATTCGCCATGATCCATCCTTCTTGTGTACCAATACTACAGGAGCAGAGAAAGAACTTTGACTAGGTTGAATTTTACCCGCCTCTAACATTTCTGCAATCATACGTTCAATTTCGCTCTTTTGGAAGTAAGGATATCTATAAGGCCTGATGTTTGGAGGAACACTTCCTGGAATCAAATGAATAGCATGATCATGATCATGAATAGGTGGGAGTCCTTTGTGAGTTTCAAACACCTTGGAATGATTGTCCAAGACTTGTTGGAGATCTGCAGAAATAGATGATTTTGATGTTGGAACTTCTAGTGAGCATAATTGTGCAATTACACATCATTGTTCTTTCTTTAGAAGCTTTGTCATGACATTAGAGCTTATTATCTTTCCTTACTTCCCTGCAATACCCCGTAATTCGACTTCCTTTCCTTCTGAAAAAAATTTCAAAAAAAATTCTTGAAAATTAAAAGCTACCATCCCCAAAGATTGTAACCATTGTACTCCTAGTACAACATCAGCACCTCCCATAGGAATGGAAAGCATTGGACTATTCAATACATATTCCCCCTTGTTTAGTTTGATATTATGGCATTTTCCAAAGCAATTTATAGTTCCTCCATTTGCAACCATCACTTGACATTCTGGTGCTGGGTATAGGAAACAATTCAATTCCTTGGCTACCTTACAATGAATAAAATTATGGGTGCTACCTGAATCAATCAACACTAATACCTTTTTCTTCTTGATATGTCCTTCTATCATGAGAGTTTGAGTGGTAATTCCTGCCAATGCATTACACGATATGGTCGGACTCATTTCTTCCTCTTCTAGGACTGGTTCCTGGTGTATATCCTCTTCTTGTTCATTTTCTTCTTCCTCTTCACAATCTATGTAAAATAATTTCTTATCAGCACACTTATGACCTTTAGTGTATTTGCTATCACAACTATAGCAAAGCCCTTTTGCTCCTTTTTTCTTCCAATTGTTGTGGTGTCAACCTTGTAGGTTGTGGAAATCTATGCGTAGCAACACTTCCTTCTTTATAGAAGTGAGTGGTAGGCTTCCTGGTCGCCATAATTTTACATTCAATTTTTCTTGCTAACCTGAATGCCTTCTCCAATGAATCAGGTTCCAAAACACGAACTTCATGTTGGATGTTATCCTTTAAAGTACCTATGAACAGATCAATCCTGTGTTCTTCTGGAATATCAGTTACCCTTATATTCAATTTTTGGAAGTGTGCTCCCCCACTAAACTCTTTTGTTTGAGATTCATCAATTGGCTAAAGAAGGTGTTGCTCTTTGTATCCTCATAATGTGCTATCATTTCCTCTGTAAAAATTGACCAAGTGACAATTTTTTTACGGGAGCAAAGCCATCAATACCATACAAATGTATTTTGTTCTAAATGTAAAGTTACAATGCATACCTTTTGTGTGTTTTGCACATTATGGAGATCAAAATATTGCTCCATCTGTAGTATTCATGTTACAGGATCCTTTCCATCAAACTTCCTCATATCCATTTTTGGAATATGGTGGTTCTTCCCACCAACATTAGAGTTTATGAAGTCACGATTAACATTTATTTTGTTCTCATCATGAATTTCCTCTACTATCTTTTCACCATTAGGAAACATTTTTGTATCAACTTTGTCAAACCTTCCATGTCTGCTTTTAGATCATTCTTCATGTTTTCCATATTGTCTTTCATTTTTTCATCGATCTTAGCTTCCATGTCATCCATCTTAGATTCCATGCCAGCTTCCATGCCATCTATCTTAGATTCCACACCTTTCTTCAAACCATCCATATTATTCTTCAAACCATCCATCTTCGCTTCCATGCCTTTCTTCAAAACTTCCATTTCATTTTTTATTGCTCTTTGCGAGAGCAAAATTTGGTGCACTTGCTCTTGTAATTTTGATAGATCATATTGCAATTCTTCATCTTCATGAGTCATAGTAGAGCCTTCTGAAGGCTTAATGGGTGTTGAATTATTTTTACAGGGCATTTTTTAGAACCCAATACTGATATCTATTCTACAATATGCCCTTGGAATCAATTCAAATTGATTCTTCAAACAAGACTTATGCAATTTGGAAAACAAAATACACACCTTTTTCTTGCTTTTGAGGAGCTAGATATTGAAATTGGATTATCTCTGTGATTGCGGCTCTTCAATATCTGAAATTTTGAACTAAGGTAGAATTTTGAATTATCTTTTGAATACCACAGGTCTGACGTGATTTGGATTCTCCAAGACAAAGTTATGTCCAATCTCTCACAATGACCTAATTATGAACTAGTTCAGTAGAGCGAACTTGTACAACTTTCCACGTGTCACGGTTTCGTCTTTTAGCTCTGAAATTGATAGCAAAGAAATTACAGTTCGTGTACTTGTGACCACTTTTTATGACACTCCAATCCGATGCTCAGAGAGAGAGTTATGAAGATTTTCCCACGATCACCTCTTTGAGATGAAATTCAGGAGCCTGAAAAAACACTACCTTCCCCAGATCATATCTCCGAAACTATTGCGAACCAAGCTCTGAAAATTTGCGATGAGTTTCCTCAGGATTTTAGCTTTGCGCCCTAAAAATTTCAGATTCTGAACCTTGGTAAAAAAAACGTTATAGTGCAAATGCCACGATGACCTGTTTAGATTAAATTGAGGAACCTGCAAAAAGACCTAAATTCCACAGATCATATCTCCGAAAATGTTGTGAACCAAGCTCTGAAATTTTGTGACAATGTTCCTCAGGATTTCGGATTCGCACCCTAAAAATTTCAGCTTCTGAAACTTCGTAGAGAAAAATTTATAGCGAAAATTCCACAATGACCTATTTGGAGCAGCGAAACCCTAGAATCTCAAAACTCTGATACCAAATGTTGTGAAACCAACTCCAAAAAGATAAGAAAAGAGATATCAACGCCTTAGAAATAAGCCACTTCGAGGGGGAAACCTCCAATACATTACATGAATGAACATTTCTTGGATGATACAAATTACAAAACCTCCTTTCTATATATAGGAGTCCATGGGGCCACAATGTAATCCTAGTGGGGCCACAATGTAATCCTAGCCGACCTAACAATAATAATTTAAGGGCACAGTAATAACAATATGGGGGTTACAGGGGTACAATAATAACAATAAGGGGGTTACACTAACAACAATAAGGGACTATACTAGTAATATAGGGACCTAACAATCCTTAAACCGTCTCTTTATGCCAACATTTCAGAGAGCTCATTCAGCGTAGTGTTGTCATGCATACTTTGCAAATTTGTATTACAGCTCTCTTCTTGGACTCACACATACCTCTTCGGATTAAGGGGGAGAGTGTTGGACACCTAATCCTCTATGGGTAGGTGTGGAAGGCGAATGGACAAAAGAAGTCCAAGAGACCACTTGGAATGTGAAACCAAGGGTCACTCCCATGTATTATATATATGCATCTTTGTGAATAATAACGCAACTCATGCTTATCTTCTCCATTGTTGTCTATTATTTACCATTTGTGCGTGTTTACCATGGCTGAGTTCAACAGTAAGCTACAAACTCTCTCTACCAAAAACTCTTGAGGTAGACTTTGCATTCGTAATTCTTCTTATTTTGAGGCTCGACTCTAATCACTCGATATCTAGTCTTCATGCTCGTATTATCAACTTTAAGGGGGGCACTGATTATACAAAAAAAGTAGCATATTGAATGCTTGTAATTGTAAACAAATTGGTTATTGGTACTTAATTAAATTGCAAGAAAGAATATTGTTGCCTAATTAATTGAAGCATGATCATGACTACAAAATGTTTTAGGTTAAGAATGAATACAGTGTATAGCTTGAATATAAGTTAGATGTCATGATATCTAAACTTAAAACAGAAAATAAGAGTGAGATTTTAACCCACTGATCACATGTACATAGCCATAACAATTTTGCATAATAAAATATCTCTACACAATGTGCAAATAATATGTGCATATAGCTTGAATATGAGTTAGATGTCATGATATCTAAGCTTAAAAGATAAAATAAGAGTGAGATTTTAACCCACTGATCACATGTACATAACCATAACAATTTTGCATAATAAAATCTCTCTACACATTATTCAAATAATATGTGCATACACAAATGTTTCAAATCTAGCATTGCTTCCTCTTTCACTGATTTTTCAAAGAGCATATACTAGCATTTGCCCCTAAGGGTGCAAAGGTACACCGAAGGAGTAGACTTTGCATTAAGTCTTGTGTGTATTGGCCTCACCGTGCATGTTTTGATTGAAATTAACAATTGACATTTTGGAATAAATTAAATGTTAAGAATAATGGAATACTATTTATAGTTTAAATATATAAAGATTTATTTTATTTTTAATAATTTTATGCATCAGTTACCTTATTTTATAAGTAATTTTATTTAAGCTTAAAATAAAAAGATAAAAAATAAAAATAAAAAACTAAAAAAAATAAAAATTATAAATAAATAAAAATGAAATAAATTAAAAATAAAAATATAAAACATAGAAAATATAAATATGAATAAAATAAATAAATAGATAAAAATAAAAATAAAAACGAATAAAATCAAAAATAAAATATAAATAAAAAATATAAAGAATCATATGTATGACTTTATGTCTTCTTGGTCAAATCATATGAAGAATTGGTTCAGTTTTAAAAGTCTGCTGCCCATTTTTGTGTTTGCAGAATGTTATAACAATGACGCAACAACTACGGTATTTTCAACAGTACCAATCGAAAGTGGAGAGATCTGTGGGCAGAGCCAATGCTTCTTCCATTGTGTCGAAAGCCCTTTACGTCGTCAGTGCTGGTGCCAGCGATTTCGTACAGAATTACTACATAAGTCCAGATCTTATGAGGCAGTTCACTATCCGACACTTTGTGGAGTTCCTCATGCAAAAATTCTCAGTATTTACCCAGGCAGGAAACTGAACTTCCCTTTTAGTGCAGTTAGATTTGTGATTTATAAATGCTTCTTCCGTTGTTTGTTTGAATGTTATATTGAAGATTTGTGTAATCAATTTTCGTCCGAGTAGCGTCCATCAATTCAGATAGAGATCAGTGATTCAGAAGCAGGTCGTTTGCTAGCATTGATTGGGATGGAAAATATATCATATCCATACTTTAATCACTTTTGCTTTGGCTAATGTTGTAGACCACGAGTTAGTGTTGTACACGGAAGTGAGTTGAACGGAACCTGGCGCGTCGAGCAAGATGGAACCATGCAAGAATGAACAGTAACGACGGGTTGGATGAAACCGGCAGTTGATCGCACCGCTTTTGAAGTGGTAAGTGGTATTTAAGAATCGGGAGCGATTCCATAAAGTAGTCGACACGTGTCTTTAAGCGAATTTTCAAAACCACTTTCATTGCGCGCCATCGCGCATTATTGTTCGTGCAGTTACCCTGTGCGATATCCGTCGGATCGGATGGAGCAAGGCGACGTGGTCTCTGCCGTCGGATGTGGAAGCCCGTTAGCGCTGGCAGTTTGAATTAGACGCAGATGATGGCGGTCAATTGTATTGAGCCAGTGTATAATTTTAATGCATATAAATCGAATGTATATTGGCCCTGCATGAAGGTTTCAATGGATTTATGCCCAGGTAAACTCTGGTGAATTCACATGAATGTAACATAGGTGAACGCAAGAGTTGCTCAAACTGAATCGCAGCAAATTCCAGGAGCCCACGCATAGTGATTGTTACTGCTTAGCGAAGGTTTGCGGGCTTAATAAGGTATGTGGACAAAGATTAATTGTATATGGTGGCGCCAAGATTCTTGTTAAAGTCGTGGTAAGGCTATAAGCCTATAATTGAGGTTATAAGCACCATGCAGATGTTAAATCCCAGAGTTGGGATTATCCCACGGACACGCTCGTGCCTGGGCAGGGGTTGAAAATGGGGCGTGGTGGTTGATTTCACTGCTACGTGGTGTGGACGTTGTCGAATCATCAGCCCAATGTTCGTAGAATTGTCGAAGAAATTCTCAGAAATATTTTTAATGTATATAAATCTTTGGATTGATTTTCAGCCCTGCAGAGCAACTTGAAAGCACACCAGGTTCATCTTGTTGGGACACGTGAAGCTCATTCAGCAGAGCAGGCCCATGGGATCATGCACTGGAGACCCACACTTTCAGTACATTAAAAATTCCAGGCAGACAGATGCATGGATAGATCATTATACCTTCCCAGAAACCAAGCAGCAATATTTATTAGTAGGAAATACAGATTTGGTGATCCCATATATTCCCAAATATGAAAATATCAAGCATATGAAGCTTTATAGTGGAGGAAAAAAAAAGAATTTTCTGAGTGATTCTGAGTTCCGATCAGTCAGTAGACTGGTATGAGGCATCTGATAAGTAACTATTGAAGTATACCTTGCAGAAAGAAATTGAGAGCTATTTACAGACTTGGAGCTTGTTCGCCGTCTTGCCCGTTGATCGTGCTCCTTGTCAATCCGCATTGCTGCTACCTCTTTCTCCATAGCAGCTACTTCCCTGCGCATTTTTTTGGCTTCGACCTCCATTGCTTTTGTTAAGGTATCTACTTTCTTTGCTAGCATCTAAGCGTGAATTTCCGAGCAAAATACCATAAGTGGTTGCCAGTGGAAGCGCTGGATCCTATAAGCTTGTTATGGAACCGGGAGGGCCAAGCCGAAGACAACAGACAAAACAAATTTGCCAGCACAATTGACGTTAATGAATCCAGACTCTGAGTGCTGCCATTGCAAGAATTTCCAGAAGCATCGCAGCTTCTTTACAGATAACAGTTAAAGACGCCCAAACCTGGATCAATGCCGCTCTGACCTATCAATATGGCTGTTACTCTGCTTTCCACAGTCTCAATTCGACATGGCTGGTAAGAAGCACAGCCGATCAGATAAATGTGGTGATGAAGATAACCAGCACCGCTCTGGGATGATGAACGCCTTGAATGCTTCTGGTCACGACATGAAATCTTGGAGACCTCCACAGACAGAGAAAGGTGGAAAATGCGATTGAGAAATCGCATTGCAAACCGTCGATTTGGCGGAAACTGAGAAATCGCATTGCAAACCGTCGATTTGGCATATTCGTTTTAGAACGACGAATCTGCTACAGTGTCGTGGGCTAAAGCCCCACAATAGAACACCTTCGGTGTAAAAATCTTATGGTGAGCTTTTCATAAAACCCCAAGTGTTTTTCGAAATTTTCCAGGCACATTTTGTTCTGCAACAAGCATAGATGTATCAGATCAGAAATCCTTTCTGGGCCTTTATAATTAGAACTAGAGTTATGCCATCCATATAAGAAATGGCTTCTAATTCTTTGTCAAACAAGAAAGGAATGTGTTTAATTAGTAAATTCATCATAATCAAAATACAGAGTACAGAGTACGCACGCCCTGAAGTGGCATTTAATTTTGCATAATAAAATCTCTCTACAGATTATGCAAATAATATGTGCATACAGAAATGTTTCAAATCTAGCATTGCTTCCTCTTTCACTGATTTCACTGATTTTTTCAAAGAGCATATAAAATCTTATAGTGAGCTCTTCATAAAACCCCAAGTGTTTTTCAGATTTTTCCAGGCACGTTTTGTTCTGCAACAAGCATAGATGTCTCAGATCAGAAATCCTTTCGGGGCCTTTATAATTAGAACTAGAGTTATGCCATCCATATAAGAAATGGCTTCTAATTCTTTGTTAAACAAGAAAGGAATGTGTTTAATTAGTAAATTCATCATAATCAGAATACAGAGTACAGAGTACGCACGCCTTGAAGTGGCATTTGGGGAACATTAAAGGTCTTCTCAATTTCTTCTTGGCCTACATACCGGCAAGGCACCAAAGTTGCATCTTCTTTTCGGACTTTTGCTGCTTTTTTCACCTCCAGCGATGATCAACTCCCCATATATCGCCCCTCACAACCCTTAATTCTATGCGGTTGCAGGGTCCAATGGTGAAGCCTTTGGTCACAAATGAGATGCATTAGGCATGGGGCACAAATAACATGCATCGGGCAGCAGAATACCACATTGATTTTGGCATAAGGGCATGCCCTCAATCACTACTAAAGCTTAATAATGTGGGAATCAGCGAATTCGCTTTTTTGGGCTGTAAGATCAAGCCTACTCCGCGTAAAAACTTTAGTAGCATCAACTACGCGAGGCACTCACGAATTTCTGCCACTCTACAAACCCAATGAAATGGTTGAAACATTGTTGGAGAGTTTCGACCATGAGATTCTTCCCCACGCTATTTTTAGCCTCGTGGACATTAAAAATTCTTTCTTTCTTTCTTTCTTACCAACAATGGCAACTACTCTGGAAAGCCAAGCCGTATTTCGATTTCGATGCAAATGCAGTCTTCAATGCCCACCCACATTTCGAAAATCCTTAACCAAATAGACCACTGGAATTGGAACTGCTTTTTTTGTTTTCCCCTCTTCTTAATAACGAGCTCCTGAAGCACCCACATCGCATCAGGACCATATTTGACACTCAGATACATCTGGCTCAGTGTTCCGCCAAAGCATAAGCCCTAACTTTTTTGTTTACAGGGATAACTCCAGCTTTCTCTTTACTCGAGTAATAAGTAATAATCCTTTACAGGCATATGCTCCAAGCTGGGGTTGGATATATAGTATAATAAAAATAAAAGGTTTTATAATTGTTATTTTAGGGCGTTGTTGGAGGTGGCAAATTTGTTTCGGTGGTTTAAGAAAGAAAAAAATTAGTGGTTATTTATTTTATTTTATTTTGCAAAAAATTATGGCC
This sequence comes from Pinus albicaulis, assembly GCA_034641835.2. Lineage (NCBI taxonomy): Eukaryota > Viridiplantae > Streptophyta > Pinopsida > Pinales > Pinaceae > Pinus > Pinus albicaulis. The sequence continues at coordinate 1,599,983,077 of CM076578.1, read as the reverse complement.
GTAGGAGTATTTGAATGGTGCTTTTTGATAGTGGAAATGGATTCAATATCATCAAAGCTCCTCTCAGTGTCTAAAATCTTGGAATAATAGTTGTAATTTAGATTTACAAAAAATTATGCCAAATTATATCAAAATAATTCTTGAATTTCCATAATTTTCTAAGCAAATTTGAAGAGTCTTAAACAAGGTTATGAACATGTATTGTAACCTTAATCTTAACTATTCTAGTTATCAATCTAGGGTGAGTAATCAAATCATTCTGGAAGTAAAATTATATTAGTATTAATAAGTGTGAGTAATTTTGTCAAGTCAAGGTAGATCTAGTGGTTAAGGTGGGATATTAACTAGGTTATGAGCATGTATTGTAACATTAATCTGAACTATTCAAGTTATCAATTTAGGGTGAGTAATCAAATCATTATGGGAGTAAAATTATATTATTATTATTAATATATGTGAGTAATTTTGTTAAGTCACGGTAGACCTAATGGTTAAAGTGGGATATTAACTCCCTCACCATCCTCGCCAAATGACATGCTCAGATTGTATTGATTAGGCTCAATGAGTAAGTTTCCCCTCGAGTTTTCACTTCATTCGTGGTCAATACCAGACGTGCTCTTGCTTAGTCTGGTGTTTTCACTTCTTCCGTGGTCAATTCCGAAAGTCTAGACTCTTGCTTAGTCATTTGGTTTGATTCCCCGAAATGGCATGCTTACTCTGTATTGATTATGCTCAAAGAGTAGGCGGCCTAAAGGAGTTTTCACTTCATCTGTGGTCAGTAAGGATGTCTAGGTCTCGACTCTTGCTTAGTCATTTAGTTCGATTCCAGAAATGGCATGCTTACTCTGTATTGATTAGGCTCAAGGAGTAGGCGGCCCCAGGGAGTTTTCACTTCATGTGCGGTCAATAAGGACATCTAGGTTGTTGCTTAGTCATTGTGCCAATACTATTAAAAAAACAAATTGTGAGCAATTTTTTGCTTCTTATATATTTTTTTGAAATTTTCTATGAATTTTTGGAAATTTTGAAATCTCATATATCACTCATTTGATGACAAATTTTCAAATGAGTTAAAAAATATCTTCATAAAAAATTATCCTTCTTAATTGCGGATCTAACAAGAGCATAGGAGTTCATTGTAGGTTGCTTTGACATTACTATAAACCATTATTTCATTTTTTTGTTGTGAATTGTCCTCACATATTTTCTAAAAGGTAAGTTACCATCATTGTTACCATCATTCTATATCTCGTTTTAAAAACAAGTGCCACAAAGTAATTTCTTGTCATTTAAGTTAGAAATTATGTTCTTAGAAAAATTGCATATATATATGTCTTAGTATAATACAAAAAAATCATAATATAAAATCTATGGTATAATATCAATCATCAAGTACAGGGAAAGGAGGAATAAAGAAGAAACATATTGGATCTCAGTTTGTAGAAGGAAGTGAAAACCAAGGAGTGGTTAAGTGAACAAACAGAACATGCACTGAGGTTGATATACTTCTGATTCGATATGTGTTTTAAAAAACATAATAATAACACATGTGATTACATTTCTATTATTTGATATATTGCTACATAAAATGTGTGTTAAAGGCTTGTCAGATAGACCTTGGGTCCAATGCCAAACTATATCAATGGTAGTAACATGATAGCAAAAAACAATTCCTATCATGAGCCAAGAAATGGCACCTATATATATAGAAGAACTTGCCAATGCCTATGGTTGCATTTGTAAATGATGCTAAAATAAAGGGACTTGAACCAAAGTTGCTTGAATGATGTCTTAAAAAGTGTATGTTTTGTGGTAATGCTTGAACTACAAGGTTCAAAACTTTTGAAAAAAAAGGGTTTGATGCATATTTGTGTTTTTTTTTATGGGGATGAATCTTGTAAGAATATGTGGTGAATGGTTTTTAGAGGGTTTAGAGGCTTGATTTCATGTGCAACATAGTAAAATTTAATATATAAAGAATCCAAAAAGCTTTACATGTGATGGTTGACATTTCTCATGAACAATGTTTACCTTTTATAATTTATGGATGAGACTATTATAAAAATGTACAAATAGTGTTATGTTTTGACAAGGTTGCAATAAGACACTCAATTTTTTACCTATCAATTTTTAAAATAATAATAATATAATATTTATATTAAAAAATATACTATTTATTTTTAAAATTCAACATTGCATTTTACATCAATCAAAGTTAAATTAATAGTAATTAAAGAGCAAATAAATTGTTACAATCCTGCTTTCATAAACACTAATATATTATCATCACTTACATCATTTTGTATTAAAATACATATTATAATATTTTCATTATTTAATTTATTAATAATTTTATTTTGCATTATAATTTTTTTTTCAATCTTACATGTTTTTCCTTTCATATTATTATTAAATTTCTTCTTAAATCAAATATATATGTTCTAAATTGTACATAAAAAAATTAATATATATATATATATATATATATATATATATATTCCAAATTGTACATTAAAAATTTTAATTATATTAAAAAATCATTATGGTTCCGAGTCTTATTGCTTATATGTTTTCAAAATTTGTGCTCCAATACATTACCAGATAAATTTCAATGTGAACCATGAAAACAAATACTTTCAAATATATGTTTCAATATGAACCGTGCAAACATATATATGCCCAAATTTTATGTAGTAAATTATAGGTATGCATTTTACTAATATTCAATTTTTAATGAGTAAAATCTTATAAAATAGTAAAACTTAAATAAAATTAAACTATAATTCTGTAGCATAATTTTAATGGTAGTTTGGATTAGGGAAATATGTTATAAAACCAAATATTTCATTTATAAAAATATGTTTATAACATAAAAAGGTTATAATGTTGATATTTCTTTCCTGGGAAAAGAAAATGATAGTAGAGGTAAGGTTTTGAAGAAGTAGATATTAGTTTAGCAGGTAAGAGAGAATGTAGAAATTATTTTGTTTTTGGAGGGAGACATTTATTTTTATTTTTTATTTTTCTTTTTCTGTTTTTTTAGTGGGTTCAAAAATGAAAACATAAATATTTTTATGTAAGTAACAAAGAATATAGATGTGCATTTTTTCAAAGTGAGTTTTTTGCATTAATTTTTTTTTTGAACAAGTGCTATATGGTAGCTATTACCTGTTAGTTAGTTTAAATATAGTTAATTTTAAATAAAAAGCAATAAAACGTTACAATTGTATATATCTCAATAAAAAATACATTTATTATTTATTATCTTTGTTTTGTTCTTTTATGTTTATGTAATGTTAGTATACGAAATTTGAAAATCCACATAATCTGAATCCATTATAATTTTGCCTATCATACAGTGAATGACTTGAGCCTTCCAAATAAACTCAATGTTATTAAATAAACAAAAAATATATAATTAATTAGTCAAAGGCAAAAATAATTGATATAAATTAATGCCTATAAAAAAGTTTATTTAATTTGTAATTATAATGTGCTTCCTCTCATCAAAATTAAATGCTTGATGTATTGTGATTTGTTTGTGTCATATGGTTAACCTTGAACATTGATTGATTACACGTCAATACGGCCGTCTTTTCTGGCCAAGCATTATCATGGCCACCAAATTAAATGCACAAAATTTTACAGAAATAGGGATTTGTTTTTGTCATAATGTTAGCATGATATTTGATTAAACATCATTACACCCTCTCTTTCCTCTAGCCACGCAGTATCGTGGCCATCAATTTTGCACGTTAGATGATACAATCAAGGTAAAATTTTATTTACTTTTATAGATTTTGTAAATTTTTCTGGTGAAATCTTTTTAAAGCTTATCATCACTCATGCCACCAATCATTAATTTCAATCTCTCACATTAACAATAATGTCTATCGTCTTCGTTAATATGGTGCTCGAAATGTTCTTCCACTCAAAAATGACATGAGGCGTTGTTCAAATGAACAAATATCCTGTAGATATATCCTAAACAAGAAGTGACATCTGTACTGTAAGTTTTTAATATGACTTTAGAGTTTGGAATTAACATTTAATAAGATTGCATGAATAACTATGAGTTTTGTAATAACATGTTAAAGTTTTGAATCAATAAAATTTCAGATAAATAGATTAAAATACTATTTAAAAAATATAAATTTCAATTCATAATGTTTAACATTAGATAAATTTTAAAAATTTTAATTCAAACAGGAATTAATGTCAAATCAATAGACAACCTAATACAATATACACTGCCTGTGACAGATATAATAATGTATATGTTGATGTGTATGACATCATCATGATAAGTTCTTGCTAACCCATTTTATGGATGGAATTGACAAATTCCTTGCTTGGTTTTGGTCCCATTGAGGGCCAACGTAAATATTAAATGCCATAATAACATAGGTTGGAAACTTTAAAGGACCTAATCAATGTGTTATGCAATTTTCTTAGTCATTCGAAGATATCCATAAACCATTTTTATGTGATCCATAAATTGGAAGATTACACAATGTGTTTCTCTACATGTATTAATGTTTGATTTAAAACTAATTGGTGGTTATCCTTCTATTGTGCTTTTCATGAGCAAGAAATGAAAAGATATTGGGTGGGATTGGCATATTTATTGATTTGAGAATGCTCGTGGTATGATTGTAGTGGTACGATTGTAGGAATTAATAAAAAAAATTCAAAAATGTGTATCGGTGTGCCAAAAAATTACATTTTGGCATGGACAATAATATATTGATCTTATATCAAAGGAGGTTCCAATTTGGAGTTGTATTTTAAATGTTTATCAACATTTTGGGGGAGAAATTTTGGCTACCATCATTTTCATGAGTTATTATGTCAAAATTGATAATAGTGGTAACGGTTGTCTATACAATCTTATTGTAGTTGCTCAGATAAAGGTTTTTCCATTATTTGTGTTAGTTGAGCTACGTCTCTAAAAGTAATTATTGCTTGATTACTAATTATGTAATTATGTTTTTTTAGGAATCCCCCATGTAAATGGTTCCTAATATACCAAAATGTGTAGGTCATATGAAGCTGATATCATCAATGAGAATGCACTAAATATGTTTTCTCTCTTTCTTGGAAGGTTGTTAGTGATTATCCATGTAAATTCATGTCCTTTACGGTTCTTAAGGGTTACATGTATATTAAATGCTACATATTTAATAGGGGTAAAGAATAGTATAGGAGTATGCCCAAAAGGTGATTGAGAAGATAGTGCTTGTTGTTATTCCTCATATGATCATATTCAATGGTTCTTTTGTGGCTCGTGCTTGTGAATGTTGTAGCACTGTGTTAAATGTTAGTTTTCAATTAAATATATTTTTCAAAGGAGGTAATGGATTTTTGTTTTGTATGATTTTTCCATTCATCACTACCATCAATGAATTGTGATGCAATTTATGATTATTAATGTGTGTTCCACATATCATTGGTGTTGAAATCTCAATATTTAAGCATCTCAAGTTCATTACACTAGATATTGTTATGGGGACAAATCTCTCTAATGACTAATATTTGTCCATCTCTATGTTGGAATGTATATTGATATGGTTATCATCATATTCACAACATGTTGAGTCAATAGTTGGAGCATTCATGGAATCAACATGCCATGTAAAATGGTTCTTTCTTATGTTCTCCCAATTTCCAACATTGGCTTATTTCCAAAGATATATATCTATCGTGAAGGAACTAAAGAGTTTTTATAGAAGTTGGAATATTTATCAAGAATTCCAGTAAAAATGTGTATACATGGATAATTATAGGAATGGTTCTCTTTTTCCCCTTTTCTTTTTGTTATTTTTATTATAAAACCATTGTTTTGAAAAGTATATTTCATGGAATTGATCTACAAATGTAGGGTGCTTCAAATAGGAAGCAATCGCAAATTCGACTCAAATAAGCAATATTTTCAGTCTTGGGATACTTGGTAAAATATTTGGTAAAGAACATTTAGCTTGTGGAAGGTCTTGTTGAATGTCATAAGGGATAACTTTTTAAGCATATAGAACATTGATGTCTCAATAAATAGTGGTTTCTAAATGAAAATGACAATAGGCATATAAGACCAAATTTGTGGATTTTGGTTTCTAACTAGTTTGAAGATTTGGCTCCTAAAGGGGATGTTCATGCAGATTCAAAACCCATTCCATTATGGTATCCTACATTTTGGATGAATAATGCCCCTTTTAGTTTTTACAAAGTTTAAATTCTTTTTGTAGTAATATTTAGACAAATTTTGATTGTTCATGCCTTGAAAATATTAATGAAAGCGACTTGAGACCTCCTCTAAGGTAAGGGTGACTTTATTTATGAGGAAATAAATGTGTACATATAATTATATGTTTTTGAGGGGAAACCACATTTAGTACAAGAGTCAAAGAAAAATGTAGAATTTATTTCTAAAAATAAAAAGGCCTAAGGATTATGGTAGGTAGTATTAGAAGTTCTAGTTACCAACATTGAATAGAGGATGAATTTGTTAGGAAATATTTTGAAGATAGTGATTAAATATTAAATCATCACCAATAACATTACTTCTGTGAAGAATACTTTAACGTAATAGCTACAAGATGATTAAGATTTTTGCAATATTTTTGTTGACATCTTCAAAAAGGCCTTGAAAAACACGAATTAGCACAAAAGGCACAAGGAGAATATCCCCTCAAATATGAGACTTAGACATATTAGAGTTGGTTGAGATGTAGGATTAGATGTTTTGCAACAATTGGTTACTAATTTGCAATATATTAACTAATAGAAGGAGTAAAGTATTTTTCAAGAGTATTTATGCAATCAAGGACATAGATGAAACATCAAGTGTCTACTAAGAGAAGATCTTCACCAAAGAATAATATGAGTTGAAGTTGATCAACTTCGAGACCGCATTGGCTAAATATATCTATGGGATCACCACCTTCTTAAGGATAGATATAAGGGGATAGTAGAACAACTTCTTGTCTAAATTCTAGTATTCACTCAATGGTGCAAGAGCATTACTTGGAATCAAGTGAGTTCCAAGTTAAAGTACATGCCTTTAGAGTAAAAGAGGAGGTAAAAGTGGGACCCATCCAAAGTTTCATCGAAGTATGGGTTGATAAGTATTTGGATAAAGTCACCAAAACCTCAAAAAATTTAATTAGAATAGAAGTTTGGTTTGAGAAGCACACATGATGACATCAAAATATAATTTAAATCAATGTTTCTTGATGAAATGGCATTAGATTTAAGTCCTTAAAAACTTATAACCATCCCTCTGTGACCTTTTCTACCTTTACCTCTCTTTTGTGTTTTCCATTATGTTCCTTTTTGTTTGTTGTTGCATTAATGAACCTTGGATTGGTTAGTCTCCCCTTATTTTCTTCTGGGTATTTCTTATATATTCTATGTCCACAAGAGCCCCATTATTAGTAAATTATATTAGCTTATGAACCTTCTAGTTATCATTATTCCCTCTCCTTTAAATGATTGATATTTCTTAATCCTTCAAACACAATTATTCTTTAAAATAAAACTTGCAATTTAAAATAACTTCCTATGAGTTAGAATATTTTATTGGGGCATGTTATTTAGCATTTGTTCATTTCACTAGTTGAAATATCATAAGAAAATATGAAAACTCAATAGTAGGAGTGTCACTTACTTATAAATAAGGGAGGGACTGTCACGGGATAAAACACCCTAGGGTCTGGGTTGGAAACCCCAACATATCGAAGGGCATCTGCCAATAAGAAGCAAGAAAACAAGCAGTCCTAACGCATAAACTATTAAAGTGGGATGAAGAGAGAGTACCTATAGGTCCTACATTTGACGGTGTTCCTGCAGGGTTTAAATCCTCTGCTTCCTCCAATGCTTTAAAACCTGCAACACATTCCAGAAAATCATATATACTACGAGTAGTTCAAATCATGTTCAAGATATGAATGTTAGATCATATAAGCATAAGGACATAAACCATGAAATCATACATAATTATATCATAACATGAGTTAAATACTAAATATCATAACGATCAAGAACAAGATAGAACTTCTTTAATGATAACTACAAAGAAATGTGGAAGAATACAACTTGATTCGACCACGGCTCCAAGCGAACACTTCCTTCGTATTTGTCCATCCCAGGCCTCAACAATAATCTTTCAAATGCATACACATAGATTTCATGTAAAGGATATGAACATCTCTATGAGGAAACAAGGGTTTCCTATAACTGGGAGTGCAGGAGGCACAGGAAAAACTCAGACTTGATCAGGGACCAATTTCCTATAATATCAATATCTTATACCTCTCCCCCTTTAGGCCTTCCCATCAGGTGTATTTATATCACCCCAAAATCGTTGTTTCAGTTAGGATATAGTTAGGCCACGTGCTCCTGTAGGTGAGCTTCCAGTGTAACCCGTAAACCCCGCCCAAAAAATAGGGATTTTATATGTTTCTCATATTTCAAATTATATACGCGGGTTAGGTATAGATGGACTTGCATGTGTATGCACTTTTTGAAGGGCAGAGTCGCGTATGGACTTTAAAATAATGTTTTTTTAGTAAAATGACCAAGTCTGAAGGAAAATGGTTTCCCAAGGCCATAGCTCAAAGCATTAAGTCTATAGGGGTGTTGAATGATTATATAACATATTCCCCCTAATATGTGAGGTCATAAGGGGTACAAGATGGCCGAAATGTATTAAGTCTATAAAAAGAGTCATGCGAGGACTTGGGAGGAGATCACCAGATTCTAGCCTGCCAAAAACCAGTGGAAGAGATCAGAAAGAAAGCTCATGTCTGAGGCGGGCATACCCATGCTCAGAGGTAGTAAAGCATGTATGCATATCAAGTGTAGATCGAATCCAATATGTATAGAAGTACAAAGAAAAATGAGAAGTACATAATGGATCATCTGATCATAGCCGCAAAAGTACATATCAAGGCCATGTCCCAATATCACATATAGAAGAACTGATCATAGCCGCAAAAGTAAATATCAAGGCCATGTCCCAATATCACATATAGAAGAACTGATCAATGATGCTCAAAGAGATGTATGATCATTGATGTCACATAACTGATCCTCAAAGTACCAAATCATAAAGGTGGAATAATGGGACTGCATGCAACTCGAGTGCCAACATATAGGATGATGTTATGATTAACTACAACATATAAGGTGGATAGTGTCACTGGCAGAAAGCTGACAAGAAAACCAAATAATTTTGATGCAACCCGAGGTCTTCACCGAACGCCATGGTACATTTATACACTATGGGAATAAATGCACTGAAGTCGACCATGTGAGAAATCATTTGATTACCGTTCATTGATATATTTAGTTAACAAAGGTGAGACAACTCACTGATAATGATGATGAGAGTCGAGTTACCCCAGTACAATCTAACAAGTGTGAATAAATGTGTTGAAGATGAAAAATTGAGAGAATATACAAATCAGGAGACATTGATGTATTCTCACTCTCGATAGCGAAGGAGTCTGCCACTGATGACTGCAAACCCTAAGGTACTGAAAAAGGACCCTAGACCTTGTTCTCATAGCAATGAATTGGAGTCGATGGGAAAATATCTGCTGGAAGGAACGCATTAAGGCATCCCACATCAATCCAGTGGGAGTGTAACCTGCAGGCCAATAATTTGGAAGGAATCAGATGAATAAAGATGAAGTAACCATACCGAAGCATGTTTCCGGCGTATACAAGATGTGGCCAGTGCACGATAGAAACCCTCTAAACCAACCAATAATGAAAGTTGACACAGAGGCGAGGAATCCACAAATAGGGTCAAATGGAAACCAAGGTACTACATGAATCCCAATGTGTGATAATGTAAGCTGACATCGAACACAAGAAAAACCACTCAGTCAAAGACCCGTGATATTGATTGATGCCTAGCACAAGGTCACCTATAAATTATGGAAATAGGGCCAGGGTGAAGCTCTAGGCCTACTCTCAGAGAAATTTATCAAAGTTGATAAGAGCATACCCGCTAGCAATAATTCCATGGAGACCTTCTTAACTAGCATGAGAAAAGGACCAAATAGTTGATGTGATACTGAACATAAATCTGACAGACCGGATATGGCCGACTGAAAATGAGTAAAGAGACACTATAGATGATGTGATACTGAACATAACTCTAACAGACCGTATATGGCCAACCGAAAATTATTTAAGAGACATTGCAGAAAGGCCAACTCGGGTTTACTTCCCTTGAACAAAAGCACGACTCAAATGTGACTGTATGGCAGCATATGATAACTTTTTATAATTTTTTCATGTAGGAGGCATAAACAAACTCTCCATGTGATTGGAAGAGATAACCAACCAAAGGAGTATTGACTCAATTATAAGGTTATGGCTCTCCTAAGTCAAACTAAAGCCCATCCCAATGGAGGAAAGACTTGTTTTGAGTGCTTTGTTCAAGGGTGATACAATAGACTCTTGATTCCATCAATAATGGAACTAATGCCTCGTTCCCTCTCTTTTTAAAATATATAATTTTTTTGTCTTTTTCATGCTTAAAAGCCTGAAAAGGAATAAAAGAATGCATATGGTATAATGGAAATAATGAGTGTCCAAATACAGATGTGCTAGTTCCTGGGACTGGAATATTCCTATGCTCAATTCAAGGTGACAAAATTGGTCAATGACACTCAAAGGTGTGTTCTTTCCACGGGCATAAGGTGTCAAGTCGCACAGACTAAGTGATTGCAAGGTTGATTTTGCAAAAAGACATGGTCAAAAAGAAGCGTATACATGAGTCCAATTGAAGCCGACTTAAGGTCAAAATGTACAAATAGTCAACATGAAATGCAGCAGTACAACTCAACATGTGGGAGTCTCTAGGGTATAAAGCAAGAAAGATAGCGAAGAATAAAGGGAATGAAGCTTCATCACAAAGTTATGGCGAGACCAAAGAGGACTCCCGAGCCTACTCAATATTTGCAGCATGGGCAACATATGCTAGCGAAGATCTAACTAGGAATCCCATGTAAAGAATGGCTCTACCATTATGTCATAATTTTATAAGTCGGCGAGTGAAAATGGTTTAAGAATCATAACACAATGGGGTCAACCCTATGGCAAGATATCGCAATATGGAGGCTAGAATGCATAATGCAACGGAAAAAGTGATTTTCTCTAACCTATATGCCAACTGTAATGAAAACGATACCTGCCATGATGGGGTAGCGATCATGGAATCGAAGTGGTGAAAATCATCTCAAAGTCTTCATTTTACCCTGAAAGACAACCTATCCCGACACTCAAAGCCAAAAGGTCACAAAGTTTATATAAAATTTATGAAAATAAAAACATAAACCTTGCAAAAGTGGGTTTCAAAACATTTTGAAATTTAAACTATAAATAGAACCTTTTGAATTTCCAAGCCTCATTTGTGTTTTAGACAATTAAGTGCGAGAAATCTCTGGAGCAAAAACCCCGAAAACCATAATCCACAAAATTTCTCATCCATAACATCTACCAATCTTCTAAGTAATCTTCTAATTCTATTTCTTAATGAAATTATGTGCATTTCAAGTGTTCTTCAATAATTTTAAACGTAGGTAATTTATTTTTGGGTTTTAACTCTATGTGTATGTGCATTGAGTATATTGTGGTCACGTATGAGAAATCCCTATACACAACTGTGTATGAAGGGAACCCGTGTATGCGTATTCCAAGATCTAAAATTACAAATTTTAATTGATGAAAATGCTTGAACTTGAAGGATGATAATTAGCTAGAGGGAAAGATACCACAGTGAAGTATATAATTAGGTTATGAATGATCCATTATCATTGGATGCACTAAGAGGGTATGGATTGTTAAAGTTTTTCAAAATTCCAAACATGAAACCAACACAAAATTGCTGGAGATGCTTGTTAATTACCAGGATCTAGAAGAATATGCATTCATGATTGATCATATGCCCTTTTGCATTGAAAAATAAGACATATACTTCATTAATGGAGTTTCCTAGAGAGGAGAACTAGTCAACTTGCAAGGGAAGGCTTGAGGAGGCCTTGATTTGGATGATTACATTTGCATTTACTGCCCTGAAAACACCGAGAATGTTGGGTCACAAATCCCGATCAAGGATGTGGAGAGATTGCCCATAAATATTCTCCTTTTTACCATTGTGAGGGTAGCTAGGTCAGCTTCATTGCACCAAGATTCTTGTGTTACAGCGAGTTTGGCAGTAGATTGTCTTACCACAGTTTTTGACTGGTACACAACCCTTCTAAACAATATGAAAAGTATCTCACTTCAATCAATAAGGATAAAACTAAACATTTTGGGTATGGTACTATTTTTGTACTTTCTTCTTTGAGAGAATACGAGGACTTCGACCCAAAGTGATTTCCACCATTAGCAGCCCAATATATCCACGTATAGCTAGGTGGGTTGATTTAATGAAGAGACTAAGGGGTGGTGAGGTCCCTAGAACGACATTTGATGACGAGTTTTTCCTTTGGTGGGAAGAAAAAATCATTGCTAGCGAGGACTACCCATATGCAGGCATAGATTTCCGAGCAGATCCAGATCTAGTGATTCCACCCGATGTTGCATGGGGTGCCATCGATAAAATTGTTTTTTTAATTTTTAATATTATTTGATTTTTTTTTATTTCAAAAATATAGATTGAAATTATTTTTGATGAGACAAAAAATTCTTACAAAATTGTTTGATCATGATACAGATATTGGACCAATGAAACCTGAGGGTCTACCCAGGCACATGCATTGTAGAAGAGACGCAAAAAGTGTCATTGTTGAGACCAAGATATTTCTCCATGCAATGCAGAAGAACTTGGAGAGTCTGACTCACCAGGTACGTATGGCAATAGTAGAGGACCTATCAAAGGCAATACAAAGACGCGTGGTAGGAGTACCACGAGATTGGGTGTGGCTTTTCCGATGGGTGGCTAATTCCATCATCTTCTTCCGAGATGCACATCCAGGGCAGGGCCCGCAAACATAGATTATATATGACTTGATATTTTTGATGGACATGATTGGGCTTAAGCCCTAATTTTGTAAGACATTTTGTCCCGATTGTGCATAATTTTTTGGACATATAACTTCTATCTATATACAGATGGTTTCATGATGTGATGATCATATATACAAATGATTTTTTATTATTTTTTATTTTAATGTGATGAATGATTAATATGCAAATCTAATGCTTTATTAGCTATTGTTAAGTAGGTAAATCCTCTCTACGGACAAAGACGATCCCTCTAGCCCTAGGGTGGGTCTAGAAACAAAGGGGCATGCTAGAATGTAGGTTCCTAACTACATAATGAAATAGGACACGATAGATCGACCTACCTGGAGTCCAACGCTGTTGTTGCAGTTATAATGGTGGTGACCTCTCACTCTTGGCTTGGCAAGTCATGATCCGCTCATAGTCACGCTCGGATACCTGCACATAACACAGTATACAAGAGAAGCATACAACATAATAATTTCATTTGCAATCACTAACTAGTCAAAGAGCGATAAGCATGTTGTGTTAAATAAAATGAACATAACACAAAACGGGAACCCAAACGCTAGTCATGTATATATAAGTAGAAGGAAGAGGTACAACCAATGCTTTGACGTTGCAGTCTCCTCCAGCAGGGTTCAGTCGAAGCCCGTATCAGTACCTGTCGAGGGATTCAGACGGGATGAGGGCGTGGACTCAAATTCTCTTGATGATTCCTCTTTACTCTATATCTTTCTCAAATGCAACCTCAATCTATGCACAGTTATTCAGCTATAGTATCAATTCTCCAAGTTCAGCTAGTTGATGAGAAGAGAGATGGTTTCTTTTATAGAGGTGAAGGAGGAGGTTGGGATCCCTACAAAGGTGGGAGGGAGTCCTATCCTTTAGGAGAGTTCCAAGGGAGGTGGAAACTACTAACTAAAGGAGGGAGTTCGTGGTTGTTTCAGTTCAACCACTCCCAATGACTCATCCTCGAGGTGGTTGGAATGGAACCTCCGCCTTTATTTTTTAAAAACATTCCATAAACAGCTTGGTGCGGGTGCTTAACTGGGACAGAGCGCCAACTGGTGCGGGCTCAGTGTTAATTTTCCAGCTAAGCGCGGGATTGTAACTGGCTACTCGCGCCAAGGCCAAAACAAGGGTTTTTACAGTCCTGCTCGGGGAATTGTCAACAGGAGGAATATTGCTTTCATCAAAAGGGATGTAATGATGGTATTTGCAAGGTATGACACTTCTTATATGTCACAGAAATGACCCTTAAATGTGCGAGTTGGGGATTGCAGGGCTAGTGACAAAATGTTGTGTAACAGATGCCCCCTAAAGCATGAGGTCCGAGGGAGAGGGAGGGGTGAAATGCTTTATGAGAACGTGTTCGAACCAAACACCGATGTCAGAAAACCTGCAATTACAAATACAACTGATATCTGTGATACATGAACATGTGGCATGGACGCAGCCATCCATAATAGAGTACAATAAGAATTGAGATCCGAGGTATGGACACATCCATCCGGCAGTGAGGATCAACAAATAGACTCTGGTATGGTCGCAACCATCCAATCAAAAGAGTCATGTAATAAGTCATGATAATCCACAAAAATCCGCAGCCTGGATTTTATCAGACAAAACCCAGGGTCTTGCGCTCCATCTCGACCCAAACAAGTACAAATTCAAGCATGCGAATATATGAGTTGAAGTTGAACATGCAGGAAAATCATCTGATTACCAGCCAATGATGAAAATTGTTAACGGACGCGAGAGAAACCACCAATAATGAAAATGGCTCTCAAGGTACTACCGATACAATCCACAGAATGTGAACAGTGATCTGGCGTCGAACATCCGCAGAATCACCCGATCGAAGGCCAATGATGTGGACCTTGCGTTGAATGTCAAAAACCTGCCATTAAGGCATGCAGGCTCCAAGGTACCAGAATAGAGTCTCTCAATCAAATTCCTGGATAATGAGCTGAAGTCGACAGGAAGTGATCTGATCGAAGGTGGGCCATAATGTTTCCCACATCATCGACACGAGACAGAGGAATATGATGAAAGTGAATCAAGACTAACAGAGAATCAGAGGACGGTTGACAACTGAAAAGGAATACTTCTCTTGAACATATCAGCAACACGACACTGGATTTGGCAGTATTTGGCATCAAAGGATTTGAGGTCATGACGACGTGGAAATGAGCAGATGAGAGGTCAAAAGAGATTACCCAAACCCGTGGAGGCAAAAATGACGAAATGAAATGTCCCCAACCCAACACAAATGCAGACAAGTGCCATGTTCAAGAGCGACAGACTGCCAACACGACTAGAACTTGGTTCCATTTTCCCCTACCATTTCTAGCGAGTACCCTAATTATTTTTTAAAACAAGCTTGAAGGGGATAACATATGCTTGTGCTGTAAGTTTGTCCTTCAAACAAATCCAACCTAGTAAATTTTACGAACCCTAGGAAGGAGGAAATCGAGTAATGTCATCGCGACGGAATCCGATGTCATCAGGGTTTAACGAGTCTGATAAAGGGAGAACTTGGCATCTTTTCATGTTTAGAGAGTTTGAAAAGAAGGCAGAAAATAAAACTCCATAATGGCCCTTTTCGTAGGTAGTCTCACAGATCCGAAAAGGTAGAAAACAATATTTGAAAGAACTTCTTAGTCGCGATAGGCTAAGGTATTCCTTTTTCGTAAATAATCTATCCCAACCCGAAAAAGGGGTAAACGTATACTGGGTAGATATCATTTCACAGCCATTTTACGAGTTCAAAACGACAAGAGTCTCGGCAATCTTTTCAATTTTCAAGAGTTAGAAAAGAGCTGAAAGATGACTCCTCCTGGAGGAACGAGTGGTATTAAGGGTAGCTACTGGTTCCGATAATGGTGGAACTGCTCAGAAAAGGTACAGGTCAAGAGGTTTTCTGACAAGACCACTCATTGCAATGGTTCCTCGGGAATGGGTAAAACAATCAAATGAAGGCATATGATCCGCCAAGCAGATAGTGACAATGGAATGAGAAAACCAAGGCTCATCTAGAAAAACAGGCTAATAAAATGGCAATCACGAGAGGAAAATAGGAATGGTTTCATTTTTACACAAGCTTGAAATTAGGAAACTCTACTTTGAGGTCGGTTTCATTTTTACACAAGCTTGAAACTTCGTAGAAAACTATGCTTGAAACCGTTTTCATTTTTACACAAGCTTGAAATGAAAACAAACTATGCTTGAAAATTAGGGGAAAATGGCCATGCCCCCAGCATGGTGACTCAATTCAAGGTACATGCCCCCCAAGCTTCAGTCCATATGAAAGGCAGATGGAATGAAGGTTCAAATTACAAGATCATAGAAAGACTCAACTGGGATTTTACGAGATATTAGCAAAGGCTCGAATTGAACGGGAACGTGTTTCATTGTTTTAATGAGGTTGACACATTAAAAGAACTATCCTCATGACCTATAGTCACGTAGGTATCCAAGCGTGACTACGAGCTAATCGTGACTTGCCAAGCCAGGAACGAGAGGTAACCACCATTATAACTGCAACAACAACATATACAAGAGAAGCATACAACATAATAATTTCATTTGCAACCACTAACCAATCAAAGAGGGATAAGCATGTTGCGTTAAATAAAATGAACATAACACAAAATGGGAACCCAAACGCTAGTAATGTATATATAAGTAGAAGGAAGAGGTACAACCAATGCTTTGACGTCGCAGTCTCCTCCAGCGGCGTTCAGCCGAAGCGCGTCTCAGTACCTGTCGAGGAATTCAGATGGGATGAGGGCATAGACTCAAATTCTCTTGATGATTCCTCTTTCCTCTATCTCTTTCTCAAATGCAACTTCAATGTATGCACGGTTATTCAGCTATAGTATCAATTCTCCAAGTTCAACTATTCGATGATAAGTGAGATAGTTTCTTTTATAGAGGTGAAGGAGGAGGTTGGGATCCCTACAAAGGTGGGAGGGAGTCCTATCCTTTAGGAGAGTTCCAAGGGAGGTGGAAACTACTAACTAAATGAGGGAGTCTGTGGTTGTTTCAGTTCAACCACTCACAATGACTCATCCTCGAGGTGGTTGGAATGGAACCTCCGCCTCTATTTTAAAAAAAACATTCCATAAACAGCTTGGCGCGAGTGCTTAACTGGGACAGAGCGCCAACTGTCGCGCGCTCATTGTTAATTTTCCAGCTCGGCGCGGGTGCTTAACTAGGACAGAGCGCCAAGTGGTGCGGGCTCAATGTTAATTTTCCAGCTCGGCACGGGAGTGTAACTGGCTACTTGCTCCAAGGCAAAAACAAGGGTTTTTACAGTCCTACTTAGGGAATTGTCAACAGGAGGAATATTTCTTTCATCAAAAGGGATGCAATGATGGTCTTTGCAAGGTATGACACTTTTTTAAGTCACAGAAATGACCCTCCAATGTGCGAGTTGGGGATTGCAGGGCTAGTGACAAAATGTTATGTAACATCTATGGAATCAGCAAATGAGTTTTCTGATCGTGGAATATGAATAAATGTGATAAAATTAAATGATCTTTGTAATAAACACACTCTCAGAAATTGGTGATATAAATAGGATCTTTCACACAATAGATGTTGTTTAACTGAGACACCAACAATTGTGAATACAAGTATACTGTTAATGAATCAACACCAAGAGATGTTGCTTCAAATAGTAATTTAACAACATTAGTATATTCGGCAACAATTTTTGAGGCAGGGCCGATACATATGCCTCTTGAAACTAAAAACTGACTAGATGGATAGTAAATCACCCAAGCCGCAGAAGCCAAATTCTGGGTATGTTGGCTAGCACCATCCGCGAACCCTAGATATACCATATTATCCATCGATACTTGCCAAAGCAAATAAAAAATATTGATATCACTATGAAACCAATAGACAGATATGCACAAATATATAAAATATCTACAAAACCAATAAAATGCTAGGCAAAAGCCTAGGCCTAATACTTCTTAAGATAAAGCCCATTTATGGGCTTTGCCAACTCGTTTCCATCAAAATCAACCAGTTCATAAGCTCCCTTTTTCAAAACCTTTTTAACGATAAAAGGACCACACCACATGGTTTTGAACTTGCCTGCCCCAAGGCATCTATGTCTTAGTCATAGACCAAGACGAGGTCACCTTCAGAGAAAACCCTAGGACGCACAACCTTGTCATATTGGAATTTCACTCTCTTTTTATGAGCTTTGTTAATTGTGGTTATGTCCCGACGTTTCTCATCAAGACATTCCAAATGAACAAGACATTATTAAATACTGGAAGTGTTTGGAAGAAGTTATACAACTAATTTAAGAGAAAGAATTTCACATTCCACTATGAAGATCGATTCCAAACTGTAAACTAGTTGAAAAGGAGTGAAACCCGTAGTGGTCTTGACCGATATCCGGTATGCCCAAAGCGTGGGATATAACATGACGTGTCAATTGGATTGAGCCTTATTAATTTTCCTTTGCAGGATAACTTTCAAGGATTTATTCATGGCTTCCACTTGACCATTCGCTTGTGGATAGTAAGGAGATGAATGCTCCTGCTGGAAACCCAATTTGAGAGTCAATTCAGCCGTCATTTTATTCTTGAAATTACTACCATGGTCCGTGAAAATATCCTCTGGAATACCGAAACGAGAAATGAATTGGTTGAATAGAAATAAGGTTGTTATTTCACCATCATTCACAAAAGTGGGCATAGCTTCGACCCACTTAGTAAAGTAGTCCACTGCTACGATAATATACTCATGACCCTTTTCCGAAGGCGGGTTACAAGTTGTAAAATCAATACCCCACTTTGTGAAAGGATCGATGGTGATAACAGGGAAAGTGGAGCTAGATGAGCATGCATTTTCCGAGTACAAACCTGACAAGGATGGCATTTTTTGATCACTTCAACAAAATATTTGAAAAACGAAGGTCAAAAATAGCTTGCACACGTGATTTTTTTGGGTTGTAGCAAGCCCAAGTATATTACCACCACAAGCTCCACTATGGAAATCATTCAGTACTGATTCATCTTCTTCTAGGTTTAAGCAGCGTCTAAGGATTGAATCAATCCCGTGATGATATAAAGTGTCACCGATGATAATATAACTTTTAGCTAAGTGATGCAATTTTCTTCGCTCATCCTTTGAAAAAGTGAGAAGAAACTTTGAAGTCTGAAGATATATTATGATATCCCGATACCAAGGATTTTGTGAAGAAATAAGGAAAAGATGCTCATCAGGGAAGGATTCCTCATAAACAAATTATTCTTCACAAGGAAACTCTAAGATTAATTCCGCAAATACTAAATATTTATTAGATTTAGCTGACAAGAACTCAAGATCGAATTCTTGTAAAATAAAAATCCATCTGTTATATTTTCCCCCAATCACTTGCCTATTGAGAACAAACTGAAATGGGTTGACATCCGCCAAGACAAAAAAAAAAAAAAAAAATCTAAGCAGAATATAGTGTCGAGGTCACTGGATAGCATGAACAACTTCCAAAGCTAATTTCTCTACAGGAGAGTATCTTAGTTCAGGACCTACCCAACCTCAGCTCATATAATAAATCAGGTGCTCACAGAGAGCATCGTCTTCCTAAACTAGAACCACACCTATGGTTGATTGTGCCACAGCGAGATATAAGAGGAAATCCCAGCTATAATCGAGTGTACTCAGTAAAGGAGCAGAGCTCAATGATATTTTCAAAGCATCAAATGAGCGTTGAGTGAAATTGTCCCATACAAATGGAACTCCTTTCTTCAGAAATCTCATAAATTCCTTTGTAATCTCGGCATAATTGACAATAAATCTCCTCAAGAAATTGGATTTTCCTTGGAGACTTTGCAGTTGATGGATCGTAGATGGGGGAGGAAATTGAAGTATTGCCTCAACCTTGAAAGGATCTACGTGAATCCCTTCAGTGGATATTATGAATCCCAATAACCAACCAAATGTGACAGCGAAAACACATTTATTCAGATTCAACCAGATTTTATAATAACGACATCGCTCAAATATCAAACGAAGATGGTGAGGATGATCAATTCTCCTTCAAGAATGATAAGCTAGGTCATCCAAATAAGCTTTGATGTTATGTTTGATATCGTGGAACGCGTAGGACATGGCCCGTTGAAAATTGTCCCCAACATTTTTAAGGCCAAAAGGAATCTTTTTGTATGCAAAAGTACCCAGGGCCAGATAAAAATTTTCTTATGCTGATCTTCAGGATGAATAGTAATTTGATTATATCCCGATAAACTGTCCATGAAGGATAAAATCTCATTTCCTGCACATTCATCGATAATCTGATCAATAAAAGGTGTGGGGAAATTAACTTTTGGACAAGCCTTATTTAAATCCTTAAAGTCTGTGCATACACAGATCGTTACTTGTTTTTTATCAACCGGGACTAGATTCAAGACCCACTCAGTTAACAGAACAAGGTATATGAAACTTTCCTTAAGCAACTTCTCAACCTTGACTTTGATAGCTATCAATTTCCCTAGGTTTACCAGTCGAATATTTTTCCATATACGCTTAGCATTCTCGTAATTCTTGAACTCATGGTGGACTATTAATGGATAAATTCCAGGAATTTCCTCATAAGACCAAGAAAACACATCATGGAATTATTTGAAAAGATTGGTATAAGTTAAAATTTCTTCAGGGTAGCACTCAGCTTTGATGAAAACATTTTCAATTATATTGGGACCCATGGAGATGTTCACTGGAATAGTTTCTGAAATGATAGACATGTTACCTTTGGTAGAAATAATTTTTGGAGCCAAAGGGTTTAATATTGTGTGAACATCACCAATTGACAAAGGACTAGCAAACTTGATTCAACTTGATGCAAGTCTGGGAGAAAATATGACCGATGATGCAAGCTATCCCATGATATTTTTATGCCCTTCATTGCTTCTAGTATTTTCTTCTCAGATGGTTAAATATTATTAAGGAATTCCATATAGGAAGTAGAGTCAAGGGTCCATGCCAGAGCCACATCTCCATCCAAATACTCAGGTGAAAGAGGAGTAGGATCGGAATTTGTAGTGTAAACTATGAATTGATAGGAAATTTCAGCTGCAAACATGGGGGTATAACATTCCACCTGCTTTCCCTTCTTCTAATGTGTTCATATAGGAGGGTAAGGGCCAAGGATCCTAAAAATAATGAGTTATGAAGAACTCCCTTTGAGAAGGGGCCTTAAATGATGAAATGGAATTGATTTGAGCGGTAGGGGAAGGAAGATCAAAAGTACCCATCAACAAGGAATACATTTTGACTCCTAAATTCTCTGCAAGAATATTGGAATTATTCACCAAGGGAATGATAGAATCAGAGGATGAACTGGATTCTTTCGGAGAATAATCCATCTAATCAACAGTAACAATTCTCCCTTCATGGGGGAAGCATTTGATTTGAAATAATGACGATATAATGTTATCCATTTCATAAATCCAATTTTGTAGGAATAGAAGTTTATAATCCAAATTAGAATCAACTATTTCCACCTCGATATTGACCACCTCTCCCCCAACACAGATGGTATAGGCTAGAACAATTCCATATGGCCTATGAGAATGACCATGAAATGCAGTCAAGAGAGAAGGTTAAGGAACAACTTGAGGATATATGATAGCTTTCCAACATGCAATCGACATGACTCATGTGGACGCTCCCTCATCAACTACGGTTCGAAAGATATTCATTTTCTGATATGTAGATTTAATCTGGAAAGCCAGGTGATGAGGGAGTCTCTTCTTAATATTTGACATGTCAAATGTAACAATAAGAGAGTTTCTCGTATCTATTTCCCCGACGGTAGTGAACAACGCACTCCTTTGTGTTGGGCACGACTCGAGTACCTCTAACGCAGACATCGCACAAGGACTTTGAGCCAGATCTTCAACCATGGAGTAGTTATGGGTAGTCTTGTGTTGTGAAACCAACTCCAAAAATAGAAGAAAAGAGATATCAACGCCTTATAAATAAGCCACTTCGAGGGGGAAACCTCCAATACATTACATGAATGAACAATTCTTGGATGATACAAATGACCAAAACCTCCTTCTATATATAGGAGTCCATGGGGCCACAATATAATCCTAGTGGGGCCACAATGTAATCCTAGCCGACCTAACAATAATAATGTAAGGGAATAATAATAACAATAATAACAATAAGGGGGGCTAAATTAACATAATAAGGGGCTACACTATTAATATAGGGACTTAACATGCCCCTCTCCTTCAAGCAAGTGTTGTCCTCAACGTTTGATTATTTCTTGATGATTTTGTATAAAATTCTCACCCTCCCATGTGGAATCTTCTATAGGAAAGTTCTTCCACTTGTTGAGATACTATAAAATTGATCGTAGTTGTCAAGTTCTTGTTTCTGTGACTGCTTCAGAACTTCTTTCGATGTGATGTTGATATTCCTGTTGTTTCATTAGATTCTCGCATCATCCTCTTCGGTGGTTGGAGAACTTGTTGTTGATGCTCGATGTGATCTTCCACTAATTTATCATCCATATTAGCTATTATTTGATCCTTCAAACCATCCAACTTAGCCTCCATTTCTGCTTTTAAACCATCTATGTCATCTTTGGTTGCTCTTCATAAGATCGAAATTTGTTGCACTTGGCACCGTAATTTTGATATCTCATATTGCAATTCTTCCTCTTCATGCATCATAGTATAGCTTTTTGAGGACTTAATGGGTATGGAATTATTTTTTGGAGGTATTATAGAACCCAATACTGATAAAATTCTAAAATATGCCCTTGGAATCACTTCAAACTTCTTTTTCAAACAAACGTTATGCAATTTTAAAAACCAAATACACACTTTTTTCTTTCTTTTGAGGAGCTCGAAATTGAAACTGAATTATCTCTGTGATTTCAGATCTTCAATAGCTGAAATTTGACCCTGATGTATCCCTTTGAATCTTTTTTTGAATTCCATAGGTCTGACCTAATTTGGATTCTTGAAGACAAAGTTGTGCCCAATCTCCTACGATGACCTAATTATGGACTAGTTCAATAGAGTGAACTTGTACGAATTTCCACGTGTCATTGTTTCCTCATTCGGCTCTAAAATTGATAGAAAGGAAACCAAATTCTGTGTACTTGCAGCCACTTTTTACATAATTCCAATCCGATGCTCAAAGAAAGAGTTATGAAGATTTTTCCACAACCACCTCTTTGAGGTGAAATTCATGAGCCTGCAAAAGACCTAACTTCCATAGACCATATCTCCGAAAATATTGCGAACCAAAATCTGAAATTTTTTGACGATTTTCCTCAGGATTTCAGCTTCTCACTCTAAAAATTTCAGCTTCTGAACCTTTGTAGAAAAAAAATTATAGCGAAAATTCCACGATGACCTGTTTAGGTTAAATTCAGAAGCCTGCAAAGAGACCTAACTTCTACAAATCATATATCTGAAAATATTGTGAACCAAGCTCTGAAATTTTGCGAAGATGTTCCTCAGGATTTCGGCTTCGTACTCTAAAAATTTCAGTTTCTGAACCTCCGTAGAAAAAAGTTATAGAGAAAATCCCACGATGACCTGTTTGGAGCAACGAAACCCTAGAATCCAAAGCTCTAATACCAAATGTTGTGAAACCAACTCCAAAAATAGTAGAAAAGAGATATCAACGCCTTATAAATAAGCCACTTCGAGGGGGAAACCTCCAATACATTACATGAATGAAAAATTCTTGGATGATACAAATGACAAAACCTCCTTTCTATATATAAGAGTCCATGGGGCCACAATGTAATCCTAGCCGACCTAACAATAATAATGTAAGGGCACAATAATAACAATATGGGGTTTACAGGGGTACAACAATAACAATAAGGGGGGCTACACTAACATAATAAGGGACTACACTATTAATATAGGGACTTAACACCTTGGCATTAGGATTGATAGTCGAACATTTTGCAGAGCCTTTCGACATCTGAGGTATAGAATCAACGACGAGCCTCTCAATATGGAGCGGCTCTGGAACATCATGAGCATCCTTAGCTTTAGAGGATTATGGTTCACCATAATCATGTGATCTTGTAGCAACATCAACATGAGAGCTCATCATGTACACATTCAATGGATTTTCCCCTTCTTGGTTGCCCCCTATGGGGGTTCTAATATTAGCATTTGCTACCCTTGGAGAAAAGGGTTAGTCAGAACAGCCTGGGAGCTTGAAGAATTATGTTGTGCTAACAAGCGTTGAGCATCCTGAATCTTAGGGAAAATATGAGTTAAATGATCTCCATTGCATAATTTGCAAGGAAACTTAAATTTATTTTTTGACTCCTTTTCACCCTCCCTAGCATTATTACTAGGTTTGTTCGCATTTCCCTTCCCATCCTTATCTTTCTTCTTACCACGTTCCTTTTTTTTCCCATCGGATTTTTTATTTCCTTTGGGGTTCGAAGATTGGAAAACGTTAATATTTAATGGTTGAGAAGGCATAGGCATTGAAAGTGATGCATGAATCGAAGGGGAAGTTTGTAAATACAGCTGATGCAATTGACTTAATAGGTTAGTCATGTTATTATTGATCGATCTGACTAGCCCTTCTACATGGGTATCAGGCTTGGGTTTGGCTAAACCGATATTGGATCGAGGATAAATAGGGAAAATCTTATAGAGAATTCTAGATTGAGAATATATAAATTCTAATTGTTGGGCTCTCACGATATCTTGTTCTTGAGTGAACACTCCAGAGAGTGACACATCCTTAGAAATATTTGGCTGTAAAGATTTTAAAAACCATCCAAGAAGGAATTCATTAGGAATATAGGCCTTAATGAGCCTCTTCCTTCTTCGCCATTCCTAAATATGGTCAGAAATGTGAGTTTCCTTATCTTGTTGGAAACTAGCCAATAGCTCAGTTCTAGCATCATATCGGATGGGCAACTAAAAATGGTTCAAAAACGTAGTATCCAATTCGCCAAATGAATCAAAGGTACCCCCATTAAGCTCTATATACCACTTCGCAACATTTCCAGTTAAGGTGTGTTGGAACAATCTCAACCTGATTGAATCTTCAATAAGGGAGTTGGATGAACACCACAAATGGAATGATGTTACATGGTCAGCTAGATCCTTTCCAGACTTCCCTTCGAATTTTGTAATATCCGATGGAATTTTGGTTGGTACTGGAGGCCAAGCCGAATAATATCAGATCGGATTATTTGTCAATTTTGAAATATCTGGAAAATTTAGAGTTTCTAGGAATGGTAAGCGTGGTGGAGCTTCAGAATTCTACCCACCATGAGTGGGATTACCAACGTTAAGAAAAGAATATCCTAGATTCGCAGAGGCACCAGGTTGCCATGGATTTTTCGTAGAAGAGATTGAACTATAAGGAAAACCGTGACGTCTAGAAGTGTTCGGAGAATGACCTCCTCCTGCCGAAGGATTTCCAAAACCAGGAAAATTTCCCCCAATCGAAGTATTAAAAGGATAGGAGATCCCTTGGTAAGGGTTCCATGCATTAGCGAAAGGCGGAAAACCCTGAGAGTTTTTTATGGAAGAAAAAGGAATATTCCCCTGTTGACCAAAAAAGGACTGATTCCCAGCTCCTAAACCACTAAAAGCAGGGTTAGTCCATCCTTGACTTCCTTGAAAAGGATTAAAACCTTTACCCTGAGCGGAGAAAGGCAATGATCATATGTTCAAAGAAGGTTAAGAATGGGGTATATGACCACTTCCAAAAGAAAAACCTTGGAAGGATGTTGAACCACTAGCCATAGAAGTCATTATTGTGGAAACAACATTTGAAGTGGTTAAAGGAACCATGGGAATTTCACTTGAAGGAATCCCAAAATGAAAGGAACCAGTGTGGGAAGAAAAAGCTTAAGTGCCCCCACTCAAAGATGGAATGGAGGTAGATCAAAATACTACAATACTAGGTGTGATAATGGATGCATCAATCATACCTCCTCCTTCAACTAAAAGAGGAGTATGCAAACCAGTGGTACCTATAGACGAAATCGTGCTCCCAGTAGTAGCCATCGAAAGAAAAGAAGAACAAAAATCAGGGTTTGCTGAATTTTGAGTCGAGGTCCCAATGTATAATACCTCGTCTTCCGACTTGAAGAGAAACATAGAAAGGACTGCAGTGTTCATGTCCAAATCACGACTTACACTAGGTCCACCCTATGAAACAATAGCCCCAAGCAGAGGATCAATCTCTGATGTGTTTGCTTCCACTAATTTAAAATCACCGACAAAATTTCTCCTGCGTCTTCTAGAAGAAGGCTTGGAACTCGCAGGTGAGAGCCCATGAAGCCTCCTAGACCGACGAACTGGTTGATCAACCACTTTTAATTATTAAGAGAACTGTAATGACTCAAAAATATTATAAATCTATTGCAATCTAGGAGAAAAGAGAACTCACTGAAATTTCCCTAAAGATAAAACCAATCAAGCTACTTTCAGTTATTTCCACTCCAGGTGATTAGGACGGGACACCAAAATAAAAGAAAGTGAATTTAAGGTTCTTCCGAAAATAGTATGGGGTAATTACGCCCCAGGCCTACTAGAGAAGGTAACAGACAGTTACACTAACCTCCAGAAAAAATCCTTTGCCGGTGAAAGTACCCGAGCTTCGCAAGGGTACCCTCCATAAGTACTAATGAGAGTGATACAACGTCTACCTTAGTTACCATGGGTATTCCCCCCCCCCCCCTGACTCCCCTGCATTCACCCATGCGGTCCTAGGAACTAAAACTAAGGTCACTAGTTTGTATCGGAAGTCGGGCGGAACAGTCTTTAGCTAGGATCCAACAAGTTGGAGAGGGGGTATCTCTCTTCCCTACCTTCACTTTCCCTCGTGCTTAACTCTCGTATGAGAAGAGCTTTCCCGGAAAACTTAACGACACTGGATTTCACTCTTTTAATCAACTTATATGTTTAAATTCAGAGTGGCCTTAGATATTTAACTCTCTTCGCACATATTCCAAGGCCCTAAATGACCTAGACTAGTTGATGTATATATGAAAAATCAAAAAGCTCTTGTTCATTTTAATTTTAGCACTTGATTTTAATGGATGTTTTTAAGTCAAGGGTAAAATGAAATTGCAACATATCATTTTATTTGACGCAATAAGAAATCAATAGAAAATCTGGCTAAATGAATATGCAACTCTTTTTCTTCAATGAAAAATATTTCTACTAATGGTTCCACGAACAAACTAAGAAAGAAAAAAAAAAAATCTTCTCTTCTCAAAACACACACTCACACACTCAAAATCTACCAAAAATACTAAAATGCTTACGATGAAAACTATCGTAATGAAAACTAAAAATTCTTAATGCAAGATTCTAAGGACTATTCTTAAGGAAAGCAAATTTGTTTCTCAAATAAATAAAGGGGCGAAAACTTTAGAGAAGGAGGAACAAATTCAATCAAAACTTTTCCAAAAATCAAGCAAATTCAACCTAATGAAAAGACTTCACACTTGCTCAAGAAACAAAAAGAAGACCAAAAAGAAAACCAAAAAGAAAAAGAAAGGCAACAAAAGATGTTTTTATCATTTTTATTTTTAAGGGAAAAAAGAGTTCTTGAGAAAACAAAAACTACCAAAGACTTCAAGATCAAATTCAATCATAATGAACCTCAAATTTCACAAGCCATAGAAATCATTAACATGATAAGACTTAAAGAGAAAAAAAGCTACAAACTCAAACAAATTGATCTGAACAGTAGCATAGAAACCCCAACAAGCAAGAAAGATTTCAATAAATCAAGAAAAAACAATGTAAAGGTTGGGTTATAAGTGAATTGACGCCAATTCCCTGTCCCAAAGACTCAGAACAGCCAAGAACTTCACTGAGAAGCCTTGAACCCAAACTCGAAAACCAACACTTTACCAAAAGGCAAACCCTAGGTTGACTAGGTCTTTCCACAAAGAGAGATAAGAAACTGAAAATATGGAAGAAGCAAGACTCTCCAAAACAAACAATGACTGAACATAAGCAATAATAATCAGGAAAAATCCTTTACTAGAATCAGAATTTGAAAAATTCATTCAAAACCAAACATACGTGACTTAGCAGTGACAAACCTACGTATATACACGAATGTACTCAAGGAAACATGTGTATACGCGTGTACCTTTGGAAAAAAGTGCGAGTGTACGCGACTGTGTGAAATAAAATATGCATATAAATAGGCCAGCCAAGAATAATAAAAATTTAGGCCTGATCCAGAATCAGACTTTTTTCCCAAATTGCAAATAAATCAAAGATACTGGAAAAATCAAGAAACCAAACAAGAAGGCCCAAATCAAGAGAGAAAAAACCCAAACAAGGAAATACAAGATTTTATTTCCGCAATGGAGACGCCAATTCTATTACGGGATAAAACATCTGAGGTTCTTGTTTGGAAACCCAAAAAATCGAAGGGAATCTACCAACAAGAAGAAAACAAACAAGTAGTCCTAATGCATAAACTACTAAAGTGGAATGAAGCGAGAGTACCCGTAGGTCATACATTTGAAGGTGTTCCCACAGGTTTCAAACCCTTTGTTTCCTCCAATGCTTTAAAACCTGCAACACATTCCAGAAAAGCATATATACTAGCAGTTGTTCAAAGCATGTTCAAGATATGAATGTTATATCATATAAGCATAAGGATATAAACCATGAAATCATACATAATTAGATCATAACATGAGTTAAACCATAAAGATCATAATGTTCAATAACATGACATAGCTTCTTTATTGATAATTGCAAACAAATGTGGAAGAATACAACCTGATTCAACCACGGCTCCAAGCGAAACCTTCCTTCGGATCTGTACAGCCAAAGCCTCAACAATCCTCTTTCAAATGCATACACATAGATGTCATGTAAAGGAGATTAACATCTCTATGAGGAAACAAGGGTTTCCTATAGCTATGAGTGGAGGAGGCACATGAAAAACTCAGACTTGATCAGGGACCAATTTTCTATAATATCAATATCTTATATCTCTCCCCCTTTAGGCCTTCCCATGAGGTGTATTTATACCACCCCAAAACAGTTGTTTCAGTTGGGATACAATTAGGCCACGAGCTCATGTAGGTGGGCTTCTGGTGTAACTCATAAACCTCACCCAAAAAATAAGTATTTTATATTATTTTCATATTTCAAATTATATACGTGGTTTGGGTATAGATCGACCTGCATGTGTATGCACTTTTTGAAGGGAAGAGTTGCTTATGGAATTCAAAATAATGTTTTTTAGTAAAATGACCGACTCTGAAGGGAAAGGGTTTCCCTAGGCCATAGCTCAGAGCATCAAGTCTACAAGGATGTTAAATTATTCTATAACAGGGACTTTTGAGATATATTCATGACCCATCCAATGTTTTTCCCTTTTCCTTGGAACCTTTATAACAAAAAGAGGTTAACAACATGTGCCAACAATTCATTGCAAACCTAAAATTTAGCATCCTTAATAGAAGATTGAAAAATTATTATTTTCTGCAACTATAATGTGGGGAAAATTAATGATATTATGAGTCCATAATTTTTTTTGTCATTAGGTTGAAAGGATTATATATCTAAATAATTTATTATGAATCTAGCCACATTATGCTTGTTTCACTTGTAAGCGTGAAGAATAAGGTTGAGTATTATACTTGTGTGATCATTTGTGTTAGCTCACCTCTACATAAAGCCTAAAATGATCTATTCCCATGTGGGTGCACTCCAATTCCAATGACATGGTTTGGGATATTGTCTATAGGTATTGATTTGAGATGGAGTCATAGCTCCTTAATTGTGGTCAATGTGTTATGCTCTTGGATCGACTTTGCAACAAAGGTCATGAATGCTCAATTATGATACCACGTAATTAAATTATAATGAAAGTATTTGAACCTTAGATGACCACTACTTTTTTTATCATGGTATTTTTAATTGTATAGCATAGATGTCAACTATCATTTTTTTCATTCATGCCTTTCAATGTATTTATCTCGATCTAGGAATTTTTTTTACAATGCAATGTTAAATATCCCTCTATGTTGTACTCAGTGATTGGAAATAAACTAATGTATGGATATTCAATCTCATCGTATGGAACTTCATTTTAAATTTTAACAAATTATTTGATCTTTTCCATTTCTTTTTTCACGTTAGGAAAATGCTTCTACTTGCATGTTGGGTAATTGAAGGAAAAGCAAGATAGTGCTTGCTCCCCCTAGGTGGTACCATTGGTTTCTAGATCATTCATATGTGATTCTTCATGGGATGTATAAGTGTAGATGTCTTGAAATTGAGTTCTCGTTAATTTATCCATCATTGTGTTGTTTAGTATCTTATAGAGATGCATTGATAACATGTGATTTGTTGCATAACAATTATTGGTTTAAAATGATGATCGGGGTCTATAGGAGGGACCGAAAAGGGAATTTTAGTTGAGCCACCAACATATGAATCCCATATTATAGGGAAATTTTAACAAACCACCCCACCTACCATAGTGGGAGGGTTGTTACTAATGTTCCAATTCCTCTTGTACTATCAGAAGAATGGGATAAACAATTTATTTTGTCCTTCATCCATTTTCATTATCAATTCTCAATTCTAGGGTTTGAGCTACCCAATGAAGGTTACCACCCTTATTCCAGAGTCTTATAACCATATCCTCCTAATATATATATGTGTGTGTGTGTGTGTGTGTGTGGGTGTGTGTGTGTGTGCGTGCGTGTACCTTTAAGTATACACGTATGCACGTGTATATGTATCTATTTACAATATGTAGGTTGAGCCTTTTCATTACACACACACATAGAGATATATATTGGATGGAAAACATAATATTCATATATGCCACACATCCACATCTGGTAGATCCCACCATCCATTAATCCTCGGGACTAATTATAATCTACCACGTTTTTTGTCCCTAACAGTCCCCACCAACATCATATCCCCCTGAGGTCATTAACTCCACCGTTGATCCACTGGTCCACATCACCCGTGCTCCAATCAAAAAATTCCACCGGGTCAACAAACCTGTAGGTTAACAAGGGCAGGGATGTCGAAAAGGATGGTTTTCCAAACCCTCCCATCATTGAATCAACAGCTGGAATTAACTTTAACACCCTCCAACACCTTTTCTGAGACCACTAAAAGGGTTTCATTGAAAGTAATATCAGGGTTCTAAACCACCTACATGCACATAACGACAAAGTGAGGTCCATCTCTCTAGTTTCCTCCTTGTACTAGCCCGCCACATCACCTCGATCCCATCATCCCATTGCACACCTCAATTGCTATGCTTTGCACCTATAGGATGGGTCTTTCGGGACACCTAGATCAGTGGGCTACACCCCCACATGCCCTCGATTTTGGTTGTTTCATGAGGTTGCAATGCCATGGAATCATGTGTCGCATCAACCCTACGACTTACTACTCCCACTCCTCTTGCACGTCCAGGGTGGGGACCACAGGGACACGTCATCCTGGTTCCAACACTGGTACACTCCTCTTAACTGCACCTTTATGCACTTTTAGGGTGGGACCTCTAGGACACATGATCAATGGGTCATACCTTCCCTCAACTTGTGCTTTTGATTGGTCCAAAACGTATTAGTGACGCAACATTTGGTATCAAGTCATCGCAACCCTTCCTTGTTCTGCTTTGCAATCAACCTTCAAGAAGAGCCCTATGAGCTTATTTATCCCATGTTTACTCGATCAAACCATGAGTTAGATCTCCCACTTAACTTTCTTGCAATGTTTTTCTTAGTAGAACTTTACTATTACCCGATTTGAGGGGTTTTATCGATGCATGAGTGATATGCTCAATCTTGAACCTAGTGGTTTTCACAAGGGTTTGCTTCCTTTCCACTAACAATGTCATTTGCGCATGGATTCATTTATGTCTTAGCTATAGTGGTACTGCAACAGTCTCGATATATGCTAGTGTTCCATCATGAACACTACGAATCACTAAGAACTCATTAGTGTTATCCCTCTCGAGCTTATTCTATAGTGAAAATTCTTGATTCCATGGTGTTACAGGTCATTTTTTCACATTTACTCAAATGGCCTAAAAACTAAATCAATCAACATCCTTGACACCTTGCAATAATCCATTTTCAAATCCTTGAGCATTATCTCTCCAAAAATTCCAAGTTTTTTGGGTTAATCAACTCAAAACCCTAGTTTTTTGAACCCATATCGCTTTCCCTTCTATCAACCTACATTTTTACATGTACCTAACTGAGCAATTTCATTGACCATCACATGTTTCCTTCACTACAGGTGCGATGGCTCTTGAATTTCAGTAAAATAAAATAGTAAAAAAATCGAATATTCCCTTCCAGAAGCTTCCAAAGTGGTTTCAGCTATTTACTATTGATTGAGATCTTGAATTTTTATCCTTTATTTTTTTATCTCTTATCCCTATATATTATCCTCCCTCATATGTGGATCAAAGTCCTATATTGGTAAAACCCAAACTACCTCGTTTACCCTATAAATTCACTAACTCCCATAAAGTCTGGGTTGGCTTTTGGAAACCCTTATTTATGCCATCATGATGTTGCTTTGCGCTTAAGGATCCATTATTCATCCATGTATTTGGGTTGTGATTGAAGGCTTTCTTTGTGGCTAATTAAGGACAATATAGATGGGAAGAAATCTACAAGGTAAAGATCTGTAGAGGGTTGTAATGCTCTCCCACATTCATTAATACAAAAGGTGCTTTGCTTTCCTATATATATGTCTCATTTAGGCATATATATTTCAATTCCTTCTTGACTCATTGTTAGATATGTTAATATATATTATTTGTGTGTTGTAGTTATCTTGCTCGTTTTAGTCGTTTTGCAGGTTCCACTTATATCATTTGGAGTTAAGGTTGGAGCCTACAAGAAAGGAGAAGAGGTGAGATTGCATGGGATTCTAGTTAAGACTTTCTTCTATATTATAATCTCTCTAAGGAAAAAAAAAATATTTGTGTCTATATTGTTTCTAGATCAAGCCACTAGATCTAGGGAGTTTGCTTCTGTCCGCAAAAGGAAATTATCTATCAAACAACTTGGGGACCCCATTGGGGATCGATATCTTCCTTTAGTGGTTTCCTTTGCCTAGTTTCTTATAACCTTTGAACACAACTCAATTTGACTTGTTTAGATAGTAATCAGTCTTAGGAAATCATATTTATGAGCTTGGTAGTGTTTTTTTATCATATTTTGAGCAAAATAAACCCCAGTGCATTTTATGTTATGAGAGAGAGTGACCCAACGCATTTTATGTTATGAGACAGAGCGACCCAACGTAATTGTCTCTCTCTATAAGTGTGATGGTTCACACTGGTGTCCATAATTCACCTACGATGATCCTTTAGGATGAAAAAAGAAAATTTTACTATGTCGTGCTCTGAGTTATGTTTTATTGCAGTGGTCTTTCCTTGAGTCTCTGAACCGGTCATGGTCTCTGCAAAAACCAACAACTTGTGTGAAATTGAGTGTGATTTCCTTTGGTCACTACTCATAGGTTTGTTTCAGTTTCTTAACATTTTTTTAGTGTTTTTTCTTGCATTTTTGCAAAAAAATCTCATTTCTTCAAATTCCATCGAACAACAAGAAATTTATCCCATTCTTAAGGAACCTCCTCCCAATAATTAGGTCATTTTCTTTGATTGGCATCAATTGGCAGAAACTCATCTCCCTTCTTATACGTCATTCCAAATCAGGGTGAAGTCTTGCGATAAGGAAATATATCTCATTGTTATTGATGAGTATGCCTATTTTATTATTCTATCCTTGAATACTTGGAAATATTTAGGTTCCCCTCAGCTTGTGTCCATTACTCAAAAATTGTTGGCTTTCAATAGAAGAACCAGTAAACCTTTATGTAGGTTTTAACCCTGTACAGAAATTATCTGAAAACAAATACTTAAAAACAAAAAATAAACAATAATGAGAGCATAAAACATAAAACATATATACACAGAGATTTTTCCCCTAGTTCCCAAATCGGGACTACCAGCTTGATTTTTCATTATATTCCTTTTAATGTTACAACACATATATATACATGTTGAAGTATCCATAAACCTCAATCCATTAACCCTGGATTAGATCATAACGGTAGTTCCCTTGACCGAATCTACAAAATACCATGGCCAAAAAACCATCATGCCCCAAAACCATGTGCAAACCAATGCGTAAAACCATAGGCGGGTCCGCCCACCTAAAATAGGGTCCAAAAATAATTTCCCGGTGCGCTACCCAGAACCCCGTGCAGGGGGCTACCTACCCCCTGCCAACCTCCGTGAAACCCCCGCTACACCCGATGCAACGAACAGGGAGGGGCTATCACTCCCCCTGTGATCCCCCCCTCCCTCGCGCGTTGACTATTCGTGTAAATAATATAACACACACCCAACATGCTCCCACTTGTTGTTTTATTTCCGCAAGGGGGCACATGAGAGCTTAGTCGTTTGTCCAACCCTGCAACACCCATTGTTTCTCTCCACCAAGAGAACTTCTGAGTGCTCACAGACTTCTTCAATGCATCTACAACATTCTTCAAAGCGTCCACCTTTTCCAGCAACACCTTTCTATCCTCAACCATATCTCTCACAAAGTGATATTGAACATCAATGTGGTTTTTCTTTGAACGATAAGCAGGGTTCTTAGCCAATAAAAATTGCACTTTTTCTATCACATTCTATCCTTATAGCTCGCTAGACCAACCCCATACTTGAGCACAATCTCTGTGACCAAACTGCTTCCTTGCTTGCGTGAGTGGCTGCCATGTATTCTGCCTTTGTAGTTGAAAGAGCCACTACAGACTGTCTTTTAATCATCCAGTTGACTGCACCCCCAAATAGGCTAAACACATACCCACTTGTAGATCTTCTTTGGTCCAGATCTCCAGCCCATTCTGCATCAACAAAACCACGAATGTCCAAAAATTTGTCCAATCTTGGACATCCCTGGTAGCACAAGCCATAATCACTAGTGCCATGCAAATATCTAAAAACCCGCTTCATTGTTGTCCAATGCTCCTTCCCTGGTTTCGACATAAACCTGTTCAATACTCCCACTGCATGTGCAATGTCTGGTCTAGTACAAACCGTTGCATACATCAGGCTACCCACTGCACTTGAATATGGAAAATGGGACATATCCTCCTCCCCTTCTTGTGTCTTGGGACATTGTTTAGCAGATAGCTTTACACCTACAGGAATAGGAACCTTCACTGGTTTACTATCTTGGATATTGAACCTCTGCAATATTGTCTCGACATACTTCCTCTGGTTTAACCAGAACTTCCTCTTTGCCCAATCTCTCTTAATTTCCATGTCCAAAATATAGTTTGCAGCACCAAGATCCTTCATGTCAAATTTGGAGAACAATTGGGTCTTCAAATCTTGGATAATTTCTTTGTCATTTCCAACCAGCAACATATCATCCACATACAAAACCAAATAAATAACACAGTCACCAATTAATTTTAAAATACACATTGTGATCATCTTTACTTTTGGTGAAGCCAAGTCCCCGTATATAGGTATCAAATTTCTGATACCACATCTTTGGTGATTGTTTTAACCCATACAGAGACTTTTTTAACCTACATACTAGTTCTTTCTTACCCTTCACCGCAAAGCCTTTACGTTTCTTCATGTAGATCTCCTCTTCTAGATCCCCATGAAGAAATTTTGTCTTCAAATCCATATGTTCTACCTCAATATCAAATGCAGTGGCAACAGATAAAAGTAACCTAATAGAAGTAACCTTGGCACCAAGAGAAAAAAAATCACCAAAATCAATTCCCGGCACCTGGGAATAACCTTTTTTCTACCAACTGAGCTTTGTATTTCTCCATCTTTTCTTCTACATTCATCTTTTTCTTAAACACCCATTTTCTCCCGATGGGCTTCCTTCGAGCCGCCAACTCCACCAGATCCCATGCCTCAGTTTTGTGCAAGGATGCCATTTCATCAACCATGGACTCTATCCAGAGTTTTCCATCCTTTGAATCCACTGCCTCCCTGACAGTTTTGGGATCATTATAAGTGATAGTTAAAGAAAAATTTGAACATAAATCATATGGACTATACCTTTCTGGCGGCCTTCTTTCCCGAATTGATCTTCTCATAGCTAGAGTTTGTGGCTCTTCCTCTTCTGAATCTTGTTCTATTGTAGAGTCGGATTCGTCCTCATTTAGCTCAAACTCTATCTTCTCGGGTTCCTTTGCATTAGGGGATTTTTGAGGTCTAAAATGGGCCTCCTAAGAAAATAATAAAATAATAGCTAAACCAATAAAATAATATTCATGAATTTGTAATTCACTTTTTGCACCACAATCCATGTAACCATAATTAAATTCAATTCAAAAGTTGTACCAAAATAAAATTAATAAAAAATTTGTATTGATGTGACTATCAATAAGAATGAGCGTTTCAAGAAAAAATCATTATCATTGAACAACTAATGCATTTGTATTTTGTACTTAAATAACTTAAACTAAAATATAAATATAAATTTATAAATTCTTAATTATAGTATATGCTATTAATTAAAATTTATATTATTTAAATTGTATAATAACATGTAATTAATATACTATATAAAAATAATATAATATAATATAATAAATGTATAGGGATATGCATTTTTTCTTTCAAGAAATATGAAATGACAATAATATATTTTTATTCAAAAAGTGTGAAATGACATTTATTATGAGTACTTTACTTTGACTTTAAAAATACTTAGAGCATTACCATGGTTAACCATGAGTTTTTATTTACCATTGAGAATGTGACAAGTAAGTAACTTTAACTCAAGAAATGCCACCTCAACCATTAGGGATGATGTCATCTCCTAAAATGTTATTGGTTCTCATAAAGTAAATTTTGATTGTACATTTCCTTAGGAGGCCCATTTTAGACCTCAAAATTCCCCTAATGGGTAAGACTTCATGTTTAACAACATCTTTCATCTCTCTAAACATCACTTCTCAATTGTACACAACCTTCCTTATTTCTAGGTTCCAAAGCTTGTAACCTTTTAAACCATCCCTATACCCAATAAAGATGCACCTTTCAGATTTATTATCCAACTTGGTCCTTTTATCCCTTGGAACATGTACATATGCATCACATCCAAATACCCTCGGATGTGAAAGAGAGGGTTTCTTACCAGTCCATACCTCATGCAGAGTCTTATCCTCCAACGTTGATGAAGGTGATATGTTGACCAGGTAAAATACAATCTCCACTGCCTCTGCTCAAAATTCTTGTCATAACCCAGTACCACTAAGCATGTTTCTTGCCTTTTGCATCAGCGTTCTGTTCATTCTTTCTACAACTTCATTTTGCTTAGGTGTGTATGGAATAGTATTCTATCGTGCTATACCACACTTCTTACAGAACTCTTCAAATTCCTTCTTGTAGAACTCTCCACCATTATTTTCCAGTAACACCTTTATCTTCTTCTCTCTCTGGTTTTCCACCAGAGCCTTAAATTCTTTAAATCTGTCAAATACTTCAGATTTCTTTCTCAAGAAATATATCCATGTATCCCTTGAGAAGTCATCTATGAATGAAACATAGTACATAGCCTTACCAAGTTATGAAACCGACACATGTCCAAACACATCAATGTGCAGAAGCTCTAATATCTTGTTCTCCCTCTTAGCACCAGAAGGAAAACTCACTCAATTCTGCTTCCCATATACACAATTTTCACAGAAATCGAAATCCATAGAGAAATTATACATACCTTCTACCATACCATTACCATGTAATATCCGAAGGCCCTTCTCTTCAATATGTCCAAGCCTTTGATGCCATAACATGGTCTTTTCTCCAGAGACTGCTAGGCTTTCCACTCCACTTTCAGGAACCACAAAATTGTTGCACTTGTCAATAACAATGCTACCCTGAAGCTTGTACGGAGTTCCAATTCGAACTCCCCACATTAATACCAGTTCTCCCTGAACCATCTTGCAGGTTTCTTACTCGAACACTATTTTTACACCTGCATCATCCATCTTGCTTACAAAAATAAGATTTCTAACCAATGCAGGAATATGCAGAACACCAAGAAGTGTTCCAATCCTTCCACCTTGCAAATTTAGCTTGAGTTTTCCATGTCCAACGATTTTGGCCTTCCTATCATCCCCTAAGAAGACATCACCACCATCATACTTCTCATACTCGCAGAACCACTCCCTATGGGGAGTGAAGTGAAAGGATGCACCTGAATCAATCAACCATTTCTCATGATCTACATGTGTATTTGAAGAAGAATCCAAATACACATCCCCACCTTCATCTAAGGTGGTTTTTGCCTCTGAAAAAGGAGAATCATTAGATCCCTTTCCTTTCCCAGGAGCCTTAGATATGCAGTCCTTTTGGAGGTGCCCTTCCAAACCGCATTTCCATCACACCTTTACAGGATTTCCTGTAGATTTAGATCTCCCTCTAGATTTATATTTCTCACTCGAAAATTTATTTTTGATTATGTTATGTTACCTTCGTCGTACAGATAAGGCATCTCCATTCTGGCCCTCCAAATTTATTTGTCTCATTCCCTCTGATAGCAAGGCTGAGACAATTTCATCAAAATTTAAGGTATTTGTATTGCTACCTATTGCAATAACCAGACTGTCCCATGAATTTGATAGAGAACACAACAAATTGATGCACTTATCTTCATATGAGATTTTAATATCAATAGATGACAACTGACTTACCACAGTATTGAAAGTGTTCATATGCTCTGCCACCGAGTCTTCATCCTTCAGCCTCAGGTTATACAACTTTTTCCGCAGGAACAATTTATTCACTAGAGACTTAGAGTGGTACAAAGTCTCTTACTTGACCCACAAAGTCTTCATCGTAGCTTCCCCAGATACATTAAACAATACTGAATGTGAGATACACAACCGTATTGTGCTCTTTTCCTTCTGATCCAACTTCGCCCAATCTTCATCTGACATTGTCATTGGTTTGGTACCCGGATCTACCGCAATCCACTAATTTTTATCCACCAGTAGATCCTCCATCTTGAGCTTCCACAATTCAAAACTTTGACCATTAAATTTCTTGATCTCTATTTTTCCATTGCTTTCCATCTTAATTCAGCGCAAGAATCGATCCCACAGATCTCCCAATGAACAGGGTCTACCACAGGCCCGAGCAAAAAACCCCTCAGTAGCAAAGGCGTCCCCTTGAAGCTGAAACAACTCTGATACCAAATGTTGGTTTTAACCATGTATAGAAATTATCTGCAAACAAATTCTTAAAAATAGAAAATAAAAAATAGCGAGAGCATAAAACATAAAACAGATATACACAAAGATTTTTCCCCTGGATTCGAAATCGAGACTACCCGCTTGATTTTCATTATATTATTTTTAGTGTTACAAAACATATATATAAATGCCAAAGAATCCATAAACCCTGGATTAGAACATAACCATAGTTCCCTTGATTGGATCTACAAAATACCAGGAGAAGAAAACCATCATGCCCCAAAACCATGTGCAAACCCATGCACAAAACAATAAGCGGGTCTGCCCACCTAAAATAGGGTCCAAAAAAAATTTCCTGGGGCACTGCCCCAGACTCGTGCAGGGGGATACCCGCCCCTTGCTAACCCTGGACAGGGGTGGTTTTCGTGCCCCTTGTGACCCCCCAGCGCATTCGACTATTTGTGGAAATAACATAACACACACCCAACACTTTAGGGATCCCCCCTTAGTTTTCTATTACTTTGGAAGAAAAGGTGTTATGTATTGATGTTATGGTAGTCATAGGCCCCTTGGATTTCAATTTACTCATTGGGAAATACTATTTTTATGCTATGAATGATGCATTTTCTACACTCTTTCGATTAAAGTGCTTCCCACATTATGGAAGAATTGTGATTTGACTGCCAACCATCTGACTTCCCTAAATCTTCCTAATATGCAAGTGGTATCTCCCCCACCACAGGTTAATTATGTGGCAACCTATCCCGTGCCCGTACCTGTTGTTGAATAAAATCCTTTCATTGTTTTCTCACCTTCTTTTGACCTAGATCCAATAGGTTATATGGTCAATCATTTACTCGGGGAATTTGACCTTGATCTTTCCATTGGATTCCTTAACATGTCTTCCTTCCATAGTGTTGTTATCCCATCTAATGAGAATATCTTGGAAGCCATGGCCTCTTGGGGCCCATGATCAAGGTAGGTTATCTAGAGCAGAGTTTTTTTTTCTTGTGTCAAGCTTGTTAAAAAATGAAACAGATCCCCCTCCAATTTGTGTATTTAATTAGATCTCGTAAATTTCAAGTCAAGTCTTTCCCTTGATCTTGTAAATGAACCTTCATTCTATCTGCCTATTAGTAACCAATAGTCTACTTAGGTGAAGGAAATGAAGCTTGGGGGACATGTGCCAAGAATTGATTTATTATGATAGGGACATGCAACTTATCTCAAGCATAGTTTTTCTCTATTTCAATATTGTGTAAAAATTAAACCACTCACACTTTATCCCTCGTGGTTTCCATTTTTTATCAACCTATTTTTGTAAGATGAGCCTTGGTTTTCTCATTCCATCGCCACCATATGCTTGGCCAATTACTCGCTTTCACTTTGTTTTCTACCCTTTCCTGAGGAACCGTTGCGATGAGTGGTATTATTAGCTTACCTCTTAACCTCTGTGTTTTGAACATTTCCATCATGACTAGAACTAGTTTCTACCATTTATACCACTTGTTTTTCTAGGAGGAGTCCTCTTTAAGCTTTTTTCAGACTCCCAAAACATGAAAAGATTGTCGAAAACTTGTATTTTTGAACTCATTAAATTAAATGAAAAGACATCTCAGACCAGTATAATTTTAATCATTTTCTGAAGTGGGGTGGACTATTTACGAAAAAGGAATAATTTAGTGGAAAAGGGATAAAATTTTCTCTTGAGTATCGTTTTATGCCTTTTCGAGCTCAAGAGACTACATTTACCAAAAAGAACCTTCAGAGATTTATTTTTCGCCTCTTTTTCTAACTCTCTAGAAATGAAAAGGGAGTCAAGTTACACCTTCGTCAGACTCATAAAATTATTAAACAACGTTGAACTTGTCAAGCATGACGAGACCGAACCACTCCTTCTCGTGGTTCGTTAAAAATACTTAGAAGGATGAAGTTATAGATAAAACACATGTTATCCTCCTCTAGCTTGTCAAAGATAAATAGGTACTGAATATTTATGGTTGGGAAATTGGGGAAGCTGGGCACCAAACCTATTAATGGTAGTGAGTCGCTCTTTAACATGAAACTCTTTCACTTCATCTTTGTTATTATTAGGGTTAGGAAATTTACTTGTGTTGGGTATGTGTTATATTGTTTCCATGACTAGTCACGCACGGGGGGGGTCACAGGGGGGGTGATAGCCCCTTCTGTATGTTCCGTCAGGCACAGCAAGTGGGTCGTGGGCGCAACCGTTCCTGCGCCGCGCCCCGAAAAAAAAAAAAAAAAATTGACCTTATTTTTGGGCGACTCGCCTATGG
Organism: Pinus albicaulis; assembly: GCA_034641835.2. Classification (NCBI taxonomy): domain Eukaryota; kingdom Viridiplantae; phylum Streptophyta; class Pinopsida; order Pinales; family Pinaceae; genus Pinus; species Pinus albicaulis. Next base: position 1,599,941,505 of record CM076578.1, on the reverse strand, counting down.
TTTTGTGCATGGGTTTGCACATGGTTTTGGGGTATGGGATGGTTTTTTGCCTTCGGTATTTTGTGGATCCTGGTCAAGGGAACTACTAAGTATGTTCTAATCCAGGGTTAATGGATTGGGCTTTATGTATGCTTCGACATGTATATATATGTGTTGTAACACTAAAAGGAATATAATGAAAAATCAAGCTGGTCGTCCCAATTTGGGATCCAGGGGAAAATCTCTGTGTATATTTGTTTTATGTTTTATGCTCTCTCTATTGTTTATTTTTTGTTTTAAGATTCGTTTGCAGATAATTTCTGTACAGTTAAACCTACATTTGGTATCAAAGTTGCTCGGCTTCATGTGACGCCTTGTCACTGGGAGGGTTTTTGCTCTCTAGCTCGTGTAGACCCTGTTCAGTGGGAGACCTACGGGATCGATTCTTGTGGTGAAAGAAGATGGCGAGCAGTGGAAAGATAGAGATTGAGAAATTTAATGGTCAGATTTTTGAGTTGTGGAAGCTCAAGATGGAGGATATGCTGGTGGATAAAGACCAGTGGATCACGGTAGATCCAGGTACTAAACCAACGGCAATGTCAGATGAAGACTGGAAAAAGTTGGATCAGAAGGCGAAAAGCACAATACGGTTGTGTGTCTTAGATTCGGTATTGTTGAATGTATCTGGGGAAGCTACGGCGAAGAATTTGTGGGACAAACTTGGGACTTTGTACCAATCTAAGTCTCTGGTGAATAAATTGTTCCTGCGGAAAAAGCTGTATAACCTGAGGATGAAGGATGGAGACTCGGTGACAGAGCATCTGAACGCCTTCAATGCTGTGGTAAGTCAGCTGTCATCTGTTGATATTAAAATCTCAAATGAAGATAAGTGCATCAGTTTGTTGTGTTCTCTACCAGACTCGTGGGACAGTCTGGTTATTGCAATAGGTAGCAATACAACTACCTTGAATTTTGATGACATTGTCTCAGCCTTTCTGTCGGAGGAAATGAGACGGAGAAATATGGAGGGTCAGAATGGAGATGCCTTATCTGTACGAGGAAGGTCCCAGAACAGAAACAAGAATAAGGTTTCAAAGTGGGAGATCTAATCTAGAGGGGGAGATCTAGATATCCTAGAAAGTTTGTAAAGGTGTGCTGGAAATGCGGAAAGGAAGGGCACTACAAAAAGGACTGCAGATCTAAAGCTCCTAAGAAAGGAAAGGGATCTGATGATGCTCCTTTTGCAGAGGCAAAAACCACCTCGGATGAAGGTGGGGATGTGTATTTGGCTTCTTCTTCAAATACAAATGTAGATCATGAGTTATGGTTGATTGACTCGGGTTCATCCTTTCACTTCACTCCCCATAGGGAGTGGTTCTGCGAGTATGAGAAATATGATGGCGGTGATGTCTTCTTAGGGGATGATAGGAAGGCCAGAATCATCGGACGTGGAAAATTCAAGCTGAAGCTGCAAGGTGGAAGGATTAGAACACTTCCTGGTGTTCTTCACATTCATGCATTGGCCAAAAAGTTGATTTCTGTAAGCAAGATGGATGTTGCAGGTGTAAAAACAGTGTTCAAGAAAGATACTTGTAATATGGTTCGGGGAGCACTAGTATTAATGCGAGGAGTTCATATTGGAACTCTGTACAAGCTTCAAGGTAGCACTGTTATTGATCGGTGCAACAGTTTTGTGGTTCCCGAAAGTGGAGCGGAAAGCCTAGCGGTCTCTGGAGAAAAGACCATGCTATGGCATCAAAGGCTTGGACATATTGGAGAGAAGGGCCTTCAAATATTGCATGGAAATGGTATGGTAGAAGATATTTCCAATTTCTCTCTGGATTTCGATCTATGTGAACATTGTGTATATGGGAAGCAGAATTGGGTGAGTTTTCCTTCTGGTGCTAAGAGGACGAACAAGATATTAGAGCTTGTGCACAATGATGTGTTTGGACCTGTGTCGGTTCCATCACTGGGTAATTCTATGTACTATGTTTCATTCATAGATGACTTCTCAAGGAATACATGGATATATTTCTTGAGGAAGAAATCTAAAGTATTTGACATATTTAAATAATTTAAGGCTCTGGTGGAAAACTAGACAGAGAAGAATATAAAGGTGCTGAGGACAGATAATGTTGGGGAGTTCTGCAAGAAGGAATTTGAAAAGTTATGTAAGAAGTGTGGTATAGCACGGCAGAGGACTACTCCATACATACCTCAGCAAAATGAAGTTGCAGAAATAATGAACAGAACGTTGATGGAAAAGACAAGAAGCATGCTCAGTGGAACCGAGTTAGGACAAGAATTCTGAGCAGAGGTAGTGGAGACTGCATGTTACTTGGTTAACAGATCACCTTCATCAACGTTGGAGGATAAGACTCCATATGAGGTATGGGCTAGTAAGAAACCCTCTCTTTCACATCTGAGGGTATTTGGATGTGATGCATATGTACATGTTCCAAAGGAGAAAAGGACCAAGTTGGATAATAAATGTGAAAGGTGCATCTTTATTGGGTATAAGGATGGTTTAAAGGGTTACAAGCTTTGGAACCCGCAAACAAGAAAGGTTGTGTACAGCCGAGATGTGGTGTTTAGAGAGGTGAAAGATGTTAAAAATGAAGTCCTACCAAAGGAACCTGAGAAGACAGAGTTTGAGTTAAAGGAAGAAGAATCAGACTCTACAACAGAAGAAGACTCAGAAGAGGAAGAGCCACAAACTCCAACTATGAGAAGATCAGTTCGAGAAAGAAGACAACCAGAAAGGTATAGTCCATCTGCTTTCTGTTCAAATTTTGCTTTAACTATAATTGATGATGATCCCAGAACCATTAGGGAGACAGGAGATTCATAGGATGGAAAATTCTGGAAGGAGGCCATGGTTGATGAAATGGCATCCTTGCATAAAAATGAGGCATGGGATCTGGTGGAGTTGTCGGCTGGAAGGAAGCCCATCGGGAGCAAATGGGTGTTTAAGAAGAAGATGAATGTAGAAGGCAAGGTGGAGAAATACAAAGATCGATTGGTAGAAAAAGGTTATTCCCAGGTGCCAGGGATTGATTTTGGTGATATTTTTTCTCCTATTGCCAAAGTTATTTCTATTAGATTACTTTTATCTGTTGCTGTTGCATTTGATTTTGAGGTAGAACAGATGGATGTGAAGACGGCATTTCTTCACGAGGATCTGGAAGACGAGATCTACATTAAACAACCTGAAGGCTTTATGGTGAAGAGGAAGAAAGAACTGGTATGCAGGTTAAAGAAGTCGTTGTATGGGTTAAAACAGTCACCAAGGATGTGGTATCAGAAATTTGATACCTATATACGGGGACTTGGCTTCACCAAAAGCAAGGAGGATCACTGTGTTTATTTTAAATTAATTGGTGACCGTGTTATTTATTTGGTATTTTATGTGGATGATATGTTGTTGATTGGAAATGACAAAGAAATTATCCAAGATTTGAAGACCCAAACTGTTCTCCAAATTCGACATGAAGGATCTTGGTGCTGCAAACTATATTTTGGACATGGAAATTAAGAGAGATCAGGCAAAGAGGAAGCTTTGGTTAAACTAGAGGAAGTATGTCGAGACTATATTGCAGAGGTTCAATATGTAGGATAGTAAATCAGTGAATGTTCTGATTCCTGTAGGTACAAAGCTATCTGCTGAATAGTGTCCCAAGACACAAGAAGAAGAGGAGGATATGTCCCGTGTTCTATATGCAAGTGCAGTGGGTAGCCTGATGTATGCAATGGTCTGTACTAGACCTGACATTTCACATGCAGTGGGAGTATTGAGCAGGTTTATGTCAAACCTAGGGAAGGAGCATTGGACAGCAGTGAAGAGGTTTTTCAGATATTTGCGTGGCACTAGTGATTATGGCTTGTGCTACCAGGGAGGACCAGGAATGGAAAGAGTGTTGGACATTCGTGGTTTTTTTTATGCAAATTGGGCTAGAGATCTGGACCAAAGAAGATCTACAATTGGGTATGTTTTTAGCCTATTTGGAGGTGCAGTCAGTTGGATGAGTAAAAGACAATCAGTAATGGCTCTTTCAACTACGGAGGCAGAATACATAGCAGCCACTCATGCAAGCAAAGAAACAGTTTGGTTGCAGATATTGTGTTCAAGTATGGGGTTGGTGCAACAAGCTATAAGGATAGACTGTGATAAGCAAAGTGCAATTTTCTTGGCTAAGAACCCTGCTTATCATTCAAAGACAAAGCACATTGATGTTCAATATCACTTTGTGAGAGACATGGTTGAGGCTAAGAGGGTGTTGCTGGTAAAGGTGGACACCTTGAAGAATGTTGCAGATGCATTGACGAAGTCTGTGAGCAATCAGAAGTTCTCTTGGTGTAGATAAACAATGGGTGTTGCAGAGTTGAGCTAATGACTAAGCCCTCCTGTGGCCCCCTGCAGAAAGAAAACAACAAGTGGGAGAATGTTGGGTATGTGTTATATTCCTTCCATGACTAGTCACGCGCAGGAGGGTCACAGGGGGGGCGATATCCCCCCCTGTATGTTGCGTCGGGCGCAGCAGGCGGGTAACAGGGCAGCGCCCCAAGAAAAAAAAAAATGGACCTTATTTTTTGGTGGGCGGACCCGCCCATGGTTTTGTGCATGGGTTTGCATATGGTTTTGGGGCATGATGGTTTTCGGCCCCTGGTATTTTGTAGATCCAGTCAAGGGAACTACGGTTATGTTCTAATCTAGGGTTAATGGATTGGGGTTTATGTATGCTTCGGCATGTATATATATGTGTTGTAACACTAAAAGGAGTATAATGAAAAATCAAGCTGGTCGTCCCAATTTGAGATCCAGGGGAAAATCTCTGTGTATATTTGTTTTATGTTGTATGCTCTCGCTATTGTTTATATTCTTTTTTTAAGATTCGTTTGCAGATAATTTCTATACAGGGTTAAAACCTACAACTTGCCTCTCTAGTAATCATACCTTATTAAGAACATTAATAATCGATTTTGATTCAATGTTGCCAACTCCATAAAGTGTCATCGATATGTTCAAAAGAAGTCCCTCATTTTATATATGCTACAATACCTTAATCCTTCTTCCATGCTTGTTTCTCCTGAACTAGCTTGATCTAGATTTCTGCAGGAATACAATGAAATACAAAAATACACATAAAAGCAGATGTGCAGCAGAAATAAGACTTTATTTCATTAATAACAAATAACTGAAACATTCTTACAGACATAATTGAAATAAACTAGCTAGGACAATGATAGCTTATCTCTGAGAAGATATGTGTCGGATACAGGCCTCTGAATTGTGTTACAATGAGCTCGAGGACCTATTTATTATTGAGAAACAATGGAAAACCATAAACATCCAAAAACCTAACCCTAGGAGATGAAGCACCAAAACTATGGACCCCGTTTGGGTAAATTGGTACATCAATCTTCTCGGGGACGTAACTTTGGCATACAATCTTCGTTTGACACGCACAATACCTCGTTAGAAAGATCTATCCAAGGACTACAAATTTTGATGTAAGAAACATTCAAGGAAATTCAATGTTGCTCCCAAGTTTTCCAGAAAACGTCGTTTAGGGCCTCAAAATGGCTCTAGAAGTTTAGGACCCGAAAAAATGCTAAAAATAGTAAACTATGCTACAATTAAGGGAACTGAAAAACAGAAAGAAGCAATGGTGGGGCCCTAAGTGGAATATGTTGGTGGTCAATAATATCGACCAATATCATTCCTCCCCCCTTAGGAAGAAATGGTCCCCATTACATTGATTTCCTCCATGAGATGAGGAAACTTCTGCTAAACTTGGTCCCTGGTGAACCATTTTCCTTAGTGCAGGAGTTGGCCAGCTTTGATAACCCAATACAGTTGGATCTGTTATCACTCTATAATTTCGAGGCTGAAAACAAAACTACAGAGGTAACATCAAAATCGCTTCGGGCCTAGGATCTAGCCCTCCTAGACCCAGAGAGGGATCTCTCTGTTAGATATAGCTTTGTTTATAGGGGCATTTTAGGCTAGCTATTAGTGCATAAGGGTTTGTTTGAATATTTATGGTTGAGACAACAGAAGAGGTCCATTGAGCTATGGAGTCAACAGGCGTAAACAGATTCAAATGGATGAATAATCGAGATCATGTGAAACCAGGTAAGCTAGCGATGTCAATGGATCTTTACGGCTTGTGAAATGGAAAAGGAGAGGAGAGATTAAGGTTCAAAGTGAATGAAAATCAGACCTTCTCTGAATTCTGCATTCAAATTTTAGAGGAAAACATAAATACTGCTTCAAGACTTAACAGGATGCCCCATGACAAATTTCGAACAAAATTTTCTTATCCACAGTAAAGAGAGAAAACGGTACGTGAAACTAGAAAATGACAAATTACATGGAAAAATCACTTCACCACAGATCATAACACAAGAATCTAGAAATAGCAGTGTCCTTTGATTCATCCAAAAAGAGAGTGTTTACAACTAAATGAGACCTTTACAATGGTTTTTTCCTTCCAGGCTCCCCCACGGTTACTGCAAATTCATACTGTATTTATCTAAAAATTAAGTTGGTCATTGTATCTTTTTCAGAAATCGCCATTAATTACATTCAAGAAAAAATTGGACAAGTGAAACCATGCAAACAATGATAAGATAAATCTGGCCAAGACGGTGGTTGTAGCAATCTATTATTAATTTCCAAGGTGATCAATTTTTGGCTTGTCTAATGCCGAAGAGGTAATTATGGCTCCGACATTCGGCTCTACCTTGGTGGAAAGATATTGTTGGATGATATGATCTGACTTCTGCGCTGGCTGTCAAAATGGCCACTCCGTTTCTAACTGCCTTTGCCTCTTCTGCGCCGGTTATTGGTTGCAGTGGAGTTTTAAAACGGAAAACCAACTGCTCCCTTGGTGATTAGCAACTTATAACCATAGTTGGAAACCCATTGTCCCCTTTAAAACATACAAAAATGCTTTAATAAGCCCTTCATGATGGAAATGGCGTGGAAAAGTGATGTGGAGCAATGGTGGTGATGAACAAAGTGACGCAATGGTTTGGCGGGTGTTTGTAGGTGGGCAAGGAGCAGCGAATTGGTGGACAGTTTGTCAACGTGGAGTAGTGGTGGCGAAGTGGTACTGGAACGGAGAAGAGCAGTTTTCGAGGGGGGGCATTAGGGGAAATTTGAGGTCTAAAATGGGCCTCTTAAGGAAAATGTACAATCAAAATTCACTTTATGAGAACCAATCACATTTTAGGAGATGACATCACCCCTAATGGTTGAGGTGGCATTGCTTGAGTTAAAGGTACTTACTTGTCACATTCTCAATGGTGGATAAAAACTCATGGTTAACCATGGTAGTGCTCTAAGTACTTTTAAAGTCATAAAGTAAAGTACTCATAATAAATGTCATTTCACACTATTTGAATAAAATATTATTATTGTCAATTCATATTTTTGAAAGAAAAAATGCATATTCCTACACAATCTTCATGTATTTACACACTTTTTAATAAATATTATATTTACACACTTTTCAATAAATATTAGATTATATTATTATTTTTATATAGTATATTAATTACATGTTATTATATAATTTAAATAATATATAATTTAATTAATAGTATATTCTATAATTAAAAATTTAAGAATTTATATTTATATTTTATTTTAAGTTATTTAAGTACAAAAGACAAATTCATTAGTTGTACAATGATATTGACTCTTTCTTAAAAAATTCATTTTTATTTATAGTCACATCAATACATTTTTTTTATTAATTTTATTTTGGTACAATTTTTGAATTGAATTTAACCATGGTTACATGGATTTTGGTGCAAAAATTGAATTGAAAATTCATAAATATTATTTTATTGGCTTAGCTATTATTTTAGTATTTCCTTAGGAGGCTCATTTTAGACCTCAAAATTCCCCTAATGGTAGTGGAGTGGTAGGCGATGTTAGAGTTGGGGGGGGGGGGGGGGGTGGGGTTGCGATGTAGCAGAGGCATGCCACGTAGCAAGAAAGGTGGTAAGGGATACCGCCCATTTCAAACCACACCCCCCCCTCCCAACCCGGTTAAAGCCTGAAGGCTAAGGGGGGCACAAAATGCACTGGAGACCATCGGATGCAAAGATGGGGAGCAGAGATGGCGAAAAGGTGTGGGATAGTTAACGCGGAGGGGATGTATGATGTGACGGTGGGGTCAGGCAGCGAAGAGGTATGCGATGCGATGGGGAAAGGGTGGTGTCGCAGGGAAATGGTTCCTATTATATCGCATCAACGTTATAAGCAGCAAACTGGGATGCGAAATGGTAAAGAGTGTGAAGTTGTGAAAATGTGATTAAGGGGTAGGTGACGTCGTGGGTAGGGACGCACTATATCGCATCGGCGGAGTTATGGAGTGGAAAATGGAGTGTGGCTAGGATTGCTGCGAAATGTCTATGCGAAAAGGCAAGGAAGGGGTCAATGGGATAAAGGGTTGTTGCAAAAAGGTAAGGCTTATGTGGTTTATAACATATGCATAACATATATATATATCAAGCGGCCTAAAGTGGGGCGCGGCACTGAAATGGAGGAATTGGGGCTTAATATAAAGTCCCAAAACTTTATATATGTGGTGTTTGGAAGGTAAAACTATGGATTTGGCTTTTATATGATAGATGGAATTGTTGGCGAGGTTTTCAGGATAAGTTCTAAAGGTTTATAAAGCCATTTCTCTGAGCATTTTTATCTTAGAATGGGGTTTTCAAAAATTTGGAATAAGCATACTTTGTTATTTTGAGAGCCAGAACCTGTAGTACCTTCTTGGAAATAAATGACAGCCATGGAATATTATTTTCAATATATAAACCAGCTGAACATAAATAATTAGTCACCTTGAGATTTTGTAAATTACAGGACCCTAACAAGATCTTATGTTGGCGAGTGTTCTTGATTTTCATGTCCATGATACGATCTGTGGTGGCATGTTCCATGTAGTCTGGGTTTAACTCTGTTGGTGTGAGTTGTTTTGAAATGTCGGAGGTGTCTAGTTGAGGTGGGAAGTAGGGTGAAGGCAGTCCACATTGAACATTAGGTGCAAACCAAGGAATGGTGGAATACTGAGCTCCAAGGAATTGGCCCCTACAGCCTTGGTGATGGTGTACGGCCCATATCGAAGTGGACGAAGCTTACGGTGGGGTCCAACGAGGTGCTCCTTCTACAAATGTAGCCACAGTTTGTCGCCCACATGGAAGTTGTGTGGCACCCGATGTTGATCATATTGCTACTTGTACTTAGCATTGGCTCTGTCCAATATGTCATGAGCCTGTTGGCGGATGTGTTGAATGCACTCAATGAAGTTGTTCGCCTTGTCAGCTTCAGACTGGACATGTGCCAAAACAGCCTGAGTAGCCGCAAATGGCATGACTACGTCAATGGGACATAGTGGCTGGAATCCCAAGCCCACCTGAAAGGGGTTGTGGTCATTTAAGCTGTGGAGGGCCCGGTTATAGCTATGTTGTACATAAGGGAGGCTCTCATCCCATGTGTGTGGATGCTTTGAGTTGTACATGTGAATAATGTGTACGATCATCCTGTTGACGACCTCTCTCTGGCCATCAGTTTGGGGATGGAAAGCTATGGACTTGGTGAGCTTGGTGTCCAGCATTGACTAGAGGCTAGACCAAAATGTACTGAGGAACTTGTTGTCTCGATCTGAGATGATAGACTGTGGGATCCCAAAGTGCATCCACACTCGTTCAAAGAAGATTTTAGCAATGGCTTCTACTGTGATATTCTTCTTGCAGGCCACCATAATGGCCATCTTCAAGAAAGAATCTTGAGCTATGGAGAGCTCGGTTATAACTGTGTTGTGCATAGGTAAGGCTCTCATTCCATGTGTGTGTGTGCTTTGAATTGTACATGCATATAATGTGTACGATCATCCTGTTGACGAACTCTGTCTGGCCATCAACTTGGGGATGGAAAGCTGTGGACTTGGTGAGCTTGGTGTCTAGCATTGACCAAAGGCTGGACCAAAATGTGTTGAGGAACCTGTTGTCTTGATCTTAGATGATAGACCATGGGATCCCAAAGTGCGCCCACATTCATTCAAAGAAGAGTTAAGCAGTGGCTTCTACTATGATATTCTTCTTGCAGACCGCCATAATGGCCATCTTCAAGAATCTGTCAACGACCACGAAAACACAGTAATTTCCATGCTTAGTATAATGAAGGTCCAACATGTAATCCATGGAGATGGATTCCCAAGGTTGACTCGGGGTAGGTAGCAGAGTATAGAGGCCTTGCTTCTTGATGTTCGGTTTTGGCAATAGTGCAAGCAGTGCAAGATCTTATGTACTTCCTGACATCATGTCGAAGGTTCATCCAATATAAATACTTCTGCAGTACTGCCACTATTTTCTTGACCCTGAAATGCCCAGCAACTCGACTGTAGTGCGCTTCCCAAATCATCTTGGCACGCTCACTTGAAGGAACACAAAGGTGTCCCAGGTGACATAACAGTGAATCCTGGAGGTGAAAATTTGGAACTTGCATACCCTCAAGGAGTGTCCTGTATGTGTGGCCGAATTCTGGATCGCTCTTGTAGAGAAGTGGCCAATCAAAAGTCTCGTGCCCACAAAAGTTGAGAACGATGGTTAGCGCCACGATCAGTGGTTGGCTGAGGCATTCTGCGACATTATTGTTGTTTCCCTTCTTGTACTTGATGTTCAAATGAAGCTGTTGCAGATATGTGGACCACTTCTTATGGCGATCGTTTTGCGACTTCCCTTACATATGTATGAACTGCAGGGGTCAGTGGTCTGTGTGGATGGCTGTTTTCTTCCCCAAAATGTAATGCTTCCATTATCGGCAAGCCTGCACAATGGAATACATCTATTTTTCATAAGTGGGATACTTTCGAACTGTGTCAGACAGTGTCTCACTATGATATGCCACTGGGTGCCCTTATTGAGTAAGAACTGCCCTAATATCATAGTCATAGGCATCTGTCTCAATCTCAAATTGTTGTTGCAAGTCTGGTAATGTGAGAACTATTGCAGAGCAAAGACAATGTTTCAATTCTACAAACTCCTTATGTTGAGATTCTGACCAAAATCATTTTTATTTCGCTCCTCCCTTGGTGACTTGACTCAAGGGCCAAGTGATATGAGAGAATCCCAACACGAACCTGCGGTAGAAATTAACAAGACCTAGAAAGTTGTGAAGCTCTGTTAGAGTGGTTGGGGCTGGCCAATCCCGAATGAATTGGATCTAGGTTGGATCCACATACTTGTGTTGTCGTAGTGTTTGGAGGACCTGTCGGATGTTCTAAAGGTGATTTTCCCAAATTTGGCTGAAAATCAGGATCTCGTCCAAGTACACCACTAAAAATGAGTTGGTGAATGGCCGCAAGATGTCGTCCATTAGCCTCATGAAGGTTGCGGGAGCATTCGTCAACCCGAAAGGCACAACCAGCCATTTGAAAAGGCCCTCCTTGGCTTTGAAGGCAGTCTTCCACACATCATAAGGTTCGATCGGGCCTGACAATACCCAAACTTTAAGTCGATCTTGCTGAAATATTTTGCCCCTTTGAGTTGGTCTAAAATGTCATCAATTTGTGGGATCAGGTACCTATTCTGGATAGTGATCTTTTTCAGCACCTAATAGTCAATACAGAGTCTCCAAGTCCCAACCTTCTTCTACACCAACACGAACGGGTCCCACAGGGTGATGAACTCATCCAAATGTGACCTTTCTGCAGCAACTCCTGAATCTGCCTCTTGATTTCATCATTCTCCATAATAGAGCGTCGATAGATTGGTCCATTGGGCAGCGACACACCTAGGATCAGATTGATTGGGTGCTTGACCTGATAGTGCAGAGGCACCCCTGTGGGTGAGGTGAAGATGTGCCCGTACTCCTCCATGACCTTGTTCATTTGTGGTTGTCGTGCAGAGGAGCCCTGTCTAGAGGTCGTGGCCACAGTATTCTTCTTGCCATGAGGGCAGATCATCAAGAAAACAAATTTCCTGGTTTTGTAAATGAGCTTACTGCATTGTTTTGCAGTAACCAAAGAGATAGCGGCAGACGATGGTACCTTTGGTTTCCTGTACAACTTATTTCTCAAAGTAACAATAACAGCACAAGGTTGGGACTCATACATAATATATCGCTTCCACAAGTATGGTTGGCCTAATAATACATCACAAACATCAAAAGGAGAAATGTCACATAATACCTCATCTGTTAAGGGCTTGATGTTGTAGGGAAGGCGACACTGATGGTTGACGCGGAGATCCCGTCCTTGGTGAAGCCACCCGATGGTGTACGGTTGTAGATGTGATGTGGTCAGAAAGCCCAACCGCTTCACGACCTCTACTGAAATGAGGTTCTTTTAGCTCCCACTGTCGATAGTGAACTGTAGTGGGGAACCCTTTACCCACATCTAGGAGTGGAAGAGACGCTCCTCCTCCTTTGTATCTTTTGATTCATCCTTATGGATCTTCGTGGTGGTAATGGTGGCGTTGGGTTCCGCATCGATAATCTGCTTCCCTTTGTCATTCTCCCTATCAAGTTCTGATTCAGAGTCAAAGCATGCATCTAATTCAGAAGCCTTCATCTCGGCCACTAGTGACTGTTTGGCCCGACACTCACATGTGTTGTGAGTGGAGCTCTTATGGAACTGACACCACTTCCTTGTCTCTGTCTTTGGCTTCGTGGTGTTGTTCTTTGCTTGCGGCTTTGGCAGGTTGTCTTGGGCCGCCATGCCTTGGCTTTGTCCTTTGTTCTGCGGTTTCAGGACACCTTTCCCTTGCTTTTGATTCGCAGATCCAAATTCTTGCTTCTTCGGTTTGAATTTTTTCTCAATATTGGCAGAATACTAGTATATTGTACCAAGAGTACTCCATTTCCTCTTGAATGTATCTGTGCAGACAACTGCAGTACTTCAGCACCAAATGTTTCTCCTAATCTTTGATACCCAACTTTGTGCACAGGGTATGGAACATATTTGTCATCTCATGCACATCTTGATCCCTTTGTTTCCGCAGCGTAGTCCATTGTATGTACTTGTCCTCATAGCTCCCCACCGGATAATATCGTTCCTTGATGGCATCTCGAAAAGAATTCCAAGTGGGTACAGCCGAGAACAAAGAGGGTTCCCCCTTGTCCTTTTTCTCACAATAGGTTTCCCACCAGTCCTTGACATGGGGGCGTCTTTAAGGAGTGCAAAAAAAAGCTTCTCCTGGTTGGGAAAGTCATGAACCGAGAAATATCCTTCTAATAGATTCAACCATCTATATATGGCGTCTGCATCTATTCAGCCCTCAAATATGGGAATGTAAAAGTTTACTTGTACCTTAAAAGGAGTGGTGCCTCCAGAGTCACTGCTGGATGTAGATGCGTCGTCGGTGGGCAGTCATTGAAGGATCTGGGAAAATTTATCCATCATCGCATTCCTTTGTTTCTCGAGGGCCTCCTCGAGCAATATTTTGATAGGATCTCCTACTCCCTCATCTTTAATTTCTTCCCCCATGGGCAGTCATTGGGGTTTGCGAGGCTGATCTTGCAAAGGTTCAACCAGATCGACCCCTAACTCCTTATACCCTGACCTCGTTTAGGACATGCAAAGAAGGATCGAGAAAGAGCAGACCGCTCTGATATCACTTATCCGGATTTATGCAGGAACACAATGAAATACAGAAATATACATAAAAGTAGAGGTGCAGCAGAAATAAGACTTCATTTCATTAATAAAAAATAACTGAAATATGTTTACAGACATAATGGAAATAAACTAGCTAGGGCGTTGGTAGCTTATCTCTTAGAAGAGATGTGGTGGCTACAGGCCTTTGAACTGTGTTAAAATGAGGCTCGAGAACCTATTTATTATTGAGAAACAATGGAAAACCATAAACATCCAAAAACCTAACCCTAGGAGATGAAGCGCCAAAACTATGGGCCCCATTTGGGTAAATTGGTACATCAATATTCCCAGGGACGTAACTTTGGCATACAATCATCAACATTCTCGTCTCAAATCTTGATATATGTTCCATGTCATTTATGGGGGATACATTAAGTCCCTCCTACAATGGGTCGCTTCCTGTCGACATTAGCTTATTATCCAATAATTTTACTTAAAAACTCCCTTCAATGCCTTGGAGCTTTCATACCTTAATTGAAAGTTTCCTCTCTTTTGGCAACATATCTACATCATTGACCTTTGACCAAGAGATCATATGTAGTGTTCGACTTCAACTCATTCATTCACACTTCACGGATTGTATTGTAGTACCTTGAGGACCATTATCATTATCGGTGGTTCCTCTCATGTCTGTTAACGACTTACATTGTTGGATAGTAATCAGATGGTGTCTATCATGTTCAAGTCCAACACATTTATTAACATGGCTAGACTCGTACTATCGAGTGACGAGGTAGAAGACCTCAGATTTAGTTTCATCCATCCAGGTCGTGATTTTAGTATTCATACAAGATTACAAAGGTTTACGACAAAGATCATTCAAACAGTCATCCAAGCATGGGTCTGCAATCTGTCATTAGTGGATGAGACTCTTATCATTGTAAATGTATATTGGCTTATATGTTGAGTATGGAAATGCCTCCCTAATTAATGATATCATGATGATAATATGTATTGTAACAGATGATGATCTCAACCAATATATTATTGATCCGAACTTGTCACATGGTAAAGAACTTCATTCCTCAGCCACCACTTCTGACTTTTCACTTTAGGGTTTAATCTGTTACAGGTAATTTTGTCACATTTACTCAAATTTCCTTAAAATCGGATCAATCAACATCCTTGACACCTTGCAATCATCCATTTGCAAAGCCTTGAGTATTATCTCTCCAAAATTTCCAAGTTTTCTGGGTTAATCAGCTCAAAACCCTAGATTTTGGACCAATCACACTTTCCCTTCTAACAACTTGCATTGTTGCATGTTGCATAATTGAGCAACTCCACTGACCATCTCATGTTGCCTTCACTACATGTATGATGGCTCTTAAATTTCGATAAAAATAATAAAATGATTTCGAATCTTCTCTTTCTAGAAGCTTCCAAAGTGCTTTTAACAATTTAATATTGATTGAGATCTCGAATTCCTATCTTTGAGATCTTATCTCTTATCCCTAGAGCTTATCCTCCCTCACATGTGGATCTAAGTCCTAAACTAATAAAACCCAAACTACCTCGTTTACCCTATAAATTCACTTCCTCCCATAGAGTCTGGGTTGGATTTTGGAGACCCTTAGTTATGCCCTCATGTTGTTTCTTTGTGCTTAGGTATCCATTATTCATCCATGCATTTGGGTTTTGATTGAAGGATTTCTTTGTGGCTAAGGACAAGTTATTTGGGGAGACATATACAACGTCAAGATATGTAAAGGGTTGTAATCCTCTCCTATATTCATTAATACAGAAAGTGTTTTGTTTTCCTATATGTATGTCTCATTTATGAATATGTATTGCAATGCCTTCTTGACTCATTGTTTAGAGATGTTAGTATATGTTATTTGTATGTGGTATTTCTCTTGCTTGTTTTAGTCATTTTGCATGTTCCACTTATAGAATTTAGAGTTAAAGTTGGAGGTCACAAGCAAGGAGAAGAGGAGATCTTTGATTGGATTCCAGGTAAGCCTTTATTCTATATTCTAATCTCTTTAAGGAAAACATAAGTCTTTTTGTCTCTTTTGTTTCTATATCAAGCCACTAGATCTAGGGAGTTTACTTCTATCCATAAAAGGAAATTTTCCATAAAACACACGGGAATCATAAGATGTTGAGAAGGCTACGAGGAGGTAAGTACTCCTTGAATATATGCACACCAAGGTGCACTCTAATGCTAGCAATGCCTCGACTAGCAAAATTGTGGCACTTATTGGAGACCTACGGGACATTTGGCCCTAAGGAGTTCCGAGAGGTTTACTTCTCTGAAAGTGGTATCGATCCCTAAAATAACATGGCTATCAATATCCATTTAAGCATGAGGTTTCCAGACCATCTCGTTAAGCACCATTACCGCTAGGGAGAGAATTCATGTTGCCGAAAATGCAAGGTTGAAGAAGCCCTTGATGCAAAATCACGAGTTATTAGACTTAAGAGAGGAAGTAATCTCATCATTAACACCAGGCCCTAGACACTACAATATGGACTTGTATCCAACATATGCACACAAACCCTGTCATAACTGGTTGTCTCCAATGTAGTCATTATCCATGTAATGGAAAGAGTTCCTATGTTGTTTATTGTTATTTGTTGTGTTATGTGAAATCTAGGACTGGGGACAGAAGTATCTTCCCTAGACCTAGTGGCGTGGTCTAGAACAAAAGAAGGATAAAGAATATATCATTTCCCTTGAATTAATTGAACAATGAGATGTGGCCTACCTGGAATCTGTCGCAAGATTCACTCTCTTCATGGCTTATACGCTCCAATCCTAGCTTTGATCACTATAATTAGAACATGCACATACAAGCACAACAAGCCAAAAGATATACGATATATATGTAACATTATCCAATCACTTCATTCAATGGATCAACATAACATTGAAACATATGAACATCAACATCATATATAGGAAAAAATGTACTCTTTGTATTAGTATAAATGGAGAGAGTTACAACCAAATATAAGAGTTGATCATGTAGAGAAAATCCCCAAGTTAACTTATCCTTCCTTTCCACAAAGCACACCTATTATTTCACCTCAAAGCATGGAATGATGACTCTTCTTAGATTCATGGAAAAAGTATCAAGGTAATCAATCTCCAAAATCCAACCCCTAGCTTGTGGATGGAATTAAATATATAAGAGAGGATGGTAGTTTATGAATTCTTATCCATTTACCAATCTAGGCTTGAGATCCACTTTTGATGGGAGGATGAGCTCAAGGGATAAGGGGTGAAATCTCAAAAGTAGCATGAGATGGGATTCAAAGGTATTATCCAAGGTAAATGGTTGAAAAAACTCATGGGAGCTTCTGGAAGAGGAAGCTTCGAGATTCTTTTTATTTTTTCTCAAATTTCTAGAATCAGCGCACCCCAAGGAGGGACAACCTGTTGATGAACAATGCAGGTGCAGAGTGGTGAAACCTGCACTGAACGCAGTCTCTTAAGGAAGCATGGTGCATTGGGCCTTAAAAACATGGAAATGAAGCAGTTAAACCTAGAAACTCAAGCATTAGGGAGAGGCATTCCTAATTCTTTGTGTAAGGATGATAACAAAGTGTTGGTGGATGTTGATTGGTCCATTTAACATGCCTATTGACCAGATGTGACAAAATGGCCTATAACAGTTTGGATCAAGATATTATATTCAACTTCATTGCCATTAACATTGCACAATATATTAATTATTCATGTGGATAACAAGGACACAGTTCGTGTCCATTATATTATATGCACCATTTCAATCCAGAATTCAACATAGATTCATTGTCATTTAAACAACACAAGAGTACTTATCTTGTAATTTTCAATGAAAATAAGCTTGGAATAAGGACTCTCTCAACTTTATGATTTGGAAAGAGTGAAGAAACTAACCCAAATTGAGGGTCGAAATTATGGAAAACAACCGAGGGAAACATGCACATAAAACAAGCAAGATAACAAGCCAACAAGGAGAAAAGAGGAGGAATCCCCAATTTCACCATGTTGCAACATAAGCACCACTCAATCAAGCTTTAAACCCTATACTCATCATGTTACAATAAAGTAAAATACTCATGCCAAATATTTTTATAACAGTCAATATTATTTGCATGTTATTCCAACACCTTCAAGAATTAACAAAACACATTTTTCATTCTTTCAAACAATAATAATGTAGACATGCCTCCTGCAGCAATAACATCATCTAAAACATGAATGAAAACATTTTTTTTTTTTTTAATAACATTGTAGGAATGTTCCAACTGAGAGTGGGACTCTAACTCTCCACCCCACCGTAGATAAGCTAAAACCACTATTACTTGTAGCAATCACCCCCGAGCCAGATTCCAAAGCTTGAGGTGGAGTGCTTTCAGAGGGAAACCTTCAACAAATTCATAGTTGAACCAGAGCACCACTAGGGCACACTACCTTCATCCTCAAGGTAAGACACTTTTCTTTTGTAATGCTTATTCCCAACCAGTTTTCAATAGGGTTCTTTAGCTTGTTTATTTCTCTCTTCAACTTCCATCAATGTTGTCTAAGTTGCTACCCTTCTTCCTCTTCTTCAGCAGTTTTAAAAGTGCCCCCCTCGGGAATAGTACAACCCATGCTACCTTGATGTTTTATGTCTTTTTCTTGCTTGCTATGGGGGTCAAAGGAAATCTACCTCTATCCCTTTTTTTCCAGTTAATTTATGGTATAGCTAACCCACTCAACCAACCAAGATTTATATTTAAAAAAACAATTCCTTCAAGAAATATCCTACCTCAAGGAATGGAATATGTGTCCCTCTCTCAGCGTTTTATTTTATAAAATTATTTACATTTCATACATGAAGATAAGAAATTTGGGTGTTACAAAACCTTATCCCTTGCGAGAACACCATCCTCGGTGTTCAATGACACGTATATAATGAACAGACTTGAAAATCATCCATGTTGTTTCAGGGAGCTTATAGACTCAACTCTTTACAACATTTACAGTGTTCCATGTGTTTGCTTCAGCCAACAACAAAATATAATAAGCCTCAAATTAGAATTAAGCCACCTTTCAATGGTTCTCCCTGTGGTTTTTGAATGTGGCTTTAAATGTGTCCAAAATAACTTGGATTGTTTCTTTTTCTAATGTCATTGGGTTGAACCATTCGCTTCCTCAGTGAACAATTTGTATCTCATTGTTTTTGGAACCCCTAATTTGCTTTTGACCCCAATCATCCATGCTCATGACCAAGAAACCCAAATTTTATATTTTTACCTTCCCTTATATTCTTCTCAACCCATTAAGTAATTTTGTTACTCCCATTCCATGCAATCACTCACCTTCCAAGTTCAAGCATCCCCTTCTCTAATTCTTAGTCCCTTGGGAAATCCATCCCTTGGAAAGACTTCCTCACATCAAAATGAGTTCAAATCCAAGGCACATCCCTACATTCAAAATTATCATACTTATCATAGCATGCTTAATGGTGATCAATAGGCACCAATGAGTGCTAGTGTCCCACAATGGCTATGTTCCTAAAATATTTGACTTTAGCATATTGTTTCCATTCCACCTTGCGGCCAACTTCATTCATTCGAACGGGGAAAACCATATATATTCATACATCAAGGGAGAACATATTCATGATGCTCATCATGAGGAAATGCAATAAATTTAAATCATACCTCATCAGTAGTTTATTCATGAGGTAAACTTGGAATTATTCTTCAATTTCTATCATTGCAAACTAGTTTAGCCCATAACCCAAACCATCATGAATCATAATACTCAATTTAGATTCATACTTTAAATTTCAAGATACATGAATGTTAATACTTATGTTAGTTTTCTCATTGTTACTTTTTGTACGCCTACTAGATTAGTTTCTCGTTCCAAAAATCACCCAATATCCCTTCTCTTCTCTTTGACCACGTACACACACTAGATTGGTTGCCATCTTGGCAATCACCTAGTGCCTTATCTTCTCTTTGACCATGTACACACATTATATTAGTTACCATCCTAGCAAGCACCTAGTGCTATTCTTCTCTTTGACCATGTACACATACCAAACTGGTTGTTAGCCTGGCAGGCACCAAGTGTCTTCTCTTCTCTTCTCTCCGACCACATACACACAGCATACTTGTTGTCATCCTGGCAAGCACATGGTTCCTTATCTTATCTTCTCTTCTCTTTGATTTCAAATTTACTAAGTGGCTCATTGGCCCCAAGGAAATAACTTAGTAATAAAGAAGTATATATAATCCCAAACGCTACCCTACGAGTATGGGCATAACCAAACCAAGTAGTCTTCTATCAATGGGAATATAAGTGTGTTCCACACCTGTGTAGTCCCAGGAAGTCCCATTCCTACATGTGTATGGCACTACACAACACAGAGCCCCAGACAGTCCCATACCTTCCTGTTCGATATACATTACGCAACACAAGGGCCCAGACAATCTTGTACCTTCATGTCCCAAAACATTACACAAAACATACACATACACATGACACAACACAATAGATACACATGTACAACACAACACAACACACATATCACAATATGACATGTACATAAAAACATTGGAAAATCCAAAGACCGCACTATCTCCATCCATAAGCGTCAAGCAACACTACCTCTAGTGTCTTTCTCTGCCTATCACAAATCATACTGCTTTCATTTTGTTGTGATATCTTTGAGCATCCTCGGTTCATAATATAACATGGGTATAATTATAAGCACATGATATCAAAATCATAAATCAACTAGGTATACCTCTTACCTAATTGATTCCTAATACACCCAGGAATATGTTTATGCCGTACACATTTATATAAAAATAAATATAAACCATCATTCCTCCAAAATAATGATTGTTGAAAAAACCTGTCAATCACAATGTCATTTACAGATGTATATAAATATAGACCTGATCATGGGCATCTTCACAGATTCATGTATATCTATATCAGTTTAAGGTTAGAGACCTCCCCTTGTGTCATTCTCATGGCTACTGTGCAATTTTCCATCATTTCCCATGGACTGACTAACCACATGGCCATCATTCTATTATTAACTTAATCATGAGCATAATATACATTAACTTATGTTAGACAAAACTAGGGTTCAGATAACTCCCTGTACAAAACAAGGAACACAATGTTAGTCAATGAAATTCTCTTCCAGAATTCTTCCTTTTATGTTTCACATTATATGTTGTTTTGTCCAAGAGTAACTCTCCAATGTGTTTCAACACTGGATTTCTTCCCAGCTCATCTTCTTAGCTCTAAGTTCCTCCTTGAGTGGAACTAGTTCAACTTATCACTATTCATGTCTCTTACATGTGCCTCTCTTCGGCTCTCTTTTTCTAAGCCTCGTGGCCTCCCTACCACCTTCAATCAATTTTACTCGAGCCCTGGGTACCAAGCATGTAAACAAGAAGTCTGTCATAGTATCAATAGTAAGAGAGAGGAAAATGAGAGGTAACACCACAAAAGAATAAAATCCATTATTACAATTATAGAGGAAACCATGCACACTAAACAACATGGTCATGTACAAATTTGAGATTAAAATGGTGTTATTCATGAAAACAATAAATTAAAACCACCACTTAAAGGCATCAGCACAAAACAATAAAAAGTTAAATTTTATCCCCTTGAGTTCATCGTTCATGGCACTTCCATCAATCATACAATGCACATAGGTATGCATGTGCATATTCATTTTCATGCACCAAAAGTACTTCAAGACTTCTTCAAAAGGCTCACAATGACATTGAAGCTTTACATTCCCCAAAATTTCATAAGGTAAATTTTCAACACACACACGTGTGTGTGTGTGTGTGTCAAGGAGCTTAAGGGAATTCCCCATCCTCATCCTTTGTTTATCGCATCGTTGTTTCGTGTTCCTGTGGCCCATAGGGGATATTTTGTTTTTTCTTCTTCTTCTTTTGGGGACAATCCCTTTTCCGATGCTCTTCTCCAAAACACCAATAGAATATTATCCTCTTCTCCTTTGCAACCTCAAGAGGTATCTTCCTACCAATGCCATGTTTCCTTTCAGAGGATTCAGCTTGGTATGTCCTCTCTCGCAACTAATTTTGTAGCTCAACATTCCACTCAGCTAGTTCTTGTTGTTTCCTAGTGAGCTTTCTAAGTTTTTCCCTGCAGCTATTTAACTCATCTCCCAAGCCCTTGAGTTCAACCTCCAAATCCCTGAAGGTTCTATTCCTTTGGAGGGATGTCCCTCCTTCTTGATCTTAATGGAATTGGTCCATTTCCTATTGCACCATGCCACGATACATGTTTCTTTTCACTTCCACTGAGTCTCGCTATGTGTTTCCACATACACTCAGTTGTTAGTGTGTTAATAAATATAAACACTTATACTAGTTTCCTTGCCCTTTTGTGCCAAACACGCTTCCATGCAACTGCACACATGTATCACTTTATGTATTAGTCACATTTCTCAAAACCAAGGACATAAACATCTCAACATAATTCTTCTAAAACCAAAATTTCTACATGCACAAGCACATATCATCTCATTCATTACCACACTTTTAGAAGATTCCAGTTTCTTCATCAAGCTTAGATGTAATTGGAAACGAGATACCATGTCAAAGTCAACACTATTCAATTCATTTAGTATTTGTACCAAGAGTCCCCAAAACAAAAGTTTAAATGTGTGCTTTATACCAAGGTTAGTAACCAAGGCCTTTGCAATATTAAAGAATTGACATCATTGCATGCATAATTATGTCTTTACTAGACGAAATTTTCATACTTTTACCTGAAATTATCAGCATTGATTATTATCAGCGTCTTTACTGAGAACCCTATTATTACTTGTTAAAATCAACCTTCAAAATTTAAGAATAACATTAACCTTCATTAACTTCATTCAATCTCTTTACTGAGATTATCACCTCTAATCGAGAAGTCAGCGTTTTTCACAAGTAATCAAAGTAGCATGTATATTCAACGTCTTCATGCAATGCCAATGATAGAAATGCATCCCATAAAATTGACTATCATAAACAACAATGTCATTGAAATCTTCAACCATGTCCTCATTATATGAGCTACGTTTTTCAAGTGCTTGTACACTATACTGAAGGAATACCTCAATCACCGTAAAGAAAAAGTCAACCTCTACTAAGGCTCTTTCCCATGTAACAATTTGGAAATGAGACTTCCCTTTCCAATCAATACATTCATGTACACACACACTCACCGATATTTCCCCCTCCCCTATCCTAAACAAGGAAGGCCTTAACCATGGAGACATTAGGGGAATTTTGAGGTCTAAAATGGGCCTCCTAAGGAAATAAAAAAATAATAGCTAAACCAATAAAATAATATTTATGAATTCTCAATTCACTTTTTGCACCACAATCCACATAACCATAGTTAAATTCAACTCAAAAGTTGTACCAAAATAAGATGAATAAAAAATTGTTTTGATGTAACTATAAATAAGAATGAGATTTTCAAGAAAAAGTCATTATCATTGAACAACTAATGCATTTGTCCTTTGTACTTAAATAACTTAAAATAACTTAATTATATTATATGCTATTAATTAAAATTTATATTATTTAAATTGTATAATAACATGTAATTAATATACTATATAAAAATAATATAATATAATATAATAAATGTATAGGGATATGCATTGTTTCTTTCAAGAAATATGAAATGAAAATAATATATTTTTATTCAAAAAGTGTGAAATGACATTTATTATGAGTACTTTACTTTGACTTTAAAAGTACTTAGAGCACTCTCACGGTTATCCATGAGTTTTTATCCACCATTGAAAATGTGACAAGTACCTTTAACACAAGCAATGCCACCTCAACCATTAGGGATGACGTCATCCCCTAAAATGTGATTAGTTCTCATAAAGTGAATTTTGATAGTACATTTTCCTTAGGAGACCCATTTTAGACCTCAAAATTCCCCTAATGGCAAGCATTATGAAAAACTTTGTAACATCAACATAGAGGAAACAATCAACCTCAAATGAGGTTCTTAGCTTCCTACAACATACTTACCATGAGAATTACACATCCCAACGAGCATATATAATACATATTCCTATCATTCATTAAACTAAGAAGGGTTATACAAAATACACATCACACAAGGATCCTTCCCCATATCCCTTAAACCTCATGGAAATAATTGTCCCAAGCATAAAATATTGCATCACCCAACCAAAGGTGATGGTATGCTACAATTACTCATTTCTCTATAGGAATTTTTGCAAAAAATTAAAGAAAATGCCATATCTAAGGTCACAACCACAGGTTGTCTAAACCTTCAAGATGGCACCCAGCAAACACATGCATTGCCCAAGCATTTATCAAATATCATGTTAAACATCATTGAAACTAATATACAATCCAACTAACACTTGTGAGTAGGGTACCCTCAAACTCACATTCAGATATTACGCTTAGAGTTGGGCTCCACCCTAGATCGAGGGATCCATGCATTAGTACCATGCTACATACTTAGGTCACAAGGTAACCCTTCAATAATGCATGCCATAAACCATTTACAACTAGATTTTAACACCTAAACCTTTGTTTTATTAATTTTATAAAAATAATTATGGAACCCCCTTACTCAGGCACTTCTTGTTACTTGCCCATGATAGAGCCCATGCAATCCAAGTGTTGAACCTCGATTCTTTGATACCACTCTGTAACAAACCGCCCCACCTACCCTAGTGAGAGGGTTGTTATTTATGATCCAATTCCTCTTGTACTATCAGAAGAAAGGGATTAAAAAATGTGTCCTTCATCCATTTTCATTATCAATTATCTATTTTAGGGTTTTATCTACCCAATGAAGGTTACCACCCTTATTCCAAATTCATAACCAAAGCCTCCTAACCTTTATGCATATATATATATATATATATATATATATATATATATATATATATATATATATGTATGTCTATTTACAATATGTAGGTATATATATATATATTGTATGGAAAACATAATATATGTATATGTCACACACCCACATTTGGCAAATCTCACCATCCACTAATACTTGAGACCAATAATAATATGCCACGTTCGCTGGCCCTGGATGTCCCTGCCAACATCATCTCCCCCAGAGGCCATTAACTCCACCATTGATCCAGCGGACCACATCACCCATGCTCCCAATCAATGAATTTTGTCAGCTCAACATACCCATAGGTTAATAAGGGTAGGGGTGTCGGAAAGGGTGGTTTTCCAAACCTGCCCATCGTCGAATCAACGACTAGGATTGACTTTGACACCCTCTGATACCATTTCTGAAACCACTAAAGGGGTGTTAGAGAAAGTGGGATCGGGTTTCTAAACCACCTATAGGTGCATAAGGACAAAGTGGGGTCCATATCTCTGGTCTCCTCCCTATAATAGCCTGCCATGTCACCCTAATTACACTATCCCGACGCGCTCCTCAACTACTCCATTTTGCACCTCTGAGATGGGACTTCCGAGAAATGTGGATTAGTGGGCCACACCCCCACGTGCCCTATATTTTGGTTGCTTCACGGGATTGCGATGCCACGACATTTCGTGTTGCACAACTCAACGACTCATTACTCCTGCTCCTCTTGCACCTTTGGGGTGGGGACCACTAAGTCACGCCATCCCAATCCCAACACCTCGACGCTCCTCAAAACTGTACCCCTACACACTTGTGGTGTGGGACCTCTTGGACATGTGGCTAGTGGGTCATACTTCTACTTGCCCCATGCTTCTGATTGGTTCACAACGTAGTAGTGCCACGACATCTCATATCAAGTTATCCTGGCCCTCTCTTGTTGCACTTCACAATCGACCACCAGGGAGATCCCTACAGGTTGAATTGTTCATGTCTCACCCCGTGCATCTGGGGTTGCGTGGAGGCCAACCTGTATTGGCCCCACATCATCCCTGCCATTCTTTTGTGTTGCAAAAACAAACTTTTGGGGTATAACCTCAGGGATGACCTACCATGTGGGCTCCATCCCGACCAATGGGAATTCTCTGTGTCTCCAAGTTGTGAGCCCAACTGACCTGGTGCCTAGTCATCCTTGCTTCCCTTCTCGTGCTCTCTCGTGAACAACTCGGGTTTGTTTCACTGGAATGACTTGTTAGGTGGCTCACCTCTCAACCAATAGCGAAACCATCGGGCTTGTGTGTCTACCAACACACCCCAACTTGCGTCATCCCACCTATTCTTTGTGTTGCTAAATTAAAACTATTGGGATATGGTCCCCGAGCCATGTTACTCGTCCCCTTGCCAAATTACAGCCAGGCGTAATTTAGGCAATAAATCCATGGCTTCCACGACTAAGGTATTGCCAAGCCATTAGATAACATTTACCCGATCAAGCCATGAGTTAGAGCTCCCACCTAACTTTGTTGCAACGTTGTTCTTAACAAAACTTCATTATGACTCGATCTGAGGGGTCTTACCAATGCATGAGTGATACAGTAAATCTTGAACCCGGTGGTTTTCACAAGGGCCTGCTTCCTATCTAAGCACAACGCCATTCATGCATAGATTATTTTATGGATTGGTTGTAGTGATACTGCAACTTCCTCGATCTATGCCAACATTACTCCATGGCCACTATGACTCACTAAGCATTCACAAGTGTTATCCCTCCCAAGATTATGATATAATGAAACTTCTTGAGTCCATGTGAATCATAAGATGTTGAGAAGGCTACTAGGAGGTCAATACTCATCGAAGATCTGCACACCAAGGTGCACCCTAAGGCTTTCAATTCCTCAACTAGCAACATTGTGGCACTTGTTGAAAACCTGCAGGGCATTTGGCCCTGACGAGTGGCCATAGGTTTACTCCTCTAAAAGAGGTATTTCTCCATGAAACACCATGGCTATCATCAACCATTCAATCATGAGGATGCCACACCATCTCACCACCAAGGTATGGCACAAATGCCAATGTCTAGTATGAGGAGGTTATGCATGTTGTTGAAAATGCAAGGATGAAGAAGCCCTTGATGCAAAATCACAGGTTATTGGAGTTAAGAGAGGAATTAATCCTCAAAATTAATACCAAGCCATAAAAACTACAATATGGACTTGTAGCCAACATATGCACATAGACCCTGTCACAACTGGTTGTCTCCAATGTAATTGTTATCCATGTGATGGAAAGAGTTCCTATGATGTTTATTGTTATGGTATGGATCAAGCTCTTAGAGTCAAATTCATTTCCCTTAACACTACACAATATATTAATCATTCATGTGGATAACAGGGACACAATTCGTGTCCATTACATTATATGCATCATTTCAATCCAGAATGTAATATAGATTCATTATCATTTAAAAAACACAAGAGTACTTATCTTGTAATTTTTGGCGAAACTGAGTCTACAACAAGGACTCTCTCAACACTATGCTTCGAAAAGAGTGAAGACACTGACCCAAACTACTATGGAAAACAACCGAGGGCAACATGCACATAAAACAAGCAAGTTAACAGGCCAACAAGGAGAAAAGAGGAGGAATCCCCAATTTCACCATGTTGCAACGTAAGCACCACTCATGCAAGCTTGAAACCTTGTAGTCATCATGTTACAATAAAGTTAAATACTCATGCCAAAAATTGTTGTAATACTCAATATTCGTTACATGTTATTCCAACACCTCCAAGCATTAACATAATACATTTGTCACTCCTGCAAACAATAATAATGTAGACATGCCTTCTACAACAATAACATCATCTAAACCAGGGATGCAAACATGTTTTACTATGAATAACAAGCATAAGAGCTCTTATCTTGATTAATGCAGGAATGTTCCAACTAAGAGTGGGACTCTAACTCTCCACCCAACTATAGACGAGCTACATCCACTATCACTTGTAGCGATCACCCCACCCCCGAGAAAACTCCAAAACTTGAGGTGGAGTGATTTCAGAGGGAAACCTTCAACGAATGCACAATTGAAAAAGAGCACCACTAGGGCACCCTCCCTTTGTCCTCAAGTCAAGCCACTGCTCTTTTATAATGCTTATGCCCAACCAGTTTTCAATAGGGTTCTTTCGCTGGTTTACTACTATGTTTAACTTCCAGTGATGCTGTCTGAGTTGCTACCCTTTTACTCTTCTTCTGCAGTTATAAATGTTCCCACCCTCGTGGAAAATGAAACCTGCATTTCCTAAATGTTTTTATCTTGTTCTTGCTTGCTATGGGGGTCAAAGGACACCTACCCCTATCCCTTTTCTACCAGTTAATTTATGGTATAGCCAACCCACTCAACCAACCAGTACTAATATTGAAAACATCAATTCCTTCAAGCAATCTCCTCCCCCAGTAAATGGGATATAAAAGTATTTGCATTGCATACATGAAGATAAGTAATTGGGGTCTTATGGAAAGTATCTCCCAAGGTGCATTGTTACTTAGACTTGGGACTATCTAATATATTCAATAGAAAGAAGTGTCGACAACAAAATAATATATCAATCATCACAGTGATCACTAGGATTAATTGTTGTACTCTAGTGTAATGTAACTTATCATACCAATGCAAAAACATTCATAATTACATAATGTTTCACTAATGGGAAACACACATCATCACCATGAAGTATACATGGAAAAATAGTTTTAAAGTTGCAGAATTTTTCCATTTATTTGATCCAAACCAAATACGTTCTCACATCAACTAGTGATACATAATGTTGTTAGTTTAATATATTAATATTCAAGACACAAAGTAATGGCAGTATATTCATAGACTCAATATTCCAATGGAAAACAATATTAACCATCAATAAATAATTACTAAAAAGCCTACTATCAACCTTTTTCTAGGCTATAACCTTTACATTTATACATATCATTTGTAAGAAAGGAAACTAACTCTAAAATCATATTCATTGGTTTTACAAGTAGTCAATGCCCACTACTTATTCCTTCATTACGTCTATTGACTACTTGCAATATTCCACTACTTTTCCTCCTCAAAAATGGGGATGACACCTCTAGAGTTCCCCTACCTATTTCCTTGGATGCTTTTTTATCTGAATTCATCTCCAGCTAGCTTCAACCTCCGATGTTTTTTTATTTGAATTCATCTCCAACTAGCTTCAAAATCTCCTAATAAGTGGCACAACTCAAGGCTTTTTTATTGTGGTTATATCACCATCATGTCCTTAATCAAAATAAAGGGATCAATATGCCATCAGCACACTTTTTAAACTTTCCCTCGAGTCAACTTTGCCCCACATATTTTTTATTTCCCCCATACTCAATACTTTCAACTCCATTTCTTTCTTTTACCTTTCAAAGAAGGGGCCAACTTTAAAATCACTTATGATTCCTACTCTTTAAGCACACGAAATCCCACACTTCCAATAGGGTCCTAGACAAAAGAATATGACTTCTAACCAACATCCATAGCCAGATCACGGTGTGGTACTATGATCATTATATTTTTTTTATCCCTCTCAATGCTTTCAGGGTGGAAACATTGGAGGAATCATCTCACAAGACCATTTTTACCGATAGGACCCATTTTGGCAAATTTGGGTTTGAAACCCTCTAAGGGAATTTTGAGGTATCAAACGACATTTTTTGGGGTAAAAATTTACCACTTTAGTACAACACCTTTCTTTCATATTCTAAACACATTGAACTTTCCAACTGCATAAGAATCACCTCAATCAGAGTCCTTATGCAAAAGTTATGCCACTCAGAAGTAGACCTTCCTATTTTCACCATCGTAATTCAAGAGGATGCCACATAAAACCCCATACCTCATGGAAAAGGGGATAGACATGTAATTAAGATGAAGAAGACCCTAAAATAGTTCATATTGTAACTCTAATTTAAGCGTCGAGGTAGTCAAACCTAACCATTGGTAAGTTATTGGGTTGTGTTATAACCAAGCCACTAAGAGGAATGGGGGTTCCATTCTTTTCAAGTGTATATTGTTCCACAGATGAGCTAAGTAGCCGAGAGGGATAGGGAGAGAGCACACAAAAAGGACTTTTGTGTTATATTAGTCCATGGGCCACAGGCCATACTTTTGTGTACTTGCAACCATTTTATGTTCAAAGAAAGAGAGCAAAGCGACCTCACCTTCCAGTTGGGTTTTCTCCCAAAAGTGTTTCCCGAGATATATCTTGTGTCAAATGTGGTTCGTGAGGTCTTATTTCCCCATTCTCTATTTTCTGCATAAATTTTAATTTGCATGCATACACAATAGACACAAATCAAAAGATCCAAAAACCTAAAAAGAAATAAACCTCAATATCGTAGATTTCAAATTTTTAAGTATAATTTATCATCTTTGTTGTGACAAATTGTCCAGTGGAACATCCACGACAGTTTATGGATCATCCTACAACTCACATACTTTGCATTATGGAATAGTGAGTTTTAACAGTGACGTTAAATGTTTATAGTGCCTAGTAGCATTCTATCACAACTAGCTTGAACCATCAAATTTGTGCTTGCACCTCCCAAGCAACCCAACAAAGCATAATACTACATTTGGGGTAAAATAAATGTTGATTGAAGTTGATTTTTATAGAAACTATTTGTGTGATTTTTGGCCTCTAAGTTGGCAGTAACACCAAAAAAGGGGTACTAGCATCAATTTACCAATGCCTATAAACGTTGTATAATAATGGTAGGTTTTGTGATTTGACTATCATATAATCATGATTCTTATAGTTGCGTCGTAAGACGTTCTTATTTGAAAACAGCTTTCCTAAGTGCCACTGTGTCAATGTATGAGCCATTGGATCAAATGTTAGACGATTGAAATGTTTTAGGCCATTAGATTCACAAGTTAAAGTTTTATATATGTTTTTTATAATGTTAGTTTTCTTTTTTTAATAAGTTATTGAATTTAGGTTTTCTTGACTTTGTCAAATTACACAAAAGTAAAAATAAAAGTAAATTAAATAAAAAGATTGACATATTGTAATGAACATTTTAACTAGTTCAAATAAAAAATAAAAATAATACTAAACTATAAAAACAACCCATGGTATTAGCTCATGGTATGCATGTGGAATGTGGTTTATGTAAAGGGGGAAATTAAGATGGCCTAACTCTGGATCTATCAATAGACAAGAGGGATCAAATGTCTTGATATACAAACCTCATTGATTCCTCTCATCAATAATATAGATCTAAATTAATTATTTAATAAAATTATTTACTAAACTATAAAAACAACCCATGGTATTGACTCATGGTATTCATGTGGAATGTGATTTATCTAAAATGTGAAATTAAGACAGCCTAACTCTACATCTACCAAGAGCCAAGAGGAATCAAATGTCCTAATATTCAAACCTCATTGATCCCTCTCATTAATAATATAGATCTTAACTAATTATTTAATAAAAATATTTCTAAATGTTTATAACCATTATTCTTTTAAAATTTGTTTTAGGCCATTAGATTCACAAGTTAAAGTTTTATATATGTTTTTTATAATGTTAGTTTTTTTTTTTAATAAGTTATTGAATTTAGGTTTTGGTGACTTTGTCAAATTACACAAAAATAAAAATAAAAGTAAATTAAATAAAAAGATTGACAGATTGTAATGAACATTTTTTATATTGTAATATATACAAAAAATTAAATTGATAATGAAATTTTTTTAAATATGTGATCTTTTTAAATTTCCAAATTATTTCACATGACATATTTATCTTGAGCAATAATGATGAATGTTCATAATTCTCATTTCTTAAATAACACTAAATTTACCTTTAATTACTTAATAGTAATAGTTTGTAACTACATACATACTCTTTCTTCTGTTCAAAAAAAACTATATACATATCTTTAATTACCTAATTTTAGCTTTTAAAATTTTTCATATTATATGATGTCAAACTTACTCAACTTTTTATTATGAAATTTTAAACAATGTTTCTCACTACATAATTTTAGCTTTTATAATTTTATTTTATTTTTCAATTCCAAACAAACTTACAAAAGAAAAAACCCACTCAGTCCTTATTGTAGATTATATTTTTACAAAATTGACACTATGTGATTAACAATAGAGTAAGTTGAACCCCCACCCATGCTGGAGAGATCACAGTGTAAAATCAAATGTTCCCCTGGTTTTTTTAAGGGGTTCATAAACAAAACAGACAACAAGAAAGTCAATATTGTGGTATAATAACTGATTTTTAAATCATTGTGACAAACAAAACATCACATTAGATCACATAATATATATAATTATATAAGGATCTAAGATGATAACAAAGTTTTGAATCATCATAACTAGGTGAAAACCAAAACTAAGTTGTAGCCACAAGCAAAAAATCACAACAACTCACAGAATATATCCAAGGTTGCAATGAACCCCATACATTGTGATGGACCTCATGGGAATTTTAGTGCACATATAACACCACCCTAATAATTCTATACTCTTGATCAATTTAGAATAATCTAGGATGTGTAAAATATTTTAATAAGATAAACAAAACAGACAACAAGAAAGTCAATATTGTGGAATAATAACTTATTTTTGAATCATTGTGACAAACAAAACATCACATTAACTCACATAATATATATAATGCTATAAGGATCTAAGATTATAACAAAGTTTTGAATCATGATAACTAGGTGAAAACCAAAACTAAGTTGTAGCCACCAAAAAAAAAAAAATCACAACAACTCACATAATATATCCAAGGTTGCAATGAACCCCATACATTGTAATGGACTGCATAGGAATTTTAGTGCACATATAACACCACCCTAATAATTCTATACTCTTGATCAATTTAGAATAACCTAGGGTATGTAAAATATTTTAATAAGATAAACAAAACAGACAACAAGAAAGTCAATATTGTGGTATAATAACTGATTTTTGAATCATTGTGACAAACAAAACATCACATTAACTCACATAATATATATAATGCTATAAGGATCTAAGATTGTAATAAAGTTTTGAATCATGATAACTAGGTGAAACCCAAAACTAAGTTGTAGCCACAAGCAAAAAATCACAACAACTCACAGAATATATCCAAGGTTGCAATGAACCCCATACATTGTGATGGACCTCATGGGAATTTTAGTGCACATAGAACACCACCCTAATAATTCTATATTCTTGATCAATTTAGAATAACCTAGAATGTGTAAAATATTTTAATAAGAAACTAGATTTGCAATTATGAAATATAAAACTATAACTTAAATTTGTGAATTTACTTTGTATTTTTTTTCTTATGTATATAGAGAAAGAATAAACCAAGTTTGGAGTTAAGAAAATAAACCATAACATAAAGAACAATATCTCCTTCCAAAAATGTCCCCATATTAAAATGATATTCACTTTTTTATATACCAAGACTATTGTTCTTCATATACAATTTCTGATAAGCATGCAATTGCCGCTCAGATATGTAGATGAACTTGAAGTAAAATCTATTTTTGTTAATAAAAATTCTCTTTATTGACATCTATGCTAGATAGATTGTACTTGAATGTATTTAAAAGATGTAGATGAACTTGAAGTAAACTCTATTTTTGTTATTAAATATTCTCTTTATTGACATCTATGCTAGATAGATTGTACTTGAATGTATTTGAAATATCTTATTTGAGTTACGTGTTAGATTATTAATCACCAAAGGATTTTCAGCTCCAATTTCCTATTTCAATATCTATAACAAAATTTGTATATATGTTAACATATTATGTTGTTTTACATATATGTTTTCACCCTCAATTGAGTATTTCAAAATCTATAACAAAATTTTTTGGTTGATAACTCTTATCATCAATATCTTTGAAACCTCCACGACTTGCTTCCATGGAAGCAAAATTTTCCTTTCATTCCTTCACGATGACTTGTTCTCTGCAACATCTTGTTTCTTCTAGGCTACTCTTTCTTATGCTATTGCCTTCTTATTTCTTATAGGCTACTCTTTCCTATGTTATTGCCTTACGACGTTTCTTTTGCAACATATGGTGCAATTGCTAGTTATGTCTAAATGCATTAATGTATCCATCTATAAGCATCAATCAGAATCAATGTTTCTAGATGTTGCATTAGTGATGTCTAAACATCACTTAATTATATCCATATCAAAATTGGAGCACATACCAACTTGGGGTCTACCTCTCATGCAAAGGTTAATAAAATGTTGTTTTCCAATAGATGAATAAAACATAATTGGTTTGACATTGCAAATAAGAGAATGAGGATGATGTTTAACATCACTTTTATAAACCTAAAATATAAACCTACATAATCCAACCTACCCAAATAAGCTAACCCTTCATAATGAAACTAACTATAAAATATAGTTAGTCCTCTCACAATATTGCTAACATGATCAATATTTGAACATTGGGATTTATTTGATTGTTCATTTATTGCACACTAAATTTTGAAGAGAAAATAAGTTATTTTAGTTTGTGCATTTGAGGTGCATTAGGTTTAATATGTGTTGGTTTGTTTAATTTGATCCCTTCCTCTTATGGATGTTAATAGTTGAATGGTTAAAAATGCTAGTGCTAATTCTCTTGTTGGAGAAATATACTCTACCATGATGATTACAACCACAAAGAATACACCTAACTAATATTAGAAGCAATGCATTTAGCGATATTTCAAACATTTTACATGCTCATGATATGAAAAGACATCATATTGAGAAACAATGATAAATAAATTTTGCTATATTCCTCCCATGCAGGAATGCCACCTTTTGATCTTTACATCGATTCATCTCAATTGAGTCCCCATCATCATCAACCGTGGCCAATAAGGCCAATGAAAATGCAATACCAAAATAATTGTAGACATGTTTTTGAATGTTAAAAGCACAAGTACATTCATTATTGGCAAATCTATCAAGTCCACAATTGAAATTCTAACCTGCCTCCTTGAAATCTAATTTCTAGGAGTAAGTAGAAGAACATGCAAGAAAAAGAATGCTTATGGCTAAGTGAGTCATAGATATCCCATGGCATCATTTCAACCTGACTATGCAAACCAAAGTCATTACTTTATTGGATATATTTCATTCCAATAGTATGACTATGTCATCACACAACCATTATTGTTAAACCCATCTTGAACAACAATCACAAAATAACAAGTTTATATTTTGGGAGATTATCAAAATATAATATTTGACTTGTAATATGAAGAATATTGGCCACCTAAATGCACTTGTAGGCAAGTTGATTTTATATGTTGTAATGATGATGATTAAGAATATAATACATTTATTTTTTTATAAAGATGCATTATATCTAAGTTGACATCATCGATACTCACATGACCTTCAAAGAAATTTTTCATAGTTTGATTTTGTTTGTTGTAAGATGCACTAGCTTACATGTAATACATTATACTTATAAACATTATTACTAGTGTTTACCCGCTATATCAAAATGTTGAAAAAACTCATTTTCACAAAATGCATGGCTCTCTCTATCAAGAGTTATAAGTTCATGAATTGATTTATTTTGAAGTTCATTAAACCTAGTGGTGTCAATATGAAGCTAGTATATTCAATTGTGAGATTGAGCCTTTGCTCCATTTATCGCTTAGAGTAGGGGCCAGGCAACAATATTCGAACAAGACATAAAACAATTTCATGTTTAATCAAGACAATATCTTAGCAACTCATCACATCTATTCAAATGTGTAAATGTCATCCTTTTGTTCTTAATTGATCCCTATGCATTGCGTAAACAATGCAAATGTTCTTTGCTTAATTGGCATTCTTGTATTGTAATTGGGATTGGATTTTGGATCTATGGTTAACTAAGTGAAAGGTATCCATCTCTAGTTTCAAAGCAGTTTCCAGTTTTGTCAATACTCTATTAGAAGATGTAATATAACAGAACATTACAAGTTCAAACTTACCTCTATCTAATTTTGTAACTTGAAAATCAATATTGTGCATTTGAATACTTGGGACATTGTCATTCCAAATTTTCAATAACAATAACAAGTTTTATAATATTTGTAACTCTATCATATATATTTATGAAATTTAAACTTTATACTAATTCTATTACCTTTACAAATCACTTTTCTTCTAACTCATTTGTAGGGATTTTATAAAAATAATAAAAATCAAAATATTTTAATATGAGAAAGATTCTATAAAAATAATAAAAAACAAAACACTTTAATATGAGATGCAAAAGACATTTAATCACAATAATTTGCCACTATTAACTAATAACAAAACTACACAATTAAGGAATAGAGGGAAATCTATAAATTGCTTTACAATGTGGTGTGCATAAAAGTTGTGTTATCTTTTCCAACCATTTTTCATGCCCCATTTAATAAGTGAACCTATGAAATATAAAGTAATTTTAAAATGTTTCCTATCATCCCATCCAAAATGAGGACACTTTTATGAATAAATACTTGGACACGTGTATGGTTGTCCCCAAAAATACCAACTATGTTAGCACGAGAGATTTTAGGCAAGACAAATGTTAATATCTTCATCAATCTATCCCATTGATGGGAGTGCTTCAACTTGCAATATTAGTCACTAATATAATAACATTGTTATTTATATTAAATTAGACTTATAGGATATGTTGGGGCATATATTAGGGCAAGACCAATGTTAATATCTTCATCAATCTATCCCATTGATGGGAGTGCTTCAACTTGCAATATTAGTCGCTAATATAATAACATTGTTATTTATATAAAATTAGATTTACAGGATACGTAAGGGCATATAAACAGTTAATTTAAGGCCTCAAAAACATACTAACATGATAAAAAAAATAAAAATAAAAATAGAAATAGAAAACAAAATATAACCAACAAATAAACAAATAAGACTCATGAAATACCTTGAGGCATATAAACGGTTAATTTAAGGCCTCAAAAACATATTAATATGATAAAAAAAATAAAAATTACAAATAGAAAACAACCAACAAATAAGCCAAACATTTAAATCTGAAAAATATTTCTAACCAACATTATAAACAAATAGCAAAACATTTAAATCTGAAAATTATTTCTTAACCAACATTATAAACAAATACACTATGGAGCAAGTCCAGCTTCTCGAAAATAATGCTCTCTTTTAAACGAGGCAGAATCTTAAAGTTCTTGACTTTTTGTTTGAGCTTTCAGTTAGAACACGTGATGTCTACAATTAGTTGGATGGCAATTGTTGAAATACAAGATGAAATAAAAAAACTCTATTGCGTAAAGGGCAGAACATTCAAACTATCTTTGTTCACAACACACCTGCAAGACAAAGTAACTCACGAAAAGGGAACTATAGAACCATTATGCCTGGGTAGCATATCATGTGACAAAGGAGCTCACGCACAGGAATCTATAGAACCAGAACCATTATGTCTGGATAGTATATCCTATGCACATGATTCAGTCTTGGTGCTAGAGGCTTCGAGCTTTTCTTAAAAGTCACAAGC
The DNA here is from genome assembly GCA_034641835.2 of Pinus albicaulis. Taxonomy (NCBI): domain Eukaryota; kingdom Viridiplantae; phylum Streptophyta; class Pinopsida; order Pinales; family Pinaceae; genus Pinus; species Pinus albicaulis. Next base: position 1,599,904,401 of record CM076578.1, on the reverse strand, counting down.
TAGACGTTACATATAGGATTTTGAATGTGAACCATCGAAAGTCTCAACGGATGGAAGAGAATGTCGAGTCCTAGCTATGGAACATGCCAGTGAGAACGTTTTGCAGGGAGGAGGAGTACTTGAATTCCATCAAAGTGAAAGTTTTTAAATAATGAGAAATTACTGATTCTAACAATATTCAAAATAACTGTTTGGAAGTTTCAACAAAAATGACTCTTTTTTTTGTAAGAATACTAGAGTAGCAACACAAATGTTTTGAAAACTAGTATCTAAGAAATGACAGAGATTACCAATTTATTGATTCCACATCAATTTTTAATGAGGAAAGTAATAATGTTACTCTTGTAACCAAGAAAAATACAGTGAAACAACAAATAACTGTCTCAATTGTAGAGTTTCAACTAACAACCTGGATATTATACAATTACAAGAGATGAAAGAACTAAAATGGGTCAAAGCCAGCACCCAAAACATGATAAAGCCTTTCTAATCTCAGAAATATTTAGAAAAATAGTATCTAAGAAATGATAGAGATTACCAATCTACAATCAAAGAGTCCACATCAGTGTAAGAACAAAGGGTTGTCTCAATTATAGAGTTTCAAATCACAACACTAAATATTATACAATTACAATTACAAGGAATGAAAGAAATATAGATTGGCTAAAGCCAGCACCCAGTGTAACAACAAAGGGTTGTCTCAATTATAGAGTTTCAAATCACAACACTAAATATTATACAATTACAAGGAATGAAAGAAATATAGATTGGCTAAAGCCAGCACCCAGTGTAACAAAGGGTTGTCTCAATTATAGAGTTTCAAATCACAACACTAAATATTATACAATTACAGGGAATGAAAGAAATATAGATTGGCTAAAGCCAGCTCCCAAAATATGATAAAAACATTTCTAATTTCTGAGAATATTTTGAAAAATAATATCTAAGAAATTACTGAGATTATCAATTTACTATCAAGGATTCCACGTCAATTTTTATGAGGAAAGTATTAATGTTACTCTTGCAACCTAAAAACATAGTGGAACAACAAAAAGTTGTCTCAATTGTGGAGTTTTAAATTACAACACTAGATATTATACAATTACAAAGATTGAAAGTAACAAAAATCGGTCAAAACCAACACCCAAAACATGATAAAATCCCTTCTAATCTCAAAGAAATCTTAAATATGGATAATTCCAGATATTTCCCAAAAACCAACTTCAAATGAGCAATGGGCAACTCAAATTTCATATATTTATGAAATATTTCTATCGATCAAGAGGCTGAAGAAAGGAAGTAGCATGACACAGTTAACTCACTAGATCATATCACTTTTTCTAACAATATGTTATCAACTAAATTTGACCAGATTATTCTCTAGGTTGCTATTATTCTGAATAAAGTTTTGGGGGATTTTGTTTTACTGACATGAACTGAACAAACCAATTTAGCCAAGAGGAAAGGAAAAACAACATACCAGTAAACCCATTGGTGGTCAAGTGAATTCACAACAAACTAAATGACCATTAACCATTAAACAGTGTTTTGGGATGTACTGTTATATTTTCATGAACTGAGCAAACGGACTTATTCAAAAGGCAAGGCAAAACAACAGACCAATAAACCCTTCGGCAAAGTGAATTCACACACAACTAAATAGAGATTAACCATTAAACTGTGTAATATGACCAAAAAAACTCTGAATACTCTCAAATAGAGCAAAAGAACCCAAGCATCACTCGGATACAGCCAAAATAAGGTATAAAATTATTCATTGAACAGTTTTAAGCGAAAATACGGCGTTCAATGAAACAATCCATGGCTAATCAATGTGTATTGATATCATTTTTAAAACTCCATTCTCAAATTAATGTACATACCCATAAGTATTTAAAAAAATGGCCTAAAATTTAAAAATATGACAATATAAATATCAGCCAGCCAATTACATTTAGTACTACACATTTTGCCGATCCCTAAATTTAACCCATAAAAAAAGATGTAATTGCAAGAATATTGAAAACTTTGAAAAAAATGATAAAGATGATATGAATTTCAATGAAGCAGTAATGGTCAGCAGCTCTCTACACTTTTGTTCTTGTTAAACCATTGAATCAAGATCCGCAATTATCCATTATTTTAACACTTTTAATAAGCTTGTTCATGCCATTATTTGTCTACTCCCTTTAGCTTGCATCAACCATTTGATCGCTAACATTCACTGTACCAAAAACTTTGAAGTGACTTTATAATTTGTTCCTCTTCTTATCTCAAAGCTGGGTTCTAATCACTCGATAACCAATGTCTAGTATCCATGACGATGAAAAATAACTCGAAGAAGGAAGACAGTACCGACTATACAAACACAGTATATAGAATAAGATATTGAATAGTTTTCAACAAATTTGTTATTAATATTAATCAGATTGTAACAAGAATACTATTTTCTAAATACAATGACTATGATTGCAAAATAAATGTGTTTAAAGTATGAATGAAAACACTCTACAGGTTGAATATGATTTAAATGTTGCGATAGCTGAGTTTAAACCATGCCCCAGGTTCTATTTAAGTAATGATTGTCACCCAGGGACGGTACAGATGAGAAGAATTGTACAGGTTACAGTCAAATGATAAAATAATTGAGGAATGGAAACGACTCACTTGTTTCACAAGCCCTCGGATATTATAGACATAACGAATCTAATAGAAGATTTCGCAGAAACGGAAAGAAAAGATAAAACTTTTAAACTGAGATTTAACTCAATGATCAGATACAGAGTACAATCACAGATCTGCATTATAAAATGTAAAACCCTCTTAACAGTAGGCAAATAATATATCTATTCACAAATACTTCAACATTGGCATTGCTTATCTCCAGGGACTGGGAAATTTTTTCACACACTTACAATCTTGGAACAAGTTTCTCCTTGAAACCCTAAAGGGTATTGAAAATATTCAACGAACATTTTGTTATGTGACAAGCGTAGCTGTCTTGGATCTGAAATCCTTTTTAGGCCTTTATAATTAGCACTAGAGTACTTGTGTTATCCATCAAAGAAGTCTTCTCTGTCTCTTCCTGGCCGAACTGCTGGAAAGGCACCACCGTTGCATCTTCCTACTGAGCTTTTGCTGCGTTTCGCACCTCCCGCAATGGTTTTGGCGGTTCCACCTATGACTCACAGCGGAGATATCACCCCTCACAACTCTTAATTCTATGTCGTTGCAGGGCTCATTGAGCGAAGCCGTAGGGCACATATGAGATGCATTAGGCATTGGGCACATATGAGGTGCATTGCCCAGCAGAAAACCTAGTTGATCATGGCATAAAGCCACACCCTCACTGATCAGTAAAACCTACCGGTCGAAACATTCTTGGAGGGTTTCGACCATGAAATTCTTCCCCATTCCTCTCATCCCAACAATGGCAACTTCTATCAAAAGCCAAATCATATTGCAATATGCAGAGATGACATCAATGTCATCCTCCATGCCCACAATCTGACATTTTTTTAAGCAAACACAACACTCGAACTGCAAATTTGTTTGGGTTCTCTGAGTATCCAGTTTTTCTTGGACCATATTTGACACTCAGATGTATTGTTCTCTGCGATTCCCCTCTTCAACATTCCAATAAGAGAAGCTTCAGCCGTGTTTTATTTGCTTCCCTTCTCCTGGTCTTCACCTTGATGACCGGTCACAACTACTAATTGTTCCTTCCGTGGAAAGGTTATCCCGAGGAAAATAAAATATTTTAAAAATAGAATGGATTCTTCATGTCTGGTCTTTCCACCCCTGGGAAGGCCCACCACCACATGCTTTGTTTTGGCAAGCACCCTTTGTAACTTTTGAATGGATTCTTCTTATGGTTTTGTGGATTAATTCTTTTTGTTGATGGCGATTTTTAAAGGAAAAATTTTTGGGGCTAATATTAGCAAGTGGGCTAATTTTCTATACTTTTTCCAAAAATAAATTCGCTAATTTTCATTTTTTTCTTAAAATGATTCGCCCAAATTTTATAGTATGAAATTATTTTACCCTAAAAATTGCTTAAAAATTATATAGAGACTATATAAAATGATTATGAAATTGAATATTTTTACAAAAATATCTCAAAAACACATATTATGACCTAGTGGGATTCACCAAGGTTTCTAAACTTTAAGATAAATTTCCATCCTTCCAATTTTCCCTGAATCTCCCTAGTACCCCAACAGGTAATTATAAACAAACAAACATTTGAATCTCTTTCTTTAAACTATTTGCATTTTAGATTATTATAACTTAGAAATGAGGAGGTTAAGCTCCTACCTTTTCAATCAAGACGTTTGATGTAGCCTTTTGCCTTTCGCTCCAAAGCAATCCTTCAATGTTGAGAAGAACCTGCAATCACAAACAATGCAAAGGATCAAAGCACCTACAGTATATAATAATCATAAATACTAGTTCAACTTAGTGATCAGAGAGTCTAAGTATTGACATCATTTCAATGAATTTCAAAACAAGACAATGAGAAAAAGAGATCCATATGTATTATCAGAAATTAAAAAGAGCAATCTTACAACATGAGCCTTGATGTTGTACAAATTTCTCCCATGTGTCTGTCCAATCGTTTTCCTTGGTTTGACAAACCTTCCTCTCTATAATGATCAGCATGAAGTCTTGTGCACAAAGTTGTGATCTTCAATGTACAACCAACAACTTGCTAATTCAGAATCTACTATGAACTAACAACTACCAGTACAAGTATCTACCCTTCAACCTAAAACTTCAGCTCAATTTATAGAGTGATTGGGGAAGTTTCAGATCCATGAAGAAAGGGATGAGATCCTCTAATGAAGAGATGAGGGTTCCTTTAGGCAAGGGATAAGCTCCATGAGTAGAGGGATATAGCTCGAACTGACGCGACTCTAGCAGCTTCCAATTGGGAGAATATTCGACCAACTAGGCTTCTAGAAGTTACTTTTTCGTGTTTACTTCATTTTTATGGGGGTGCACAGTTTTTAGTGGCAAGCAGAGCGGCGATCGCAACGGCTAATAGAAAAAGTATCAGCACATGCGTAGGTAATGGTCACAAAAAACGCGCAGTAATATTTTAAAGGTTTTAAAGAGCTTTTCTCTAGTTTCCAAGACTTGGTTCAGAAACATGAGTATTTTTTACCTCTAAGGATGCATAATATGAATGGTAATAGACCCATAATGACAATCAAATGTCATGGTGACAAAATGACTTGTAACAGATTTCCCCCTAAAGTGTGAAGTCTGAGAATTTTTTTCGAGAAAATGAAGCGCTTTATCATTCCAAAGATTAGATTGGAGATACCGGTCGAAAACATGTAAGAAACATTCAATGAAAATATATATCATCATTGAGGTAAGCATTCCTATACTCAGAGTAAGTGTTAAAATTGGACAACTAGGTCCAAACTCCATGTTGTGATGCTCGTAATAAGATGCTAATATTTTTCGTTGGATTCTCTTCTGGGAGAGGTGTAAAATCCATATATAATATGTCTTAATCCGATGAGCAGAACATTTATTTTGAATTTATTATTCATAATAAATTATATGTGTAGGTCGGCCTTAAGGTTTCACACCCCCAGCAGATGTGTCACACGCCCCAATGATGGATATAAATACAGGCAAAGTTGGAGAGCATTTCACAACAACTCAACTCACATCTTCTTCTCTCATCTGATTTAGTACGAGAGCTCCTTGGAGGACAATTTCAGCTCACACGTGGGAAGAAGGACAAATCCGTACGGCCAAGAAGAAGGACGAAAATTCTGCAGCTAGGGTTTTCACGGAAGTTTGACCAGCGTTGACTTTGGTCAACGCATGGTCCGAAAGGGCTGAAAATTGTTGGAGACTTCGATTTTGGGAGGCCGTACACATTGGCACAGAAACCGAGGTCAAAAGGTTGACCGAACTTGTTGTTGCGTTGACTTTTAGCTTGCTGCCCTGCGTTGACTTTTCTGGACAGCGTTGACTTTTCTGGAGTTGACTTGGGTTGACTCGGTAGCTGATTGGAGGATTGTTGTGACACATTCTGGGTTGGCTGATCAAGGAGACTTTGCTGGTTGAAGCATCCTGTTGATCGCCGTAACGCACCATCACATTTTTCTGTTTCTGGTTTGTCTTCTATAAGATCCACTGATATGTTCTATCAGCATTTTACTTAACCATTTGTGTGATTGCTGTAATAAAAGTAAAGTTGCATCAAGCATAGAACATCTACAAAAATTAACATGGTATCAAAGGTGAGGTGAAGACAAGCCCTATCTCTAGCAATCACCATCAAAGAATATGGGTTCCACAAGTTATGAATTCAAGGAGAATGACAAGCTGACTGGAAGGGATGACTTCCTTGCCTGGAAGATGATATTAGATCTCAAATTGGAAGACCATGATCTCATGGATCATGTACTAGGTAAGATACAAGAACCTCCATCCAATGCTACTGCTGCTGCTAAAAACAAGTATAAGAAGGGGGAGATCAAAGCAAAGCTGATGATCAGGGAATCCATACATAAAAGTCTGGTTGCCTACATATCTGAGCTAGGCACATCCAAGGAGATGTATGATAAATTGATACTTATGTTCAAAGTAAACAATGTGAACCAAGTGTTATTCCTCAAGAATAAGTTGAAGAATATGAAGAAGGGCCGGGATGAGTCTGTTCAAGCTTACTTTCTAAAATTGACCGAAACAAGGAACAATCTGCTGGCTATTGGGGAGACAATAGCCGATCGTGAGATGGTTCTCACCACACTTGGAGGACTCCCATATGAATGGCAAGTATTCACTACTACCATTCTCAATAATAATACCATTCCTAACTTTGACGAGCTTCTGTCTAGATGTATGCAAGAAGAAACAAGAATGAAGGAATTCGAAAATGACAGAAATGCTGCCTATGGTGCTCATTCTCAAAAGAAGAACTCTGGTGGTCTTAAGGACAAAGGAAGAACAAGGGCCCAAGAAAAGAAGGGTAAGTGTTTCACTTGTCATAGGCCTGGTCGCTATGCTAGAGAATGTCCCTTCAAGAAGGATTCTCCCGATAGTGATGATAACAATAACAACCGAAGGAATGGGAATCGAAGAAACGACAAATCCAAAGGAAAGAGGAAGGCTCCCTCTGGTGGAAACAATCAACCTTCTAAAAGGTCTAGAAACTCCAGGTATGAGGAGTCTAATGCTGTTGATAAAAGAAATGAGTATAGTCTTGTATCTGCTCTCTCTGCTACATCTCCGCCCGACACTATGGATGTCTGGCTGATAGATAGTGGTGCCTCAAGACACATCACTGGATTTAAGGAAGCACTCTCTGACATGGTTGAGAGGGATACTAATCTAGAAATTATCCTTGGAGATAATGCCACATATCCCGTGAAAGGGACTGGGACTGTGACCCTCCACTTGTCTCAAGGACAAGTCCTACATTTACAAGATGTACTCTATGTACCAAAATTGAAGAAGAACCTTGTGTCTATATCAGCCATGGAAGACAAAGGGTTCAATGTAACATTCTCTGATGGAAAGGTGCTCATGTGGAAGAAGAGCTTCAAGGAAGCTATCTCGATTGGTTTTAGAGTTGGTACACTCTACCAAGTTGGAGGAAGTCCGCTGGGAGCAATGACTTGTGATACTATTCGACAAACCGAACTATGGCACCGAAGGTTTGGACACCTTCATTACAAGGTCCTTCCCGAAGCAAGGAAGGTGGTGACAGGGATGCCTGACTTTGGAAATAATCATGAAGGTGTATGTAAGGGTTGTGCCGAAGGAAAGCATACAAGGGGACCTTTCCCCTCAAGTGTCACAAAGACATCTGATATTTTGCAACTGGTCCATTCTGATCTATCTGGTATGTTTCCCGTGACATCCCTGGGAGGATGTTCTTACTACATGACATTCACCGATGACTTCTCTCGCAAAACCTGGATATACTTCTTGAAGAAGAAGGATGAGGCTTTCATGTGGTTCCGTACCTTCAAAGCCTTGGTGGAAAATATGACCGGAAAGAAGATCAAGATTTTGAGGACCGACAATGGCACTGAATATGAGTCAAATGAGTTCAAAGACTTTTGCAGAGAAGCCGGCATTAAGAGGGAGACTACCACTGCATATACTCCTAAGCAGAATGGTGTTGCTGAACGCAAGAATAGGACTATTGTGGAAGCTGCCCGTGCCATGCTATGTGACCAGGGTCTACCGAAGTTTCTGTGGGGAGAAGCTGCAAATACTGCTGTGTATATTCAAAACCGATGCCCTCATTCCGCTCTAGACTCCAAAACTCCCGAAGAGGTTTTCACTGGTAAGAAACCTGATGTCTCACATTTTAGAATTTTTGGATGTCCCGTTTATTTTCATGTGCCGAAAGAAAAGAGAAGCAAGCTGGATGCTTTTGGGAAGAAAGGAATGTTTGTGGGCTACAGTGAGACTTCTAAGGCCTATAGAGTCTATGTACCTGGTCAAAGGGAAGTAGAGATATGCCATGATGTCACTTTTGACGAAGATGCTTCCCTGAAGAAAGTAGTAGATCTTCCAAGATCTAAAGAAAATCATGAAGAAAGGCCTGGAAATCAAGAAGAACCGCAGGATGAGACAATCCCTGATATTGAAGGACCAATGGACCCTATTGATCCATCTCCTTCACTAGGAAAGAGACCATCATGGCTCAGGGACACCCTCGAAGATACCGAGGGTCATGCTGCCCCAAGGGGGACATTCCGAGAAAGCAAGAAGCCGTGTAGATACCAAGGGTATCTAGCTACCATGAGTACTATTGTACAATCTGAACCTGGATCTTTTGAGGAAGCCGTAAAGCATCAAGTCTGGAAGGATGCTATGCACGAAGAATATGAGTCCATAATGAAGAATGATGTCTGGGATGTGGTCCCAAGGCCGAAGGACAAATCAGTTGTCACCGCAAAATGGCTCTACAAGATCAAACATGGATCTGATGGGAGTGCTGAAAAGTTCAAGGCAAGATTTGTTGCCCATGGCTTCTCTCAAAAGGAAGGAATAGACTATGATGACATATTTGCACCTGTGGCACGATATACCACCATCCGATCAATCATAGCCCTTGCTGCTACGCAAGGATGGAGTCTTCATCAGATGGATGTCAAAACTGCTTTTCTACATGGTGCAATAAAAGAAGAGGTGTATGTAGAACAACCTCTGGGATTTGAAGTTCAGAATCGAGACACTCATGTCTGCAGGTTGAAGAAAGCCCTCTATGGGTTAAAGCAAGCACCCAGAGCTTGGTACGAGAGGATGGATAGTTACTTGATGAAGCTGGGCTTCACTCGAAGTAATGCTGACCCGAACCTTTACTTCAAGGTTGTACAAGAGAAGCCTCTCATTCTAGTGTTGTATGTGGATGACCTCTTCCTGACAGGTGCTGACCCTCTCATTCATCAATGTAAGAGGGAGCTCGCTGCTGAGTTCGAGATGAAGGACCTAGGACTGATGCACTACTTCCTAGGCCTGGAGGTCTGGCAGAGACTTGGAGAGATTTTCCTTTCTCAAGGAAAATACATTGTGAAGCTTCTGGAAAGATTTGGTATGGTGGACTGTAAGTCCGTGTCGACACCGATGGAACTCAACTTTAAGAAGTTGAGTGGCAGCGCTGCTGGGCCTATCTTGGCCAATCCTACTGAATATCGTCAACTCATAGGAGCTTTGATGTTCTTAGTGAACACCCGACCGGATATATGTTTTGCAGTGAACACTTTGAGTCAACAGATGGTTGAGCCTCATCATTTTCACTAGGTTGGTGCCAAGAATCTTCTGAGATATCTTCGGGGCACAATAAACCATGGGCTGAGATACACTGCCGGGAGTGTGACACTCCGTGGATATACTGATGCCGATTGGGCTGGCAGTGTGGTGGATCGTAAGAGCACATCGGGATGCTGCTTCAATCTTGGTTCTGCTTCGATCTCATGGATGAGCAGGAAGCAGAAGTCGGTGGCTTTGAGCACCGCCGAGGCCGAATACATTGCAGCAAGTATGGCCTGTTGTGAAGCAGTTTGGTTGCGAAAGCTCTTTAGTGAGCTGTTTGGACATGTGCTAGATACCACTGTGATACTCTGTGATAATCAGAGTGGGATTCGTATGACTAAGAATCCTGTGTTCCACGACCGATCCAAGCATATTGATATCAGGTACCACTTTATCCGGGATATGGTACAGCGAGGCGCCGTAAGGCTCGATCATATAGGAACTGATGAGCAAGTCGCGGATATTCTCACTAAGCCCCTGGGGAAGGTCAAGTTCCTAACCTTCCGTGAGAGTCTTGGTGTCGTGGAACAACCCTATGATGTGGGTCCTGTTGGACGATGAGCTCTGGGAGCTCTGGGGGGCTTTGGGGATAGCTTCTCGGAGCTATAAGCACTCATAATGCTTCTGCCCCACCCTTGTGATTATTGAGCTGGTTCGCCTCTCATTTATCCGTGCCCCGTATGCATCCTACCCATTGAGTTCAGGGCTCATGGGAAGTACCTCTCATTTGGCCAATGAGGTGGGAAAAGCTAGAGACTATTAGCAAAGACTGATGGACGCATCAGCGATTGCCGTACTCTCTATCTAGGATGGCACGGTCCAACCACTTGATCCGGGATCAAGTTTAGTGAGGTCTGGGACCTCTGCCTGACTTCGGGTCAGATGAACCAACTTTGGGTTGGTTGGATACTCTTCATGAGTTTGATAGAGGTTCTGAACCTCTGGACTGATTATGTCAGTCGGGGGATGATGTTCTCAGGATCGAATTCACTGTTTCCTAACAAAGAGGCCAGCAAAGCAAGTTACGGCGGGATGACGCACGATGTTTGATTGCACCGATGGATGGAGTTCTCCCTAGTTGAGAGGGAGTTTTAAATTTGGACAACTAGGTCCAAACTCCATGTTATGATGCTCAGATTAAGAGGCTAATATTTTTGTTGGATTCCTCTTTCGGAGAGGTGTAAAATCCATATATAATATGTCTTAATCCGATGAGCATAACATTTATTTTGAATTTATTATTCATAATAAATTATATGTGCAGGTCGGCCTTAAGGTTTCACACCCCCAGCAGATGTGTCACACACCCCAATGATGGATATAAATACAGGCAAAGTTGGAGAGCATTTCACCACAACTCAACACACATCTTCTTCTCTCATCTGATTTAGTACGAGCTCCTTGGAGGACAATTTCAGCTCACACGTGGGAAGAAGGACAAATCCGTACGGCCAAGAAGAAGGACGAAAATTCTGCAGCTAGGGTTTTCAAGGAAGTTTGACCAGCATTGACTTTGGTCAACGCATTGTCCGAAAGGGCTGAAAATTGTTGGAGACTTCGATTTTGGGAGGCCGTACACATTGGCACAGAAACCAAGGTCAAAAGGTTGACCGAAGTTGTTGCTGCGTTGACTTTTAGCTTGCTGCCCTGCGTTGACTTTTCTGGAGTTGACTTGGGTTGACTCGGTAGCTGATTTGAGGATTGTTGTGACACATTCTAGGTTGGCTGATCAAGGAGACTTTGCTGGTTGAAGCATCCTGTTGACCGCCGTAACGCACCATCACATTTTTCTGTTTCTGGTTTGTCTTCTATAAGATCCACTTATGTGTTCTATCAGCATTTTACTTAACTATTTGTGTGATTCAGTCAGAACAAAAAGTAAAGTTGCATCAAGCATAGAACATCTACAAAAATTTACAATAAGACTAACTAAATGTCATGGTACAAATATGACTTTAGCATTCCATCAAAAGTAAACAAAGTATGAGCGCAATCATCTATCATAAAGAAGTCTACTACATCATGAATACATAACTCCTCACAGCCTGGATGGTGAGAACTAGATCCAGGGTCTTGATCTCCACTTCTCAAACTAATACGAAACTCTCCATGCGATTGATTGTGTCGAAGTCGAACATAGTAGAAACCACTTATTTACCAGCCAATGATAAGAACCGTGAACAAATGTGAGAGAAACCACCAATAATAACAATGGCTCTCAAAGTACTTCAGCACAATCTATGAAGTGTGAATGAATGATTTGCAGTCGAACACTCGTAGAATCATTCGATCGAAGATCAATGATGAAAACCTATCGTCGAAAGCGAGAAACCTGCCATTAGGGCATGCACATTCCAAGGTACTGATAGGATTCTAAATCAACTTTCTAGATAATGAGTTGATGTCAATAGAAAGTGATCCGTCGTAGGAAAGCCTTTGACACGAAACCATGAGGCCAAGTTTTGAAGAAATGTTTTTGCAAGGATTAACTCAGAGATGGTCAACGCGAATGGAAACAAATGTTTGTAATGAATAGTGAATTCAAAATTGAACTTTCTCTTGAACACATAATGACACTGTAAATGGCTTGGAACATTTGACTCAAAGATAATACCCAAAACCGGTTGAAAACTTTCAATGAGGTTTGATTAACTGTAAACAAAAGAATTACCCAACCCAGACACGAGTGCGACAAAGTGTCGTGTTCAAGAGCGACATGCTGCTTTTTAAAAGAAGAATAAAAAATGGATTATTTTTCTCACTTTTTCCCCCACAATTACTGACAAGTACCTCTTTATTTTTGTTAAGCTTGAGGAGGATAACATTTGTTTGTCGTGTAAGCTCATCCTTCGGATGAGTCCATCTCAGTATTTTTAACAAACCCTAAGAAGGAGTGGTTCGATTCTGTTGTAATCGACAAGTCCTGCACTGTTTAGTTTTAATGAGTCCAGCATAGGATAACTCGGTGTTTTTAAGTTTAGGGTGTCAAAAGAAAAACATAAGTAACTCTCTAGTGTTCTTTTTTGTAAATTTAGTCTCTCAAACCCGAAAAAGGATAAAATAATGTAGGAGAAAACTCTGTTAACCATGCTTAGTCAACGTATACATTTTTTATAAATAGTCTAGTTCAATCCAGAAAAGGGGTAAACTTACACTGAATAAACGATTGTTCATTTACTTTAACGAGTTCGAATAGTCAAGTGCTCGGCGATATTTTCATGTTTAGAGAGTTTGAAAAGGGCTTTCAAGAGGACTCCAAGGTTTTGCTTTTTCGTATTTTTAAAGAGCCCGAAAAAGTGATAAAAGTCTACTCATTGTCAAAATGATTATTTTTTAACTTAACCTATTTCCTGCACAAAAACTCAAAAAACTACAATTACTTGCTCTCAAACATGAAAACACATTTAAAATTTGACTCCTAAAAGTGAAAAATAAATAAAATAATATTATTTTATTCATTGAAAACTATAAAAAGAAGTCAAAACAAATTATTTTTACCTTTTGGTTTTCAGAGCAGAGGAAAAAGAGTTTTTGCCCTGAACCTTCCGGAGCAGATATCGGGAGAACCAATTAGCCATTTCGATAACCATCAACTCTAGGTATTCCACCTCATCATTATCTTGCTTTTCATCTGTTTAGTTTTTCATGTTAAGCATTTAGGTCAATTTTTAGGGGGAAATAAGGTTTTCAAATCCACCCTCAGGGGTGCGCAAGTTTTTGTGGTAGAACCCATGCATCTCGATGATTTTTTAATAGAAAAAATCATTGGGTCGCCACGGTTTTTTATGCATAGCTCGCGCGCAAACGCATATTGTGTATGCATAAAACCCGCGCAAGACTCGTGGGGTTTTCAAATTCATAATTCCATCCATAAAAAATGGCTCATATTCTCTCAAATAATTTCTAATGCTCATCATTGATTGCTTGAAGGCTAGTAATCATGTTGGAATGGAGAGAAAGGGAGCACGCGCTGCATGATAGCGAAGCCATGGATGACCCGACAAAACTTCGCACATTAAAGAATTGTGGTTTGTATAAATTCTAGGCAATTCAAGGAATGAAGGCACAGATAGAGCTGATGAACTGGTTAGTCAATGCTTCGAATGTTCGGGAGCAATGCTTCGTCATTGCGGATCACAGACTTGTGATCGAGCCAAAAGATATCTATTTCCTCACTGGATTACCCCACAGAAGGAGAGACATCTCCTTGTTTGGGTCACAACCAGGTGGTCTACCCACAACATCTTATATGGCTCAATATTACAGTGAAGAGCCAGAGCTGAAGGATGGTCGCATTAACAGCAAAACCATTGTGTGATTAGACCTAAAGATCAATTCATTTACAGTTACCAGGTTGTGTGGCAGTGCAGCTCCACATGTGGCTACCAAAGCACAAATGCAGACTGCAGTTGAATGTTCCGATGGAGTGTTGGTCAACATGAAAGACCAACTTACGAGAGCGAAGACTGAGAAGTTGAAAAACTTCGATTATGGAGCCATTCTTGTGTCTTTCGCTTTGGAGAGGATTTCACTCCTAGCACCTCAGCAGTCTCTAGTGGATCCGACGGGACCTAGGGAACCACGTATGTTGCGATGGGTGATGTACACCCATTGCATGTATCTCTCTGCGTAAGTGCACCCTTTAGAAGTCTTGTGTAAATTTGTTACAATATCCTCAAAGCATTGTGGTGTAGATGGACCAACCTCCTATGCCATAACTCACCGATGTCTCGACTTTCCACCTTCTCTACTTTAGCACTCAATGTTGCGCAGTCTTCTACATCAAGTTTGTAGATATTCATTACTCGAATCCCAATATTTTTAACTTGTCCCATGCCTTTGTGTCGAAGGAACACCTTTCCTTCACTAAAGATCACATCATAGCCATGATATTCCAAATTAGCAATAGAAACCAAATTCTTCTTTAAACCAGGAACATACATGACATCTTTTAATGTGAGTGGATTACCTGACTCCCTCTGAAAGGTAACTGTACCTACATCGACAACGCTATACCTCCCGTCATCACCCATATTGATGTGCATCTGGAGATCCTTCTCATCCAATGATCCAGGTGGATATTGGTGGCCACCCACCTATTCCATTTAGAGCCCCACCATCGGTTCTTTCAGTTTTCCACTTTAAGCACATCTTATTATTTTTAGCAGGTTTTTGGGTCTTGAACTTCTGGAGTAGTTTTGAGGCCCTAATGATCCAGGTGGATATTGGTGGCCACCCACCTATTCTATTTGAAAAGCCACATGTGGCTACCAAAGCACAAATGCAGACTGCAGTTGAATGTTTCGAGGGAGTGTTGGTCAACATGAAAGACCAACTTACGAGAGCGAAGACTGGGAAGTTGAAAAACTTCGGTTATGGAGCCATTCTTGTGTCTTTCGCTTTGGAGAGGATTCCACTCCTAGCGCCTCAGCAGTCTCTAGTGGATCCGACGGGACCTAGGGAACCACGTATGTTGCGATGGGTGTCATTGATAGCTCACCATGGTGGCAATGGTGGTCTTGTGGTTCGATATACCCCTCAATTCTTTATATGGCTCAGGAGTCAAATCTTCATGATTGAGGATTTTCCTTATGCAGGGGAAGATTTCAAGGGTGACCCTGACACATCACTCCCACCGAAAACACAGTGGGATGCATCAAGGAAAATATCTCATTTTGAAGTTTTTGTGTTATCTATTTTTTATTTGATTTTCTATCATCCAATACTGATAAAAATACTAAAATGCAAATGTTGGCCCGTCATGACCAACAATGCTTCATCGCTTTGATAAGCGAGATGCGCAGCCTATAGCAGCAAGCCCACCACAGACCGATACAATAGAGGTCCTTGCAGAGCTAAAGCACAACCTAGAGAGGTTGACTATTGACATCTTGAAGACAGGGACAGATAATATACCTCTCAGGCTCCAAAGACATATGACTGGGGTTCCAGGCCCATTCAGGAGATATCTGCGCAGGGTGGCACGTGCCATAATCTGCTACCATGATCATCATCATGCATAGATGATGGTCGATCTAGATTGACATTTTGTTTTTTTGTATCAGTATCTTTAGATCATAAGGTGTTTGAAACCTATGATCATAGACAATGTAATATTTTTTGTGACACAACTATTTTAACCTAATGATATTACCACTTTCGATCTCTCAGTATCTTGTTCAATATGGATCAAATATTGTTTTGTTTTACTTTTAATGTTGCAGATGTCCATTTAAAACTTGATTAACTAATGCATCAGCGAATGTGTTTAAATTTCTTGAAATGTGTTGATATTCAATGTAATCAAACTGTCTTTCCAAGAAACGAACCCTTAGAAACATTCTTAACAAAGTTGGATTTTTGATAGCATAAACACCGTTTAAATGGAATACAATGAATTGCAAATCTAACCTAACAATCAAACATTGAATGCCAAATGCAATGGCATCAGATAATAGCTCAATGATTGCACTATATTCTACAATATTGTTCGTTGTTTGACCGAGGCAAATCTCATGAATAGAGACTAACTCATCGGTGGGCGAATAGATGACCCAAGCAGCGGAAGAAATGTTCCATGTACTAAGACAGGTGCCATCAGCGAAACAAATGTAAGTCTGAAAGAACGTTGACATCTGTTGTATAAAGAGTAATCAAGATAAGTAGCGAAAGTAGCAAAAACTAATCTAAGGTGCACTTTTCTAATCTAAGGCACATTGTTCTAAAATGTAACTAATATACAAAGAGGATCTTCACACGAAGAATCATGCATAATATCTCTTGACATAAAGGCCATTTCTGGGTTTATCTAAAGAGACGTCATCATAATAAATTAACTCATAGGCTCCTTTTGCAAGCACACACTTAACAATATAAGGACCATATGCCACATTGGTTCGAATTTACTAGCACCTAGTTTGTTGTGAGCTTGATCGTATACTAGAACTAGGCCACCTTCAGAATATATACGAGGGTTAACACTTTGATCATACTGAGCCTTAACACGTTTTTTATGAACTTTGGCAGCTAAGGAAGCAGTGCGACGAGCCTCATATAACTATGCTAGGTATAGGAAGTGTTTCTCCTCTTCGGAGGTAGCTGATAACAATTCGATGGCTAATTTGAGTGACGGGATTTCACATTCAATGGGTGACACAGCGTCCAAACTATAAATAAGCTAAAAAGGAGTGAGCCCTACAGATGTTTTTGTAGAGGTACAGTATGCCCACAATGCAAAAAAAAGCATGGTATGCCAATTTGTTTTATGAGTTCCGATAATCTATTTAATCATGTTGGTTAAAACCTTGTTGACAGCCTCAACTTGACCATTAGCTTGCGGGTAATATGGTGTAGAATTATCGTGGCGTAAGCCAAGTTGAGCGGAAAGTTCAATCATCATAATATTTCGAAAGTGGTTCTCATGGTCTATGACGATAGCTTGAGGGACACCAAACCTAGAAATCACGTGATTGAATATGAAAATTGTTGCATTTTTGCCATCAACCGTGAATGTAGGTATCACCTCGGCCCATTTGGGAAAGTAATGTACGGCGAGAATAATATACCCATGCCCCCCGGCCAAGTGAGGATTACATGTGACGAAATCAATGCCCCATTTAGCGTAAGGACTGACAACAATGATTGGGTGAAGAGGAGCTAGAGGTGCACCCATCTTTCGATAAAAAATCTGGCAATTGTGGCATTTTCTAACCATGAGAATATAGTCTTTGAATAGTGACAACCAAAAATAGCCAGCACGCAATATCTTTTGGGTTGTGGCAAACCCAAACATATGACCACCACATGCTCCAGAGTGGCAGTCATTCAAAACCCTTTCGGATTCTTCATGAGTTATACAATGTCGAAAAACAAAATCAGCACCACGACGATAAAGAGTGTCGCCAACAATATTTTATTGTTGAGATTGGTATCATATTCTACATCGATTTGATCGTAAAATCTCTGGCCGAAAGGTTTGGGTCTGGAGATATATAATGATATATCCATACCAAGGATCTAATGTATTGATTAGAAACAGAGATTCATCAGCAAGATGGTCCTCTGCCAATGTTTCAGACTCAGTATAGGGAAAATCACACATAAGTTCAGCAAAAACTAGTGATTTCTTAGACTTGGATTTTTCTAACTCCAAATCAAACTCTTGTAGGATAACGATCCATTCGGAGTATTTTCCCCCGAGCAATTGTTTCTTCAAAATGTACATCATCGAGTTGCAGTTAGATATCACTATGGTTTTACGTAACAATATGTAATAATAGAATCGTTGGACAGTTTTGAACAGCTACCAAGGCCAGTTTCTCCACATGCAAATACTTGATTTCTGTCGAGGTGAGATTCCGACTTAGGTAATAAATCACATGTTCATTGTTGGAGTCATCCTCTTGAACTAAAACCATTCCAATCGTGGAATCTGACACATCAAAATACAAAATGTAATCTCGGTGATAATCAGGCAGATGCAATAACGATGCATGGGTCAACGCATGTTTGAGCGCATCAAAAGCTTTATCGACAACCTCATCCCAGATGAATGGAACATCCTATTTTAATAACCGAGTGAAACCTTTAGTTAACTATGCATAGTTCAGGATAAAACGATGCAGAAAGTTTGCTCTCCTCTGCAAACTTTGGAGTTGGCGAAGAGTGGAAGGAGGAGGTAGATTGACAATGGCTCCAACCTTCAACAGGTCAACACGAATGCCTTCTTTTGAAACAATGAACCCAAGTAAAAGTCTTGATCGTACACAAAATACACATTTGTGAAAATTCAAACGAATGTTGTAATGCCTACATCGCATAAAGATGGCACGTAAATGTGTAGGATGATCTTGTCTGCCTGAAGAATGAGCAGGTAAGTCATCCAAGTAGGGTTCTACAATGTGTTTGATATCGTGAAATGCGTAAGACATAGCTCTTTGAAAAGTTTTGCTAGCATTTTTTAGTCCAAACGGTAATTTACAGTAGGCAAATGTTCCCCATGGACATATAAATGTCGTTTTAGGCTGATCAGCAGGGAGTATGTTTATTTGATTGTAGCTAGAAAATCCATCCATAAACGAGAATATTTTGTTTCCAGCACAATCGTCACCAATTTGATTGATGTAAGGGGTAGTATAATTGTATTTAGGACAAGCCTTGTTAATATCCCGATAATCGACACGTACTCTGATAATTCCTTGTTTCTTGGTAATGGGAACTATGTTAGATACCCAATCTGTCAATGGAATAGGATAAATAAATCCTGCACGAAGTAAATTTTCAACTTCAGCTTTAATTGCCACAGCTTTCCGCGTATGTATCGGATTTATTCTTTATCTAATAGATTTCGCATCTCGGTGTCTTAATTTCGTGAATAACAATCTTAGGATCAATACCTGGCATTTCTTCATAAGACCAAGAAAAAATGTCTCGGAATTCCTGAAATAGGTCTTTGTATAGATTGATCTCTTCAATCGAGCAAGAAGCGCCTATATGAATGTTCTCAGTTATCCCAGGTTTAATTGATATGTCAAGACTCAATAGGAATTGTGACGGAAATATTGCCCAAATCTGTCTCAAAATCCGAATGTAGAATGGACATAAGATTTTGAGGTTCATCGACATAGTCAATCGAAAATATGGATGAAAAGTCATTCACGAGTCTATCAAGGTCAGGTAAAAAAGAAGATTGATGATGAAGATCGTCCCACGGTAATTCATCCAATGACAAGATTTCTCGAATATTTTCATCAGTTGAAAAGGATCAGAAAATGATGTCATGGCTAAGCTTGATAAAGAAGAAGACTCTTCACTGACCACATTCATTTGATCAGTATAAGTTGATGGACTCTCAGAACACGATTCTACCACTACATATGTCGATTCAAATGGACTTAAAGGCATCTCGCCACCATAAGAGTCTAATTCAGATTCTAAAGGCACATTCCATGTGTCATCAAATGGCATTGTGCTTGATGTAATCATATTGATATTGGCAATAGTTCATGGTACGTTAGGAGGTATAGCGAAGTTCCCATGAGAGCGGAATCTTTAACTAGTCATACCCCAACATCTTCATAAGGGATAATAGTTTTTCCGACATGCTGGATACTATCTGAGAAGTAGGGTCTAAAGCGAAGTAAGACAACTAATTGATTTTAACAATCTTTCCTTTATGAGGAAACATGATCATCCGAAAGACTGATGAAACGACAACGGTCATAGCATAGGACCAACTTCGACCTAGAAGAAGGTTGTAAACAAGAGGGGCATCAACGACTTCCACCTCAAGCGTTACGATTTTTCCTTATACCTCTATAAGCAGATCCTGGAGTATTCTAAATGGGCAAAAACCTCTTCCATCAAAGGCTTTAAGAATCGTCAATGAATGGTTAATTGTCGGAGAACCAAGAGTTTTCCAAAAGGTTAAGGACATAAGGCACGTAGATGCTCTTCATCAATTACTGTGCAAAAAACTCGCCTTGATTTGACTAATACTTGAATTTGAAAAGCCATTTGATGTGGGAGCCTAGGTACAAAGTTCTCGAGATCAAAGACAATGAGATTCGAGTCTTGAGGATCAATCGCACCTATAGCTAATAATAGTAATTTCCTCTAAGCTGGACAAAATTACAGCACTTCGA
Organism: Pinus albicaulis; assembly: GCA_034641835.2. Lineage (NCBI taxonomy): Eukaryota > Viridiplantae > Streptophyta > Pinopsida > Pinales > Pinaceae > Pinus > Pinus albicaulis. The sequence continues at coordinate 1,599,883,960 of CM076578.1, read as the reverse complement.
GGGCCAACATTGGTGAAGGGGATATGGAAAAATCTTAATTAATATTGTCGTTCTGAGTTGCTCTCGCATGTGGGTCAAAAGTCGATTTTCGAAGTACACCTTTGGCAAGCGGTTTAATCACTAAATCAAGATTAGGTTTCTCGATTTACAATGGTTCAGAAACCGGAGGAGTTGATACTGGAGGTTGACAGGATGATTCAGTTTATTTTCTAGTTACAGGACTCTTAGATCCATAGTCTTGAGATCGCGTCGCAACCATGACCTGGGACATCATCAGGATATCTGTCGATGAATTGGAAGAAGATCTGATCATTTTGTTGTCTGGTGATGGAAAAGGATCTTTCAAGACAACAAGTATGGGTGAACCTTTAACAAATTTGGATACATCGGCCCGATGTGAGCACTCTTTGGTGTAGTGATCTTCGTCACAGATAAGACAAGGATAACAAGATTTCTGCTTTTCGTCTAATGGTTCGGTTTTTTCTGCTTTCTCTTTGGGAGAAGTGTTTTGTTTTTTTACCCTTCCCCTTCTTCTTATTGCTGGATGATTTAGCTTTGGTTGTAGATGAGTCTACGACATGAATCTCGACAAAAATTTCAAGGGAAGGATCTCCTTTGGGTGAATCTGGTAGAGTTATGATTAGAGAATTAGATTTAGATGATTTCTTCTTACTCTTTGTCATATTAACTATACTAATTACACCATCTGTGGCATGAGAACCAGAAGGAGTTGCAGTGAGCTGACCTGGGCGTGGTAAATCAGGGATTTTTTCTTACAAAGTAGCGGACTATGTGTAAACAAAGTCCAGAAACTGTGCTTGAGTTGTAACCTACTCTTCTGTTACAACGCCTCCTTTAGCTACATGTTCATTAATTTCAGGAAGTAATGATTTGATGAACCATTCAGCAGGAATTTGATCCAAAATGAAAACTTTGACTAAGCGTCGTCTACGTCGTCATTCGTGTATGTGATATGAAATGTACGTACACGTACTTTGTTTTAATGAAGTCAAAAGTTTTGTGCCATCATCATAACGGATTGACAACTGAAAATCAGTTAGGAAGGTTGTTGCTAAAGCGTTGAAATTGTTGAAAGAGCCTCATGGTAACTCAATGTACCACTTTGCGGCTAAGCCGATCAAAGTTATTTGAAAAAGTTTCAAACAAATCGAATCATCAATCAAGGAATTGGATGCACACCACAGATGATAAGTCATCACATGATTCGAGGGATCTTCTCCTGATTTTCCTTCAAACTTTGGAATGTCACTGGGAAACTTAGTAGGCATTGTTGGCCAAAACAGAAGATAGTAAATTGGATCATTCATTAGCCGAGACAAGTCCGGTAAGTCTAAAGTTGCAATGAATGGTAACCGTCGGTTAGGGTCTTGCTGAGCAAATTGATAACCTTGAGGGACAATGCCAGTACCCGGAGGAGGATATCCAGGAAAACCTAGGATAGCATGAATAGTGGGAATTGGTATACCTCCAGGGTATCCAGGGTTAGCCTACCAAACTAAGGTTGAGCTGGTATTTGATATGTATAACCAGGGTATGGTTGGTTCTGGTAAACTGGATTTTGTCCCATTTGTCCATATTGAAATTTCCCTTGAAATGGTTGACTCTGAACTTGAAAAGGTTGACCTGTTTAAGGTTGACCTGTTTAAGGTTGTACATGAGTAGTTGGTCCGTAAAAGGTTGCACTTGAATAGATTGACCAACAAAGGGTTGTCCTTGAAAGGTTTGACCTATAAAAGGTAGACTTTTTTGAACCATAGTTGCACTAGGTCGTCCTGTAGAAGTTTGAAGAATAGACTGAACTGTAGGTTTAATTTGATGAGCACTAATCTAAGGAATCACATGTGTAACAGTTGGTGTTGTCGTTCGAAGGGTTGTAACAATCGGGGTTTGAGAAACTCCCGAGATAGGTGTACTTGGTTCTTGAACAAAAGTTTGCACAACAGATTTGATAGGAGTACTAGGAATACTCGGAGTAGCTTACTGACTACATGGCACAGATACCTGTGGAGTAATTTGAAGCGCATCTTGAACAGGTTGTTGGACTTGGGTAAAACCAAATTGTCTAGTTCGCTGAGCAGGTTGATTATAAGGTACTTGCAATGTAGGTTGCTAAAACTGTTGATTAAACAAAGGGTTCCACATAGTATTTATCCCTGGGTAAGGAGCTCCAATCGAAGGTTGCGATGCATAAGGTTGACCATAACCAATTTGAGGCATTGGAACATAAGTTTGATAATTACCAGGAATATTTTTCCCTACAACCGAGGGATAGGTTCCAATAAAAGGTTGTCCTCCTTGAAAGGATGGTTGCTCTTGATAAAGCTGTTGCCCTTGGAAAAGTTGTTGCCCTTGAAAAGCTGTTGCCGCCCTTGGAGAGGTTGTTGTCCTTGGAGAGGTTGTAGCCCCCAAGGCGCTATCTAGCCACTTTGTGAGTCATCTTGAGGGATATTCCCAAAAAGCATATAGACATGTTCCGTTGTCAAAGGTTCGGTGGTAGACTCATACAAAACAGTTGACACAATAGAAGTTTCAGAGATGGAGATGCTCCTGAGAAAACGCTAGAAAGCGACTGGTACCCAGCAGGACCAGAAGGACCGCCATACAAAAATGCTTCTGGTGATAAAGAAAACATAGATGACTCAGTAGACATGCTTTGAGAAGCCACGTAACTACCTCTAAGTAAAGAGTAAAATGGTATGCAGCATGGTGATAGTGTGTAACCAGATCTGTGTACAAAATCGGTAAATTGATGATACCAAGGATTCGGTCTAAAAGGAATGAAAGGGTAAATTTGTTCACTATACCTTAGATCTAAAGATTCTTGACGAGAGGGAAGCGTAATCTCTTCTTCTACATCAGATATCTCTTCAATGTTAATTAGGCCAGGAGGAAGATTCTCAGTGATGAGAAGTTTCACTCGAGGTGAACGAGGACGACAGGAGTCAGGGCTATGAGATCCGAAGGTGACTCAGACAAAGTAGATTCAGATTCAGGCTCAAATATTTTAGGATTAGTGAATTGCGTATCTGGCAACTCACCAGTAACAGATTCAACTGTAATTACTTTGAAAGTGGTTGTTCTTGATATTTTTCAATTATCTGAGGTTGATTAACTTCGAAATCAAGATGTATTACAATGGATGTTTCTCCTTGTTCAGTAGCCCGGTTCCTGATTGTTGGAACTCTTTCAGTTTCTATTTTTTCCAATTGACTCGGTGTATATTCAGGGGGTTTCCCTTGCATTCTATGTGAATGTCTCAGTAATTCAACCACAGTTAATCTTTTTAACACAAAATCAAAAGAATACACCTAAGGCCTCTAAAAATCAAACAAATGAACACGCGCCTACAAAATCTAAGAGACAAACCACACACAAACAATATGTTTCCACCATAAAAACTCTAGTTGGTGATGAAATCCAACATCGCAGAAATTAATGTGGAAAACTGACGATTGGAACAATTACCCTGACAACGTGCTTAATGAAACAACCTGGTGCAAGTAACTTCACTATGCCATCTCGAAGTGAAGAGTACCCTCTAGAAAGTCCAAGTGAGTCTAGTCAATGTCTGCTCCAAGTATAGTGGGACCTTGCCTCCACCGTCACCTTGGGAAAAATCCTAAAGATTATGGCCACTAAGGTCACCAACTGAGACAATTTCACTTGGGGGAACAGTTTGTGATCCGATATACACACAAGGGCAAAGTATCAAAGCTCAATCCCCTTGAAAGCTCCTTGACATGGTAAATCTGAGGTTTGCTAACAAGTGACCCCAGGCTCCTCAACAATGGTTAATCTGAAGTTTACTGTGTGTATTACATGCACGTCTTCTATCTGTGCCAATGAAGTAGGTACAATTATCTCACTGGGTCCGACATGACCTCGTGCTTGACTCTTTTAAGAATAGCTTCCCAGAGTACAAATGAAACAAATGGATTTCCCTACCACAAGATGCAACTTATTTGTTTTAATTGCTTTGGAACGTTAATTACAACCTATTCCAAAGCACTAGCCTGAGTTAAATTGGTGGAATGAGCCCTAGAAAATGTAAAAAATATCTAGATTGGTTTTATTAAGCGTTGTATTGATTTGGTTGTTATTTACGCAGAGGGGTATGGAGATGAAACTTGATGATATTGTGACCTGACTCAACATTCTCTAAATGGATCAATATGAAAATACAACTCTTTATTTCGATGAATTCTATCTAAGAGAAAGTTGAAGGACTTTTGAACTCAAAAAGTACAAGCTTCCTAAAACTTCAAATAAGATTGCTTTTTCATCAAGAAAACAATTTCATTTTCAAGCATGACCAATATATCTTTTGTGATGAAAAATTTCGTTGATTACAAAGCCAAAAAACTACAATTTTGATGAACAAACAACTCTCAAAAGAAATCAACTTCTAAAAACCCTAAAAAGTATAAAAAACTTGAAAGCAAATAAAAGTTCTAATTGACAATCCTAACTAAGATACCTATGAGTGTCTTTTAATGATTTATCTTAGTTGTAAGCAAACTAAAAATGTTTCCACTTGAACTAGCAGAAATGAAACCATGAAATACTAGTTTGAGACAAATCAGACTTTGGTGATCTATAAGCTTTTCCTTTTTGCAATCAAGTAAGAAACAAATACTCAAATAGGTAAGGCTAGCAATAAATCTGACGGCTCAAGAAGAAAATAACAGAAAACTAGTGATCTTTGGCAAATGAATGTATCTTCCAGAAAGAGCAATAACAAACTAGGGCAAACCCTAACCAAATTATGCAAAAAGGATGATTTATCAAACAAGACTCTGTGTTAAGGAGGATTTCATAGATAGATTCTGATCGCTGGTATAAATCAGGTTAAACCTTAAGAATTTGGTTATCTGACTCTAGAAGAGAAAATCTTAATTTTTTCAAAATTTCTCAATGGGTGCGCATCTTCTCAATGCAAACCAGTGTGCATGCGCATTGAACTATACTGGAAAGTTGCACAAGTTGCCGCTCTGTTTTCCACAGAAAACTACGAAGGGTAGAGAAAAGTTGGAAAAACAAATTTAAGGCTTTCTAACTCAGAGAATCTAAGAGGTTATATACCCAACCACACTCAAAAAAGTCAAAGTAGGAAAGCTAGAATGTCAAACCAAACAAAACAAAAGAAAACTAAACTTGTCTTCCCGAATATGATCGCCAATTTATTTTGTGGATTAATCTCTCTTGCAGACAAGAGCGATCTCCCTAGTACCCCAATAGGTAACTAGAAATAAACAAACATTTGAATGCCTCTTTCTCTAAACTATTTGCATTTTAGATTATTATAACTTAAAAATGAGGAGGTTATGCTCCTACCTTTTCAATCGAGACGTTTGATGTAGCCTTTTGCCTTTCGCTCCAAAGCACTCCTTCAATGCTGAGAAGATCCTGCAATCACAAACAATGCAAAGGATCAAAGCACCTGCAGTATAGAATAATCATAAACACTAGTTCAACTTAGTGATCAAGGAGTCTAAGTATTGACATCATTTCAATGAACTCAGAAACAAGACAATGAGAAAAAGAGATCCATGTGTATTATCAGAAATTAAAAAGAGCGATCTTACCACTTGAGCCTTGATGTTGTACACATTTCTCCCGTGTGTCTGCGCAATCGTTTTCCTTGGTTTGACAAGGCTTCCTTTAGAATTACCGGCATGAAGTCTTGTGCACAAAGGTGTGGTCTTCAATGTACAACCAACAATTTTCTAATTCAGAATCTACTATGAACTCACAACTACCAGTATAAGTATCTACCCTTCAACCTGAAACTTCAACTCAATTTCTAGAGTGATTGAGGAAGTTTCAGATAAATGAAGAAAGGGATGAGATCCTCCAATGAAGGGATGAGGGTTCCTTTAGCCAAGGGATAAGCTCCACGAGTAGAGGGATATAGCTCGAACTGGCGTGACTCTAGAGGCTTCCAGTTGGAAGAATATTCGACCAACTAGGCTTCTAGAAATTACATTTCGTGTTTACTTCCTTTTTATGGGGTGCACAGTTTTTAGTGGCGAATAGAGCGGTGGTCGCCACAGCTAATAGAAGTATCAGCGCATGCGCTGGTAATGGTCACAAAAAACGCGCAGTTAATCTTTTAAAGGTTTTAAAGAGCTTTTTTCCAGTTTCCAAAACTTGGTTCAAGAACATTAGTATTTTTGACCTCTAAGGGAGCATAATATGGATGGTGATAGACCCATAATGACAGTCAAATGTCATGGTGACAAAATGACGTGTAACTTATGTAGAAATGGTAAGGGATTTGCATCGGTGAGTACGTAATATGAGAGACCTCAATCCTCAATCCTCTCAATCCTTTCATGTGAGAGAGTAAAACTAAAGTAACATTGGGATCACTTTCAATTATCTATCCATCAAAGTTAGCACAGTGAACAGTGGAGATTGGGGTGGATATACAAGGGAGTATGATTACTTTCAATTATCTATCCATCAAAGTTGGGTCAGTGAACAGTGGAGATTGGGGTGGATAAACAAGGGAGTATGATTGTTTTTTAGATGTTATAGTATATGGAATTATTTTCTTAGCTATATAAGTAAAAGTTATTGCACTCTTTCACTCATATTTATGGGGAGTGTGCATAACAATTGATTTTTATAATTTATAATTTGTTAAAAATTGAGAAAAATAAATAAAAATTATTTTCTTAGTAAATTTTAATATCCAAGTTAGAACATTTTTCTCATTAAATACATATGCACACTTTAAAACTCATGAAAATCTTAATATGAAGGTTAAAAGATGTTTCTTGTAAAATGAACTCCATGAAAATCCTAAGATGAATGATGTTTCTTGTAAAATAAAATTACACACTTAAAAGAACCATATTCATTTGCTATTATAAAGGATGAAATCAGTTCTAGTATAACTCTCCATCAGTTCATTGTGTGCAATATTAATTCTATTTGCCTTCTAGTAAACTCCATCCTCATTTAAGATTACATAAAGCATCAAAACAAGACATGACCACATCCAATCAAAATCTGGAGAGAAACGCTTCCGAAAATCAAAGAAAACACACCTAAATGGTCATTGCCTTCTTGTTTGTTTCAAGTCCATCACCTTTTGTTTGTTTAAGACTCTTTGAGAAGCAGAGTGTTTACCGGTCCACCCTCGCCAACAATGTCGGTGCGGTGCAAAAGAGAGACTTGACTTTTGCATTAATCATCATCTTTTCCAGTGTTGGATAGGCTTGCTCTCGTTCGACTACAAGGGCTTCCTCGATGAAGAATCTCTCTATTCGAGTTTGATAGGTGGACGCGGAGGCAGTGCTTGAAAACCAATCACTTTCCCACGTCTATATATACAGTTGTGTATTTTTCTCTATACAGATGTGTATTTTTCTCTAATAAGATTAGAGGAATCAGTGTCAAATGCTTCTTGATCTCTGAAATCAAGAAGCTAGACGTTACATATAGGATTTTGAATGTGAACCATCAAGTCTCAACGGAACCAAGAGAATGTCAAGTCCTAGATATGGAACATGCCAATGAGAACGTTTTGCAGGGAGGAGGAATACTTGAATTCCATCAAAGTGAAAGTAAGTTTTTAAATGATTAGAAATTACTGTTTCTAACAATATTCAAAAGAACTGTTAGGAAGTTCAACAATTTTCTTTTTCTTTTTTTTTTTCTTTTTTTCTTTTTTTTAAATATTGAGTCCACATCAATTTTTAATGAGAAATGTACTAATGTTACTCTTGTAACCAAAAAATGCAGTTAAACAACAAATAACTGTTTCAATTGTAGAGTTGCAAATCACAAGACTGGATATTATACAATTAGAAGGGATGAAAGAAATAAAAAACGGTCAAAGCCAGCACCCAAAACATGATAAAAGCCTTTCTAATCTCAGAGAATATTTAGAAAAATAGTATCTAAGAAATGATAGAGATTACCAATTTCATATCAAGGAGTCCACAACAAATTTTAACGAGGAAAGTCCTAATGTTACTTTCGCAACCGAACGAACATATTGTAACAACAAAGGGTTGTCTCAATTATAGAGTTTCAAATCACAACACTGGATATTATACAATTACAAGGGATGAAAGAAATATAGATTGGCTAAAGCCAACATCCAAAATATGATAAAAGTCTTTCTAATCTCAGAGAATATTTTGAAAAATAATATCTAAGAAATTACTGAGATTATCAGTTTACTATCGAGTCAACATCAATTTTTTATGAGGAAAGTACTAATGTTAGTCTTGCAACTTAAAAATATAGTGGAACAACAAAAAGTTGTTTCAATTGTGGAGTTTAAAATCACAACACTGGATATTATACAATTACAAAGATTAAAAGTAACAAAAATCGGTCAAAACCAACACCCAAAACATGATAAAATCCCTTCTAATCTCAAAGAAATCTTAGATAAGGATAATTCCAGAGATTTCCCAAAAGCCAACTTCAAATGAGCAATGGGCAACTCAAATTTCATAAATCTTTCTATTGATCAAAAGGCTCAAGAAAATATTTCTATTGATCAAAAGGCTGAAGAAAGGAAGTAGCATGACACAGTTAACTCACAAGATCATCACTTTTTCTAACAATATGTTATCAACTAAAGTTGACCAAATTATTCCCTAGATTGCTATTATTCTTAACAAAGTTTTGGGAGGTTCTATTTACTTACATGAACTGAACAAACCAATTTAGCCAAGAGGAAAGGCAAAACAACATACCAGTTTCAATTCACAGCAAACTAAAAGGCCATTAACCATTAAACTGTGTTTTGGGATGTACTGTTATACTCACATGAACCGAACAAACAGGCTTAATCAAAAGGCAAGGCAAAAACACAGACCAATCACTCAGATACAGCGAAAATAGGTATAAAATTATTCATTGAAAACTCTTAAGCAAAAATACGGTGCTCAATGAAACAATCCATGGCTAATCAATGTGTATTGGTATCATTTTTAAAATTCCATTGTCAAATTAATATACATACCCATAAGTATTTTAAAAAATTAGCCTAAAATTTAAAAAATAGGACAATATAATTATCAGCCAGCCAATTACATTTAATACTACAAATTTTGCCATCCCTAAATTTAACCCAAAAAAATTCTTTAATTATATAAATTGTATTTTTATTTTCTTCCAATTTAAATTATTATTTAATGTAATTGCAAGAACATTGAAAACTATCCAAAAAGATGTAATTGCAAAAATATTGAAAACATTGAAAAAAAATGATAAAGATGAGATGAATATCAATGAAGCAGTAATGGTCAGCAGCGCTCTACCCTTTTGTGCTTCTTAAACCATTGAATCAAGATCTGCATTTATCCATTATTTTAACACTTCTGATAAGCTTTTTCATGCCATTATTTGTCTACTCCCTTTAGCTTGCAACAACCATTTCATTGCTAACATTCACTCTATCAAAAACTTTGAAGTAGACTGAAGTAGACTTTGTAATTTGTTCCTCTTCTTATCTCAAAGCTGGGCTCTAATCACTCGATCAGCAATGTCTGGTATCCATGATGGTGAAATTATTAACTCGAAGAAGAAAGACAATACTGACTATAAAAACACAGTATATAGAATAAGATATTGAATGGTTTTCAACAAATTTGTTATTAATATTAATCAGATTGTAATCAGGAATACTATTGTCTAAATAGAATGACTATGATTGAAAAATAAATGTGTTTAAAGTATGAATGAAAACACTCTACAGGTTGAATATGATTTAAATGTTGCGATAGCTGAGTTTAAAGCATGCCCAGGTTCAATACTAAGTAATGATTGTCACCCAGGGACGGTACAGATGAGAAGGAATTGTACAGGTTACAGTCAAATGATAAAATAATTGAGGAATGGAAACGATTCACTTGTTTCACAAACCCTCGGATATTATAGAAATAACGAATCTAATAGAAGATTTCGCAGAAACGGAAAGAAAAGATAAAACTTTTAAACTGAGATTTAACTCAATGATCAGATACAGAGTACAATCACAGATCTGCAAAATGTAAAACCCTCTGAACAGTAGGCAAATAATATATCTATTCACAAATACTTCAACATTTGCATTGCTTATCTCCAGGGCCTGGGAAATTTTTTCACACACTTACAATCTTGGAACAAGTTTCTCCTTGAAACCCTATAGGGTATTGAAAATATTCAACGAACATTTTGTTATGTGACAAGCGTAGATGCCCTGGATGTGAAATCCTTTTTTAGGCCTTTATAATTAGCACTAGAGTACTTATGTTATCCATCAAAGAAGTCTTCTCTGTCTCTTCCTGGCCGAACTGCTGGCAAGGCACCACCGTTGCATCTTCCTTGTGGGCTTTTGCTGCGTTTCGCACCTCCCGCAATGGTTTTGGCGGTTCCACCTATGACTCACAGCGGAGATATCACCCCTCACAACTCTTAATTCTATGTCGTTGCAGGGCTCATTGAGCGAAGCCGTAGGGCACATATGAGATGCATTAGGCATTGGGCACATATGAGGTGCATTGCCCAGCAGAAAACCTAGTTGATCTTGGCATAAAGCCACACCCTCACTGATCAGTAGAACCTACCGGTCGAAACATTCTTGGAGGGTTTCGACCATGAAATTCTTCCCCACTCCTCTCATCCCAACAATGGCAACTTCTATCAAAAGCCAAATCATATTGCAGCATGCAGAGATGAGATCAATGTCATCCTCCATGCCCACAATCTGACATTTTTTTAAGAAAACACAACACTCGAACTGCAAATTTGTTGGGTTCTCTGAGTATCCAGTTTTTCTTGGACCATATTTGACACTCAGATGTATTGTTCTCTGCGATTCTCCTCTTCAACATTCCAATAAGAGAAGCTTCAGCCGTGCTTTGTTTGCTTTGCTTCCCTTCTCCTGGTCTTCACCTTGATGACCGGTCACAACTACAAATTGTTCCGTGGAAAGGTTATCCCGAGGAAAGAAAAATATTTTAAAAATAAAATGGATTCTTCATGTCTGGTCTTTCCACGCCTGGGAAGGCCCACCACCACATGCTTTGTTTTGGCAAGCACTCTCTGTAACTGACTTGGCATGTTTTGAATGGATTTTTCGTATTGTTTTGTTTTGTGGATTAATTTTTTTTTCTCTCAACAAGAGAGATTTGCAGGTGGGTTAATTTTCTATACTTTTTCCAAAAAAAAGATTGACTAATTTCCATTTTTTTCTTAAAATGATTCACCCAAATTTTATAATATGAAATTATTTTACCTTAAAAATTGCTAAAAATTTATATAGAGACTATATAAAATGATTATGAAATTGAATATTTTTACAAAAATATCTTCAAACATTTTACAAATTACATATTATGACCTAGTGGATCTCCCTACATTTTACAAATTACATATTATTCCCTGGATCTCCCTAATACCCCAACAAGTAACTATAAACAAACAAATATTTAAATGCATCTTTCTCTAAACTATTTGCATTTTAGATTATTATAACTTAAAAATGAGGAGGTTATGCTCCTACCTTTTCAATCGAGACGTTTGATGTAGCCTTTTGCCTTTCGCTCCAAAGCAATCCTTCAATGTTGAGAAGAACCTGCAATCACAAACAATGCAAAGAATCAAAGCACCTAAAGTATATAATAATCATAAATACTAGTTCAACTTAGTGATCAAGGAGTCTAAGTATTGACATCATTTCAATGAATTCAAAAACAAGACAATGAGAAAAGAGATCCATATGTCTTATCAGAAATTAAAAAGAGCAATCTTACAACCTGAGCCTTGATGTTGTACAAATTTCTCCCATGTATCTGCGCAATTGTTTTCCTTGGTTTGACAAGCCTTCCTCTCTAGAATGACTAGCATGAAGTCTTGTGCAAAAAGTTGTGATCTTCAATGTACAACCAACAACTTGCTAATTCAGAATCTACTATGAACTCACAACTACCAGTACAAGTATCTACCATTCAACCTGAAACTTCAGCTCAATTTATAGATTGATTGACGAAGTTTCAGATCCATGAAGAAATGGATGAGATCCTCTAATGAAGGGATGAGGGTTCATTTAGCCAAGGGATAAGCTCCATGAGTAGAGGGATATGGCTCGAACTGACGCGACTCTAGCGGCTTCCAATTGGGAGAATATTCGACCAACTAGGCTTCTAGAAGCTACCTTTTTGTGTTTACTTCATTTTTATGGAGGTGCACAGTTTTTAGTGGCGAGCAGAGCAGCGATCACAGCGGCTAATAGAAGAAGTATCAGCGCATGCGCAGGTAATGGTCACAAAAAACGCACGGTAATCTTTTAAAGGTTTTAAAGAGCTTTCCTCTAGTTTCCAAGTCTTGGTTCAGGAACGAGTATTTTTTACCTCTAAGGAAGCATAATATGGATGGTGATAAACCCATAATAACAGTCAAATGTCATGGTGACAAAATGACGTGTAACAGAGTTCCCCCCTAAAGTGTGAAGTCTGACAAAGTTTTTCGAGAAAGTTAAACACTTTATCATTCCAAAGATTAGATTGGAGACACCGATCGAAAACCTGTAAGAAACATTCGATGCAAGTATATATCATCACTGAGGTAAGCATTCTCATACTCAGAGTAAGACTAACTAAATGTTCTGGTACAGATATGACTTTAGCGTTCCATCAAAAGTAGACAAAGTATGGGCGCAATCATCTATTATAAAAAAGTCTACTGCATCATGAATACGTAACTCCTCACAGCCTGGATGGTTGAAACTAGATCTAGGGTCTTGATTCCACTTCTCAAACTAGTACAAATCTATCCATGCGATTGATTGTGTCTAAGTCGAACATAGTAGAAACCACTTGATTACCGGTCAATGATGAGAACCATTAACAAGTGTGAGAGAAACCACCAATAATGGCAATGGCTCTCAAAGCACTTCAGCACAATCTATGAAGTGTGAATGAATGATTTGCAGTCGAACACTCATAGAATCATTCGATCGAAGGTCAATGATGAAAACCTATCATCGAAGGCGAGAAACCTGCCATTAGGGCATGCAGATTCCAAGGTACTGATGAGATTCTAAATCAACTTTCTAGATAATGAGTTGATGTCAGTAGAAAGTGATCCGTCGTAGGAAAGCCTACGACCCGAAACCATTAGGTCAAGTTTTGAAGAAATGTTTTTGCAAGGATTAACTCAGGGATGGTCAACGCGAATGGAGACAAATGTTTGCAATGAATAGTGAATTTAAAATTGAACTTTCTCTTGAACACATAACAACACTGTAAATGGCTTGGAAGCATTTGACTCAAAGATAATACCCAAAATCGGCTAAAGATTTTCAATGAGGTTTGATTAACTGTAAACAAAAGGATTACCCAACCCAGACACAAATGCGACAAAGTGTCGTGTTCAAGAGCAACAAGCTGCTTTTTAAAACAAGAATAAAAAATGGATTATTTTTCTTACTTTCCCCCCACCATTACTGGCAAGTACCTCTTTATTTTTGTCAAGCTTGAAGAGGATAACATTTGCTTGTCGTTTAAGCTCGTCCTTTGGATGAGTCCATCTCAGTATTTTTAACAAACCCTAAGAAGGAGTGGTTTGGTCCTATTGTAATCGACAAGTCCTGCACTGTTTAGTTTTAATTAGTCCATCATAGGATTAACTCGGTGTTTTTCAGTTTTAGGGAGTTAGAAGAAAAACATAAGTAAACTCTGTAGTGTTCTTTTTCATAAATTTAGTCTCTCAAACTCGAAAAAGGATAAAATATTGTAAGAGAAAACTCTATTAACCATGCTTAGTCAACGTATACCTTTTTCATAAATAGTCTAGTTCAATCCGAAAAAGGGGTAAACATATAGTGAATAGACGATTGTTCATTTACTTTAACAAGTTCGAATAGTCGAGTGCTTGACGATATTTTCATGTTTAGAGAGTCTGAAAAGGGCTTTAAAGACGACTCCAAGGTTTCGTTTTTTCGTATTTTCTAAAGAGCCCGAAAAAGTGATAAAAGTCTACTCATTGTCAAAATAATTATTTTTTAACTTGACCTGTTTCCTGCACAAAAACTCAAAAAATTACAATTACCTACTCTCAAACATGAAAAAACATTTAAAATTTGACTCTTAAAAGTGAAAATAAACAAAATAATATTATTTTATTCATTGAAAACTATAAAAAGAAGACAAAACAAATCATTTTTACCTTTTGGTTTTCAGAGCAGAGGAAAAAGAGTTTTTGCCCTAAACCTTCCAGAGCAGATATCAAGAGAACCAGTTAGCCATTTCGATAACCGTCAGCTCTAGGTATTCCACCTCATCATTATCTTGCTTTTCATCCGTTTAGTTTTTCATATTAGGCATTTAGGTCATTTTTTAGGGGGAAAAAAGGTTTTGAAATCCGCCCTCAGGGGTGCGCAGGTCTTCGTGGCAAAACCCAAGCACCCCAATGATTTTTTAATAGAAAAAATCATCGGGTCGCCACGGCTTTTTATGCATAGCTCGTGCGCAAACATGCACTGTTTATGCATAAAACCCGCGAAAGACTCATGGGGTTTTCAAATTCATAATTCCATCCATAAAAAATGGCTCATATTCTCTCAAATAATTTATAGTGCCCATCATTGATTGCTTGCAGGCTAGTAATCATGTTGGAATGGAGAGAAAGGGAGCACGAGCTGCATGATAACGAAGCCATGGATGACCTGGCAACACTTCGCACACTAAAGAATTGTGGTTTGTATAAATTTTGGGCGATTCAAGGAATGAAGGCACAGGTAGAACTGATGAACTGGTTAGTCAATGCTTCGAATGTTCGGGAGCAATGCTTCGTCATTGGGGATCATAGGCTTGTGATCGAGCAAGAGGATATCTATTTCCTCACTGGATTACCCCGCAGAGGGAGAGACATATACTTGTTTGGGTCACGACCAGGTGGTCTGCCCACAACATCTTATATGGCTCAGTATTGCAACCAAGAGTCAAAGCTGAAGGATGGTCGCATTGACATCAAAACCATTGTGCGACTAGACCTAAAGATCATTTCATTTACAGTGATCAAGTTGTGTGGCAGTGCAACTCCACATGTGGCTACCAAAGCACAAATGCAAACTGCGGTTGAATGTTTCGGGGGAACAATTTTCAACTAGTGCTAGGGAGTGTTGGTCAACATGAAAGGCCAACTTACGAGAGCGAAGACTAGGAAGTTGAAAGACTTCGGCTATGGAGCTATTCTTGTGTCTTTCGCTTTGGAGAGGATTCCACTCCTAACACCTCGGGAGTCTCCAATGGATCCGACGAGACCTAGGGAACCACGTATTGTGCGATGGGTGTCATTGATAGATCGCCATGGTGGCAATGGTGGTCTTGTGGTTTGATATACCCCTCAGTTCTTTATATGGCTCTGGAGCCAAATCTTCATGATTGAGGATTTTCCGTATGCAGGGGTAGATTTCAGGGGTGAACTTGACACATCACTTCCACCGGGAACACAGTGGGATGCATCAAGGAAAAGATCCCATTTTGAAGTTTTTGTGTTATCTATTTTTTATTTGATTTTCTATCGTCCAATACTGATAAAAATACTAAAATGCAGATGTTGGCCCGTCACGGCCAACAACGCTGGCAAAGCTTTAACGGTGGAAGTCACGTAGCTCTGAGCCCACACGGGCCAAATGCGCGAAGGTGTAGGAGCTAGAACTGTTCAGAGGATTTGATTATTGACATCCGGAGACAGGACGGATGATATACCTCTTGGGCTCGAGAGACGTATGGTGAGGTTCAAACCCATTGATGGGCAAGCCTCACTTCCCAAAATGCATTCAAAACTATTGAATAAAACTTTAATACGAGTCACCAATTAATACGTGATTATTCCTCATATGACACATTACGGATTGGATAAATATGAATTTAATATTTTGATGGTGGTGATATTGTATGTAATCTTGATTTAACAGATTTGTTTAATTCCCAGTACTCAATACATACCTTCCTCATTCATCCTTGTGTGAAACATCTTGGACACCATCACTACCTCGTTTTTAGCTTCATATAAAGTGTACCAAGAATAACACTATCGATCGACAATCATTTCCATTTGCTCGGAATGTGAAGGTTTTTAACTATCTTGTCTGTCCTATAGGAGTAACTTTGTTTGGCTCTTTTAAATTCCTTGTTGAGAATTATGTCTGAATGCGAAAGCGTTTTTCAAACGTCGGAAGCGCTCGGGGAATGTTAGAAACCCGGCGCTTCAAAATATCTGAAAAGGCGAGGGAGACGTTTTAACGATTCCAGACGCTCCCAAAACGCTCCCCTCGGCGGCGTTTTCGAAAGTGCGTTCAAACGTTCATGTCTTACTGCGGAAGCCGCGTTTGGAACGCGAGAGAGCAGAGGTTTGAAGCTTCCTCGCAACCCTGTGCAGAATTATCAGAAAATAAAACAAATTCGTTACCTAATAAATAGTGTCTCCAATGCTTCAATGCTTGGACGACATCATAAAATTCTTTATCATAGGATGAGTACTTTTGCCTGCTTTCATTCAACTTTTCACTGAAATAAGCGACCGGCTTGTCTTCCTGGCTAAGTACTGCCCCAATGGTTGTACCACTAGCATCACAACAAACTTGGAATAGTTTGTTAAAATCAGGCAACCTCAAAATCGGTCTTTTAGTGATCTTCCTTTTCAAAATCTGAAAACTTCTCTCTGCTGCTTCTATCCAACAGAAAGGCTGATTTGCCTTTTTGATGTTGTCCAACATAGGTGCGCAGATTCCACTAAAATCTCTGATAAATTTTCGATAAAAACTTGCCAACCCATGAAAACTTCGAACCTCAAACAGATTCTTTGGGGATGGCCAGCTAACAATAACTGCAACCTTTTCTGGGTCCATTTTCAGTTCATTCTCTGCAATCACAAAACCCAAATAAACCAATTCCTTCTGAAAAAAGTACATTTTTTCAGATTTATCAGCAACTTGTTTTGTTGCAATTTCTCCAACACACTTCGAACATGTCGAAAGTGTTCCTCCTTAGTCTCGCTGAAAATCAATATATCGTCAAGATAGACAATCACAAACTTCCCAATGAACTCTTTCAGCCCTTCGTTCATCAAGCGCATAAAAGTACGAGGGGCATTACTCAAACCGAATGGCATTACCAGCCACTCATACAGTCCTTCATTTGTCTTGAAAGATGTTTTCCATTCATCCCCTTCTCGAATTCAAATCTGGTGGTAACCGCTCTTCAAATCGATCTTTGAGAAGTATGCTACTCCACTTAAGCAGTCCATCATGTCATCCATTCGTGGCAATGGGAATCTGTATCTAATAGTGATTTTATTAATAGCTCTTGAATCTGTACATATCCGCCACTCTCCACCTTTCTTAGGAGCTAAAACAGTTGGAACTGCTTCCTGATTTCTTCATTGTCCTTATGACTCATTCAGTATGCTGCCTTGTTTGGTAGACTAGCTCCTAGTATAAAATCTATATGATGACTGATACTTCTCTTAGGAGACAACTCATCTAGTAAATCATCCACTATAATGTCACTGAAATCTTACAACATGTCTTGGATTTCCTCAGGTAGATCTGTAATTTTAGTATGCAATATCACTGTTTTTGGCCTCCTTTTTTTTCACAAAGGAAAAATTAGTAACTTTTCATTGATAGATAAGTTACATGTTACATTTGCTTGTAGTGTTCTACAAAATCAGGTTTTCAGAAAACCATAAACTGCCATACAGGCATCCAGATGATCCATGTCATAAAAATAATAAACAGAGTAGCTGATGCATAATAATATGCCTGTAACATCACATGTAAGTTCGGTGCATAACTTACAGGAAACAGAAACAGAAAATAAATACAAATATGTAAATGCCGATAATAAGTCAATGGGAAGATAGAGTAACATAGAACAAAATATCTCCCCAATGAGGCTATTCATCAAACAGCCCTCTGATCCGGTGCCTCATCAATAAAAGGCCGATGGAAAAATTTGTAAAACTGGTCACCAATCTGCTCAGAAATGTGCCATGTCCCCCATGTGCATATTTGATTTCATTGTCCTTGATATGCTTTAAAAATTCCTTTCCTTCCACCAACAATGCTTTGACTCCACTGGTTTCTGCTGTCTCTTCTTCCTTGATGGGTACAAGCGTATGCTTAATCCCATCCTTAACAAACTTGTAACAATTTGTCTTCCCATCGTGCACCACTTTTCTGTCATACTGCCATGGTCTCCCTAACAGTATATGACACACGTCCATAGGCATAATATCACAAATAACTTTATCCTTATATCTGCCAATATGGAACTCAACTTCACATTGCTCATCAACTAACAGTTGATGTCCTTTCTGTAACCACGACACCTTGTAAGGAGTGGGGTGTTTCAGCCTCTTCAACCCCAATTTCTCCACCATTTCTGTGGCTATTAGATTATCTGTACTTCCACTGTCAATTATCAGTTTGCAGCATTTACCATGTGATTTGCAAACTGTCTGAAATAATGTTTTTCTCTAAGTCGGTTCAACTTCCTCTTTTGCTGGTTTCAACAACACTTTATTCAGCACTAAGGCTTCCCCTGTTTCTGGTACATTCTCTACCTCTTGGGGTGGTGACTCTACTTCCTCCATCTGGGCAACATATGTTCCTCTTCCTCCTATTTGTTCACCCTCAGGACATTCAAAAGACTTGTGCCCCCACTTATGACACCTATAACACTGGATAGCAACTCCTCTGCCTCTGCCATTACCTCTTCCACGCTGGTATGGCCTTCCCCCTCTAGTGTTATTGTCTTTTTCTGTTGTTCCTGGAGTCCTTGAACTGCTGCCTTCATCACTAGGATTGGCAGCTCTACCTCTGCCATAGGCCCATCCTTTCCCTCTACCAAATCCTCCTCCTCTTCTGGCATTTTGCTTCCTGTTTATTTTCTCCTCTGCTTTTAAGGCACTCTGATATGCCTCATCTATAGTTCTAGGTGAAAGAATACTTATTTCATCTAGTATTTCCCACCTTAACCCATTCACAAACCTCGCTGTCTTTTCAGGGGTGTCTTCTATATAACCAGCTCTTAGATTTACTCTATAGAATTCTTCAGTATATTCTTTTACAGTCAACCCCTTTTGTTTCAATTTTGTACCTGCCTGTAAATACCAATCTAGTAATCTTTGGGTAAAAATTTACCCTTCAGTTTAGCCTCCATCCTAGCCCATTTTTTAATAGGTTGCTTGTTCAACCTTTTCCTCTCTACCTGGACACTATCCGACCATAAGGACGCATGTCCTTTCAACTTGGTGGCAGAGAACTTAACTTTTTTATCTTCGCTGATCTCCTCATAGTCAAAATATTTATTCAGCTCACTGAGCCAATCCAGCAGCACCTCTGTTGATAAATTTCCATCATAAGTCGAAAGCTCATGCTTTGGCTTACTACTTGATAACAAAACTGACCTCAACATTCTGAGTTCAGGTCCTTCCCCATCTGATCCATCTGTTGTCTCTACAGCTTCTTCATCATTGTCATCTCCTCCCTCAGGATCTCTTCTTCTTCCTGCTTCTACTGCTGCCAAATGGGCATTCAATATTCGAATCTCTTCCCGCAATCCTTCATATGCTACTCTTCGAATAGCTCTTCCTCGACCTTGTCGACCAACTTCCATTTCTTCTCACACACAGCCTGCTCTGATACCAAAATTGATGGGGCCCAACCCTTAACACAAAATCTGCGTTCAAAACTATTGAATAAAACTTTAATACAGATCACGAATTAATACAGTATGATTGACTATATCATATGACACATTACAGAATGGATAAATATGAATTTAATATTTCAATGGTGGTGATATTGTATGATACGAATGCAGATTTGTTTTTAATTCACAATCACTTGTCGATTTATTTCTATTCGTCCTTGTGTCTGGCTTGTGCTGGACACCTGTCCTGCTCCTCGTTTTGTGTTCTCCCGCATTAACACCAAAATCGAACACTATCAGTCGACAATCATTTTCATTTGCTCGAGTTCTGTGAGGGTTTTGCTCTATAACTGTTCTGTCGATATGGTAACTTTGTTTGGCTCTTTCGCATTCACTTGTTCGAAAATTCTGTGAGGGTTTTGCTCTGTGACTCTTTCCGCCGATATGGTGGCTTTCAACAGGACTTCAACAACATTTGCGGCTTCTGGTTATTATTTCTTGTTCATACCCTTTCGCAGACATTTCATTTCGACGTTGTTTATCTTCCGCCCTCAAATTGTATTAGTTGCTTGACTGTTTAACTTTTACGCTTACAGGTCGAGGTCACCAAGGGTTTTTGGCGTCTGCTCCAATTCAACAGCCCTCCAAGGTAAGTCATCCGTCCATGATTCAGTTCCTCAGTGTTTTTATGAGTCTCTAATGTCTTCACTCCTTGTGCGCAGACTCTTGCTGATTTTCGACCGGGATTTTCTCCTTTGTTCGGTGTTTCTTCGTTCAGGTAAACTTCGCTCTACAAACCCTCTTACTTTCTCTTATTCTGGCTTCAATACTCCACTTATAACATGTCTGAACACTAACTCTCGAAATCCTCATTCTCTTGCAGGTGGTTACAATTTCGTCCACTCATCATCTTCATTTTCACAGTTATCGACCCCCAAAAATGGGTAGGGTCGTTCCCTTTGTATGTCTCTGATAATTTGTCGTTTATTTGGTTGTAAAACTGGGCTTCTGTACCTCGTTTCTCGTTGTAGCTTCTGTTGTAGTTGCCATGTTACCAAAGTCGTTTCTTGGGCGAAAAGACCAGGGTTTGTAAAACAATTTCGCATTCAACTTTTATTTCACTTCCGTTGGTTTATCTACTAGCTTGCCTTCTGGTTATAGGCACTATTTGTTCAGGGTTTCGAAACCCGATCCGTAGACCTGGGAGTGTTTATAATGCCTGTTAGTTCGTGAATGCCTGCGAATTTTTCTTGCTTGTAAGAATTTGCCCGTAAATTATATGCTTCAACTCGTCCAATGTTATGGTACTCCGATGCCTGTGTTTAACTTTACTTCTGCTTGCCTTGATTTCAGTTACGCATTAATTCAATTCTACCATAGATAATGATATAAACAAATAGACAGGAAACTATAACAGTATTGACCGTAGAAAATAATTCACAGATGGATTCTTTTGTAAGATCTCTTGATTCGTTTTATTGTCTTCTCTCTCTCTTGCTATGATGGAAATCAACCTTTACAGAATGTATTTTTCTTTCTTTTGTACTACCGTATGAAACAGTTTTCGTTTTAAAACTGCCAACAGTTACATTCTTGATTTTTGTTCTTTTAATCTAGGAATGCATTTTAAAAATAAACCAAAAGAGACTGTTAAGTGAAACTACAGACCGTAAATGACTATTATGCCCTAATGATGGAATTTCTAAAATAAACAAAATAAAAAACCCAAGTGCAATGACCTGTCAACTTAATCAACTGTAACCTGTACGACAAACACATGTCTTTCTGTTTACCCTGAGCTGGATGCTCCTGCATCACCCATTCAGGAGATAATCTGCACAAGGTGGCACGTGCCATAGTCTACTACCATGATCACCATCATGGATAGTTGATGGTCAATCTAGATTGACATTTTGTTTTTTGTATCAGTATCTTTAGATCATAAGGTGTTTGAAACCTATGATCATAGACGAGGTAATATTTTTTGACACACAACTATTTTAACCTAATGATATTACCACTTTCTATCTCTCAGTGTCTTGTTCAATATGGATCAAATATTGTTTTGTTTTAATTTTAATGTTGCAAGTGTTCATTTAAAACTTGACTAGCTAATGCATCAACCAATGTGTTTAAATTTCTCGAAATGTGTTGATATTCAATGTAATCAAACCATCTTTCCAAGAGACAAACCCTTAGAAACATTCTTAACAAAGCTGAATTTCTGATAGCATAAACACCGTTTAAATGTAATACATTGAGTTGCGAATCTAACCTAACAATCAAACGTCGAATGCCAAATGCAATGGCATCAGATAATAGCTAAATGGCTGCACTATATTCTACAATATTGTCCGTTGTTTGACCGAGGCAAATCCCATGAATAGAGACTAACTCATCGGTGGGCGAATAGATGACCCAAGGAGTGGAAGAAATGTTCTGTGTACTACGACAGGTGCCGTCAGCAAAACAAATGTAAGTCTGAAGGAACGTTGGCATCTCCTGTATCAAGAGTAATCAAGATAAGCAGCGAAAGTAACGAAAACTCGTCAAGCAAAATAACAAATATAAGGCGCACTTTTCTAATCTAAGGCACACTGTTCTAAAATGTAACTAATATACAAAGAGAATCTTCACACGAAGAATCATGCATAATATCTCTTGAGATAAAGGCCATTTCTGGGATTATCTAAAGAGACATCATCATAATAAATTAACTCATAGGCTCCTTTTGCAAGCACACACTTAACAATATAAGGACCATATGCCACACTGGTTCAAATTTACCAACACCTAGTTTGTCATGAGCTTGATCGTATACTAGAACTAGGTCACCTTCCGAATATATATGAGGGTTAACACTTTGATCATACTGAGCCTTAATACATTTTTTATGAACTTCGGCAGCTAATGCAGTGGTGCGACGAGTCTCATATAACTGTGATAGGTATAGGAAGCGTTTCTCCTCTTCAGAGGTAGCTGGTAACAATTCGATGGCTAATTTGAGTGACGAGATTTCATATTCAATGGGTGACACAGCCTCCAAACCATAAACGAGCTAAAAAGGAGTGAGCCTTGCAAATGTTTTTGCAGAGGTACATTATGCCCACAATGCAAAAAAAAGTATGGTATGCCAATTTGTTTTATGAGTTCCGACAATCTGTTTAATCATGTTGGTTAAAACCTTGTTGACAGCCTCAACTTGACCATTAGCTTGTGGGTAATATGGTGTAGAATTATTGTGGCGTAGGCCAAGTTGAGCGGAAAGTTCGATCATCATAATATTTCGAAAGTGGCTCCCATGGTCCATGACGATAACTTGAGGGACACCAAACCTAGAAATCACGTGATTGAATATGAAAATTGTTGTAGTGTTGCCATCAGCCACGAATGTAGGTATCACCTCGGCCCATTTGGGAAAGTAATCTACAGCGAGAATAATATACCCATGCCCCCCGGCCAAGTGAGGATTACATGTGACGAAATCAATGCCCTATTTAGCGAAAGGACTGACAACAATGATTGGGTGAAGAGGAGCTAGAGATGCACCCATTTTTCGATCAAAAATTTGGAAATTATGGCATTTTTTAACCGCGAGAATATAGTCTTTGAATAGTGACGACCAAAAATAGCCAGCGCAAAAAATCTTTTGGGTTGTGGCAAACCTAGACATATGACCACCACACGCTCCAGAGTGGCAGTCATTCAAAACCCTTTCGGCTTCTTCATGAGTTATACAATGTCGGAAAACAAAATCGGCACCACAACGATAAAGAGTGTCGCCAACAATATTTTATTGTTGAGATTGGTATCGTATTCTACGTCGATTTGATCGTGAAATCTCTGGCCAAAAGGTTTGGGTCTGGAGATATATAATGATATATCCATACCAAGGATCTAATGTACTGATTAGAAACAGAGATTCATCAACAAGATGGTCCTCTGCCACCGTTTCAAATTCAGTATAAGGAAAATCACACATAAGTTCAGCAAAAACCAGTGATTTCTTAGACTTGGATTTTTCGAACTCCAAATCAAACTCTTGTAGGATAACGATCCATTTGGAGTATTTGCCCCCGAGCAATTGTTTCGTCAAAATGTACATCATCGGGTTGCAGTTAGATATCACTGTGGTTTTACGCAACAATATGTAATAATAGAATCGTTGGACAACTTGAACAGCTGCCAAGGCCAGTTTCTCCACATGCGAATACTTGATTTATGTCGGGGTGAAATTCCGACTTAGGTAATAAATCACATGTTCATTGTTGGAGTCATCCTCTTGAACTACAACCATTCCAATCGTGGAATCAAACACAGCAAAATACAAAATGTAATCTCGGTGATAATCAGGCAGATGCAATAACGGTGCACGAGTCAACATGTGTTTGAGTGCATCAAAAGCTTTATCGACAATCTCGTCCCAGATGAATGGAACATCCTATTTTAATAACCGAGTGAAACCTTTAGTTAACTATGCATAGTTCGAGATAAAACGATGCAGAAAGTTTGTTTTCCCCTGCAAACTTTGGAGTTGTCGAAGAGTGAAAGGAGGAGGTAGATTGACAATGGCCTCAACCTTCAACGAGTCAACACGAATGCCTTCTTTTGAAACAATAAACCCAAGTAAACGTCCTCATTGTACACAAAATGCACATTTGTGCAGATTCAAACGAATGTTGTAATGCCTACATCGCATAAAGATGGCGCGTAAATGTGTAGGATGATCTTGTCTGCGTAAAGAATGAGCAGGTAAGTCATCCAAGTAGGGTTGTACAATGTGTTTGATATCATGAAATGCGTAAGACATAGCTCTTTGAAAAGTTTCGCAAACATTTTTTAGTCCAAATGGTAATTTACAGTAGGCAAATGTTCCCCGTGGACATATAAATGTCGTTTTAGACTGATCAGCAGGGAGTATGTTTATTTGACTGTAGCCAGCTAATCCATCCATAAACAAGAATATTTTGTTTCCAGCACAATCATCAACAATTTGATCGATGTAAGGGGCAGTATAATTGTCTTCAGGACAGGCCTTGTTAATATCCCGATAATCGACACATACTCTGATAATTCCTTGTTTCTTGGTAACAGGAACTATGTTAGATACCCAATCCATCAATGGAATAGGATAAATAAATCCTGCACGAAGTAATTTTTCAACTTCAACTTCAATTGCAGCAGCTTTACGCGTATGTATTGGATTTATTCTCTGTCTAATAGATTTCGCATTCGGGTATGTCTTAATTTCGTGAATAACAATCTTAGGATCAATACCTGGCATTTCTTCATAAGACCAGGAAAAAAAAGTCTCAGAATTCCTGAAATAGGTCTTTGTATAGATTGATCTCTTCAATCGAGCAAGAAGCGCCTATATGAATGTTCTCATTTATCCCAGGTTTAATTGATATGTCAAGACTCAATAGGAATTGTGGCGGAAACATTTCCCAAATTTGTCTCAAAATCTGAATGTAGAATGGACATAAGATTTTGAGGTGCCTCGACATAGTCAATCGAAAAGATGGACGAAAAGTCGTTCACGAGTCTATCAAGGTCAGGAAAAAAAGAAGATTGATGATGAAGATCGTCCCATGGTAATTCATCCAATGACAAGATTTCTCGAATATTTTCATCAGTTGAAAAGGCTTAGAAAATGATGTCATGGCTAAGCTTGATAAAGAAGAAGACTCTTCACTGACCACATTCATTTGATCAGTATAAGTTGATGGACTATTAGAACACGATTCTACCACTACATATGTCGATTTAAATGGAATTAAAGGCATCTCGCCACCATAGGAGTCTAATTCAGATTCTGCAGGCACATTCCATGTGTCATCAAATGGCATTGTGCTTGATGTAATCATATTGATATTGGCAATAGTTCGTGGTACGTTAGGAGGTATAGAGAAAGTTCCCATGAGAGCGAAATCTTTAACTAGTCATACCCAACATCTTCATAAGGGATAATAGTTTTTCCGACATGCTAGATACTATCTAAGAGGTAGGGTTTGAAGCGAAGTAAGATAACTGATCGATTTTAACAATCTTTCCTTTACGAGGAAACATGATCATCCGAAATACTGATGAAACGACAATGGCCATAGCATAGGACCAACTTCGACCTAGAAGATGGTTGTAATCAAGAGGGGCATCAACAACTTCCACCTCAAGCATTACAATTTTTCCTTATACCTCTATAAGCAGATCCTGGAGTATTCTAAATGGGCGAAAACCTCTTCCATCAAAGGCTTTAAGAATCGTCGGTGAATGGTTGATTGTCGAAGAACCAAGAGTTTTCCAACAAGTTAAGGACATAAGGCACATAGATGCTCTTCATCAATTACTATGCGAAATGATTTGACTAATACTGGAATTTGAAAAGCCATTTGATGTGGGAGTCTAGGTACAAAGTTCTCGAGATCAAAGACAATGAGATTCGAGTCATGAGGATCAATCACACCTATAGCTAATAATAGTAATTTCCTTCGAGCTGAACAATATTGTAGCACTTCGACAGCCGACATTGGTGAAGGGGATATGGCCAAATCTTTAATAATATTGTAGTTCTGAGTGGCTCTCGTATGTGGGTCGAAAGCCGATTTTCGAAGTACACCTTTGGCAAGCGATTTAATCACTAAATCAGGATTAGGTTTCTCGATTTGCAATGGTTCAGAAACCGTAGGAGTTGATACTGGAGGTTGATTGGATGATTCAGTTTCTTTTCCAGTTACAGGACTCTTAGATCCATAGTCTTGAGATCGCGTCGCAACCATGACCTGGGACATCATCAGGATATCTGCCAATGAATTGGAAGAAGATCTGATCATTTTGTTGTCTTGTGATGGAAAAAGATCTTTCAGGACAGCGAGTATGGGTAAACCTTTGACAAATTTGGATACCTCGGCCCAATGTGGGCACTCTTTGGTGTAGTGATCTTCATCACAGATAAGACAAGGATAACAAGATTTCCGTTTTTCGTCTAATGGTTCAGTTTTTTCTGCTTTCTCTTTGGGAGAAGTGTTCTGTTTTTTTTTACCCTTCCCCTTCTTCTTATTGCCGGATGATTTAGCTTTGGTTGTAGATGAGTCTACGACGTGAATCTCGGCAGAAGTTTCAAGGGAAAGATCTCCTTTGGGTGAATCTGGTAGAGTTATGATTAGAGAATTAGATTTAGATGATTTCTTCTTACTCTTTGTCATATTAACTATACTAATTACACCGTCTGCGGCATGAGAACCAGAAGGAGTTCCAGTGAACTAACTTGGGCATGGTAAATCAGGAATTTTTTCTTACAAAGTACCGGACTATGTGTAAACAAGGTCCAGAACCTGTACTTGAGCTGTAACCTGCTCTTCTGTTACAACACCTCCTTTAGCTACATCTTCAGTAATTTTAGGAAGTAATGATTTGATGAACCATTCAGCAAGAATTTGATCCGGAATGAAAACTTTGACTAAGCGTCGTCTACGTCGCCATTCGTGTATGTGATCTGAAATGTATGTAGACGTACTTTGTTTTAATGAAGTCAAAAGTTTTGTGCCATTATCATAACGGACTGACAATTGAAAATGAGTTAGGAAGGTTGTTGCTAAAGCGTTGAAATTGTTGAAAGAGACTCATGGTAACTTAATGTACCACTTTGCGGCTAAGCCGATCAAAGTTATTTGAAATAGTTTCAAACAAATCGAATCATCAATCAAGGAATTGGATGCACACCACAGATGATAAGTCATCACATGATTCGAGGGATCTTCTCCTGATTTTCCTTCAAACTTTGGAATGTCACTGGGAAACTTAGTAGGCATTGCTGGCCAAAACAAAAAATAGTAAATTGGATCATTCGTTAGCTGAGAGAAGTCTGGTAAGTCTAAAGTTGCAATGAAAGGTAACCGTTAGTTAGGGTATTGCTAAGCAAATTGATAACCTTGAGGGGCAATGCCAGTACTCGGAGGAGGATATCCAGGAAAACCTGGGATAGCATGAGTAGCTGGAATTGGTATACCTCTAGGGTATCCAAGGTTAGCCTACCAAACTAAGGTTGAGCTGGTATTTGATATGTATAACCAGGGTATGGTTGGTTCCTGGTAAACTAGATTTTGTCCCATTTGTCCATATTGAAATTGCCCTTGAAATGGTTGACTCTGCCCTTGAAAAGGTTGACCTGTTGAAGGTTGTCCCTGAGTAGTTGGTCCTGTAAAAGGTTGTCCTTCCATAGATTGACCAACAAAGGGTTGTCCTTGAAAGGTTTGACCTATAAAATGTAGATTTGTTTGAACCATAGTTGCACCAGGTTGTCCTGTAGAGGTTTAAGGAATTGGCTGAACTGTAGGTCCAGTTTGATGAGCAGTAATCTGAGGAATCGCATGTGTAATAGTTGGTGTTGTCGTTTGAAGGGTTGTAACAATAGGGGTTTGAGAAACTCTCGGGATAGGTATACTTGGTTCATGAACAAAAGTTTGCACAACCGATTTGATAGGAGTACTAGGAATACTTGAACCAGCTTACTATTTGAAGCGCATCTTGAACTGGTTGTTGGACTTGGGTAAAACCAAATTGTCCAACTGGCTGAGCAAGTTGATTATAAGGTACTTGCAATGTAGTTTGCAAAGACTGTTGATTAAACAAAGGGTTCCAAATAGTATTTATCCCTGGGTAAGGAGCTCCAATCGAAGGTTGTGATGCATAAGGTTGACCATAACCAGTTTGAGGCATTGGAACATAAGTTTGATAATTACCAGGAATATTTTTCCCTACAACCGAGGGATAGGTTCGAGTAAAAGGTTGTCCTCCTTGAAAGGATGGTTGCTCTTGATAAAGTTGTTGCCCTTGGAAAGGTGGCTTCCCTTGGAAAGGTTGCTGCCCTTGGAGAGGATGTTACCCCCAAGGCGCTATATAGCCACTTTGTGAGTCAGCTTGAGGGATATTCCCGAAAAACATATAGACGTGTTCCGTTGTCAAAGGTTCGGTGGTAGACTCATACAAAACAATTGACATGGTAGAAGTTTCGGAGATGGAGATGCTCTTGAGAAAATGCTAGAAAGCGACTGGTACCCAGCTGGCACAGAAGGACCGCCACACAAAAATGCTCCTATGAAGAAAACATAGATGACTCAGTAGGCATGCTTTGAGAAGCCATGTAACTACCTCTTCAATGCTGATAAGGCCAGGAGGAAGATTCTCAGTGATGAGAAGTTTCACTCGAAGTGGACGAGGATGACCAAGAGTCGAGGCTATGAGATCCGAAGGTGCCTCAGACGAAGTAGATTCAGATTCAAGCTCAGATATTTTAGGTTCAGTGAATTGCGTATCTGGCAACTCACCAGTGACAAATTCAACTATAATTACTTTGGAAATTTCTGGTTGTTCTTGATCTTTTTCAATTATCTGAGGTTGATTAACTTCGAAATCAAGATGTATTACAATGGATGTTTCTACTTGTTCAGTAGACCCGGTTCTTGATTGTTGAACTCTTTCAGTTTTGATTTTTTCCAACTGACTCGGTGTATATTCAGGGGGTTTCCCCTACATTCTACGTGAATGTCTCGGTAATTCAACCACAGTTAATATTTTTAACACACGAAATCAAAAAATTTCAAAAGAACACCTAAGGCCTCTAAAGATCAAACAAATGAACACGCGCCTACAAAATTTGAGAGACAAACCACACACAAACAGGGTGTTTCCATAATAAAAACTCTAGTTGGTGATGAAATCCAACGTCGCGAAAATTAATGTGGAAAACTGACGATTGGAACAATTACCCTGACAACCTGCTTAATGAAACAGTCAGGTGCAAATAACTTCACTATGCCATCTCGAAGTGAAGAGTACCCTCTAGAAAGTCCAAGTGAGTCTAGTCAACGTCTGCTCCACGTACAGTGGGACCTTCCCTCCACCGTCACCTTGGGAAAAATCCTAAAGATTATGGGGGAACAGTATGTGATCCGATATACATGCAAGGGCAAAGTATCAAAGCTCAATCCCCTTGAAAGCTCCTTGACATGGTAAATCTGAGGTTTTCTAACAAGTGACCCCAGGCTCCTCAACAATGGTTAATCTGAGGTTTACCGTGTGTATTACGTGCACGTCTTCTATCTTCACCAATGAAGTAGGTACAATTATCTCACTGGGTCAAACATGACCTCATGCTTGACTCTTTTAAGAAGAGCTTCCCAGAGTACAAATGAAACAATTGGATTTTCCTACCACAAGATGCTACTTGTTTGTTTTAATTGCTTTGGAACGTTAATTACAACCTATTCCAAAGCACTAGCCTGAGCTAAATTGGTGGAATGAGCCCTAGAAAATGTAAAAAATATCTAGATTGATTTTATTAAGCGTTGTATTGATTTGGTTGTTATTTACGCAGAGGGGTATGGAGATGAAACTTGATGATATTGTGACCTGACTCAACATACTCTAAATGCATCAACATGAAAATGCAACTCTTTATTTCGATGAATTCTATCTAAGAGAAAGTTGAAGGACTTTTGAACTCAAAAAGTACAAGGTTCCTAAAACTTCAAATAAGATTGCTTTTTCATCAAGAAAACAATTTAATTTTCAGGCATGACCAACATATCTTTTGTGATGAAAAAAATCGTTGATTACAAAGCCAAAAAACTACAATTTTGATGAACAAACAATTCTCAAAAGAAATCAACTTCTAAAAGCCCTAAAAAGTATAAAAAACTTCAAAGAAAATAAAAGTTCTAATTAACAATCCTAACTAATATACCTATGAGTGTCTTTTAATGATTTATCTTAGTTGTAAGCAAACTAAAAATGTTTCCACTTGAACTAGCATAAATGAAATCATGAAAGAGTAGTCTGAGACAAATGAGACTTTGGTGATCTAGAAGCTTTTCCTTTTTGCAATCAAGTAAGAAACAAATACTCAAATAGGTAAGGCTAGCAATAATTCTGGCAGCTCAAGAAGAAAATAACAGAAAACCAATGATCTTTGGCAAATGAATGTATCTTCCAGAAAGAGCAATAGCGAACCAGGGCAAACCCTAACCGAATTATGCAAAAAGGATGATTTATCAAACAAGACTTTAAGGTGTTAAGGAGGAGTTCATAGATAGATTCTAACAGTTGGTATAAATCAGGTTAAACCTTAAGAATTTGGTTATCTGACTCTAGAAGAGAAAATCTTATTTTTTTCAAAATTTCTCAAGGGTTGCGCATCTTCTCAGTGCATACCAATGCGCATGCGCACTTGAACTATACTGGAGAGTTGCGCAGGTTGCCGCTCTGTTTTCCATAGAAAACTACGCAGGGTAGAGAAAAGTTGGAAAAAACAAATTTAAGGCTTTCTAACTCAGAGAATCTAAGGGGTTATATACTCAACCACACTCAGAAAAGTCAAAGTAGGAAAGCTAGAATGTCAAACCAAACAAAACCAAAGAAAACTAAACTTGTCTTCCCTAGTATGGTCGCCAATTTATTTTGTGGATTAATCCCTCTTGCAGACAAGAGCGATCTCCCTAATACCCCAACATGCAACTAGAAACAAACAAACATTTGAATGCATCTTTCTCTAAACTGTTTGCATTTTAGATTATTATAACTTAGAAATGAGGAGGTTATGCTCCTACCTTTTCAATCGAGACGTTTGATGTAGCCTTTTGCGTTTCGCTCCAAAGCACTCCTTCAATGCTGAGAAGAACCTGCAATCACAAACAATGCAAAGGATCAAAGCACCTGCAGTATACAATAATGATAAATACTAGTTCAACTTAGTGATCAAGGAGTCTAAGTATCGACATCATTTCAATGAATTCAGAAACAAGACAATTAGAAAAAGAGATCCATATGTATTATCAGAAATTAAAAAGAGCAATCTTACAACTTGAGCCTTGATGTTATATAGATTTCTCCCGTGTGTCTGTGCAATCGTTTTCCTTGGTTTGACAAGCCTTCCTCTAGAATTACCAGCATGAAGTCTTGTGCACAAAGGTGTGATCTTCAATGTACAACCAACAATTTGCAAATTCAGAATTTATTATGAACTCACAACTACCAGTATAAGTATCTACCCTTCAACCTGAAACTTCAGCTCAATTTATAGAGTGATTGAGGAAGTTTCAGATCCATGAAGAAAGGGATGAGATCCTCCAATGAAGGAATGAGGGTTCCTTTAGCCAAGGGATAAGCTCCATGAGTAGAGGGATATAGCTCGAACTGGCGCGACTCTAGAGGCTTCCAGTTGGGAGAATATTCGACCAACTAGGCTTCTAGAAGTTACATTTCGTGTTTACTTCCTTTTTACGGGGGTGTGTAGTTTTTAGTGGCGAATAGAGCGGTGATCGTCACAGTTAATAGAAGAAGTATCAGCGTATGCACTAGTAATGGTCACAAAAAACGTGCAGGTAATCTTTTAAAGGTTTTAAAGAGCTTTTTTCTAGTTTCCAAAACTTGGTTCACGAACATGAGTATTTTTTACCTCTAAGGGAGCATAATATGGATGGTGATAGACCCATAATGACAGTCAAATGTCATGGTGATAAAATGACGTGTAACACTTATGTAGAAATGGTAAGGGATTTGCGTCGACGAGTACGAAATATGAGAGACCTCAATCCTCAATCCTCTCAATCCTTTCATGTGAGAGAGTAAAACTAAAGTAAGATTGGGATCACTTTCAATTATCTATCCATCAAAGTTGGGTCAATGAACAGTGGAGATTGGGGTGGATATACAAGGGAGTATGATTACTTTCAATTATCTATCCATCAAAGTTGGGTCAGTGAACAATGGAGATTGGGGTGGATAAACAAGGGAGTGATTGCTTTTTAGATGTTATAGTATATGGAATTCTTTTCTTAGCTATATAAGTAAAAGTTATTGCACTCTTTCACTCATATTTATGGGGAGTGTGCATAACAATTTATTTTTATAATTTATAATTTGTTAAAAATTGAGAAAAAAATAAAAATTATTTTCTTAGTAAATTTTAATATCCAAGTTAGAATATTTTTCTTATTAAATACATATGCACACTTTAAAACTCATGAAAATCTTAATATGAAGGTTAAAAGATGTTTCTTGTAAAATGAACTCCATGAAAATCCCAATACGAATGATGTTTCTTGTAAAATAAAATTGCACACTTAAAAAAACCATATTCATTTGCTATTATAAAGGATGAAATAAGTTTTAGTATAACTCTCCATCAGTTCATTGCGTGCAATATTAATTCTATTTGCCTTCTGATAAACTCCATCCTCATTTAAGAGTACATATAGCATCAAAGCAAGACATGACCACATCCAATCAAAATCTGAAGAAAAACGCTTCCGAAAATCAAAGGAAACACACCTAAATGGTCATTGCCTTGTTTGTTTCAAGTCCATCACCTTTAGTTTGATTAAGACTCTTTGAGAAGCCGAGCTTTTCCCCGTCCACCCTTGCCAACAATGTCGGTGCGGTGCAAAAGAGAGACTTAACTTTTGCATTAATCATCATCTTTTCCAGTGTTGGATAGGCTTGCTCTTGTTCGACTACAAGGGCTTCCTCGATGAATCTCTCCAATGGAGTTTGATAGGTGGATGCAGAGGTAGTGCTTGAAAACCAATCACTTTCACACATCTATATATACAGTTGTGTATTTTTCTCTAATAAGATTAAAGGAATCAGTTTCAAATGCTTCTTGATCTTTGAAATCAAGAAGCTAGACGTTACATATAGGAATTTGAATGTGAACCATCAAAAGTCTCATTGGATGCAAGAGAGTGTCAAGTCCTAGATATGGAACATGCCAGTGAGAACGTTTTGCAGGGAGGAGGAATACTTGAATTCCATCAAAGTGAAAGTAATTTTTTAAATGATGAGAAATTACTGATTCCAACAATATTCAAAATGAGATACTTGATTCCATCAAAGTGACAGAACGTTTTGCAGGGAGGAGGAATACTTGAATTCCATCAAAGTGAAAGTAAGTTTTTAAATGATGAGAAATTACTGATTCCAACAATATTCAAAATGAGAAATTACTGATTCCAACAATATTCAAAAGAACCGTCTGGAAGTTCCAACAAAAATGTTTTTTTTTCTAATTGAGTCCACATCAATTTCAAAAGAACTGTTTGGAAGTTTCAACAAAAATGTTTTTTTTTTTTTTTTTTTTTAATTGAATCCACATCAATTTTTAACGAGGAAAGTACTAATGTTACTCTTGTAACCAAAAAATGCAGTGAAACACCAAATAACTGTTTCAATTGTAAAGTTTCAAATCACAACACTGGATATTATACAATTACAAGGGATGAAAGAAATAAAAAACCGTCAAAGCCAGCACCCAAAACATGATAAAAGCCTTTCTAATCTCAGAGAATATTTAGAAAAATAGTATCTAAGAAATGATAGAGATTACCAATTTACTATCAAGGAGTGCACATCAAATTTTAATGAGGAAAGTCCTAATGTTACTTTTGCAACCGAAAGAACATATTGTAACAACAAAGGGTTGACTCATTTATAGAGTTTCAAATCACAACACTGGATATTATACAATTATAAGGGATAATAAATATAGATCGGCTAAAGCCGGGGCCCAGCACCCAAAATATGATAAAAGTCTTTCTAATCTCAGAGAATATTTTGAAAAATAATATCTAAGAAATTACTGAGATTATCAATTTACTATCGAGTCAACATCAATTTATTTTTTAATGAGGAAAGTACTAATGTTACTCTTGCAACCTTCAAATATAGTGGAACAACAAAAAGTTGTTTCAATTGTGGAGTTTTAAATCACAACACTGGATATTATACAATTACAAAGATTAAAAGTAATAAAAATCGGTCAAAACCAACACCCAAAATATGATAAAATCCCTTCTAATCTCAAAGAAATCTTAGATAAGGATAATTCCAGAGATTTCCCGAAAACCAACTTCAAACAAACAATGGGCAACTCAAATTTCAGATATTTATGAAATATTTCTATTGATCAAAAGGCTGAAGAAAGGAAGTAGCATGACACAGTTAACTCACAAGATCATGTCACTTTTTCTAACATGTTATCAACTAAAGTTGACCAAATTATTCCCTAGATTGCTATTATTCTTAACAAAGTTTTGGGAGGTTCTATTTACTTACATGAACTGAACAACCCAATTTTGCCAGGAGGAAAGGCAAAACAACATACCAGTTTCAATTCACAGCAAACTAAAAGGCCATTAACCATTAAACAATGTTTTGGGATGTACTGTTATACTCACATGAACCGAACAAACGGACTTAATCAAAAGGAAAGGCAAAACAACAGACCAATCACTCAGATACAGCCAAAATAAGGTATAAAATTATTCATTGAACAATCTTAAGCGAAAATACGGTGCTCAATGAAACAATCCATGGCTAATCAATGTGTATTGATATCATTTTTAAAATTCCATTGTCAAATTAATATACATACCAGTAAGTATTTTTAAAAATTAGCCTAAAATTTAAAAAATAAGACAGTATAATTATCAGCCAGCCAATTACATTTAATACTACAAATTTTGCCATCCCTAAATTTAATCCCAAAAAAATTCTTTAGTTATATAAATTGTATTTTTATTTTTTTCCAATTTAAATTATTATTTATGTAATTGCAAGAACATTGAAAACTTTCCAAAAAGATGTAATTGCAAGAATATTGAAAACATTGAAAAAATGATAAAGATGAGATGAATATCAATGAAGCAGTAATGGTCAGCAGCTCTCTACCCTTTTGTTCTTGTTAACCAATTGAATCAAGATCTGCATTTATCCATTATTTTAACACTTCTGATCAGCTTTTTCATGCCATTATTTGTCAATTCCCTTTAGCTTGCATCAACCATTTGATTGCTAACATTCACTGCACCAAAAACTTTGAAGTAGACTGATGTAGACTTTGTAATTTGTTCCTCTTCTTATCTCAAAGCTGGGCTCTAATCACTCGATCAGCAATGTCTGGTATCCATGACGGTGAAAATTATTAACTCGACGAAGGAAGACAGTACCGACTATAAAAACACAGTATATAGAATAAGATATTGAATGGTTTTCAACAAATTTGTTATTAATATTAATCAGATTGTAATAGGAATACTATTGTCTAAATAGAATGGCTATGACTGCAAAATAAATGTGTTTAAGTATGAATGAAAACACTCTACAGGTTGAATACGATTTAAATGTTGCGATAGCTGAGTTTAAACCATGCCCCAGGTTCAATACTAAGTTAAGATTGTCACCCAGGGACAGTACAGATGAGAAGGTATTGTACAGGTTACAGTGAAATGATAAAATAATTGGGGAATGGAAACGATTCACTTGTATCACAAACCCTCGGATATTATAGACATAAGGCATCTAATATAAGATTTAGCAGAAACTTAAGGAAAAGATAAAACTTATAAAGTGAGATTTAACTCGATGATCAGATACAGAGTACAATCACAGATCTGCATAATAAAATGTAAAACCCTCCGAACAGTAGGCAAATAACATATCCATTCACAAATACTTCAACATTGGCATTGCTTATCCCCAGGCCTGGGAAATTTTTTCAAACACTTACAATTTTGGAACTAGTTTCTCCTTGAAACCCTAAAGGGTATTGAAAATATTCAACGAACATTTTGTTATGTGACAAGCGTAGCTGTCTTGGATCTGAAATCCTTTTTAGGCCTTTATAATTAGCACTAGAGTACTTATGTCATCCATCAAAGAAGTCTTCTCTGTCTCTTCCTGACCGAACTGCTGGCAAGGCACCACCGTTGCATCTTCCTTGTGGGTTTTTGCTGCGTTTTACACCTCCCGCAATGGTTTTGGCGGTTCCACCTATGACTCACAGCGGAGATATCACCCCTCACCACTCTTAATTGTATGTCGTTGCAGGGCTCATTGAGCTAAGCCGTAGGGCACATATGAGATGCATTAGACATTGGGCACTTATGAGGTGAATTGCCCAGCAGAACACCTAACTGATCTTGGCATAAAGACAGACCCTCACTGACCAGTAAAACCTACCGGTCGAAACATTCTTGGAGGGTTTCGACCATGAAATTCTTCCCCACTCCTCTCATCTCAACGATGGCAACTGCTATCAAAAGCTAAATAGTATTGCAATATCCATGCAAATGCAGAGATGACATCAATGTCATCCTCCATGCCCACAATCTATGATTTTTTAAGCAAATACAGCACTCAAACTCCAGATGTTTTTGGGTTCTCTGAGCATCAGTTTTTCTAGGACCATATTTGACACTCGGATGTATTGTGCTGTGTAATTCTCCTCTTCAACATTCCAATAAGAGAAGCTTCAGCCGTGTTTCGTTTGCTTTGATTCCCTTCTCCGAGTCTTCACTCTGATGACCGGTCACAAGTACTACTTCATTTATTGTTCCGTGGAAAGCTTATCCCGAGGAAAGTAAAATATTTTGAAAATAAAATGGATTCTTATGTCTATCGAAAGGCCTATCCCGAAGGCTCATCCCTCCCAATGGAAAGCCTTTATACGCCTATTAATATATCTCAAGGACAGTTTTGGGAGAAATAATCTGACATTTAAATAGGTTGTGAACTCTGTGTACATAATTTCTCGAACGAACCCTTTCCTGGCAATATTTGCTATACTTTTCTTGATGCGCATTTGGTGAGTGCACGCCAATTATTATGCACAGAGAATGACACCATTAGCATGCATCTTCATCCATGACATGAATACTATTCATTTACCAGCTGCACTTCTGTGGCAGGTACAATCTCCTGTGACTCCACGTGATCTTTCTAACAGCGATTTCAAATAAACTCTGTTAACCAAACTCCGGTATCGCCTTCCACTTCTCTCTCATTTTAGTTTCGAATTTTGAAAACCACAAGCATTTTAATTTTGCATTTTGAAAACTCCTTCACATTCTAATTTCGAATTTTGATATTATTGGGCAACGTTTTTAAATATATTAATCACATTTTTCTATATTATGGATCACAAAAATCTTAAATCTAAAAATATTCCTTTTGTTAAATTAATATTTTAGATATTTCTTAGTTTTTTTTTTAAATTGAATTAATATTTTTGCATACATTTCAAATTTGTATATTTTGATAATTATTAAATAATGATTATTTGAATTTATATATGTATTTGCAATAGAATATGTTGAGATTGCAACAAGATGATGAGCTTAGTGGAAAGAAGTGGCCTTCACTAAGTGTGTCCGCAGGCTATTTTTGGCGCAAAGTTTATTTTTAGACATATAGATCATGTTTTATGAGTTGCAGGACGCTATTTGTGGATGGTTGGTCAAGTTGGAAAAAATAGATAAACTTCTATTTTTAGACATATTGGGCGGAATCTATTTTTAGATTGCTAGTCTAAAAATAGATATGTCGAATATTATTAGCTCTTGATAATATTTAGACTCTAAATATTATCTTATTCTCTTGGAGCACTTCAGTTAAGTGCACAGATGTGGCACAAGAGCTGACAGAAGGAATTACGTTATTCCTAAGGGTTATGTGGAGCTATTGCATGGATACTTCAGTTAGA
Source organism: Pinus albicaulis (assembly GCA_034641835.2). Lineage (NCBI taxonomy): Eukaryota > Viridiplantae > Streptophyta > Pinopsida > Pinales > Pinaceae > Pinus > Pinus albicaulis. The sequence continues at coordinate 1,599,845,734 of CM076578.1, read as the reverse complement.
ACTCATGTGACAGAGTTTGGTGGAGTTGATTGAGGAAGTTAGTGGAGTTGTATTCAGTTTAACTAATCTAAACATAGTTGAGCTATTTGTATCTAGTTTAACTGATTGATACAATTAGCGAGAGTGGTGTGAATTAATTATTAATTAATTCACTAATTATAAACTCATTAATCAACTAAAGAATACATCAGTTAACTTCAGTGCATGGACAGTTTCAGTGGAGACCAGTGCAGAAATAGGTGAAAGAGCGGGTTAACTATCAGTTGTGACTATACAGTTGCTATTTGCAACACACAGATAGGTGGAGAAGCCCATGAGGATTGCGCAGTACAAGCCAGGTGGTTTATCTATTTAATGAAGCCATCCCATAGCATTGACAACGCAATAGAGGCTGGCTATCAAGTGGCAAAAGATTGGAGCATGTGTTTTGCTAGATCTAGCTTGATAGTGTGTAGCAATTGAGGGTGTGCATGAGAGCTTGTGAGGAGCTTTTGTACTATGATTGTTACATGATCTCCATGACATATAATATACAGATATTTGGGGTTTTCAGCTTTAAGCTTTCCCATTAAATACCGTGTTCATATGTGTGATTGTTTGTGGTTTTAATGTATGCATGCAATTGATTTTATTTCCGCATGTGATGATCAATGGTAGAAGAGATTTTGTATTATGCATGAAGCTAAAATAGTGTGTGATCAGGAGAATATCGGTGAATAATATATCAGTTATTCAAATTTTCTACATGGTATCAAAGCGATATTGATCATTGGAGCAATTGCAAAACATTGAAGCGGTTGAGTTTTGTGCTGGTGGAATTCGAATTTGCAGTAGTGTTTTCTTGGTGTCGAAGTTGAGATGTCTTTCAACGGATTGCGATTGGAGTATGCCCTTGAGGGCAAATCGAATTATATTGCATGGAAGGACAGGATGGAGGCGGTGCTGGATGACAATGGGTTGAAGGAGTTCATAGATGCAGAAATTCCAAAACCTGCTTCTAGCGATGCTGCCGCACTTGACGCATGGCAAAAGAAGACAGCAAAGTGTCGAAGGATTTCATGGAAGGTGTGAAGGATCACATGTTGTCCAGTGCCCACTCTTCATGGTAAGGCTTCTCCATTCTTGATGTGGAAAGCTTTCGACAAATTTATTTCAGCAAGAGCGACTCAGAGGAAGTTGGCGCTCAAGGATAAACTCAGAACATAAAATGGAGAAAGGCGACGTATGCCGAAGTACCTTACGAAGTTCATCCAATGTAGGGATGAGCTTCGGGAAGTGTGGGGGTTACTGCGGATGACGAGGACTTGGTGAGCTTGGCCTCTCGGGCTTCCGAAGAGTTGGCATTCCTATCAGGACTCTGTCAATGGTCGGGAGAAATTGCCAGGATGGGAGTGACTTTGGTCGAATCTTGTGCAAGAGGAGATAAGGCGAAGTACTAGGGACAGATCTTCATCAAAGAACTCTGATGAAGAGAATTACGCTTTGGCTACCAAAGCAAAGAAGGGAAGAGCAAGAAATCTTCTCAATCTGGTGCGAAAGGCAAGAAGCAGGACATGTCCAAGGTGAAGTGCTTTCACTGTCACCAACATGGACATTACGCCACAAATTGTCCAAAGAAGAAGAAAAATAAGTAGGCTGCTGGATCTGCAGCTGGAGAGGCCTTAGACTCACAGTTTGAGCTAGATTTTTCATTGATTGCATGCTTGGTCTCAAGTGTGATGGGTTAAGTGTGGTTTCTTGAAAATGTGGTTTCCTGAAAGTGGTGCGTCTTTTCACATGACAGGAGATCGAGATTTGTTTACCGATCTGGATGAGAAAGATCTTTGAGTGCACATCGAGATGGGCGATGATGGTAGATACAGTGCGATCGGTATCGGTACCATTTCCTTTGAGAGGGAGTCTGGTAAACCCTTCGTATTGAAGGAAGTGATGCATGTTCCAGGATTGAAGAAGAATCTTATCTTTGTGGCGATGTTAGAAGACAAGGGATATGATGTTGTCTTTAGTGAAGGAAAGGCTTTCCTGCGCAGTAAGGCAACTGGTGAGACCCGGAGGATAGGGGTTCGAGTTAAGAACCTTTATCAATTGCAGGTAGATGGCTGTGCAGCAATGGCAGGCAAGGCAGAAGGAGTGGTGAGCTAGGATGATGGCGAGTTGTGGCACCGGGAGATTGGGCCACCTTCACCATGGAGCTTTGGAAGTTACCGCAGCGAGATTTCTATTGGGCTTCAAGGGTACTCTTGCGTAGTCGAATAAGGCAAGAGATGTACCTTTTTGGGAAAATTCTCAGGAAAGCCACCCTTCACGAGAAGGATAGTCGCGCCACGACGATCCTTGAGAGAGTTCACACAGACGTGTGTGGTCCTTTCTCAGTTGCTTCAACAGCAAAGCACAGGTATTATGTGATATTTGTTGATGATTTTTCTCGTAAGTGCTGGATCTTCTTCATGTAGAAGAAGAGCGAGACATACTCAAAGTTATGTGAGTTCAAGGCACTGGTTGAGAAAGAATCGAGGAAGCAAGTGAAGGCTCTTAGGAGTGAAAATGGTGGTGAATTCATCTCTGGCGAATTCAAGGACTTTTGCAGTGTGGAAGGAATTCGAAGAGAGCTCATAGCACCTCATAACCCATAACATAATGGGGTTGCGGAGCGGAAGAACAGAATGATTGTGGGTGCTGCACGGGCGATGTTGCATGATCAGGGCCTTCCCATACACTTGTGGGCTGAGGCATGCAATACTGCAGTATATGTGTAGAACCGTTGTCCTCACAGGATACTTGGCATGAGTACACCCGAGGAGGCGTTTTCTGGTAAGAGGCCTGATATTTCCCATTTGAGGATTTTTGGTTCACCTGTTTACATTCATGTGACGAAGGATGCTAGGAAGAAGCTGGAGCCGATCGCAGAGGTTGGGATATTTGTGGGGTACACTAATACGCCCCACAACTATCGTGTGTATTTTCCAGACAGTCGCAAGACTGTTGTGCGACGGGATATCAAATTTCAGGAGGAGAAAGCCATGAAGTGTTCGCTTGAGAGGGAGCCACACTTGCATGTAGATGAGGAGCTATTAGTTCCTAAGGATGAGTCTCAGGATGTGGATCAGCCACAATATGAGGTTCATGGAGTGGAAGAGACCACTCAAGCAGCGCCAACCATCAGAGGGCGGAAGCGCACTACAGAAGCTGAGCGACTGGCTCAAGATGCAGAGAAGGTTGTAGGAGCACCTACATCACAGCGCAGACAAAGACAGTCACCTGACCAGTATACTGGATACATGGCTCTTATAAGCAAGTGTATCGTGACAAAGCCATCCTCTTTCGAGGAAGCTGTGGAGGACCCCGCATGGGTAGATGCCATGGTGGAAGAGTATGATTCGATTGTCAGAAACAGTGCATGGGAGATTGTCCCGAGACCGGAGGGGAAATCAGTGGTGGGTTCGAGATGATCTACAAAGTGAAGCAGCAACACTTGAGTGTGGAGAAAACAACAAAAGATTTGTTGCCCGAGGCTTTTCACAGATTGAGGGGATCGATTATGAGGGGACCTTTGCACCTGTCGCAAGGTATTCTTCCATACGGATGATTCTTGCTCTCTCAGCACAGATGGGGTGGCACATTCATCAGATGGATGTGAAGACTGCATTCCTCAACGGAGTCATTAAGGAGGAGGTGTACATAGAGCAGCCCGAAGGTTTCGAGATCTTCAGCAGCGATTCGCATGTGTGCAGGCTCAAGAGAGCGCTATATGGGTTGAAACAAGCACCTCGTGCTTGGTACACACGGATAGATAGTTATTTCACCGGACTTGGATTCTCCAAGAGTGAGGCGGATCCTAACCTATACCAGATTGTGGTGGAGGGTAAGTTGTTGATCATTTTATTTTATGTAGATGATTTGATTTTGACAGGTGGTGAACTGTTGATACACTCATGCAAGGCTGATCTTGCAAAGGAGTTTGAGATGAAGGACTTGGGCCTCCTTCATTATTTCCTGGGATTGGAAATTTGGCAGCGCAGTGGTGGACTATTTGTTTCTCAGGGTAAGTATGCCCGGGAGATACTGGAGAAGTTCAACATGCATGGCTGCAAGCCTGTTGATACTCCTCTTCCCGGTGGATGGAGGAAGGAGGATGCTACTTCAGCGGAGGTAGTGGATGCCACTGTTTATCGACAGTTGGTGGGGTCGCTTATGTATCTGGTCAATACACGACCCGACATATGCTATGATGTTAAGCAGCTTTCACAAGCTATGGTTAAGCCAACCAAGCTCTTTTGGAAGGCAGACAAGCATGTATTGAGATATCTCAGAGGCACATTGGGATATGGATCATGGTACAGACAGGAGGATGAGTTGAGGCGGCATGGCTTCACGGACCGGTATCATCATATCATATATTGTGTGCAGCGGAAGATCATGTTACTTTCATACATTCCCATGGAGGATCAGGATGCTGATATCTTGATGAAGGCGCTCACCAGGAGCAAATTCGAATACCACAGAGGCAGGATAAGGGTTGCAGATAATCCTTATCTTGTTGAGAGGGAGTGTTGAGATTGCAACAAGATGATGAGCTTAGTGGAAAGAAGTCGCCTTCACTAAGTGGGCCTGCAGGCTATTTTTGGCGCAAAGTCTATTTTTAGACATATGGATCATGTTATATGAGTTGCAGGATGCTATTTGTGGATGGTTGGTCAAGTCGGAAAAAATAGATGGACTTCTATTTTTAGACATACTGGGCAGAATCTATTTTTAGATTGCCAGTCTAAAAATAGATATGTCTAATATTATTAGCTCTTAATAATATTTGGACTATAAACATTATCTTATTCTCTTGGAGCACTTCAGTTAAGTGCACAGATGTGGCACAGGAGCTGACAGAAGGAATTACGCTATTCCCGAGGGTTAAGTGGAGCTATTGCATGGATACTTCAGTTAGAACTCATGTGACAGAGTTTGGTGGAGTTGATTGAGGAAGTTAGTGGAGTTGTATTCAGTTTAACTAATCTAAACATAGTTGAGCCATTTGTATCTAGTTTAACTAATTGATACAATTAGTGAGAGTGGTGTGAATTAATTATTAATTAATTCACTAATTATAAACTCATTAATCAACTAAAGAATGCATCAGTTAACTTCAGTGCATGGACAGTTTCAGTGGAGACCAGTGCAAAAATAGGTGAAAGAGCAGGTTAACTATCAGTTGTGACTATATAGTTGCTATTTGCAACACACAGATAATTGGAGAAGCCCATGAGGATTGCGCAGTACAAGCCAGGTGGTTTATGTTATTTAATGAGCCATCCCATAGCATTGATTACGCAATAGAGGTTGGCTATCAAGTGACAAAAGATTGGAGCATGTGTTTTGCTAGATCCAGCTTGATAGTGTGTAGCAATTCGAGGTTGTGCTGAGAGCTTGTGAGGAGCTTTGTACTATGATTGTTACATGATCTCCATGACATATAATATAAAGATAGTTGGGGTTTTTAGATTTAAGCTTTCCCATTAAATATTGTATTCATATGTGTGATTGTTTGTGGTTTTAATGTGTGCATGCAATTGATTTTATTTCCGCAATTAATGATCAATGGTAGAAGAGATTCTGTGTTATGCATGAAGCTAAAATAGTGTATGATCAGGAGAATCTCGGTGAATAATATATAAGTTATTCAAATTTCTACAGAATATTTAATTTCTAATTTATAATTTGTATTTTAAACATTTTGTATTGAAAGTTATTAAACTAATTAATATTATGTGTTAATAAAAAAGTATTAATGGTTGGTTTTTTTACTTTATTTATATTTTTGTTCTTTGATATTTTTTTTATTAAGACGGAAAAAATAGTGCGGAAAAAATGCAAGTGATATGGGGAACCAGAGATTTGGGTCAGGGAATGAATGGTCTAGAATTTTAGGATTTTCTTTACAAAGTGTGATCCGTTATTGTCTTGTCTGCCTTAATTGAATGAATTGGGATGAAGTGTTTCATTTACTGGAGAGTCCTTATCTGATGTTGGAGTAAAGTTAGTTTCTGTGAGATCCTCTAGAGCGATGGTTTGATCCTCCGCTACTGTATTGTGGGCTACCATTGCTGCCCCTTCCACCTTAATACCAACCTTCAGAGAAGGTCTCTAATGGTTTTCCCTTAGCCCGTTATGCGTAGGGAAGAGCCTCCAGATATTTACAAACCTTTCAGCTCCTTCGAAGTGTCAACGGATTCTAAATGGAAGGTATGTATGAATCCATGGAAGGTATGTGGGACTTTGTAACTGAATGTCATTAGGTTATCAAGGCATTCTGTTGGGTTGGAATCAACCTGTATGAGGATGATGGGTTGGTAATTTAGGTTTGATAGTGGAATGAAGCTAAATGGTCCGAGGACAGTCTCCATATGTTGACTGATTCTCTAAGTTTGGAACCTTAAATGTTGGAAGATAGGATGCAGGGTATAGCAGAATACTTTAGATAGCTCGCATTTATCCATATTATGTTGGGCTGGGATTATTCTCTTTTCAATGGGGTTTTGTTGATGCATTGGGTGTATATCTTAATCCGTCGTTGTCATTATCCAGTGGAGGATGCCCTCTGAACTAGGGGAGGTGTTTATGAGCATTGTCTTAATGTTTGTTGCTATAGTCATTTTAGTGGCTATGTATAATACAAACTACAAGGCAAATGTTAAACCGCGAAGTTAGAATCCCTTCGCAAGAATCATCGTCTAACTTTGACTCTCAACCAGCTCAAAATCTATTAAAATGGTATTATCTTTGGCGCAAGTGGGTGGAGTCTTTCATTATTTCCAGACCCTGCAAGGATTTTGGAATACAAATTTGCTCCAGGTGGTGGCGATGTCCGAGCTGTTGTTGCAGCCATGTTTGAATTCCTTACAATAGTTTTTGTTTTGGGTTTTGTGGCGGATTAGGCTCACCACCTTTTTTCCGGCCATTCCAATGACTGCCTGAAATTGGATTCCAAACCCTCAATCCTGTCATCCTGAATTTGGATGCGAATGCTGTTATTGACGGCTCTTGTCAGTGGCAGGAAATTCAAAGATCATTGATGTTGGAAGAGGTTACAACTAGGTAGGTTGAAAGATTGCGCACATCAAGGTTATATGTGGTCGTGATTTGGAATATCCAGGTTATTCTTTATGTGGGTGACGGCCTCCATTTATAAGATCTACAAGGACGTTGACATTTCCTAAATTAAAAAATCTTTGTTTCGTTTTTTTCAATAAACATTGGGTAAATGCTCTGACTTCCTACATCTTGTTTGCTGTGAGTGGTTGGGATCTTCAATGTGGGATACGAGCATTCTTAATGTTTGTACTATATGCCCATCATATTCAACGACTATTGTCTCAGATTGCCAACTTATGAGTGGGATTAGACCCACACCTACCTACCCATTTCGCGCTCTCGTCACTCATCGTCAGCAATATTTAGAGAATACATCACGACTGAGATTAATGATTTTCTATCCTCTGACACATCCGCACATGAAGCTCTAATAGTTTCCACAATCGATGTTGAACAAAGATGACATAAGGAATTAGAGGTGGATGCTTGACTGATTGTGTAGTGAATTATTTCTCCCCCGGGGTTCAACGATGGAAAAAAAGATGATCGCGCTGAAAGTAAAGTGAATGCTACTTGCAGAGGTGCATCACGGCGGAGGGGTTGTGGATTGAAATAGAACTCCTATTATAAACCTGCAATGGATGTCAAGGAAGTTGCTTTGGAATACGATGATTTATGGGGTGGGTGGCTAGCCTTCAGAAGCGAACACTTATCAATCACTGGATGTTTGCTGACGGGAATGAAGTTGATATGATGGACTGGGCAAAGAAATATTGGAGTCCAATTGTTGGTTATACCCCGAAGGTAAGCTTACTACTAAACAACTGGTTTAGTATCCATTTCATGCATGAGAAAGATGCAGAAAAGATTATGTACAAGACGTGGGTAAGGGGGAAAAGCTTCATGCAATTACTACCCTGGTATCTTGGCTTCAACCCGGTAATGGAGGCTCCTAAAAGAAAAACTGTTTAGGTAAAGCTTCCAGGACTCCCGTTGGAATTTTGGACTTTAAAAGCTTTAAGGGCCATTGGAAAGTCCATTGGGAGTACGAAGTATATTGATCCTAGAATTCTTGGGTCCAGTGATAAAAGGATTGTGTGGTTATTAGTGGAGGTATGTTTCTTAGGTGGTTTTCTCAGGGATGTTGATATGGTTTGGGGACAAAGATGACATAGGAAAAGAGTAGATTATTGGGGTGTACCGTTCAGATGTCTTATTTGTCATCGCATTGGGCATTTAAAAGGAAGTTGTCCAATGAGGCTCAGGTATCCGCGTCACAGAAAGAAGAGTATTGATGGCTCAAGGAGGGACATGGCATCAAATGGAAGGCAGGAAGATCTCCCATCAGGTAAGTCTTCTCCACCATCCTCTTATGATGAGGTATATGCCTCTGCTAGTGCCCTTAGTGAAAAACCTTCTCCTCCTATAAATGATTCCATTCCTCCCATCGATCTTGGACCTCTGATGGGTATTAATGAGTTGATGGTTAATAATTGTTCGGGTCATGAGATGGGTAGGTCTGACCAAAAAATCTCCCTTGTTTCTGTATCTTCTGACGAGCCCCCACAATCTACCACCCCAGCCACGCCTTTGCATATTTCCCCTTCCATGCCACCCCTTGAATGGGAACCTCCCCCTTCCCCGTGGTCTTATGAAACCTTTGATATCTCAGACTCCCTAAGAATACTGTTGGTAGCGACATTGACTCTCTTATAGGAAATCCGAACCTAGACCTTGCAACTTTGACTGTATTTGATAAGATTCCAAAGGAACGTGATATTGTCATTTCTCCAATCTCTGGCAACAACATCATTGTGCAGAAAAAAAAAAAAAAAAAAAAAAAAAAAAAAAAAAAAAAAAACAAAACAAAATCGGGGACTAGACACTTCAGGGGTAGGCTAAAAACCAAGTCCCTATTTCGTGATGATTTCTTAGACCTTATGGATGTTCCCATCTCTACCTCATATGACCTTAGGGCACTTAGAGGAAGCGACCCTCCTGGGGTATCCAAATGACTTACTTTTTGTCTCTGAATATGAGGGGTATAGGCGACTCCTCCAAACACTTTCGCCTAAGAGATTTGCTGAGAGATATGAATCTGGATATTGCCCTCTTCCAGGAGACTCTATGTAATAGGACTAAAGATATTAGTACTTTATTTCCTATCAGACCAGGATAGCACGCAACTGTCGTCGATGCGGAGGGTCGTGCAGGAGGACTATTGGTTATCTGGAATCCATCGTATGCCTATTTTCAGGCATACAGTTTTTTTGGGGGTATTATTCTGTCGAGAAATATAAGGAGACTACATGGCATTTTCAATATTGTTAATCTATATGCTTTGTGCCAAAATAGAACTGCTTTCTGGTCTCGACTTTACAGATCTGGCATTCTTAAAATTGGTAACTTGATTGTCATTGGAGATTACAACTCCACTCTCAATTCAGATGAATCATGGGGAACTAAAGCCAGATTGGATCCAATGGCAGGTCACATTGGACGGATTTTTGACAAATTCCTCCTTAAAGACATCAGACCTTTTCCCATCATTCCAACTTGGACCAACCGACGTGTGGATGGGGAATTCATTGGTAAAATATTAGACAGAGCAATGGTGAGTGAATCACTTTTCTCTCAGTTGGGGAAATTAGGGGCAGAGGTGGTGGTATCGAATCTCTAAGACCATATGCCCAATTTTCTCTCATGGCGTGTTGAGTAGATGAGAAGGGGCTACCTTTCAAATTTAACCGAGCATGGCTTGAGGATCCTGAACATAACCAGTTGGTTAGAGAATGTTGGAACAACAATACTCCATTTGGGGGTATATTTGGATGGGAAAGATTTCATATAAAACTTCAAAGGATCAAATTCCTAACAAAATAATGGGAGATTAAAAAGAAGGACTTTCTCAGGGAAGAAATAAGGGATATAACAAGAAGTCTCTGTAGTCTTCATGCAGACTTTGTAAACAAAGCACCTGATTAGGAGACATAGAAGTTGATAGATCAGCTTTAGAAACGAAAGATGGAGATCCTGAGGATTAAAGAACTTACATGGAAGCTTAAAAGCAGGATTAATTGGCTCAAGGAAGGAAACCTTAATACAAATTTTTTCATAAAATTGAAAATGAAAGAAGGAACAAAAATACCATTTGGCACATTCAAAGAGAGGATGGGAGTTATGCTACCACAACGCAGGAGATTAAGGAGGAGGCCTACAAGGATTTCTCGACCTTCTACCAAGCGAACCAGAACATTGACTCAGACTGTCAGCGATGGGTATTACAGAATGTTCCGAAATGTTTGATGACGATGCCATCCGAGTTTTATACTCAGAAATCACAAAAATGGAAGTGGAAACAACGTTGAAGTATTTTGCTCATGACAAATGCCCGGGACCGGATGGTTGGCCGACGAAATTTTACAAACATTTTCTTGATATTATCGCTGATGAGATCACTGCAATTGTCGAACAAGGCCAGATCTTGGGACATATCCCAGCAAACATGAATGCCACTTTTTTGGCTCTGATTCCAAAATCATCTGATCCCAAGGTTTTCTCGGATTTTAGGCCAATTGCCCTATGCAATATTATATATAAAATATCTTAAAAAATTATTGCTAACAGGATCAGGGAGACATTATCAAAGAACATTTCTCCGGAGCAATATGGATTTCTTAAGGGTCGTTCTATACATGATGCCATAGCCATTGCTTACGAGGCTATGCATTCTATGCACGCTGTGAAAAAGGAAGCCCTCATTATGAAGATCAATCTCCTCAAAGCCTATGATAGAGTCGGCTGGTCATATATTCGCCTTGTTTTAATGAAGGTTGGGATTGCCTTGGGTTCCATTCGATGGATTATGGGATGCATTTCCTCTATCATACATGCAGTTATCATAAATGGGATGCCAACTGATTTCTTTGGAGCTGAATGTGGATTAAGACAGGGATGCACCTTATCTCCCCTTATATTCATTCTAATTATGGATGGATTTAGCAACCTCATGAATATGGCATTGCGAGAGGGCTTCATTTTTGGTTTCTCATTCTCAAATTCTATAAGTATTACCCACTCCTTATTTGTTGGTGATCTGCTCATTTTTGGATGGCTCATTAGAAATCACTGGTTCTATATACATTATCTGCTTACCCGATTTGGTGCTACCTCTGTTCTATGTATAAATAAAGCAAAATCTTTCCTTCTTAGTGAATTTGGTGATGAGGTGGAGATTAGTTTCATTGCTGGTTTTCTTGGTGTTCAATCTAAGACGACAACGGAATGGTTTTTATACATTGGATACATGATTAAGCCATGTGGATATAAGGTTAAGGATTGGTTATGGCTTATAGAGAAATTTAAATTTAAAATCTCCAAATGGACACATAAATGGTCGACACTGGGGGGAAGATTTATAATGATACAAGTGGTCCTATCCCAGCTTATTATTTTCTGGGGTCATCTCTTCTATATTCCGGAGCAAACTGTTTCTCATATCAACGTCATTCTATCTCAGTTTTTATGGGGAGGAGTCAACATGGCAAATAAGCATCACCTGTGAAAATTAGAGATCTTATTTTGCCCTAAACATCTCAGGGGTTGGGGCATTTTAAACACTCGGGCATTCAACATAACTCTCCTCATCAAATCTCTGTGGTGTGCCTTACATGGCAATGGTATTTGGTCTGAAATCATCAAGTGTAAGTATGTATCGGGTGACCCTCTACACAAATTATATTGCCACCAATTCACATTCCCTCGATCCATGTCGGCTATGTGGCTGGGTTTCAGGAAGGTTATACAGTTTTTCGCCGGAGGGCTTTCCTGGAGGTTTGGTAACAGACAAAAGATACTTTTGAGTGGTGACAAGATTTGTGGAATGATAGAGGTTTCCCTGATGAGTCAGAGGCTGGTGCACCGGCTAGCACATAGGGGAATCATATATTTATCACAGGTAATCCATTATTGGGCTCATAGTGCGCCTATTCTGAAATCGGTTACACAGATTGGTCTTACTAGCTTGGATGTTGTTGACTGGAAGGTGTTTGTGGAGAAAATACAAGCGGTCGGCTTATGCCTCAGTAACGACGGAGGAAAAAATGTGTGGGCTGGGAAAATGAAGGGTGGTTCACTGATTGTAAAGGACATTTATTGAAATATCAACCTATTGTCCATTAATGATTATACATCACTTGGTTTTGAGAATTTTTGGCATAGGAAAATTCCTACCAAATTTCTTCTCTTTGGATGGTTGGTATGGAAGAAGAAAATCCTCACATGGGATTCTCTCATCAAGAGGGGCCTATATGGTCCGGGTAGATGCATTTTTTGCCTTCAAAATGAGGAATTGGTGGTACACCTGTTCTTCACTTGCCCCATTGTTATTCATATATGGAATCTGTTCAGTGACTTTCATTTGGAACCATCTTGGTTTCCGGGGGATTTTATGGAATCTGCTCACAGATGGGATAAGGTGGCGGGGCAATTTCAATCCTTACCATTCTTCCTCATATCGGAAGTATGGCTTGTTAGGAACTTGAGTATTTTTTAGGGTAAGCGAATTTACATTCCTCATATTTATGTTGCCATCATGAAGTGGATCAATGACAGGGAGCTTGCTAAGGAAATTATATGTGATGGATCTAGAAGGATTAGGCCTCATCCCATTTCCCTTCCTGCGATTTTCTTCGATGGGGCTTGTCATGGTGGTGTGATGAGGTGTGGTGCATGGATCAAAATCTCTCAATCGGAAAGAATTCATATCTACTAGAATGGTGGTATGGGTACAAACAACATGGCGGAGCTGATGGCGCTGTGGAGTGGGTTATTGGCGGCCCACAATTTGGGGTTGAGCGCAGTCAATATCTATGGAGATTCCATAATCATCATTGATGCCATAATGGGATCATCTACCCTTTCCTCTCAGAGATCTCAGGGATGGTTCTTGAGAACAAAAAATATATGGGCCAAGATGAACTATCCTCCCTTGCATCATATTTACAGAGAGAACAATACTAGAGCTGATGGTTTATCGAAAAAATGAATCTGTATGGTTTTTGGGTTTTTGCAGGTGGGACATTACAGAGACAGAAAACTTGTTTGGGCCACTAACATTCCCATTCCATGAGCAAATCATTCTGATCGAGGCAGCTGGTCCAATGCATCAAGCGAGCCTGTTCTTTTTATGTTTTCGGTCGAGGCAGCTGGACCACAACATCAAGCGAGCCTGTTTTACTTTTTTCATGATTTTGGTTGATATTTGGACTCATTGACTGCTACAAGCGATCCAGAGCTTCAAATTATATGGACCATATGGTTTCATGATTAATCACTTTCTGCATATAGTGGATGAATAGACATTTTATGTTTGTTCGAAATTTTGTCTACGAAAATTTTCTTTTATGTCTTCATGTTAGGCCTACAAACTATGACTTGTTGAATGATGGAGTTCTGTTGGCTGGATGCATACATTTCTCCTTATATTGGCTTTAATGCTGATCTATATAGGGGATGTGCTTACTGTTAGCATATCTGTATGAGGTCAGTGAACTTTGACATGGTGAACTATGGAGTTTTGAATGATGTAAACTTTTGTATTTGCTAAATTATATCTATGGATGGATGTATGTTGTGCATATACACCTCATTGCTGTGATGTATTCCGCCATATCTGGTATGATGCTTGAAAATGTACTGTTTAAATGTATAATAAACAACGTTTTTTTCTTTCTGATAAAAGAAAAGAAAAGAAAAGAAAGTGCATAATATAAAAATAATTAGTGTTTTTATCTCTTTTCTATATATATATAATGTTTATTAATATTTTTTATTAATTTGTGTTAAAATTCCAAATAAGTGAAATATATAAAATATTAATTTCAAAAATATTTGAACAATTAAAATTATATTATATTAAATGGAAATTATGTTTAAAAATTATATCATATTAAATGGAAATTATGTTTAAAGTATTATTTAGTTTTATATTTTTTATAAAAGTTAAAAACATTTACAATAACTTTTTAATTAATATTTTTGTTGACAAATAATTAAATATTAATTCTATATTATTGTTATTAAAAATCTATGAAAAATAAAAAAAAATATATAATTATATTAGTAATTTAATTGTGTTTTTTAATTTAGATTATGGTATTAGTTGTAATAAGTTGAAGTTTTTGTAATTTTAAAGTTTTTATTTATTATAATTTTTTTGATTTTATAAAATTTAAATTTAAATGTTTATTTTATTAAATAAATGTTAACCATTTTGAGATATATATTTGGATACTTCTTATATAAATATTATTTATATTAACTGAAGAGAGTGTATATATATATATATATATATATATATATATATATATATATATATATATATATATATATATATATATATTTGTAATTTTATATAACTAGTAAAGCAACGCTAGCATTGGTCAAGATAATCGAACAGGGACTGGCTTGGCATGTTGGGGACGGTGCATAGGTAAGGTTGGGTCGTGATCCATGGGTGGGGTGTACTGGGAGAAACAAACTCTCTAGAGAGCTAATGATGCAGCTGGAACAAAGAGGCTTCAAAACTCTGAGCAATATTGCCCAACAAGGTCAGTCAACCATGTGGGGACAAGCATGGATGATAGGGGAGGCCCTTCAACTCGAAAACAGGTGGACAGAGGAGTGGTAGGGTTTCATCAGTGAGTTCCATAGATCAAATATCAGAATCCAGGAGAGGTCAGATGAGCTCAGATGGGTACACTCCCCAACGGGTCAGTACACCCCAAAATTTGGCTACAAATGGCTAATGTCTCAGAAGGGTTGGGGGGAGCCGGAGTGGTGGTTCAAATCATTATGGGAGCTAAAGGGACTAGCGAAATCTAAATTGTTCTTTTGGTGCATTCTTCAGAACAAAGTTCCATCCTGGGACTTTCTTCAATGGAGGGGCAAGATTGGTCCTGGTTAGTGCCCCCTCTACAAGGCTAGTCTTGAGTCAGTACACCACCTTTTTCTCACTTGCAAATATAATATTGGGCTTTGGACCGAAACCTTGAGGCTCCTCAAGATTATGCAAAAATGGGAAGCTCAAGCTATTTCGGAGGCGTGGCAGAGATGGTGGCAGGTTTCTCCAAATGACAGGGTGCAGAACATTCCACTCATTGTTGCTTGAGGAACCTGGATTGCGAGAAACCGTGTCATCTTTCAAGACGTTCTCTTTCCCATTAGTCTACTAGCGGCGAAGGGGGCATCAATGTTTGAATATATTCCAGTCCCGTCGGAGTCCCGACATGCCAGAGTCATCTAAGAGGAAGTTATTAGGGGTGACATTCCGTGGGCATATTTTGACGGGGCTTCTGATCCTCAAAATAGATGTGGAGCTGGCATAACCATTCATGTTCTATCAAGAAAAATTTTCAAAGCGTCGGTTGGCCTTAGTCAAGGGACAAATAACTTCGCTAAACTAAAAGCCCTTCATCTCCTTCTTTGCTGGCTCTCCTCCCTTACGATGAGAGAAGTCCAGATTTTTGGGGACTCTTTGAACATCATAAAATGGTTTAATGGTTCCCAAAGATGCCTAACTTACATTTTGTCTCCTTTACTAGATGAGGTGCTGCTTTTAAAATCCTATTTTAACTATATCACTGCTTGTCACATTTACAGGGAACGAAACAATGAAGCAGACCTCCTATCTAAGGAGGGTGTTTGGCATGATTTGGGGTACTGGGTAGCAACAAAGGTTGATGGAGGACTTGTCTGAATTATCGAACAACCTCCATTTTCCCGCTAGTATCCAGTTCTCCTCTTTTATTTTACTTTCTTTTCTTTTCTTTTTAGATCAGCATGAAACTGTCCATAACTATTGGAATTGTATACTTTTATATTTTAACTTCAGCACTAAACCACATACTGAAAACTTCTATGTCTCTGTTTCAGATTGTTTTCCTCTTAAGAGGAGATCCGGGAGATGATTTTTTCCTCATGTTTTGTACTGTGTGTCTATAGAACTCAAAAATTGGATCAGTGTTTACCACCCAGTTTATATTTTTTTTTGTGGGAACAAATAGAACAAGTTTGTTTCCATCCCTGTTTCGGGCGTTTATTTTCCTAACATTAGGAAAGCCTGGGGGCTGAAAGGAGACATTCTTTCTTATTTTTTGAATAGGGCTGGGAGGATTGATTTTTCTTTCTCCTAATCAGTCGCAGCTCCATCTTTCCTCCTTGAAAAAAAGAGGAAAAATGCAGTTCATTGAATGCTATAAGCATATACTATGTAACTTCCTATTTTTTCAATAGATGGTTTGATTTTTTCTTTGGAATTTTTTTTATATAACTATTTATAATTTTATGCATTTATTCACTTTGAAAATTTATCATTATTTGAATTTATATAGCTATTATATTATTTTTTTCCATAAAAATGTTTTGAATAATCTTTTTCTAATTCAAATTCAATCTCAAGAATATTAATTAATTATTTTAAAGAAATAATATATTTTCTTTAATTTTGATTCTTTAACATTTAAATTTATAAATAATAAAAGTATTTCTAAAATGATTCAATATTAACATTGTTATTTACAAATAATCAATACACAAAAATAAGTTTTTTTTTCACAAAGAAAAAATTCGTAATTTTATTTATGAGAAAACAAAATTACATGTTGTATGTGCTGGTATATGTCCAAAGACATTCAAGTAGCCGCAAATAAAAGCAAAGGAGATACAATTAGGCTTTTCTCCCCTTTTTCTTTTCAACCTTACGCCAAGCACCAGGTGATGGCGCGGTCTCAATAAGGACAAGCTGATTTCCTTCTGTTGGTGCTCCATTATCCTTATCTGAGTCTGATGTGTCTGATGTATGTGTTCTTTTATTTCCCCCACTGTCTAGTGTTCCAGGTACCATATCCTGCTGAGTCTTTGTGGTGGTGTCGAGAGGTTCTTGCATCTCCTGTTCTTGTGTGCCCAAGGAAGTATCTGTTTGCTGATTCTCGTGAGGTATTGGTTCCTCCTCTTCTTCCTGTAGCTCTGGCTCTTCAGAGGGAAATTGCCAACCTTTTGCCGCTTTGCCTGTTTTCTTCTTTTTCCTGTTATCCCTTTTGGCTGCCGGGCATGAGTTTTGTAGGTGTCCTGTGCACCTGCATATCCGGCATCTGAAGGCTGTGTTCTCATAATCTAAATGTTGTGTCCATCTCTGTTGTTTGTTGTTCAGCATAATGGACTCTGGGAGTCCCTTGCTCAGATCAACCTCCACACAGATTCGTGCAAAGGTGAATATGCGCTCCTCCAGTCGTTGGGTGTTTGTTTTAATGTATCTACCAAGGGTGTTTCCAATGCATCCAAGAACATTTTCATTCCAAAAATGTAGCGGGAGGTTGTAGAGCCTTACCCAGACCGGCATCTTGGTCACCTCCATGGTGTTGGCATCAAAATTCGAGAACCATGGTGTAATGAAGAGTCCCGTAGAGCCCCAGAACCATGGTCCCTGGCTGATGATGACATCTCTGGCCTCAATAGATGAAAATTTGACAATGAAGAACCCCTTCGAACATAGGTGTATTTCACATTCCATGGTCCAGTTTGTAAAAATCCAATGGAACAGCTCCATTGGTTTGGGCCAGAAGCAGTTGAATCTGCAAATAATTGCTTGGGATTCATAGGCAGTTCTATGCATATCAATGTCTAGACTGTCTATATTTATTTCTGGCACGCTGTCTTGCATTTCTACAATGTATGGCTTGGGGGAGCTTTCAGCAGGAGCAGCAGGTGCAGTGGGGTTGATTTTGTCCCCCTGTAATATATTCCTGTATGAACCTTTTGAGGGAAGTGATTTGGATGCACCTGCTCCCATGGAGGCTCCGTGTGCTCTGTTTTGTCCTATCATTCCACCCCTCAGTCTAAGGTTGAGGCAGATGGAAGACCCAGTTACAATGTCATAGTCTTTAAGCGTGCAGTGGTCAACTAGAGCTTTCCCCCCAAAAATCAGTGACTGTGAATGAACTGGATACCCTGCCACTGACTGGATTTCTTCCTTCAGATGTAGTATAGAGTCTGTTGTTCTAATCCATAGGATAACGCTGTTTCCTACAGGTAGCTTAATGAAAACTTGATATGGTTTCGAGCCTACCTGAGGGTCACTGTAGCAGATATGTAGGCTGCGTTTTTTCTCTGTAGGCACCTTCATGGCATGGGCCTGTGCTCGGCTTGGAAGGTCCCGCATGCCATTTGCATCGCCACATCGAAGAGCCGCACCCAGATCCGAAAAACGACATATTGAACCCAATGAGCACATCTCGGCCACAGAGTAATGGCGCAGCAACAGTGGGCGTGCACAGCTCTTTTCCCCGCAAACAAATGTCGTGTAGATACTTCCCTCCTCACCAGATCGCCGAGAGAAACTCACGCAAAAGCAGATGAAGTACGCACCCTCTCCGTCTGATGGTGTCCATTGTAGGAGAAAAACACTTCGAGACCGTCTGCAGGGGGCCTCCGCCAATGATACAGAGTCCAACCCTGCCAGTCTGTTGGCTTGACCGATAGAAAGTCGGTCCCTCTGCCGCACAGGAAAGACGCCTCGAGGCATAGCAGGTAAGACATGGAGCTCCTGTACATGGCGCCACCAGAGATCAGCAGACCTGCGGGCGGCGGCAATAAGTTTGGAAGAAAACCCTAGGGTAAAATCGCCAGAGCGCTCCATCTTTCCTCTCGAGCTTGCCATATGTTATATGTTTATTCATGATAATCACACAAAAATAAGTTAATCAAGAAAGAGTATAATATAACTAGTACAACCACATTAAAAATATTAATGTGGTTCATATAGCAAAGGCTCCATGTGTATCTACCATGCCTTCCATTTGTATAAACTATTGCAAAAAAATATTATTATTAACTATTGCAACAAAAGTACTATTATTAACTTTGATTTTACTTAAGCCTTAAGAATCCTAGGTTTCAAAGAGCTTTTATCATTTTACAACCATGATGAAAGGCACATTTTCTAAAATTAGGCATGCTTTGAAAATCCCTAAGAAATTGGTGGGTGTACAGACATCAAATTTTTTAAATTTATTAAAAGTAAATACAACCTTACAAAATCTCTAACACACTATAATGGTTGATAAACATTCAGAAGAAGCATATGTTGAGCATATTCCCTTGAGAACCAATCTAGGTCCTCAATTAATTTTTTTTTTTTTTTAAATCAACATATCCTCATCCACCTTAAGTTGAAATGGAAAGCCTTCGGCAAAATAAGAATTATGTTTAGTTTTTGTTTATGTCAAAAGTTTTGTATCCAGATTAAGTTGAAACGTTGCAACACACTTGAAATAACTCTAAAGTGTATCAATAAGAGTATTTGATAAACACAAAACTTCATAATACTTAATCAAAGTAAAAGGATCTTGATTGAAGCGCTAGGGGTAGCTTAATTAGCTATGGTCATGAAAATGAAGTGTTATGTGAGAGGAGGTTGAGGTTCAAGCCTCCTCGATTCTCATGCCTACAAAAGAGCCATACATAGATTCCCATTTCTCTAGATACACAAAAAAGAAAAGAAAAGAAAAGATCTTGATTGCATTGAACAATAGAGTATACAACCTTTTGGTTAGAAAAAAATTTCTATTATATAATTGTTCACTAATTATGAAGAAATGAGAAATAAATTATTTCAGAAATAAATTATTTCAGAAATAAATGTAAAATTGATTTAAATGCATAAATAGGTGCTCATTCCTCTAGATACAGAGAACCAAAAAAAGAAAAACAGGTCTTCATTGCATTTAAAAATAGAGTATACTGTCTTTTGGTTAGAAAATATTTTCTATTATATAGTTGCTCACCAATTATGAAGAAATTTGAGAAAGAAGACATTTGAGAAAAATCGTGAATTGATTTAAAATGGTTATTTATATTGATTGATTCCTAAAAATGATAAATTAATTATTAAAATTAAAAGTGGTTGAATTAATGTTCATTGGATAACTTCATCTCTTTAATGTAGATAAAAAGAAGAAGAAGAAGAAATACTTTTACTAATGTATTTATGTTCAAATATATAGAGAATATTAAGGATGGCTCTGAGGTTTTTGGCACTTTCAAGGGGATCTAGGGTTTTGCAGTCATAGCCATAGGTTGTGGGTTGATCCTCCCTTAAACCTTAATCTTTATTCTCTTGTGCACTGACTTCTCATCAAAGTCGTCAAAAGTACATATATTTTTTCTTTTCCACGTTAGATTCAAATGACTAAAGAATTGGAATATTTTTAGAGGACTCCATTGATGGGATCAAAATCTAGGCCTTCTTTCTTCACGTCACCTCATAGTAAATCATTATGGAGTAGTCATTAAACAAGATGTAGGCTCTAAATATCTCCATCATTCGAGGGAATTTCAGCCTAAAAGTGGCCTCTTAAGGAAAAGTAATAGAATAATAGTTAAACTAAATAAAATAAGAGTTGAATTTACGACCAAGTTATCTATTGTTAAGGAACGACTCACTTCCCTCACAAGGCAACAAGAGGAGTACATTTGGGAGTTTTAGAGAAACCCTATAAAGGGGTACATATATAAGGCTTTCAACACTACCAACTCGCCTTTATACATTAGGGAGAGCAGGGAAGAATTATCCAAATGGATCATTTTGAGTGATTGGATGGAGAAACATGAGTGGGGCATCGAGCAACATAAGCATAATGTATTTGTTCCATGTGCAGGTATTCATATTTCCCATGACATGGATTGATGAGAGATTATGAGTTGGTACTCTATTAATGGGATGATTATTAGGAGGATACTCTTATCCAAGGGCATATCATAGCAGGGGCCCTTAGGCAAAGGCAGTGATGGAGGGTTGAGGTGGTATCATAACCCACAAGTCCCAGGATTTAGTTGGCATTGGGATCAACGTGGATCTATTGAAGGCAAGATTGGCTGGAGGATTTTCTGGGATCCAAGTATCGAAGGATCCATTCAGGACCATTCAACATGGAGGCATGAGATAGCACACTCGTTTGTATGGGATCTTGGTATCAATGTACAAATGCTTCTACTGTGGATAGAATTAGATTGCTTGAGGGAAAGAAATATTTGAGTAGGAGGATTTGTAATATTCTCTTTTCTTTATATGGTCAAAGTGGACGGAACCTTCCCATGGTATCAATCCATGGTATTTTCCTTCATTTTTCGAGGGAAAATAATAAAATAAGGTTTCTAGAGATTCCATCAAGCCTATAAAATGGGATAGGAGCCTTACATTAGGGGAATCTCGAGTTTATCTATCTTATTGTGTTTTCTTGAAAACTTGGCGTGGCTAGTTCCAGTTTGATCCTAGGGACAAAAACCCCGTGGGTGTGATTTGTCTCGTGGATCCATTCAGTGTCCATGATTGTGATTTAGTGTTTGTTTTCTCTTTTGATGAGCAGCCATGCATGCTATTGCAGGGGCTCCAATATTTTTGTATGGGCATGTACTGTTTTCTTCAGTTAATACCATAAATAAAGGCTACATCTCTTTAGATCCCTTGTGTTTATGCTTGGCTTGACAACATTTCATTTATAGCACTAAATTATTCTAGATCTATTGATTATTTAGCGATTTGGGATCTTACATCCCATCAAAATCCAATAGTGGAATGAGGGCAACTCATATCATCTTTAAGACCAAAACTATAGCCTCAACACCACTCAACCTAAAAGCTACCAAGAGTATAGTGTTTTAATCTCCTTGAGCATAAACAACTATCTAAATGCTAACAAATCTCGAGTGTTAAAATTTCCTCTGCAAATGAGGCATGAGGGTGTATTTACAGAAATGGGGAAGTGACCTTTCACCTTCCCAATAAATTTTCAATTTCCTCACGACTCTTCTATTCCTAATAACTTTTACAATTAATGTTGAATTTTTCATGATTTGGCATTTTCATAATTATAATAATATATAAGTGATGGGTGAGGCCATTCATTTTGTCGTTTCTTCTTCGCCATGCAAGTGTTTGCTTCATTCATCCATGAAGGTTCAAGTATATTGATTGTACTTGCTTCTCCTTTTACATCTTAACAACTATGACTAGACTTTGTCATGCAATATCAGATTCACATTTTCCTAATTTAATATCCCTTTTAAGTTTCTCAATTACTATGCATGGCTTAGTTGAGATGTCTGGCATTTTCATGAAATGATTATGTTTAGATTCCTAAAAGATACATTGTCTATAATTGATTTGAATAAGACATCATGGTTCCTGATCATAATTGTCTCATAATTGTTGTCCTTTATGCTAATTTTGTGTACAACAACACTGATATATATATTCATGAGCTCCCTTTCATTTTGTTTTTCTTTGTTGGTACCATTTATATTCATTTTACTGCACGAACAAATCTATCCATGATAAATAACAAACAAGAAGAATGTCATCCCCTACATCTTTGTAGGCGATCACAAACCCTAGGATTGCATTAGAAATATTCCAAACTTCTCTAATAGAATCGATGTTCTAATGTTTTCCATTAAACTTAATTTTGGCTTTGCATAACTAAAGAGATTCTTGTGATTTTGTCTATCATGCTATAATTTCAGTGCTCATACGGTGTAAGACCTTCCAAAAGTTCACTAATACATTTTACCTCTGTAATTTTCATTGGAGGAAGGATGTTGAAAAGTTGAAAATAATGCAAATTGGGAACACATGGGAAAATTTTGGCTTTGTAATCCATTCTCGCACATATTCTAAAAATAATCTTAATTATTTTTCTCCTAGTTTATGTATCACTTTATGTATCTAATCTTGGGAAACTCCTTTGCTACAATTTGAATTGCTTTCACATAGTTAGTATTTGGAAGAACATTCAATAATTTTTGATATTTTAATGTTGCTTCCTCCTCTTTGAGAAGATTCTCCTCTTCACCTATAATAGTGCAATCATGCGAAAAAATTGAAAGAGAATCACTTCCATCTATTGTGAGTATTTATGTTTTCTTGGCCAGAACATTAATGAGATCTTGTCCTTATGTTGGTCAAATGTTGTAATGCATTCATTTGACTTGCTTTTCCACATATTCAATAAGCCATCTGCACCAAAAGGAACAAACTTTGTCCCAGATTGAGGAAGGAAGCTCAAAATACACTTTTCAATATGACCTTCAAATGTATCCAAGAAAAACCATCTAATGATGCCCATATTTTAATTATCCTATCACCAGAAACTGCCATCACATATTTAAATGAGTGTCCATAGTGATCGAGATACCTTCTATCATTAGGAATATTTAAGGGATTTGTTATGAAACCAACACAAAAAATAGAAGAAAAAAGAGATCAACGCCTTAGAAATAAGCCACTTCAAGGGGGAAACCTCCTTTACATTACATAAATGAACAATTCTTGGATGATAAAAATGACAAAAACTCCTTTCTATATATAGGAGTCCATGGGGTCACAATATAATCCTAGTTGACCTAACAATAATAATGTAATAACAATAGTGGGGTTTTATGGGGCATAATAATAACATTACAGTGACTACATGGGTACAATAACAACAACAAGGAGGCTACACTAACAATAATAAGGGACTACACTAGTAATATAGGGACCTAACATGCCCCTCTCCTTCAAACAAGTGTTGTCCTCAATGCTTGATTATTTCTTGATTCTTTTGTATAAAATTCTCATCCTCCCATGTGGAATCTTCAACTGGTAAGTTCTTCCACTTGTTGAGATACTCTAAAATTGATCGATTTTGTAGTTGTCGAGTTCTTATATATGTGACTGCTTCAGAACTTCTCTTGTTGTGATGCTGATCTTCCTGTTGTTTCATTCGATTATGCACCAAAGTTAGGTTAACCTTTGAGAGTTCGAGAACTTGTTGTTGATGCTCGATGTGATCTTCCACTAGTTTATCATCCATATTAGCTTTCATTTTATCCTTCAAACCGTCCAACTTAGCCTCCATTTATGCTTTTAAACCATCTATGTCATCTTCGATTGCTCTTTGTAAGATCCAAATTTGTTGCACTTCGTACCATAATTTTGATATATTATACTGCAATTCTTCCTCTTCATGCATCATGGTATAGCTTTATGAGGGCTTAATGGGTGTTAAATTATTTTTAGGGGCATTTTAGAACCCAATACTGATATCTATGCTTGAATATGCCCTTGGAAACACTTCAAACTAATTTTTCAAACAAGAATTATGCAATTTGAAAAAAAAAAAATACACACATTTTTCTTGCTTTTGAGGAGCTCGATATTGAAACTGATGTATATTTGTAATTTTGAATCCCCAAGAATTGATCTTCGGTCCTATAGTAGCCCTTTGAGTCTTATTTCCAAGACCATAGGTTTTACCTGATTTGTATTCTTCAAGGCAAATTTATGTTCAATCTCCCACAATGACCTAATTATGGATTGGTTTAGTAAAGTGAACTTGTACAGTGTGCCACGTGTCACTGTTTCCTCCTTCGGCTTTGAAATTGATACAAAGGAAACTACATTCTATGTACTTTCGGCCACCTTTTACAGAATTCCAATCTGATGCTCAGAGAGAGTTATGACGATTTTCCCAATGTCACCTCTTTGAGATGAAATTCGGGAGCCTGAAAAAACCCTAACTTCCACAGATCATATCTCCAAAAATATTGCGAAACAAGATCTGAAATTTTTACACGAGGTTCCTTAGGATTTTGAATTTGCGAGGTAACAATTTCAGCTTCTGAACCTTCGTAGAAAAAAAATTTATAGCGAAAATTCCACAATGACCTATTTGGAGCAGAGAAACTCTAGAATCCAAAGCTCTGATACCAAATGTTATGAAACTAGCTCTAAAAACAGAAGAAAAGAGAGATCAATGCCTTATAAATAAGCCACTTCGAGGGGGAAACCTCCTTTACATTACACAAATGAACAATTCTTGGATGATACAAATGACAAAAACTCCTTTCTATATATAGGAGTCCATGGGGTCACAATATAATCCTAGCTAACCTAACAATAATAATGTAATAACAATAGTGGGGTTTTATGGGGCACAATAATAACAATATGGAGACTACATGGGTACAATAATAACAATAAGGGGGCTACACTAACAACAATAAGGGACTACACTAGTAATATAAGCACCTAACAGGATTTTCCACATGTAGTGGCAACAACGGAGTGACCACAAATGACTGTATAATATCAAACATGAGTAGTAAAAAATGATTGTATAATAGCAAAGCAAAGTGAAAATGAATATATGAAGACTGTGTGACAACATTTGTAACAACAAACAAAGTGGCAACAAGTGTGATTTCAAGGACAATAAGTATGAGTGTTGAATGAACAACAAGTGTGATTGTTGAGATAACAAGTGTAACAAATGAGGACTACTAAGTGTGATGGAAGTAGGACACAAGTGTGACAAGAGGTGACCTAATGTGAATTTTGAGCAATTCAGATCAATTGTAGAGAGTTGAATATCTTATTGCAGATATAAGACCGAAGAGTTGATTGGGTCAATCTTATAGGGTGGTTCCTACAAAAATAATTATACCTACATATGGTGTTGGCAAATACAATTAATCATGAGGAGTTTTTTGTTTTCCTTCCATATGGATTTCCACATACATCCTATGTTCAATCTTTATGTATCATGATCCATGATTGGTTATGTTTGATGGTTTAGACAATTGCATAGTGCTATCCTTAAATTCCATACTTGATAGTTCCTTTCAAGAGATAGTTTGATAAAAACCACTTCTATATGCTATTTAATAAAGTTTATCAATCTTATTAAGTTAATAGGCATGTCTATTTTGTAATATGGCTTTCAAAATTTAAATTTAATTTCCAATAATTAATAATTGGATGGTAGAGATTTAATTCTATATGGAATATCCACAAAATATTTTTATTAGTAGTCTAGAGGGTTGAGGTTTATCTCAAAAGTAGTTATGTCATTTTTATTTTTTAATTTAATTAAAAACATGCTATAATATCAAATTAAAATGAAGTATGTAAAATATTTTGATTGTAAAATAAGCTATGGTTTTTTTGGACATGTGGTATTATAACTCATGATATTGGCCTATGATATTGTAACAAAGTTTGGTTACAGGTTAAAAAATTTATGGCAAAGTGGAGGTGAATATCCATGGTTAAGAATCTTGTTGCATGTTTTTAAATGTATCCCTGTTTTTCTCATATATATACATTTTATAATTTAATAATAATAATTTAAAATACAATTATAAATTGTTTAGTTAATTTTTATGATATTTTTAATCTTGGTAATGTGAAATATATATCACATAAATATTTTGAGATCAGTAATAGATTGATGTTTATTGACATTTACCAACCATTTAAATTATGTAGCTAATCTACTCTACAATGTGAGATAATAATTAAAATATTAAAACAAGCGATTTAATTATGATTTGGTTCTAATTTTTATTAATATTAATGAATAAATTTGATCAGTTAATATATTTTTAATATATTTATGTTTTTTGTATGTGACATTATTCTATTGATTTTTTTTTAAATTTTTTTTTATCGATATTAATAATGTGTGAATATCACCTTTTATTATTATAAAATAATATAGATAATATTTGAAAATGGATGATTTCAATATAACTTAATTGAGTAATAGTTCAATATTAATAATAAAGTTTAATCATGGTGTTGTATTTTCTCTTTGTTAAGATAATCTATCATAAATAAATTATAGCTTTTAATTTTGAATACAAAATTTAGAAATTTAAGCCAATAAAAATTAATCGTAATTATTAAAAAAACAAAATGGAATATATATATATATATATATATATATATATATATATATATATATATATATATATATATATATATATATATATATATATATATATATATATATATATATATATATATATATATAAATTTTGAAAAATATATAGATAATTTAAAAAATACTTATCCTAAAAAATATATATATATTAAAATATTGAAATATACACATTCATATAACAATGTAAATGATTTTTTATTATATTTATTTATATATATAATTAAAATAAGGAAAAAAAAATTAATTAATATAAATAGATTACAACATTATTTATAAAAAAGATGTTTAATAATATTTAGATATGTATTTTGAAGGTCAAATAAAACTCAACTAATCAATGACACATAATTGCAATGTGCAAGAAATAAATATACCATATAGATTCAATGATAACAATAATCAAAAGTTAAAACCAACATAATCTCCTACATGGACTACTAAATAATTTCATATTAACCTTAAATTAAATAGTAATAATATAATAAATAAAAAATGTAGTTACCAATGAGGAATTTTTCTACACTCAACACAGTGAAGTTGAACTCAAGAGATGAATATGTTTGTCCTTCTTTTTCATTATTGCATTCTGCGCATAGCCTTTGAAAAGCTAGCCCTATTTTTTTTATGGAATTGCTAGATACAATAATTGAGCATCTTATTGTCAAAATATTCACCGCCCATATGAATGTCAACCTTTACCACAAACATCGAAGGTACCTCCAACGAGGCTAAAAACTAGAATTGTGTTCTTATCATTGGACAAGTGAAGGTAGTGTCAAACCCATAAGCTATAGATGTCGATGTTGGTTTGTTTATGATTCTCATAACGTTAATTATTTTTGGCCATCTTGGCCTATATATTTATTTGGTCTTCATCAAAGTTATACAGTTCTAGGGTGAAGAGTGTGGGACGTGTTTTAGCCCTCATAATTTACTCTAGCACGGCCTTCTTTTCATCCCACCTGAACTAGGGAGTTTCGAGCATCCAGATTGTGAGCAAGAATTTTGGGTATAACGGTATTCTGAATCTGCCGACATCATGAGTAGAGAGGGCTACCCTATTGCAGACATGTTTTATAAATTACTTTCTGACCAGCCCAAACCGAAATCCCCATACTGATAACTTGTTTTGGCTCTCACAAAAGTCCAGCAATAAGAGCGACGTTCGTTCTTTCTGAATGGCTATTTACACGATGACAGTGTTAGATTTTTCCTTCTTCCATACTGCGATTAAAATAAAAACAAACAGAAAAACATATAATATGTATTGAAGTGATCAAGAAGTGATGAAGTAAATGGCTTGGGAATCCACTTAAAATATTACATAAATAAATAACTTTTTCCTCAGCACAAATCTTGCAACATTATTTTAATGAATGAACCGTGCATGTCCATAATTATATGCATCATCCAAGATTGTGTATCATAATTAAACATACTGGGTTGCAACAAATCTGAGAGAGAGAGAACTGGTATACAATTTCTGGTTATCGATGAAAAAAAGCAACCCGAATAGTGCATAAAACAACCTTGCTCGCATAGCTAATAATGAAAAAAAAAACAAAAGGAATCTTGGTCTCCCACGTATTTAAGAAGTATATTTCTCGGTGATTTCAAAATTTCAAAATTAAAATAAAAAAAAAACAAAAGGAATCTTGGTCTCCCACGTATTTAAGAAGTATATTTCTCGGTGATTTCAAAATTAAAATGGGAGGGAAGTAGGAAGGAGTTTTCAAAATTCGAAATTAAAATATGTGGGGTTTTCAAAATTAGAAATTAAATTGAGAGGGAAGTGGGAGACGATAACGTAGCTTGTTTGAATTAGTTAGTTGTCTGAAAGACGACGTGGAGTCACAGAAGATTGTACCAGCCAAAGATGTGCAGATGTTCCATAAATGAATAGTCATGGATGAATAAATCCATGATCATGGATGAATATGCATGCTAATGGTATCATTCACCTTGCAAACGTGCATTCACTGGAAGCTCATTAATTTCATTAATGCCAACCCATATTTCCTGAGAAAGTGTTTTCCAGAGAAATTATGTACACAGATTCACAACCAATGTAAATGTTAGATTTCGTCTCCCAAAACTCTCCTTGGGATATATTAATGGGTGTATAGCCCAAGAAATATTGTTAGCCCACTTTTAATTATCTATCCATCAAAGTTGGGTCAGTGAACAGTGGAGATTGGGGTGGATATATAAGGGAGTATGATTGCTTTTTTTAGATGAGAATGATTAGTTTCAATTATCTATCCATCAAAGTTGGGTCAGTGAACAATGGAGATTGGGGTGGATATACAAGGGAGTATGATTGTTTTTAGATGAGTATGATTACTTTCAATTATCTATCTATCAAAGTTGGGTCAGTGAGTAGACATTGGGGTGGATATACAAAGGAGTATGATTGTTTTTTTTAAGATGTTATAATATATGGAATTTTTTTCTTAGCTATATAAGAAAACGTTATTGCACTCTTTCACTCATATTTATGGGGAGTGTGCATAACAATTTATTTTTATAATTTATAATTTGTTAAAATTGAGAAAAGAAAAAAAAAGTATTTTCTAATTTTTATGGATTTTTGGCTTCTGTGATCCATCGATAAATTATGCAGAAATATTTGGTAATAACCACACTGGTTGGTTCGAAACACGTCGACTTTGTTCATTGTAATGTGATTATTACCGAAAGATTTCTGCATATTTTCTAATTTGTTTTAAAAATTATAGTAAATTTGAATATCGAGGTTAGAATAATTTTTTTATTAAATACATCTGCACGCTTTAAAATTCATGAAAATCGCAATATGAAGGTTAAAAGATGTTTCTTATAAAATGAACTCGATGAAAATCCTAATATGAATGTTAAAGATGTTTCTTGTAAAATAAAATTGCACACTTTAAAAGAAAAATCACTTGTTATTTTGAAGGATGAAATAAGTTTAAGTATAACTCTTCATTAATTTGTTGTGTGCAATATTAATTCTATATTCATTTTGATAAACTTCATCTTCATTTAAGAGTATATATAGCATCAAAACAAGACATGATCACATCGAATCAAAATCTCAAGAGAAAAGCTTCAAAAAATCAAAGGAAACACACCTAAATGGAAATTGCCTTCTTAGTTGTTTCAAGTCCATCACCTTTTGGTTGTTTAAGACTCTTTGAGAAGCAAAGTTTTCCCTGATCCACCCTTGCCAACAATGTCAGGGTAAAGAGAGACTTGAATTTTACATTGATCATCATCTTTTCCAGTGTTGCATAGGCTTTCTCTTGTTTGACTACAGGAGCTTCCTTGATGAATAAGCTCTATGTTAGAGCTTGACAGGTGGATGCAAAGGTAGTGCTTGAATACCAATCACTTCCCCCCCACATCTACAAATACAATTGTGTATTTTACTCTAGTAGGCTTAAAGGAATCAGTTTCAAATGCTTCTTAAACTTTGAAATCAAACTACTAATATTTTTGCTTATGAATCTTGGTATTGTGTACTTTATAATGTTTTGAAAGTATAATTTTTAAATAATTTACTTCTAAACATGATTAGTACACCATTATTCAAGTTGATCACCCTATTAGGTTTTGGATATTTATATTTTACTATTGAAGGGTCATCCCTCCAAATTATTGGGAAGTTATAAGACAGATAGCAAACAAAAATATGCATGGGTTCAGAGTCATCTAGTTGTTGGAAATCCTTTCTAGATATTTTGAACATATTGTTTTCATGTTGGAGGATTTTTGATGATCTTGATTTCATTGGTGATTCCTCAATAGTTTTCATATTCTAAAAAATGATCTGTGTGCACAATTGTAGTGAGTCTTCCAAAAAGATGAAGGCTTGAAAATGTTGCGAGCTAAAGTTGCAACTTGCACCAATGCACTAAATATTTTCAAGTAGCTTGGTGTCTAATTCAACCAAGTGGATAGAATTTACTTCAACTTATTCTAACAAAAAATAGTTAAACATAATCTAGCAACATTTGAACAATTTCCATAGTATTTAATCTCTTTGCAAAGACAAATTGTATTAAAAAATTTGTACCATACTTAAGCTTGCAATGGAAAGGGCAGACGACGACTATCCTTTTAAACCTTAAGAATGTTAAGCTCAACACTTCAAGCAAACAACATTAACTTACTCCTTAAACACATCCACTTTGTCGCTTGGAGGTTAGAAATTCTCTTCATAGTAACATGCATATATTTTATTCAAGAACATATCAACCAAATTGAATGAAGTCATTTGTATGAGAGGGGGAAAAAGGTATTGCTCCATCTTCTCTAAAAAATGGCAAGAAGATGGAACTAATGTAAGATTTTGGGTAACTCATAAGGTATTTCTGAGAGAGGGAAACCCACTAATAAGTTGTTTTTTGGGCGATTTACCCAAAAGTGGGGATTTGGATCCAAGTAATGGGCTTAGGACCAAGAAAGAAATAATTAAATATTCTAAGGGTTAAAGAGGCTAAAACCCTAGATCTAAAGGGTATCCTAAGTGACCCAAGGAAAATTATAAAAGGATCCTATGGTGAGGTTCATAAGACACATCAAGTGCAAGAGAGATGTAGCCCTCTTGTGTTAAGAGTGTCTTAGGAGGGTCGATTCTACTCATGAGGCCAAGATGCTCCTATTCTAAGAAGGTCGTGTAGGACTGAAAGGTAGTGAATGATGCTACAACCGAGTAAGGAAGTTATAGTGTGGAATCAAGCCCTAGATATGAGGTTCGAGGTAAGGAATAGGTAGTTGAGGGACTCTAGGAGGTCTTGGTTGTGACCATTGCTATAAAACCAGGTTGTAATTGAAGGTCCAAGCTTGAAGGATGAAGGTTGAGGCATTCAAATCACTTGAATGAGTTAAAAAAAAGTATGAAAAGGGTCGAGGGGTGATTTGAAATTAATAAATTGAAGGTCTATTAAAAATTTGCAAGCAATTTTATGTCTTGTGGGCAATGGATAAAGTTGCAGAAGCACATAAACTTTAATGTTTTTTTTTTTTTTTTAAACTCAATTTGCATAACTAAAACAAATACAAAACAACAATTGACGATGGAGTTCACTCCTCCTGGGCTATGTCTTCGAGTCCAACTTCCAATGTTGGGCCTCTTCAATTATGTGATCAAATATGTAATTACATTAGTTTATAGTGCTCAAAATGTAAAAATAGTGTTTTCAATTGATTCAAAATGCTCAAAAACCCTATCTAGGCTCTTATTGAGCTCAAAAAGGTTAAAAACTAAGCAAGATATGCCTCCTTGAACAAATTATGCTAATCGTTCTGCAAATCTGCAATTCTGGCTAATCGTTTTACATTTTCCTCCTTTCTGCCAACCACTAAGCAACAGATTTGTCTTGCACCAGAGAAATTCCAGTTGAAAAGAGGCAAACTGTCACCTCCTTAATCACACCAATATCCCTTAAGCATTGGACGAGGTCCTAAGGAAGCCATGTGGCTGGGGGTCGGGCTAACCGCCCGACCTCGCTGCTCTTCTCCCTCCATTCTTGGAGCATGGTCATATAATGATAATGGGATCAGGGGCTAGCACGAGTCAGGTTCCACTTGGTGCGCCCCATCCACCGTCAGTTTAGGGTCATGTTGCATAACCACAATCGAGGGTTGGTCTTAACCACCCACCCCCATCACTTAACCCTCCCTGTGGTCACATGTACACCATGAGACCGGGGTTGGTGCCTAGACCTCACCCCCTTGCCTTCCTCTCCTTCGTAGTTCATGTAGGCATTATGTGATTAGGGGCTAGGGAAAAGTGCCCCACCCCCTTCCCCCAATGTGCCATACATTAAACTTTAAATATAACTTGGTCACATAGTATGTTAAGAATTAATTTATTGTCACCGGTAGAGTGCGGAGCTGTCACTTGGCACGTCTAGGGGTCAAACCTCACTAAGGCCCTTAGGATACTTTGAAAAAAAAAATTCCAACCATGGGGCGCCACATGGTGCCCTCTCATTGGGCCACATTTTGCCTCTTAATTGGTCCACTTCACAACCAATGAACCAATGAAAATTTTTCAACTGTTCCAGTACAACCCCCCACTTGTCAATCCCAGGTTGGGTCGTACATTCTATTGTGCATGCTTAGTCAGTTGTTGATGTCAGCGTATGGTCTACCCAGTCAACAGGCCATTCAACCCTGCTTCACAATTTTTATTTATTTGTCCAAAACTTCAGAACATCATAATTTGAGCATACAATGTCATTTTGAGGCAATCCAAGTGGCATTGGATTCAGAACGATGATCACTACGATCTGGCACTAGTTTCAAGCGATTTCAAGCACTTTAAATTTTGAGAATTTTTTTGATCCCCTGGATCAAGGGAAAAGCCTAAACACAATCATAACATTCATTATTGTGATACACTTGCCTAGAAGGGAGTAACATACCTTATGACAAGCCACAACCTTGGAGAGAATAGTTTATGGTCTGATTTTTGTGTTGATGAAGGTCAATTTTGCTCAGAAAAGGAGGTCGAGTTTTTGTGTGAGGTGTGTGCCCTAGAAAGGGTTTTGTGCAGGTTGATGACAAGGAGGGCCAGATGACAAGATGAGCCCATTTAGTCTGTTTTGAATCTCCTATATTGAATGGATTCTTCCCAAATCATAATCCTAGGATTTTTTTTCTTCGAACAGATCAAATCTTACAATCGCCACAAAAATCATTTATAACTTGTCACATCTTAATTTGGATGGAAAGGGTCGAAAAACCGAGCTTGATCATATGTTTTTATTCATTCAATTTCCTTCCTAATAGAGTACATTTAATTTTGAATTTTACATTGACAATCATCTTTTCCAGTGTTTCATAGGCTTGCTCTTGTTCGACTACAAGGGCTTCCTTGATGAAGAAGCTCTTTATTGGAGCTTGACATGTGGATGCAGAGGTAGTGCTTGAAGAATAATCACTTTCTCCCCACATATATAGATGCAGTTGCATATGTTTTTCTAGTAGGATTAATGGAACCAATTTCAAATGTTTCTCGACCTATAAAATCAAACTACTAATATTTTTTCTTATGAATCTTGGTATTGTGTACTTTATAATAATTTGAAAGTATAATTATTTAAATAGTTTACTTCTAAACATAATTAGTATACCATGGTTCAAGTTGATCACGCTTTTATGTTTTGGATATTTATATTTTGCTATTGAAGATTCATCCTTCCATATTATTGGGAAGTTATAAGATTTATAACAAACAAAACTATTCATGGGTTCGTAGTCATCTATTTGTTGGAATTACCATTTAGATATTTTGAGCATATTGTTTTCATGTTGGAGGATCGTTGATGATCTTGATTTCATTGTGATTCCTCAATAATTTTCATATTCTATCTAATGATCCACGTTCACAATTGCAGTGAGTCTTCCAAAAACTATGAATGCTTGAAAATGTTGCAAGTTAAAGTTGCAACTTGCACCAATGAACTAAAGATTTCGAAGTAGGTTGTTGTCTACTTCAAACATGTTGCTATAATCTACATAAGGCTTATTAAAAAAAAAAAAAGTAGTTAAACATAATCTAACGATATTTTAAATTTTCCAACGACTTTATTCTCTTTGCAAAAAAAAATTGTACCATACTCAAGCCTGCAATTCAAAGGTGAGCCAGTGACTGTCCTTTTAAACCTTAAGAAGGTTAAGTTCAACACTTCAACCAAACAACATTAAATTACTCCTTAAACACATCCACTTTGTTGCTTGGAGGTTAGAAATTCTCTTGATGGTAACATGCATATATTTTATATAAGAACATATCAACCAAATTGAATGATGTCATTTGTATGAAAGGGGAAAAAGATATAGATTCACCTTCTAACATTAATAGCAATAAGATGGAACTAGTGTTATATTTTGGGTAAATTGGAAGGTATTTTCGAGAGAGGACAACCCACGAATAATTTGTTTGTTGGGCGATTTACCGAAAAGTGGGGTTTTGGACCAAAGTAATGGGTTTAGGACCAAGAAAGAAATAACTGAATATTCTAAGGGTCAAAGAGACTAAAATCCTAGAACTAGATGGTTTCCTAAGTGACCCAAGGAAAATTATAAACATGGCCTATGGTGAGTTTCATAAGACGCATCGAGTGCAAGAGATATGTAGCCCTCTTATGCTAAGTATGCTCTAGGAGGGTCGAGTTCTACTCATGAGGCCAAGATACTCCTATTCTAAGAATGTCGTGTAGGGCTGAAAGGTACGGAGTAATGCTACAATGGAAAAAGGAATCTATAGCATGGAATCAAGCCCTAGATATGAGGGTTTAGGTAAGGAAAAGGTATTTGAGGGCCTCTAGGAGGTATTGGTCGCGACCCTTGCTATAAAACCAGGCTAGAATTGAAGTTCTAGGCCTAAAGGATGAAGGTTGAGGGCTTAAAATCACTTCACTGAGTGAACAAATGTATGAAAAGGTCAAAGGGTGGAGCCTAAACACAATCATAAAATTCATTCTTGTGATACACCTTCCTAGAAGGGAGTTTCATACCTTAGGAGGAGCCGCAACATTAAAGATAAATTTTTATTGACTGATTTTTGTGTTGATGAAGGTCGATTTTGCTTAGAAAAGGAGGTCGAGTTTCTATGTGAGGTGTGTGCCTTAGAAAGGGTTTTGTGTAGGTTGATGACAAAGAGCGCCAGATGACAAGCTCATCCCATTAAGGTTTTTTTGAATCTCTTATTTTGAATGGATTCTTCCCAAATCATAATCCCAATATATTTTTCAAAAAGATCAAATGTTACAATCCCCACGAAAATCATTTATAAATTGTCACATATCAAGTTTAATGGAAAGGGTCCAACAACCGTGCTTGGGCATATGATTTTATTCATTCAAATTTTCCTTCCTATTGGAATACATTGTAGTGATGCTCAAGCTAAATTGTTTACCCTTACACTTGAAATTCATGTTAAGAGTTGGTATCATACATTACCAATTGCTTCTATTCATTCATTTGAGCAACTTGTTAAGGATATTTGTGAATCTTTTGATAAGTACAATTATAAATATGTATATAAGAGGATTAATCAGTTCAGAATGAAACCTAATGAATTATTAGAGGGTTTTCTGGATTAGTTTTTTCACCTTTGTTATGAATTTTCCGAGGAATATGTGGATTGGGATTTTTATGAATGAAAATTTTCAGTATTTAGTTCAGATTTCTTTAAAACCATTTGAATCTTAATCTTTTAAAAGTCTCCCAGCTTTTCTCAGTCAGACAGGCACTTCAAATTTCAAAGGAGGAAGCTACTCTCCCTTTTGTTCCTTCTCCCCCTCCTTTTATGTTACCAAATAAAGTAGTCTAGTGTACTAATGATGAAGTTGGAAAACTTGAGAATCAAATTTTTGATTGACTTATCCCATCTTCATTTCGTTCCCTTGGAAAACATCTTATCCAGGGAAACTTCAAATTTTCTAATAAATCCATGGAGCCTGAGGTGAGGATTGATCCCTTGATTCCTCCAGATGACATTTATATGCATAGTTCTAATCTTGAATCCTATCTGTTAGGGTCCTATAATAATAGGATTCATAATTTTGAATTGACCATGATTAGTCTTGTAATATGTACATACTTTGCTTTCTGCAAATTGTTTTCCCATATTAAAAAATTTAAAGAGGGTAAGTCCTAAAAGAAAAATCAAAGGACTAAAATAAAAAGAGCAAAAAGAATATAAAATATGAACCCCAACAAAAAAATAAAAATAGATCATGAAAGTGATGCAAATTCAAATGCCACTACTTTTTACTTTACTTTACAAAATAAGATTGTGTGCAGCTTGTTAAAAAATGCCACAATCCATGAAGGTCAAACTGCTTAATCTTGATCTTTCATGTTTTAAATTTTCATGTTGATAAATAGGAAATAAAGATCTGGCTAAACTGTTTAATCTTCGTAGATCAATAGTTAGGTAGAGAATAATAAATGAGCTCAATAGTTTAATCTGAACCATTGGAAGTAATAAGGTTAGAATTAGATAGTTTGCTTATTTTAAAGAAAAATAAAAAGGGTCTGCAAGCTCAAATGCACCCAAATAAATGAAGAAAAAATGTTAGGGTAGATGATGGGTAGGCAGAAGCAGTTTTAACAAGGCATGGATAGCAGAAATTGGTAATTTCATATTATTGACTTCCTTCTAAACTCATTTTCCTTGTAAAATACCCCTTCCCCTTCATATTTACCTTTCCCCATCACATCACTCATTTTTCCATACAAAATCCCTTTTCCCTAGTTAAAAAACATATTATCTTTGGAAAAGTAAAAGTCCCTTTACTAATTTCCCTTTTTTTCAAAATACCCCTAAACTACACTTATCCTAAGTATTTGTTTAAAATAATGTTGGGCCCACTATGAAAATCCCACCCCGATGCTATCCATTCTTAGAGTATTTTACATCCCTCACATAACTCATTCCCGCATCATATTCATTTAACCCCCCCAGTTATACTAAATCCCTTGTTTAACTTTATTATATTAGCTCCCGCATATAATACACATTTATCCCGTATTATATTAATTCCCCTTTATATGTATTTCCCAACCCCTTATAATTAATTTAATATATAGTTTTATAACCCCGCCTATTATTAAGTCTCGACCTCGTATAATATAAATCCTTTGCATATATATTAACCCTTGTACATTAATCAAAATTATGGTTTATGTTAATTCCTGGGTCCCACTTATAACTCCGCTTATATAAACCTTTTCCCATATACATATTAAACCCTTTACATATTCCATCACATGACGTTATTCCCTGGGTCCCGCCTATCAAATTCCCGACAAGTCCATCCCATTCACCCAGCCGTCAGATCAAGACCCATAAGATCCTACAGCCAATGAGGACTTTCGCATCCCCGATCATCCAAAAATTAACACTACCGAGACCTTGCAAAATATGTTTTTTTCGCAGCCCGGTCCATGCTACGTGGCAGCTTTTCATTCCATCACATCCTCCAAAATAATACTGCCCACCTGCTTTTTGCATTGCAAAAACCACTCACCTATTTATTCTGCCCATTAGGAATACCACTCTCCCATTTGTAATTAACCCCGTGCATTAATGTTTAACCATTGATTGGTTAAAAACACATAAG
This sequence comes from Pinus albicaulis, assembly GCA_034641835.2. Taxonomy (NCBI): domain Eukaryota; kingdom Viridiplantae; phylum Streptophyta; class Pinopsida; order Pinales; family Pinaceae; genus Pinus; species Pinus albicaulis. Next base: position 1,599,807,705 of record CM076578.1, on the reverse strand, counting down.
ACCGCCCTTTCAGTCTTTTCACCTTTTATGTTCAAGATTTACACAAAGAGAGCTATTTCTGACCTATTTCAAAGCTAAAAAATCACTGCCGACCTTGTTTCAAGCACTTTTACATCGAAATTCAACAATCTTACCGCCAAATACACTGCAAAAAAAATATAAAGACTATTGAAGCCTCCGAAAGCCTCCGCTGCCTCAGAGAACCTTTCTTCAAACATAAAAACCTTCATTCTCTAGGTATTCCTAAATACCAACGCTTGTACTTAAGCTAAAGAAAGTAATAGGTTAATTGAACTAGTTAGGAACTTTGCAGACCACATAAAAGCTATTTTTACCTCCAAACCTTTTCTGCATACGCAATTCATCTGTTCACAAGTATTCCTGAGGTCCTAAGTTTATTTCTTGATCACAGAGAGTAATTATTTGATCAATTGAAGCATTATAGACTAGAGGAAAAACCATTGTTTCTTCCCAAACCCTTTTGCAGACTATAATATTTCAGAGGTGCTCCTAAAGGCTTGAGACTGTTTTCTAAGCCAAAAGAGTAAATCAATTGATTAAAATAAACAAATAATGGCTTCCCAAGGTATTGTAATAGTCAATCCCCTGCAACCTCTAGTTGTTGATGTGGAACACACACCCTTAGCAGACAGAGACTTTAAAATTAGTGACCATGTCACTGAGTTTAACCTCCTTGAGCTCCACTGCTGGAGCCATGACAAGTCAATTGACCAAGCTGATGATGTTTTCCTTTGGGAGTCCAATTTTCCCAAGTATATTGTTCCACATACCTTCCAGTGTCCAGAGGTTATTAAAATTTTCCAAATTTGTTATTTCCCTGACCAAAGAGCCCTAATAACCCCTGGTAAATAAATTTTATCCACCATCACATCTGAATCAATAAACTAGATGCTGCAAAATTCAACCTAGGCATGATGAAACCCCATTATCCATTGAGATCCTTACTGATTTATATCTAAAGCTGGACTTTCCCAAGAGGTTCCAGATATTCTAAACCTTCATTCCCTCATCAGTAGCAACTCCCAAAACTAACCCTCCTTATCTAGAAGCTATATTCTATGAGAGAATTAGGCATATCACCTCAAAGTTGTCATGTATTCTGGGTTATTTCACTGATGAGCATGTTGATGCTTCAGTCTTAGGTTTCCTTTCTATTTTCTCCCCTAGTTAGCCTCTTGCTTCTATATTTAATTTTTCCCAGTACCTCTCTGATACAATCCATGGACAATTGGTAAAATTACCTGAAGAAGGTGTCTTCAAAAATTCATATGTTCTATTTCACATGTTTTTATACTTCCAATCTGAAAGATTTGAAATCAGCCTTAAAAAACTGGATATTGAAGGTAATCCTCAGTCAGTAATCTTTTGGACTCCATTAATCAGGAAAGACTCCACACAGTCCACATACAAAGACTTCATTAACTTATTCATCCATCCAATTGTCAACTTGTTGAACAACAACAATCAACCAAGAGTCAGTGATGATATAAAAAAGGTCCTGCGGTTATCAAAACACAGTAGGACAGGAGATTGGTACCTTTATCAGAGCCACACAGAGATTAGGGTATATGGATCTAATATATTTCCAGATAAGCTGCCCAAATACCTCCCAATGAGGTTAGTTTCACTTGAATATATCAGGTAGATCCTTAACTCTGATGAAATAAATTTCTTGTTAGCAAAAAAGAAGACACAGTTTAAGATAAAGAATCAGATTGGTCCTTTTCTTTGCAACAGTAGAGGTGCAGGTCAACAAGAAAAAAAATATTTGCAGGAATTTAAGTTCAGTCAAAGTTTCCAATGGTATTATGATCCTTTAGGAGTTATAAGCAAACTAAGGATTAAATTTAAGTTAACTCCTTATGTACATGAATCCAAGCCAAATATTGAGAAATACTCCAATCAGTCTGAATGGTTGGAGAATACTTTGAAAGAGGAAAAGAAGCAAGGTGATACTAGTTCCATCTTGCAGACTCTAGCCCCACGGGATAGGAACTCCAAAATATTTAGAGAAGAAGGATCATACTTAGCTGAAACCACCATTGAAACAAAATTCAAAATGATGTACATGAAGAAGCCCAAATTAAATCCTGTAAATGAAGAAGCTGAAACTATTGAGGTCATAGATACATATACAATGGTAAAAGACAATGCTCCTCCAGCAGTTTCAGAGGAAACTCACTAGCCTTCAACATCTAACACTCAGATTATTCAAACGTAGCATAGTGTTGAAGTGTCTTCATCCATTAAACCAACAGATAAAGAGCAGGATATCATGCACAAGTACAAGTAAATCAAGCTCAGAAATGAGGCATTAAAGGCTGATACTTATGCCCAATATTGGAAGCAGACACCTAGTGACCAAAGCAGGTTGCTTTCTACATTTGATTACAAGACCAGGAAGATGCAGATGACTTTCTTACAGCCCACAGTAAATCATCCTAAGTCATCAACAAATTATAAAAAGACATCATATGAAGTTCAAGCCAAAGATATTCATCTTATAGACCAGATATGATTTCACAAGAAAGTTGGTGAAATGTTGTATTCTACTATGAAAAATAAAGCCATGAGTGTACAAAAGCTGCAAAATACTCTAGAAAACATCAGAGATCATCTAAAATTAGAAAAGGCTTCCTCACAAGCCAAAGAAAACATAATCAAATCACTAGAAGATTTGGTTATTGAAGTAGGATATGATCCTAAAAATGTCAAAGTTGCAGAAGAACTCATAAATAAAAAGAATGCAGACATTGTTGCATTAAAGAAACAACTAAAATTTCCTCTTACTGAACATCCATAGGCAAAAGAAGTGTTAGAAAATTAAGGACAAAAATATGAAATGATGAATCTCATTCTTTAGTTAACTGCACAATTAAAAGACATGGAAAATGAGATGGATAAGTTAGTGCAGGAGAAAAAATCCAACATGGAAGCAATCCCTGTCACTGTTATTCCTACAGTCACTACAGTAGTTCCTTCTACTTTAGCAGAGGAATTTGCCCCGTCAGTCCCAATAGCTACGTCATTTCCCATTTCATCAGCAACTATATCAACTACAGAGTCATCTACATCACCAACACAGCCAAATGACGAAGCAGGTAAACTAGTTAAAGCAATGCAGGAGATGTCCATCTAGACTAATGAAATATATAGACTTAAATAACAGTTAAAATTTCTAGAGGATGAGAAGAAACTAGCTCAAATCATGCACAAAAATGAAGTACAGAAGACAAACAGATTGAATGAGAAAGTCCAGAGGCTTGAAAATGAATTGACATTGACATAACCACTTTCACAAGCAAAGCATCAGTCATGGGTCAATATCATTGACTTTTTCAATGATATTTGGCCATCCATTCAAATTATTTATGAGCAGAAAGATCTTATCAAAGAAACAACTGAAGCCATTCAGAAAATCAAGGAAGAACTTGGTAAGAAGCCAGAGGAGGCTATTGAAATCATTAAGTTTCTTAATTCAAAGAATAAACAGGAATTGGAAGAAATTGGGATAGCTGGCAGGAAAGAAACAATTCTTGAAGTTAGAAAAGTAATTTCTAAAAAGCACTTGATGGTACAGCTGGAAGAAAAATTTCAGAACATGGAGCTTACCATAACTAGATTCATGGTAAATTTTGATATTTTGAGGCAGAAAGGCCTACCAAATCCATTGGTTATTAATGAAAATTTGATGAAACATGAGGATTACAATAAGAAAATCAGAGAAGTGGCAAAGGAACAAGCCAACATTCCTTCCTCAAAAGGAATTCCTACAGGAAAAGTCCTTTATTAGACTTTTGAAAACCTCTTTTACCTCCAGCATGAGGTAAAACATCTGTTCATTAATAAGAAAACTTTTGCAAAATATACAGAGGCTGATGAAATATTCAGAAGAATGGTAAAAATCAAATTACTAGAAGCAGAGGATTGGGAGAAGTTGACCGATTTACCATGAAAGTGAAAAGGTAAAACAGATCAGTCAGGATAAGGGTTCACAGAGCAGGCAGTTTAAAGTTAAAAAGAGCAGTCAAAAGGTTGATGTAAAACACAACAGTCAAAGAGTATCACAACAGTTAAAGAGTATCAGATGAAAGTCAAATGGTTAAAGATGACAAAGCAGAGTTAAAGGCAGCCAGCGTAAAGGACACTCAACAACCTAAAATACAGCCTTTGTTGAGAAACAGTCAGAGAGAAAGTAGCAAAAATATCAACAAGCAAACAACAAATCAATAAAAGCAGGGTCAACTTGCATTAGTTAGATAGCTGTCTCTATCTTCTTGCATGAAGATATTTATTTTTCCTTGAATAATTCCTAAGACATTTTAGGATATTTTGTATTAGTTTTTTGTACAAATACTTCACAATTCAAAGTATTGAGGGTGGATTGTGGATTTCTACACATTTCTATAGTTGCACTGATCTGAAACCTAAGGGTTCATTGTACCATTTCAATTCAACAGACTGGATTGAGCAATAAATCATCATATTACAGGATTCATGTGTTGAACCACTTCAGTGAAGTACTTTCACTTGTTCTATTGTTATTTTCTGAATTTTTCACATACTTGCATGTTTTCTAAAGCTAAATATTATAACAGGAATATTATTTTAGAAATTATTTAAGTGCACTCTGTTCTTAACTATTATATATTTTAATGTTTTCTACTGATATCTAGATTAGGGAATCTCCATTGCTCCCTAGTTTCGATTGACCTTTGTATTTTCCCTGCTTATCCGGATTTGAGAATCCTTGATTACTCTCTCATCCCGATTGAAACCATTTCATCATCTAGCCTAAAGATCTGAATTACTCAGCTACCTTGCACTGTGAACATTTCCTTTAGAATTTAATTATGATATGTTGCTTGATACATCGACTCCATGGCCCAATGGAAAACATACCTGCATCTATCCATCTAAATTAGTGATTCCACCACCAAACCAAATCAAAATCAAAACCAACCAATCTTACATAACTAGCTTAAAATCAACAAAAAACAACAAAGTTAAATCATAAAGAGAGAGCCCTCTCTGAGCATTAGGAAGGCTAGATCCTAAGCTTAAAATTAGGTTTGTGGTTACCTCTGATATTTCTCTAAACAAAAAATCATAACAACCCTAGGAATTATTGGAGTGATAATACTATCTGATTGAAAGTTTGTTTATTCAAGGGATGAATTTCATCCTCTATCATTTACACATCATGACCCTCTATATCTTGTTTTTCTTAATCAATCTTCTCCATTAGTAATCTCTCTATATAGCTTTGATTCTCAATTTTCTAGTTCACATGGTATTCAGGTACAGGGTGGTCACATTTCACAGGTAGAGGAGCAAAATTATGAAGGCACTTTTAATAACTCTTCTCTTTTTCAAATTACTCTATGTCAAAGTGATGTTTCTACATTCTTTGTTGATCAAGAATCTCAACATATCGATAATCAATCAAGTGGGATTGAATTCCTCAACCAAAATGAACTCTTGGGAAACCATCCCCCTGAAGACAATGACTCCACTAATATGCATGGTGATGAGTGCCCAAGTATGTTGGATGATCTCTTATTTTCACAAGAATACTTGGATTTGGAAAGCTTTGATCTAGAATATGATTTTATCATAGAAGAGTTTCTCACGAGAATTTCTTCCTCGGCTCATAAACTCTGATGTCAAAATGTGTATAATGAATCAACTGATATATCATGTTCTTCCAATTTTCATTCGAGTGAATTATATCTGAAGTCCACACAAGGTGGTAGGGATGACCATGATGAAGAAGATGATGTGACAATCATTGAACATCTTTCTTACAGTTTGGGTAATCTGTTTAGTGATGTTGAGAAATTAGTTGAAACAATTGATTCCAATAACTACCATTTGATTCATAATTATCTTGCTGAAATAGTTGGTGACAATTGTCTTCATACAAATCTTGATCTAGCTATACCCTCACATTTTAATCATTAAACATTTGAAAGTTCAGGGAATCATCAGGGAGTCGAGGCACTTCAGCTCCCATTGATGGTTATGTTAGGTTCTCACAATATTGATGAGGTCCCTGAAGTAGGTCAGATCCGGATATTCTCGCATTATCCTTTTTTCATCATTGTTTCATTAGATGAAAACTCACTTTCTAAGGATTTTTAATGTTTTCAAGTTTATTTTATTAGTCCTCAAGATAAATTTTCTAATCAGGTGAAAGATTCATGTTTCGATAATTCATATCCACGCAAACTTCTTGTAGTAAACCTATGTTCGAAGTGCATATCTTGTTAGTCTGATTATCAAGACAAAGATTGTAGAAAATTGATAGAAATTGCATTTGCTTATGAATTCTAATTGAAAATCACGAGACACAATTCTACTCTACTAATCTGTGAAATGAAATTCACAGTTTAGAATAACATGCATAGACATGCAATAAGAAAAACCAAAAATACACATTTATTTCTAAGGGAACCCAACTGGGAAAATATCCTCAATCCTCTTTGCACTAACTAGTGAATTGAGAAACTATTATAATTGTTAGCTCCAGCTCTGAGCACAACCTGCAAAAGAATAATTGTTCTCCTGCTTTGTGAAAAACTCTAGCCAACACTTAACCAAATATTTTCTCCCCTATGATTTAGAAATTTCCTCCAAATTGATTGTGCAATTCCCACCTATACATTCAAAACTAGTCTACAATTGATGTTAAATTTCCTTGTCATCTCCACTTCAATTGAGGAACTTGAATTCTCTGCATGCACTAGCTATTTTGGGCTAATTGATCAGTTAACTGACATATCTCTGAGTTAGATTGTTATCCCACTACACAACTGACCTTCAACTGACTCTATCGATAGTTAGAGGCCATTTAAATGAATACAATTGAAAATAATTGGACTAGATTACTAAAATTTAGCAATCACACATGAATAAATGAACCCCAAGCTCTCTGACTTGAATTTACTGAGAAAACTAAGTGACAAGAGCCATGTCACACTAGTTAAATTAATCCAAGTTGTCCTGCTGATGTGGAAATTCGATTAACTCAATCTGACTAAGGCTAAAGTCAAATTGAGCCTTTATTACTACATTTTTTCCAACACTCCCTCTTAGAAGAAAGGGATTTTCCACCACCCCTATCCCGCACCTGTGGAATTCGAATTTACCTCTTGACAATGCCTTTTTCAAAATATCAAAATCTTTCTCCTCAGTTGGAATGTACTGTAGAAAATTAATTCTCCTCTACAAATAGTCCTGTAAATGATGATACCATATTTCAATGTGCTTGGACCTATCATGAAATACCATATTCTCAGAGAGCTTAATGCAACTCAGATTATTATAATATATCACTATGTGATCCATCTCTTGACTAAATAGTCCCACAATTATTTTCGTAATCCATATTTCTTCACATGTTGCTTGACTTGCATCCATGTATTCAACATCTAATGAGCCGAGTGCCACGGACCTATGCTTCCTGCTATAACAAGAAATAATTGTGGACCCAACACTGAATATATCACTTGATGTACTCTTCCTGTTAGATGGACTCCCTTCCCAATCTGCATCGGTGAAGCCTTGCATCTTCACTCCCTCTGTCTCTCTATACCATAATCCATACTAGGTATTACCTATGAGGTACCGTAACACATGCTTTTCTACCTTCTAATATAATTTGGTAGGCCTCGCCATAGCTTGGGTTGACTGCATAGAACATGTTGGGTCGAGTTTTCACAAGATACATCAGTGAACCCACAAACTGCCTATAAATGGTAGCATCAACTTCCTCACCTGAGAAAGCATACTCCTTCCTCAAGTTTGTAGCTAGAGGTATGTCCATGGGCTTACAGTTCTCCATGTTAAATCTATAAAGTATTTCGGAAGCATAGTTTCCTTGAGACAAAAAAATTCACCATCACCCTTCCATAATTCTAGAGCGAGGAAGTAATGCATGAGGCCCATTTCTTTCATCTCAAATTCCAATGCAATATTATCTTTGTAAGAGCGAATCAATTGCTCATACCCTATCAATATTAAATCATCAACATATAAAACAAAAATAAACAACTTACCATTTGATAGAGGTTCGCATTTGCTTCACTTTTGGTGAAGCCCAATCCTCTGAGATAACTGTCGATTCGAGTGTACCATGCTCGAGGCGCCTGTTTGAGACCATACAATGTTCTCTTGAGTTTGCACGCATATGAATCTCTATCATATGTCTCAAATAATTATGGGTGATCTGTAGAAATTAATTGTAGATTCAATCCTGCTCATGTAGTGTTCTAAAACATAAGACTCAAATGTACTCTACTCATCCGTGAAAAGACATTCACAATTGAGAAAATATATCAAAAGCATGCATCTTGATTTAACACACATACACAAGGATTTAACTAGGGGAAAGAAGTTGCTCAAAACCCCTTCCTATATGTATTGCATTAGCAGAAAATAGAGAAGAAATACAATGCTTTCTCGAGCCCGATCAACCTTTGCACAAGTATAATCTATCTCACTTCCTCACAAAATGACTCTGGAAAACACATAGCCAATTTTCCTGCCTACCAATCTCCTATTTCCTTGTGTTTTTTATCAAGGAATTAGACCCCTATTAAATAGAGAAATCCCCATCTAGAATTGTGCAATCCCTATAGGCCCTTCTCTGACTGCATGCACCACCTGTACAACATTGATAATTATACAGATGATATTACACTTCCCTTGAACTCCAGTCTCAACAGGGTAACTCGAATTTCATGCATGTATGAGTTAATTAAGGTTGATTGATCAGTTAACTGGTTGAACACTAAAGTTTCACCCCACTGTTAGACCTCCTACTAGTTCCTCCAACAATTAGAATTAGTTTAACTGACCATAACTCAATTTAACTGAATTAAATTGTTACAACTCAAATTAAACTCAACCTAGGCTCCTAAAATTTAGGAATCACTATACACATCTCAAGTTAATCCCACAACTTGAATTAACTAAGCTAACCGAATGATAACAACTCAATTAACTCATTCAAGTTGTATTGTGATGTGGAATTTCAAATATCTCCTAATTTAATTCAAGGGAAAATTAAATTAGGAATTCCTTGTTGCCTTTTTTCAACACTCCGGGGATTATTAGATACCCCAATCCTACCTCTATGGAACTTAAATTTTCCTCTTAACAAATCCTTTGTCAAAATATCTAGATCTTGTTCCTTTGTAGGAATGTATTCCAACAACATATTCTCCCTCTGCAAACAATCTTGTAGATGGCGATACCTAATGTCGATATGCTTGGATAAATCATGAAAAACTTGATTCTCAGAGAGTTTGATACAACTATAATTGTCACCGTAAATCACAGTGGGATCGATCATATGACCAAATAATCTAACAAGGATCTTGCTCATCGATATATCTTCAAAAGATGCTTGATTGAAAGCCATGCACTATGCTTCTGCTGAACTAGATGCAACTAATCTATGCTTCATGTTGTACCAATAAACTATTGTTGACCCAATACTGAAAATTCCTCCTAAAGTTATCTTCTATTATTATGTACTTCCCGCCCAATCTGCATCTATGAAGCCTTACAACTTCACTCCCATTGTCTGTATGTACCAAATACCATACTGAGTAGTGCCTCTGAACTATCTCAACACATGTTTTTCTGCCTTCCAATATAGTTTGGTTGGATTAACCATTGCTTGACTAATATGGTTAACTGCATAACACATGTTTTATCATGTGTTCAACAGATACATGAGTGAACCCACAAGCTACCCGTAAATAGTGGCCTCCACTTCCTCACCTGAAGTGCCATCCTCCTTCCTCCAACTTCCTGCTAGAGGAGTGTCCATGGGTTTTATACTCTCCATATGGAACTTCTTTAGTATCTCGTTGGAATAATTGCCGAGAGTGAAAAATAGTTCCCCATCTCCTTGCCATACTTCCAAACTGAAGAAATAATGCACGAGTCCCATGTACTTCATCTCAAATTCTCTTGAAAAAACCTCTTTGAAAGATTTTATCTACTTCTCATCACTAGTTAAAATCAAATCATCAACATATAATACTATAATCAACAATTTACCTTCCACAACAATATGGTAAAGGTTTGAATTTGCTTCATTTTTGGTGAAGCCCAACTTGATGAAATAACTGTCAATCCTAGTGTACCAAGCACGGGGTTCTTGTTTCAATCCATACAATGCTCGCTTGATTCTGCACACATGTGACCCTCTGTAGAAGCTCTCAAATCCTTTCAATTGTTTAATGTGCATATCATCCTCAATCACTCCATTGAGGAATGATGTCTTCACATCCATATGATGGATCTTCGATCCAATTTGTGCTACAAGTGTGTAATTGATATGATACAAGAGTACCTTGCTACTGGAGAAAAGGTCTCCTCGTAATCAATTCCCTCCACCTGAAAGAACCCCTTGGCCACAAATCTAGCCTTGTGTTTTTAAATGCTTCCGTCTACTTCTTGCTTCACCTTGTAGATCCACCTCAAACCTACAATTTATTTGTTCTCTGGTCTTGGTACCACTTCCCAAACATTTTTTCTGACTATGGAATCATATTCCTCTACCATGGAATCAACCCAAAATGGTTGTTGCACTGCTTCCTATAATGAGGATGATTTCGTCTCAACTAGCTCACTCATCAAAGTCATGTACCTAGTGTAACGATCGGGTGACCTCCTCTGCCTACGATGAGATGTGGGTGCTTCTACATTCTCTCTAACATCATGCAATAATCTGTCAGCTTCTGTGGTGCACTTTCTTCCTTCTCTGGATGTCTCTGCATGAGTGGGCATCTCCACTCTCTGCTCCTCTGCTTATGGCTCCTCCACAACATCCTGAGGTTCTTCCTTACTGGATAAACATCAAGAATATTTGAAGATTAACTAATGATCTGAAAATATTTAATAGTGCTAATTGATAAGAAATATTGATTCACCCCCCCTCTCATTATTTCCAACATCTTTTATGTTTCAAATGATGATGACGAAGTTTAAGATGACTCAATCCACCCACTTTTACTAATTGACACATAAGGAGAGTATTTTAGTTGTTGAAAAATTCACAAGCATCATTCTCCACATACGGTCCATATCTTGTGTTTGGACCATGCCCACAAATTGGATTCATAATCTCGGAGGGATTCTTTGTTGCTTCTAGAATGGAACTCTAACCAACCTGTTCCTCCAACACATGTTGCAATTGAAGGTGCGTTTTCCTTTTCTCATCCTTAGAAAATTCAAGAAATCCCCTCATCTCAACATTCTCCATTAGAAGATACAAGTTAATATCCTCTAACTCTTGGAGTATTTCACACTTCAGGTTCTTTCCCATACCTACAACTTGGTTAGAACCTTCTCTGATACCTCCTGACCTGAAAATGGAAGAGAAAGTATTCTCTCAAAAACTGATCGTCAAATGACACGTTACAAGTAAACAAAATAGCTCTTAATGGTAAACAAGTTTCATAATTTCTTCAATATGGTGAGTTAGTTTTCACATGAACTTTTGAAAATAAACACATTCACATACAACTCAAAATGGAAAACATAAAGAGTAGAAACCAACATTTGAATGTGGAGTTCACCCCTCCTAGGCTATGTCTCTGGTCTTGCTCCAACAACTAGAACATTCTATTGATTTCCATGGTAAAAGAGTACATGAAAATTATTGACAATTGAGTGGCTTGTTTCCCCAATAATGAAACATTCTCCTACAAAGAATTCTCACTCCAAAAATATGACTCCCTATAGTAAGTCATGAAAAGGTCAACATGAAAATGACTCACACATCAGGTCCTTGCACTCCACTTAAAAACCAAACATAAAAACATACAACAACTCCACATTGAAGTAATGAAAAAAGCTTCTCTCAAGAACACATAATGAGAAAAGGATAAAAAGAGTTGCACTACAAAAGTCACAACTACTGCAGATGAAATAGGAAGGATAGAAAAATTCTACAAGGTTCTCTCCATGCTCAAAATGCCTTCAAAACTACTTCAAACCTTTGATTGTCTCTGGAACTAAAAGACAATCCTATAAAAATTCCTTCCAAAAGTGCTCAAATAAAAAAACTGAGGCTTCCAATAAGTCCAGGATGCTTAAAAACCCCATCTAGGTTCTTCTTGAGCTCAAAAAGGTTCAAAATTGAGAAATTTATGCTTCTCCAACCCAAGCTCTACTATGTGTCCCGCAATTTGGCAAAACTTACTAATTCTATGACATTTTCACCCTTTTCACAGTTCGGGATGCGAAAATGTTTCCCGCAAAAGGTGAAATTTGTCGCCTCATTAGTTTTCCCAATAACCCCATGCGCAAAAATAGGGCCACATAAGGTGCATGAGGCCGAGGGGTGGGGCCAACAGTTCGCCCCTACCGACATTGGCACTTTTTCCTTTGGGATAAGGCTATATAGAGTGATGATATGGCTAGGGGTCGGGCCAGTTTCCCACCCCCGCCGGGCTAGGCCAATATCTTCCCACCTTCGGTTATGTGTCGAACCATAACGCTGGGTGTTGGGGTTGAATCCCTGCCCTGCACTAGTAGCACTCTTTGCAAGTCATATGCCAAAGTGTTGTGACTAAGGGTTGGGGTTGGTCCCCAGCCCCTCCCACCCAACGCTTAAACTTTAAATACAAGTCGTCACCCATATGATTAAGAACTTACTGGTGGCATAGTGGTTAAGCGTTGGACTATATTGCGCTAGTTTGTAGGTTCAACCCCCGTCGAGGCCTTCGGGCCTGTTAACAATATTTTTACCAATAATGAGGTGCCACGTGGAGACCTCTAGTTGTGCCACGTGGCAACCTTCTATTGGGCCACCCAAAACACCACGAACCAGTTAAACAACGCCACCACATCTTGTACTGAGTCGACACTTGGAGAGCTATGATTAGGCTTTCGTACACACAGTTGGCATGTTGAATTCAGCATGATGCACAATACAGACAACCCAGTCAACAACCTATTTGGCCCACCTACACATTTTTTTATTGTTGGTTAAAAACTTTAGAACATCATAACTTGAGCATACGATGTCGGATTGAGGTGATTCAAGCATTGCTGGAATCATGACAATGAACACTAAAACTTGACGTTGGTTTTTGATGATCTCAAGCACTTTAATTTTTTAGCCTAATTTTGATCTCTGGATCATATTCACACAAAATAATTTTATCCATGAAACATACAAGACATCTCTCTCTGTCTCTCCACTTTTTGTATTCTAGGGTTTTCACATGCACCTTAATGTCATACTACTAGGGTTTCCTCATCAACATAGCATTTTTCTTTCCACAAGACTTTTTGACTACTTATTTGTCAAGTTTTTTGGTTGGATGCAGACCTCAAATTTTCCTCCTAGACATAGATTGTGTTACTCCAGTTCTTTCAGCAATTGGTCACCACCAAGCTGGGGCCATGATTCCACTCAGCATTGGATTCTCAAGCCAAGTATGTTCCTCGTACCAAATATAATAGGGCCAAGGTACTAAACCTTATAGCCTCCAACTAGTTGGCTAACATCCCCTATCGACCCCAATCTTGTCCGGCTATGGATTTTCCAAATTCTTGTGGCTCCAGGAGTTATGCTACCTTCACAAGTCTTCTAAGAACCTTTCTAGGACCTCCATTCAAGGTACCAAGCCTGGAATCCTCTAACCAGTAGACTCACATCCCCCATCAACCCCTATCTCAACTGGCCAGGGATGTTCTAGAGTCCAGTGACTCCAGGATTTCCCCTAGCTCACGAGTCTTTCAAGTATCCTCACAAGCTCTCATCTAGGGACTCATGTCCCTGTATTCTAACTGGCCTACTAAATAGGGGAAATACCCTTTTATATAATTGGTGTCCCCTTTAGAATTGGTGTCCCCTTTTACTTTATATATATATATATATATATATATATATATATATATATATATATATATATATATATATATATATATATATATATATATAGATACCTTTTTTCATGGATTTTCAGTCCCCTGTACTCTTTGGTATCCCAATCCACAACAAAATGACAAGTCAGTTAGGCCCACTGGCTTAATCATCACATAGGCTCACTAGCCTTAAATCCATATGTGTGTCGACCGACTAAACTAATATATCATACATACATACACAAACATGTAGGCCTCAATGGATTCGGCTCACTAGCGTAATAATACTAGCCCTTCGATCTGTTACATAGGCATGTTAGCTTTAATCATATCAATATCTTAGCCCACTGGCCTAACATATATATAGATACATAGGCACATTGGCCTTAATAAAATTATGGGTGACCAACCTAAGTGTTACATGTACAACATATTACTATTCGAGGAATCATGTTCACGGGTGTTACATTCCCCTCCCCCTTGTTTATGAATTGTCCTCAATGCATTTGAGTATGTCAAAACTGTAAGAACTGCGGACACATGTGAAATGTACTCAATGTCCTCATGTGAACTAGGTGCATTGTTCTTATGCCACATCAATGCCCTCACTTCGGGGCACCCTCAACCACATGTGCACCAACAAGTTCTATAGGTCCTCATCATGCCCCACACTAATGGCGTGTAACCAAACATTATCACCATCATATCTGTAAGACATGAAATAATAAAATTAATGCCTACAACAGTTAATCATGGACATACCCTATTCTGAAGGCAAGAACAAATATATAATAGATAATTAACAACAACAAAAATACACAAGCTAACGCTTTAGTCAATGAGAAAAGCACATCCTGCATTCAAATTCCCCGTCACTAAAGCACTATCCTTGCATTGAATATTGGTCACTTATCACTCCTCAAACTTTGTAATACCCTTGCACTACCTGTGTAGTGATGTAACCACGTTGCTCCATAGGTATGTGTTAATGGAAGGCTAACTATTCAGTACCAAGAATGAATAACTCCAGGTGAATACTCATATTGGGACCATTGTATTCAGGTTAGAGAGGTATAGAATCTTTATCCTTTTTATTCAGGACCTTAGCGAAGCTACCATGCTCTGGATTGAGATATATTATTTGATCATGGGGAGGATGAACAATTATTTCAAGCAACCTTAACTTGTGTAGACCTTGGTGCATCCTCTTTATCACATGCAACATGTTATTTCATCTCAATTACATGTTTTGTGATAAGAGCATCAACAACAACCTATTTCATTATACATGTGCTTCATTAATGAAAATTTTCCCAACAACAGTTATTGTCATCTTTACCTCCAACATTGGTACTTTAGCAGTGTGGTGCTTCACCTGTTACTTGTATAAATTCAATCTAATATGATAACCATAAGAGATATGGATAATTAATATTCAACTTCAAGCTAGTTGAAAATGGACGAAAGATGAGAAGAAATCTTCCCACATTTTCTCAAGTTGCAAATGTCGATGATGTTAAGCCTCATTCCTTGATCTGCATCATTGCTTTCTTTAATTATAGAGAGGGGTGTATTTACAATAGTTCTCATGTTTCCATTTCATTTGGTAAATGACGTGTTGATTTATAACCTTGAGAGAATTTTCAGAGTTTTGGTATTCTTTTCATTTGGCTTTGGGCCAATCTAAGCTTCTTCTCTGATGGACAGAAATTGTCTTTTTGTCTGCTCAAGATGAATTCTAATTTTGTTGTTACCCATGCTCATTTCATTAATAATTTCATCAAATTTACATAAACAACCGTTTAGTTCCCACAACCATCTTCAATGTAACTTCAAGGACCTTATCCTACATTTTTTCACATTCAGAAGGGAGATTTCGGTTAGTATAGCCTCTATCACATCCCATTTTTCATTAATATAAGATTGCCCAGAAAAGCTTTTCTAAAAAAGTGATTATGCTTTGGAAGTGGTCATAACCACAGTTCTTTAATGCCTAGAAGTTGCATGATTTCCCTCTCATCAATTCCAATCCATTTCAACTTATGTGAAAAAAAAAAACATCTTCAATTATTCCATAGTGAATTGCTAGTTAGTTTCCATATGGTTGTTCTAGGTTGACTTTTGATAATGGTTAAGGGGCATTCATTTTCGACACATGGTCCATAAAAAAATCTCCACTTTCGGATTTTTACATGTTCACCCACTTGTTGCATAAGGATCTTTGTTAATAGGTGTAATATTCATAGTGAGAACATGGGTATCTTCCACATTTTGATTATTGTTCCTTTGATCTACAAGAGATATGATTGAGAGAGGACAATTTTAAATTGGTTCTGCTTGGTTGTAGGTTTGAATAGTTATGGAAAAGTAACCGTACTTGCTTAAATTTGACTAAACTCCTTCCTTGCAAGCTCTATAAGCATAAAAATAGACCTAGATGCACCTTTCTAATTTCATGAAACCTAAGTTACCGAAAACGACTGAAGGATTTATCGGAAACGCAGATCCCTGTTTCCGAAATGGAAACAGATATGATCCTTGTCTGAAACGTCGTAAACACATTTTATTTTTATTTTATTTTATTATTATTATTATTATTATTATTATTATTATTTTTCGTTTAAAAAATTTGGAATTGGATACATTTCAGAGGGTTTTTTAATTTTTTGTATTAGTTTCCAGAAATCCGGAAACAGATCCACGAAAATCGTGATCAGAATTCACCTTTAAAATGTTAAAAAGCATGAAAATTTGTTCAAAATTTTATACAAACAGAAAAATAAAGATGTTAAAAAATACAAATAGAAGGTTTTGATGAATGTATTTGTAAAGAGATTTATTTGACTGATTAATTTTCAGTTTCGTTAATGTTTTGTTAATTGTCATTGATTTTGCTCTTGATTTCATAAATCCCTCCAATATAAAAATTATTCTCTAGCTAATATTTTTCGTGCATATAGTCAAGAGATCAAGTTGATGTTGAGAAGATTGAAATGTTCAAATAGGTCTTGACAGAATATCCCAATGATCCCATGGTCCTTTCCATTTCCATGCAAGGGATATAGATAACATCTTCCATGCATGACACATTCTTTGAAGGAGTTGGACCTGAAAGCACAAAGGTTGTAGCATTTATGATTACATTACTAATGATGATGATGATATGTTGAATGTTATAATAATCACTAATGATGATGGCAATGTTTGTCTTGAATTGATAATCATGATCTATTTTATGTTGAATCCATGATGATGATTATGTATTTTTAGATATAGAATCTAGATTCTAAAATATGAATGGTAATATGAAATTATATATATATATATATATATATATATCTGTGGGTGGGTGTGTGTGTGTGTCGTTTCCTTGTTGTATCGTACCCAATTTTTTTGAAAATTTTCCGTATCCTTTTCAAACCCCGTATCCATATCCGTTCCTGTATCAGTTTCAGTGCAAATTAGCATGAAACTAATCTCCAAAGGAATTTAATAAAACTTGAATAAGATGCCCCACTACAAGTTTAAGAGTAAACAACAATAAGAACAAAACTACGATATTATATGCCCAAGGAATATTATACTGCAAGTCGTAGGTTCTACACACACTATATAACCACAATCACAAGTTTTATCAACCATCCCTCTCATTCAAAGTATCCAATTCATTAAGAATACATTAATCTCAACACACAAGTTATCAAGAATTATCAGCAACACGTTATCCTCAATCAATGGAGTTCAAAATTCTTATTGGAATTACTTGATAGCCTTAATAAATACATCCTTCATTACTAGGCTTGATAACTCTATTCCTCAATCCACATCCTCGTACAGAGATGCCAATAGTTTCTTAATAGAACAAACTTGTTTACAACCAAAATCAAGCTTTAGTCCTTGTGCCTTCCTCCACTGGACACATAGCAATATTACAATGTCTGGAGAACTACAATTCCTCGATTCTCTCTCTTTGCTTACTTCACCTAAGTTCTCTGCCAACTATTAATTTCCACCAATGTTAGATGATTAATCTTCCAACAAACCAAACTGTAATAATTCTTGTCATAAATGTATCTTATTTTCATTGAATAATCGACGTGAAATTTGGAAATACGTCATTTTTTGCGTGGCTTTTATTCGATGAAATAGACCCAAATAAATCAATTTATATGTTGAATTTGATGCATTATGAGTGCAATTATACCAATCCAATTAATGCCCTTAACGTCATCCAGGATTATTATTATTATGTTGGGTATGATGCTAGATTGGAAGAGCCCCACAATCGCTTTTTGAAATCATCAAGAACTCAATTATTAAAGTAATTTCTAACGTCATCAATGTTTAAGGAGCCCGACTAAGAGTGTTCTAATAAATTCAGATAGAAAATGTAGAAAAACAATTCTTTTCATTCTAGTCATTGGTCCTCTGCGCTTTATAGAAGATATTTTAATCACCTTAAATTCCCTTTTCTTAAAGTCAAGCTAGAAAAATTTCCATTTACAGTCCTTGCAAGACCAATTTAGTATCAACATAGCAACTCCATGAAGATATTTCAAGGTCGTCCTAGTTATATTAGCAATGGAAAGAAGACATTGCGATTAGTAATATCTGATTTTCTTTTTATTTGTTGGTGCCATGATCATGCTATGTGTAAGTACTTTCATATGACAATCTACTGGAAAGGAATTTAAATGATTATGAACATATTTCTTAGGAATAATTTGATTTTCTTAAGATAAATTTATCTTCTAATATGATAATTATTTTCCAATGATTTCTAAAATCTCAACAGTAATGAAATAATGATAGTAGGAACATAAAGAGACATTCAAGCATAAAAAAGAGACACAAATTTACCCTGGGAAAACCTAACCTCAGGAAAATCCCAACAACCTTTTCTTAGGAGAAATTGTTCAATTAAGAAAAAGTACAATCCAATTTTTCTAGTCAATTTTGGTTAAATATACCAAAGAAACCAATCGGGTCAAACTTGGTCAAACATGCTGAAATTCAACCTTCTTGCACCTACCCAGAAATTAATAAATCTAAGTCACACATGCCAAAATTCTACATCCTGCAGCTGCCTAAAAATCAGTCAACCTACTCAAAACTATTTTAAACTATGCCTAGAAGACTTGATCAAATAGTAGATGGAAAAATTCATCAGGCAATGGCAGAACAAACTTCGTCAATATTGGTCAATAGACAAATTTTGTACACGATCAACCTAAGAAGTCATCCTCATTAACTTTCACATGTGAACAAAAGAATAAATGTTGTGATGATTCGAATTGGTCTCCACGTGAGAAGGTCGAGTGGCAATATATATTGTTTTTGTGGTGCCTAAGGGGCATTCTCTTATGTTGGGCCGACCTCAACTTGAGGGGCCAACTTGCGTATTTTATTTCAAATTTCAAATTTTAATTTTCCCTCCTTTTCATGCTTCAACTTATCACTGGGGAATACCTAGCACAAATACCCCGAAAAACCAACGCTCCCTCTCAGCTAGGGGGGTATTCACCTTGAATTCCTCAGATGTTCACTATTATGAAAAATTTCTCCATCCCAAGAAAAATTGAATGATATCGCTATGTTAATGTATCCATCCAATTCATATTCTATTCCAAAACCACGTGGAAAGCCTCATGCATGATCATGATGCAAAGAATCTAATTACCCACTAGCCAAATACCCTTTGCTGATATGGTCAGATACCCCCTAACCAAAGTAAAACACAAGACTACTCCTCGATCACCAACTATCCAAGTCGTCACTTAGATCTAGGTCAGTATCCCTGACCAATGGTGAAACCCTCAGCCAATTTACCATTCCCTCATATCATCACATGATAGTTGTATGGTAAAAAATTTCTCGATGCTTTGGGGCACTCACTCTACCCACTAGCCAAGTAACCATTGCCAATATGGTCATAAACTTCTAACCATGGGAGCACTATGGAATAATATCCCTAGACACATTACATGGCACCTAGTAAATACCCTTGAACTAAGGAGAATATATTTCCTTCATGCTACAACATCAAGACTCCCTCTAACTGAGGGAAGCATTCTCAACCACTACAAGCTTCTCCTTGAAGTAAACAAACTTAATCTAAGATGGAGGATTTGTGAGAATGTCAACAACCTACTCATTTATAGAAATGTATTGGAGCTTCACTAATTCCTTATATACCATTTCTCAAATGTAATGGTACTTGATCTCAATGTGTTTTGACCTATTGTCACGGTCATCTCCAACACCTCATGAAACAATCTTGTGAGCAGATCCTGAAGCCACACTTCTTCACAAATCACAAAACTAGTCACAATATAATCAACCTTTGTGGTGTTGAGTTCAATAGATTTCTTCTTCTTGTTCATCCAATATTTCATAGAAGAACCCAAACTGAAGCAACATGTTGATGTGCTCTTCCTATCTTCGGCATTCCATGCCCAATCAAAATTTGTGTATCACTGTAGTTGTATTTGATCATTTGAGATATCTCAATCCATATCCATTTGTACCATATTGGTACCTAAACACATATTGTGTCACATGCCTTGGCTCAACAATGAACTGGTTCGATTCCTTCACTGGATCCATCACCATAGTTTCTTTCCCATCACCCTGACTAGGTGCTCCCTTTGACGCTAAAAGAAATCTTGTTGTGGCAATCTTGGTTGTCCCCTATGTTGTTGATGCTTCCTAGTCACTGAAACATATTTATTGTATGACATGGTCCACTCATAAAAGGCGTATTTCTATTAGAAACCCCCCAACTATGAGCGTTTAGTTTGACAACCTCAATCCCATGACATCCACTTGGATGGTTGGTTCTTCCACTCTACCTAATTTTTTGTACATCATGGGATATGTTAGCGTAAATTCTTAACGCAAGTGTATGAAAAGAGATCACTTTAGATGTGTGTGAAAAAAATCCCTAACATCAAAGATGGATGCTTAACTTCCTTATATTTGCAATAGATAGTCGAAACAAATGCAGTAAAAACACAGATCTATGCAGTAAAAGCAATTAAACAGTAAAAAGAAATAAGAGTTGCTCCAAATATCCAATGGGAAAGACAAGATCTAAAGAATTTTATATGTATTATACACTTGGGAAGGGAACAAATAATGATGTTACAAGGCTCCCTCAATGGGATCGGTTCTTGGATTTCCTCAATGTTTCAGATCCAACAATTTCTCTCTCTCAATGGTGTAGAAAACCCAAAACGTGTTGAACTCTGTGGGAGATCAAGAAGCAAGAAAATAATAGCAGCAATGAGAATGATCAAAGCGTAGCAATGAAAGTGATCAAAGTGAATAATGAATGGAAAACTCTCCTATTTATAACAAAATATTGAGTTATCCTCGATAATGGTGAATATTAAAATATATCAACCAAGATCTAGATCTAACTGCTTGGAATTTTTTATTATATTTTGTTGGAGGGAAAAGGAATTTAAATTGGTTAAATACCTTTATTTAGAAATAATAAACAAATAAATGATTTATTTATCATTTCAAGAATGGGGTTAAGGAATAATTTAACAAATAATGATTTGTTTAATTATTTCTTGGTGATTTAGTCAAATTTAAAAAGGAATA
The DNA here is from genome assembly GCA_034641835.2 of Pinus albicaulis. NCBI lineage: Eukaryota > Viridiplantae > Streptophyta > Pinopsida > Pinales > Pinaceae > Pinus > Pinus albicaulis. Next base: position 1,599,786,177 of record CM076578.1, on the reverse strand, counting down.
ATAACTAAATAATGATTTAATTAATTATTCCTAGAGAAAAATAAGGAAAATAGTGATTTATCTAATTATTTCTCATAATTGAGTTAAATATGACCAAGAATATTATTTAAACAATGGTTTAATTAATTATTCCTAGAGGAAAATCAAATAAATAATGATTTATTTGATTATTGCTCATTGGGTTTCCTGTTTGAACCAGAAATAATTTAATAAAATATGATTTATTAAATTATTTCTTATAGTGAAAGCAATTTTACTATGGTAAAATTGGTCTTACATAGTGTACTTCGATCCATCTAATTGTAAGTGGTTAGATGACCAAAAATTGGTGTAACGGGATCCACCAAATATGAATCAAAGCCTCTCAACTTCTTCAAATTGATCACTATGGGAGTTTCCATGGACTTGTAGTCCATGATCACATATCTTTGAAGGATCTCAACAGTATACTGTAGAAATTTGAATAACTTATATATTATTCACTGAGATTCTCCTGATCACACACTATTTTAGCTTCATGCATAATACAGAATCTCTTCTACCATTGATCATCACATGCAGAAATAATATCAATTGCATGCATACATTAAAACCACAAACAATCACACATATGAACACAGTATTTAATGGGAAAGCTTAAAGCTGAAAACCCCAACTATCTGTATATTATATGTCATGGAGATCATGTAACAATCATAGTACAAAACTCCTCACAAACTCTCAGCACTACCTCCAATTGCTACACACTATCAAGCTAGATCTAGCAAAACACATGCTCCAATCTTTTGCCACTTCGTGCTTGACCTCTATTATAATTAATCTTTGTGGGAAGGCTTCATTAAATAGATAAACCACATGGCAGAGCTTTGCGCAATCCTCATGGCTTCTCCACCTATACGTAGTATTTACAAATAGCAACCCAGTATAGTCTCACAATTGATAAGATTCAACACTTCTCTTTCACCCTATTCTTGCCTTTGGTCTCCTTGGCTTGTTTATGCCTAAAGTAAGCGATGCATTCTTTAGTTGATTAATGAGTTTATAATTAGTGAATTAATTAATAATTAATTCACACCACTCTCACTAATTGTATCAATCGGTTAAACTAGATACAAATAGCTCAACTATGTTTAGATTAGTTAAACTGAATACAACTCCACTAACTTCCTCAATCAACTCCACCAAACTCTGTCACATGAGTTCTAACTGAAGTATCCATGCAATAGCTCCACTTAACCCTAGGAATAGCGTAATTCCTTCTGTCAGCTCCTGTGCCACATCTGTGCACTTAACTGAAGTGCTCCAAGAGAATAAGATAATGTTTAGAGTCAAAATATTATTAAGAGCTAATAATATTCGACATATCTATTTTTAGACTGGCAATCTAAAAATAGATTCCACCCAATATGTCTAAAAATAGAAGTCCATCTATTTTTTCAACTTGACCAACCATCCACAAATACCATCCACCCCACTGCCAACTCATAGAACATAGTCCATATGTCTAAAAATAGACTTTGCGCCAAAAAGACGCCTACGGGCCCACTTAGTGAGCGACTCCTTTCACCTAAGCTCATCATCCTCTTGTTCTGATCTCAACAAGATATGGATTATCTGCAACCCTATCACCTTGCAATAATTGTTCAGAATTTGCTTACAGTGGCTGTAAGATATCAGCATCTTGATCCTCCGTGGGAATGTATGAAAGTAACATGATCCTCCGCTGCACACAATCTCTGATATGATGATACCGGATGTCGATGTGTTTAGATCTATCATGAAATACTGGATTAACCGAGAGTTTGATGCAACTCTGATTATCACAATAAATCACAGTAGGCTCTAAGTGTGAACCGAACAACCCGACCAGGATCTTCCTCATCCATATAGCCTCGCATGCAGCCAAACTCGCTGCCACATACTCGGCCTCTGCTGAACTGAGTGCCACGGATCTCTGCTTCCTGCTATACCAAGAAACGATTTGTCGACCGAATGCGAAAATCCCTCCGGATATTGCTCTTTAATCGGGTTGGGCTCCTGCCCAATCTACATCGTCGAAGCCACATAGCTTCCACCTCATCGTATGCATGCACCACAATCCATATCCCGATGTGCCTCTGAGATATCTTAATACATGCTTGCCTTCCTTCCAGTAGAGCTTGGTAGGCTTAACCATAGCTTGTGAAAGCTGGTTAACAGCATAGCATATGTCGGGTCGTGTGTTGAACAGATACATAAGCGACCCCACCAACTGTCAATAAACAGTGGCATCCACTACCTCCGCCGAAGTAGCATCCTCCTTCCTCCATCCACCGGGAAGAGGAGTATCAACAGGCTTGCAGCCATGCATGTTGAACTTCTCTAGTATCTCCCGGGCATACTTGCCTTGAGAAACAAACAGTCCATCACTGCGCTGCCAAATTTCCAATCCCAGGAAATAATGAAGGAGGCCCAAGTCAGCCATCTCAAACTCTTTTGCAAGATCCTCCTTGCAGGAAGTATCAACGCTCATCTGTCAAAATCAAATCATCTACATAACGTACGATGATCAACAGCAACTTACCTCCACCACAATCTGGTATAGGTTAGAGATCGGCTCACTCTTGGAGAATCCAAGTGCAGCGAAATAGCTGACCATCAGGTATTATTACTGACACGGGTGCTTGTTTCAACCCATACGGTGCTCTCTTGAGCACGCACACGTAACTGTTGTTGAAAGATCTCGAAACCTTCGGGGTGCTCTATGTGCACCTCCTCCTCAATCACCCCGTTGAGGAACACAGTCTGCACATCCATCTGTTGAATGTGCCACCCCATACGCGAGAGAGCAAGAATTGTCGGTATGGAAGAAGAAATAACTTGCGACGGAGTGCAAAGGTCTCCTCATAATCGATCCCCTCTGTACGGCGAAGAAGCCTCGACGACAAATCTTGCCTTGTACTTCTCCCACACACTCCCCGTCGACTTCTGCTTCACTTTGTGGATCCATCTCGGAACCCACCGCGATTTCCCTTCCGGCCTTGGGACAATCTCCCATGCACTGTTTCTGACAATCGAATCATACTCTTCCACCATGGCATCTACCCATGCGGGATCCTCCACAGCTTCCTCGAAAGAGGATGGCTCTGTCATGATACACTTGCTCACAAGAGCCATATATCCAGTATACCGGTCAGGTGACTGTCTCTGTCTGCGTTGTGATGTAGGTGCTCCTACAACCTTCTCTGCATATTGAGCCAGTCGCTCAACTTCTGTAGTGCGCTTCCGCCCTCTGATGGTTGGTGTTGCATGAGTGGTCTCTTCCACTCCATGAACCTCATCTTGTGGATGATCCACATCTTGAGACTCATCCTTAGGAACTAATAGCTCCTCATCTGCATGCAAGTGTGGCTCCATTTCAAGCGAACACTTCATGGCTTTCTCCTCATGAAATTTGATATCCCGTCACACAACAGTCTTGTGATTGTCTGGAAAATACACACGATAGTTGTGGGGCGTATCAGTGTACCCCACAAATATCCCAACCTCTGCAGTCGGCTCCAGCTTCTTCCTGGCATCCTTCGTCACATGCATGTAGACAAGTGAACCAAAAATCCTCAAATGGGAAATATCAGGCCTCTTACCAGAAAACGCCTCCTCGGGTGTACTCATGCCAAGTATCCTGTGAGGACAACGGTTCTGCACATATACTACAGTATTGCATGCCTCCGCCCACAAGTGTATGGGTAGGCCCTGATCATGCAACATCGCCCGTGCAGCACCCACGATCGTTCTGTTCTTCCGCTCAGCAACCTTGTTCTGTTGTGGGTTGTGAGGTGCTATGAGCTCTCTTCGAATTCCTTCTGCGCTGCAAAAGTCCTTGAATTCACCAGAGATGAATTCACCACCATTGTCGCTCCTTAGAGCCTTCACTTGCTTCCCCGATTCTTTCTCAACCAGTGCCTTGAACTCACATAACTTTGAGTATGTCTCGCCTTTCCTCCTTCTTCCGCATGAAGAAGATCCAGCACTTTCGAGAGAAATCATCAACAAAGATCACATAATACCTGTGCTTTGCTGTCGAAGCAACTGAGAAAGGACCACACACGTCTGTGTGAACTTTCTCAAGGATCGTCGTGGCGCGACTATCCTTCTCGTGAAAGGTGGCTTTCACATACTTCCCTAAAGTACACCCCTTGCACTGATCTGACTGCGCAAGGGTGCCCTTAGGAAGTCCAGTAGAAATCTGCTGCAGCATCTTCAAAGCTCCATGGTGAAGATGGCCCAATCTCCTGTGGGCGATCATCATCCTTGGCCACCACTCCTTCTCCATTGCCCGCCATTGCTACGTGTGCCTATCTACCTCGCACTGATAGGTTCTCAACTCGAACCTCTATCCTCTGGGTCTCACCAGTTGCCTTACTGCGCAGGAAAGCCTTTCCCTCGCTAAAGACAACATCATATCCCTTGTCTTCTAACATCGCCACAGAGATAAGATTCTTCTTCAATCCTGAAACATGCATCACTTCCTTCAATACGAAGGGTTTACCGGACTCCCTCTCAAAGAAAATGGTACCGATACCGGTCGCACTGTATATACCATCATCGCCCATCTCGATGTGCACTCCAAGATCTTTCTCATCCAGATCAGTAAACAAATATCGATCTCCTGTCATGTGAAAAGATGCACCACTGTCCAGAAACCACACTGAACCCATCATACTTGAAACCAAGCATGCGATCAGTGAAAAATCCAGGTCAAACTGTGAGGCTAAGGCCTCTCCAGCTGCAGATCTAGCAGCCTGCTTATTTTTCTTCTTCTGCGGAAAATTTGTGGCATAATGTTCGTGTTGGTGATAGTGAAAGCACTTCACCTTAGACATGTCAAGCTTCTTTCCTTTCGCACCGGATTGAGAAGCTTTCTTGCTCTTCCCCTTCTTTGCTTTGGTAGCCAAAGCGCGATTCTCTTCATCAGAGTTCTTTGATGAAGATCCGTCCCTAGTACTCCGCCTTATCTCCTCTTGCACAAGATCCGACCAAATTCGCTCCCATCCTGGCAATTTCTCCTGACCATTGACAAAGTCCTGATAGGAATGTCAACTCTTCGGAAACCCAAGGAGAGCCAAGCTCACCAAGTCCTCATCATCAACAGTCACCCCCACACTTCCCAGCTCATCCCTGCATTGGATGAACTTCGTGAGTTACTTGGGCATACTGTCGCCTTTCTCCATCTTTATGTTTATGAGTCTATCCTTGAGCGCCAACTTCCTCTGGTCGCTCTTGCTTTGGAATAAATCTGTCAAGGCTTTCCACATCAAAAATGGAGAAGCCTTATCATGAAGGCTGGACACTATGTGATCCTTCACACCCTCCAACAGAATCCTTCGACACTTTGCTGTCTTCTTTTGCCAAGCCTCAATTACGGTAGCATCGCTAGAAGTAGGCTTTGGGACTTCAGCATCTATGAACTCCTTCAACTCATTGTCATCTAACACCACCTCCATCCTGTCCTTCCATGCAATATAATTCGAGCTGCCCTCAAGGGCATACTCCAATCGCAATCCGTTGAAAGACATCTCAACTTCGACACCAAGAAAACACTGTTGCAAATTCGAATTCCACTAGCACAAAACTCAACCGCTTCAATGTTTTGCAATTGCTTCAATGATCAATATCGCTTTGATACCATGTAGAAATTTGAATAACTGATATATTATTCACTAAGATTCTCTTGATCACACACTATTTTAGCTTCATTCATAATACAGAATCTCTTCTACCATTGATGATCACATGCGGAAATAACATCAAGTGCATGCATACATTAAAACCACAAACAATCACACATATGAACATAGTATTTAATGGGAAAGCTTAAAGCTTAAAAACCCAACTATCTGTATATTATATGTCATGGAGATCATGTAACAATCATAGTACAAAACTCCTCACAAGCTCTCAGCACTACCTCCAATTGCTACACAGTATCAAGCCAGGATCTAGCAAAACACAGTGTCTAAATCTTTGCCACTGACAAATGCAAATTTCATTGCATAATTAATGCTAAGGGATGGCTTCATTAAACGTATAAACCACTTGGCTTGGAACCCAACAATCCCCTCATGGGCTTCTCCACCATTCAGTGCTTTTTCAAATAGCACATATTTAAATGCTAACCGATAGTTAGTCCCGGCTTTTCACCTATTCTTGCACCGGTCTCCACTGGTCTCCACCGAAACCGTCCATGCACTTAGTTAACCGATGCATTATTTACTTTATTTATGAGTTTATAATTAGTGAATTAATTAATAATTAATTCACACCACTCTCACTAATTGTATCAATCATGAAATGAATACAAATAAAATTAACCATGTTTAGATTAGTTAAACTGAACACAACTCCATTAACTGTCTCATCAACTCCACCAAACTCTGTCACATGAGTTCTAACTGAAGTCAACCATGCAATAGCTCCACTTAACCCTAGGAATAGTGTAATTCCTTCTGTCAGCTGCATGTGCCACATCCGTGACTCAAACTGAAGTGCTCCAAGAGGATAAGATAATGTTTAGAGTCCAAATATTATTAAGAGCTAATAATATTCGACATACTATTTTTAGACTGGCAATCTAAAAATAGATTCCAAAATTACATGTCTAAAAATAGAAGTCCATCTATTTTTTCCGACTTGACCAACCATCCACAAATAGCATCTGGCAACTCATAGAACATGATCCATATGTCTAAAAATAGACATAGTCTAAAAATAGACTTTGCGCCAAAAATAGCCTATGGGCCCACTTAGTGAAGGCAACTCCTTTCCACTAAGCTCATCATCTTGTTGCAATCTCAACATATACTTCCCTTGAACAAGGAAGTAATGCATCAAGTATAGATCCTTCATCTCAAACTTAGAGGTCAACTCCCTCTGAAGTAGGGCTTCTTGAGGTAACCATGACTACTTCCTTTATCACAGAAGCAAATCTTCTTGTAGTTGTTTCTCCCTCTGTCACGTGAGTCCTTCTGCTCCCATCAGAACTAGGTCATATAATAACAATATAAACCTTGAAGTAAAAGTTGGGATTGCCATTACTCTTGGTTAAACCAAGAATCATAAGGTATCAATCAATCCGAGAATACCATGCTTGAGGTGTTTTCCTGAGTCTGTACAAAGCATCTTCAATCTGCAACATGAGATTCCCTCTCACGTACCTCAAATCCCTGAGGTAGCTCTATGTACACTTACTCTTCCATAATTAAGCCATTGAGGAAAGTGGTATTCACATCCATTTGATGCAATTTACAATCCATAATATGAGTAATAGAAATAATACTTCTAATAGAAGTGTACCTAGCAATTGGAGAAAATGTATCTTCATAGTCATCCCCTCTTTCTCGGAGAACCCTCTTGCCATGAATCTTGCTTTGTACTTCTCTATGCTACCATTTACAGCATAATTGATCTTGTAATTCCATTTGGAAGTCGCCACTGACTTCCCTTCAGGTCTAGACACAATTTCCGACACATAATTCTTCCATCATGGCATCCTTCCAAACTACCTAGTTGTATGCTCCCTCTGAAATAGGAGCTCTTCTGATCATTTGGCAAGATTCTATATGTTTTTACAGTTTATTCCTCTCGAACACAAATCATTCTTACTGAGTTTATGCTCGATCCTACAAGAATCCTCTTTACACAAACGTTAATTTGTTCTTCCTAATGCTTCCATCTGCTTCCAAAGAATTGGTAGCCTTAATGATGTACCTACAAACCTAATTAGGAGGCCATGGAAGAAACAATTATAACCAAGAAAAAATATACAAAGACAGGAGGTATACCAATAAAGTAATAATAATCAAGGAAGAAAGATATGAAGCACTTATCTTTTGATCTATATATTTTAGGGAATTTTCAACTCCCTCTTGCTACTTTCCTTCCAGCAAAAATCATTGAAATCCATCTGCAATCTCATCAAGCTAGAAATGCTCATCCTTGTCCTCATCATGAACTACTAATGCATGTTACTTTCCTTTAATTCCTTGCATGAATTGTATGAGATAGGGTTTCTTCATTCAACGGATTCATCAATTTTCAACACTTTAGGTCTAGCTCTAGGGTTTTATCCAAAAACCCCAAGCATTTCTAAATCATAACCTTCAAGTATTTTCTAGGGTTTACAAACCCTAAGTCTACCAACTCTTCCAATAAAGGCTCATACTTTATCACAAGTGTTATGACTTTTATTTCTTCATATGAGATATCCTTTCTCCTCATCTCCCTCTGGCTTTGAAGTAATTTTCTTGAATCAAATCAAATTGATCATATCTCAAATGCTTGAAAGAAAAACTCTGCCCATATACCAATATGTTATGGAAAGACCCTAGCAGCATATCTTAGTCAATACAATTTTAGTTTCAACAACATATACAAGGCATCTTCTACACATACTTGTCAAGGACCCTTATTCGACCATAATTCCACAATAGTACAAGGTTCATGATAATATATGGCAACACTCTACTTTTAGTTCAAACCCCTTTAGTAGGTATTATCTTGTTAGACCTTATTGGAGACAACACTCTTGATTCTACCTCCACATAAATTCCTAAACAAGTTTCAACATTTTCCTTTGAAGTTAGCAAAATGGGCCTAAACGTGAACCTTCATCTAAGCTTAAACTTAACCTTGAAACTCAACTTTCTAGAGTTTAGTGCATCCCTATACTCAGTCTCATCCCTCTCTATTTACGCTTTGTTGGCCTCTTCCTAGTCCTGAGACACCTTCGCACCTTCTGGCCACCAATCTAAGACTTCTTGGACTTTTTTGTTCTCCCACTAAGGATTTTTGGCCTTCTTGTAGCTACCCCGATGCCTTTCAAACTACTTGCAGTCAGAACTGAGGACCTCTAGTTCCCCTTGCAAGATAATTCTAAGGCTTCAAAAATCAAATAGAGATAAAAAAAACTTATGCCTCCTTTATTCCAACAACAGACAAACTTGGAAACCCCAAGAACCATTCATGTTAGATTTCTTTCCATTGTCTAGAGACCAGGCCTTAGAGAATCAACTTTGCCTCCTTCACTAGGGTAGATTCTCTTATAGAACAAAAATACTAAGATAAACCTCAAATTTGTCCTCCACTTGTGATCTGCGACTCCTTCTTGGATTGATGTTCCCATAAGATGAGTTGTTATGGATTGTGTGATAGGTATTTGAAATAAGAAGGGAAAATGTCAGATGTGAGAGAAAAAGCCCTAGTCGAATAACTTGAAACAAAATGGCTTCAAAATTTCTAAAGCTTGCCTTCTTCAAGATAATTCAATGCTTCTCTTTCACCTAGGCTTTGATTCCATGTTGCTTTTCTTAATAGAAGTTGATTTTCTAATTTGATAATTACTTTCTAGTGATTTATTAATCTATTTGACTTATGTCACATATATAATCGAACAATTATACATAGAAAAGATCAATAGTAATGCAATAATAATAGTAGGATCATAAAGAGATATCCAAGCACAAAAAAGGGACACAAATTTACCTTGGGAAAACCCAACCTCAAGAAAAAACCAACAACCTTTTCTTAGGAGAAATTGTTCGATTCGAAAAGGTAAAATATGATTTTTCTAGTCAAGCTTCAAAAAACATACCAAAGAAATCAAAACAGGTCAAAATTGGTCAAACAGACCGAAATTCAACTTCCTACACCTTCCCAAAAATCAGTCAACCTGAGTCAAACAGGCCGAAATTTAGCCCCCTACAACTTCCCAAAAACTCGGTCAACCTGCTAAAAAAATTGATCAAAATGTGCCCAGAAGACTCAATCAAACAATAACTAGAAAATTCAGTCAAGTGTTGTTAGAACAGACTTAGTCAATGCTAGTCAATAGAATTGTTTTGTTTTTGATCAACCTCAGAAATCATCCTCCTTAACTCACATGTGTGAATAGAATAATAGATTTTATGACGATCTGAATTGGTCTCCAAGTGAGAAAGTTAAGTGCCAATACATATTCTTCTTGTTGTGCCTAAGGGGTACGTCCTCTTGCCAGGCCGACCTGAACTTGTGGGGCCAACTTGAGTAATTTAATTCAAATTATAAATTTTAATTTTCCCTCCTTTTCATGGGTCAACTTGTAGACGGGGCATACCTCATACAACTACCCTAAAAAATCAATAGTTGGTTCCCTGATCATGCTATGGGTAAGTCTTTTGATATGAAAACCTATAAGAAATGAATTTGAATGATTATGAACATATTTATTTTATGGGTCTGCAAGGAAGTTTACTAGCATGAAATCCTTAAAGGAATCATTCCAATCAACTATAGAAACACAACAAACAACCAACAACCATATATCATATTCATGACACATCCCTTAGTTTATATGGCAACCATTTTGAGTTGGAAATTCTTCATGATATATATTTGATATCACTTGCAAACAACTTTGTGCCCTCCCTTGCCAAATATGGTAGTAGCACTAATAGATAAACACATTGATGGAACATTGTATCTCACTTAAGACAATGTTCCTACATAGAACTCCCTTTATCACAATAGGCATGCCCCTATGGAAGATATCAAAGAAAAGATGATGGTCTTTCATTCACATTGCTACCATATTATTTCATTTACCCAAAATATGTGAGTTCATGATACATGCACATCATGATCTTAAAACAGTAACTTTAACACTACAAGTTATAAAATTTGTGTAAAATAAATCAATCCAAGGGCACAACAACCATCTCAAGTTTAGTCTAGATTTGTGCCCAATATTGCTTTTCAATAGTTTTCAAAGACATTTTTCAATGATCATTTAGAAGATTACGCTTCAATATTTTTTTTGTTAAAATCTAGTTCACCATCAATTATGACCTTTTCAAATTATCTGCCCACAATTCATGAAGTGCCACATTTATCTCCCCAGCTCAACAAATCCCCTTGGCATACAATGACACAAATTTTACAAGGTAAAATCCATTCTCAAAGATGAAATTAAAGGGATGTGGTCAAAGTTAGCCATGCTATCTTGCTATTTTAGCAACCTCTGCTTTAGCTTGGGACTTTTTGTTCTTTGATATTTAGCAACAACAACTGCCAAAACTATATACATAATTTCCCAGAATTTGGCATCTTTTCAAAGATTAGGTGGAGGTTCATAAAAAATGGCAATAACATTTGAAAGTAAGAGACAAAAAATAGGAAATGTAACCCCTGCATGAAAAACTGCTCCAATGGATCCAAGCATGAACACCAAAGTATTTGGCTTGTTGAGAGATACTAGGTATAAAGAAAGAACACTTTTTTCCATGCTTAGATGCACCACGCTCTATATATTCCTATTCATTGGATGAAAACCAAGTTAGGAAGCCATTCTTGAAAAAAATACCTTGCTCTACTAATTTAAAATCCTTGATGGAAACTCCTTCTTCCCATATAGTTTTAAAAGTGGAGGCATGCTTCCAAGTGTTTTTCCACAAAATAACATAAATTTCCCATCCCAGAATATTGGTTTTATGATAGTTTCTTTAGGAAAATGGCTTCCATGGTCCACCTGTACATGAATGGTTGATTACCAAGACATCACCCTATTTCAAATTCTCACCCCAAACACGGAAAGTACTAGACATTGCACCAGTGTACATGTATATGTGATGCATTGGCCACAAGATCCCCTTTAGGGCCGCACAGTGCACATGGAAATTAAATACGCTATTTGATGTTGCTAGAAATGGATGTTCTTTGAAGTGTCCAACCCATATGTTTTGCAATTCCTACAAAGAGGTTGTTAAATATTGACTACTGCGCTACATCAACAACCTTGATGGGAAACCAGGTTATCCGGCTCATACTAGTAACATATAATGAGGAAGGAAACATCTAGTCTTATGCATCTTATATCAAGAAAGAAAATATCTAAATAATGTATTTATCTTTTTCCTATTTGACAACTCACAACAAAGGAGGCAAGTTCTAAAATATGTATTTGTAACCTCTTTAAAATGCCATCAAGCCTTGTGATAATACAAGTGAATGTTAGTCTTTTATCTTATCTTGTATGATTTTGTGCGATTCATTTGTTTCTGAAATGAGTTTTTAAAAGATTCAGCTGAGGGGTGAGGCTCTCTGCCTCACCTCCGATCAATTTCGAAACAATTGGTATCATAGCAAGTCGCTCCTTGAGGCATGATCTAAATTTTGTTTTCCATGTTGCATTTTTTGTTCAAAGTTTGTTGTGCTCACCCATATTCACTCCCCACGTCTTCTTCTTACTTTCACACATTTTTAGTCTCAATTCCTCTGCTTCATCACACCATCTACAACACCCATGGCCACTTTCGTTAAATTCTGGAACACATTTGTAGTTTAGGTATATTTATGGTGTGGCCTGGTTCTGTACCCCACCCAGAATCCATAATAATTTATATGAGAAACACCATTCAGAGTGGGTTCCCTTTTGGATATGTGCCCTCCCAACCCACTTTAGTAGGAACTTGCTTCACATTCAACATAGCAACATCCAACTTGGGTTCCTTTGGAGATGTTCCCTCCCATCCCAAGCTATATAGGCACCTACTACTTCATCAATAGTCAACATAACAACATTCAATTCGGTTTCATTTAGAGGCATGCCCTCCACCCCAAGCTATGTAGACACATGCTACTTCATCAACAGTCAACATCACATCACATCAACTCTAGCATCCAAAAATCATTTTAGCCATGGCTTCACACTTCAACTGGGAGGCAAAAAGCAGGGGATGCTTTTCGTTCAAGCTGGGAGGAATTAGGTAGACAGGCTGCCTAGCTCATAATAGTAACATCTAATGAGGAAGGAAACATCTAGTCCTTTGCATCTTATATTAAGAAAGGAAATATCTAAATAATGTATTTAGCTTTTTCCTATTTGGAAATTCACAACAAAGGAGGCAAGTTCTAACATATGTATTTGTAATATCTTTAAAAGGCTATCAAGCCTCGTGGTAATTCAAGTGAATGTTAGTCTTTTATATTGTCTTATGTGATTGTGTGTGATCCATTTGTTTCTGAGTAGAGTTTTTGGAAGCTCTAGCTACGAGGTGAGGCTCTCTCCCTCACCCCCGATAAATTGCAGATCACTTGATCACCAACTTAGTGTTAACTCAAATAGATCCAATCTCAATTTGTATATTTCCATGCTTCATCATAATGGTTGATTTGCAAACAAACTCTATTAGTAGAGTATTTTTTCCATTGATCACGATTGCAGGATGTTTTATTTGATGACCATAGCCAGGGTTTTCCAGGAGATATACTAATGTCTCATGCATCCGTTACCAAAGTACACTTGGTAAAATTACCCAACTTAATTAAGAACATCAGATAAGATAAATGCAACCAACCCAGTAGCTCACTTTTCTGTACATGCGACGGAGATGGTAATGCCATCCGTTCCACTATGTTATGGCGATACATATTTCCTGGGCTATAGGATATTAAATGCAGTTGGACATATACTTCTCACCGTTAGATTTAAACGAATTTAAATCTAACAGTGGGCAATATATGCCCAATCACATTTAATATCCTATAGCCCAGGAAATAATGGTCTCCCTATGATATATTGATGCCAACATCACATACTATTGCAATCCCATCGTTAAAGATATATCCTGAATTATATTGCAATCCCATCGTTAAAGATATATCCTGAATTATATTTTCATTCTGATTTCTCATTAACTGTAAAAGTGATGGAAATGTTTCGATATAAATTTTTATAATAGTGTCTAACCTTCATCATCAACTACGGTTAACAGATTGCCATTGTAACCTTGTTTTAGTTGCTTACCGATGGCATGCATGAAGTATGAAGTTGCTTTGAAAGTGGTCCAGAAACATCAAACCAGAATGGAATAGAAGTCATTAGTTAAGGTTGAGGCATTCAAACACTTGATGTGAATTCTCAACACACACATACCTAGATGTGCCATACATATAATGTGCCTAGATGTTTGGTTTCACACTTACATATTGCCATATGCCTATCTGCGAGTGTGTTGCTCTGACCATCTTAAACCCTTTGCAATTCAAATAAGGTTGAAGACTGGTATATCAAAATGAAATTAATAAACACGAATATTTTCAAAATCTAACACCACAAAATGAAAAAAATGGCTGGGACAAAAATAATTAGCATGTGGGAAAAAGCCAATACATGAGCTACGCCCCATACCCATGGCCATCACCCTCGTTCCATAGGCCCTAGATGAGCCTCATTTGTCATACAGGAACCCATGATTGTCCCAACCCCTGGAGGGCAATGAACCACCCTACCTTAAAGGGGTAATCACTACTATATCTGACACATCATGCTCTTATCCTTGAGCCTCAAGCAGTTGATTAAATAAAATTCATAAAAGGAAAAAAACATATAAATAAGCGTGGAAAAATCAAGGTCAGGACACCTCATGTACCACGATTTCTCCCTCGTACACATTATATACCCTGGTGTGGACTTCCCCTTATCTGGTTGCCCTTATGCCCCGATATGTGGCACAAGATTGCCCCTCTCATTCCCTACTATTTTTCACTTATCTATCACTTGCCACCCCCATTAAAAGGATGTACCTTGGACCTACTATCCCCTTTAAGTGATAAAACCACTTAATAAGGTACATGGCTAACCCCCTTTGGAGTATGGAGACACTAGCACAAGCCAAATCCTACTATGGAAGGGCATGCCATTGTGAAATGTCCACTTTTTATCCATGATTTGTAAGCTCTTTTACACGATTATTCAAATGATTGGTTGTACTAGAAGCCTAGGGGACACATTGGATCTTATACAAGATTGTAGGTGGTTTTCATTTGGGTTTGGTCTCCCTGTACGAGATCCTAACCCCAAAGAGCTACATTGGCACACATAGTGTGTGCGTAGAGAGCCATGGGCCTCCACAACAGCAGACAACACTCCACGGATCCTCATTGATGTTCAGGGACTACTAGCGATCCACTTTTGCGACGTGATGGTGATGTGCTTGCTACAATATGCCCAGCAGGCCCCACAAGAGCCCCACACTCTTAGCAGGTGTCCCAGAATGTGTACAATGTCATGGTAGCATTCATTTTATCACTCGAGCCCTTGCAGAGGATCTATAGGCATCTATGATTCATATAGAGACCCATGGGGTCATTTGTGCGCCCCCACACCCACTGGGAGCACCACAGGTTTACTACTTGGAGAACAAGGGGCCACCTTGTTGTCCATCACATGCCAAGGAATTTATTCCTCATTATGGCACTTTAGGACATTATTAGGCCTTTGGAGGGCCCCACGACATGTACATATTATTATTTCCCCCTTGCGAGGCTTATTTTTCCATTTATGAGCTAGTTTGGTGGGTTTGTCACCAATAGGAGTTTTATTTGCACATTTTTTTATCATTAGGGGTTAATGTAGGCCCATAGGTTAATTTGAACTCCTTAGGAGGTTATATATTGATGTTAGCTACATTCATTTGTATCATCACTTCACTTGGGATCTCTATACTCTTAGATATTCTCACATTTCTTCTTGGAGGATTATTTTGGATAAATGGATGAATTTTGATGTATGGATTTAGGCCATTTTTATCTTGGAGCTTCGTTTTTTGCAAATGTCATGCTAGTTGGATATACTCTCTAACAATGTAAGTAATTTTTAATGATATATTTTTGTTATTGCATACTTTTGAACTTACGCTAGAATTAGGGCTAGTTGCTGCATCATTGGAATGTGGAATTGAGTGTTTATTTAGCTTGTTTAATGTACGAGCCATTGTTAGATGAATGAAATGTCCAAGAGATCTTTTTATCTCGACAAGCTTGCACTATTTGCATGAAGTATAAATTCTTGAAGGTCACTTCTCTTCTCTTTTCCTTTACATTGAACGAAGTCGACTTTCCAAGCCTCCTTGATCACGAAGCCAAGTTCTCAATCATTATCATCCTTGAATCCATATCCCCAAGGGAAATAGACACTGGTCCCTCAAAAGGGTTGTCATTTTCCCCCTTTTCCCCAGGTCTAGGCCTGATAGGTCACCTAGGGCATCAATTTTCCGAGAATCTACCCACAGATTAAAGAAAAAAAAAAAAAAATTCGATCTCTTGGAGGCTACTGCGCTAGTGGGTCTCCTCCCTTTCCCCCTTTTCCCCAGGTCTAGGCCTGATAGGTCACCTAGGACATCAATTTTCCGAGAATCTACCCACAGGGAAAAAAAAAAAAAAAAAAAAAAAAAAAATCGATCTCTTGGAGGCTACTGCGCTAGTGGGTCTCCTCCCTCTCCTCCGAATTTAAGGCAATTCCTACAGTGGAATCTCCGAGAATCTCAATGCCTAGATCTAGGACCAAATTTTGCCTAGGCGTCCCAAAGGCTTGACATTAGTAAGATCAATTTAATCATTCGAGGAAAATTTTCTTGTCTGATCCTTTCCCATCACCTTGTCCAGGGTAAGAGCATCATTGGTTGCTATATTCCATCCCCGAACCTGGGTTGGGTCCACTTGGTCTCGTGTGGTCTCCTTTCCTACCAAAGACTAACCATCAAGGGTTATTTGGGAAACCAAGTTCATATAGGATTTTAGGGACCAAGAAGTACCTCTTCAAGTTGCACCCCTCTCCTTTATCCTCCCCCACTCTCCCTTGGAAGGCAATCCCCTTGCTTAAAGAGAAAGCAAGTACCATTTTTCACCTCCTCCTTGGGAAAGGGTTACTGGGATCACTTCATACATATCCATTGACATATCCTTTATAAGAGGCTCCCCAAAACATCAGGACTCCTCCCATTAGTGAAAGTCCGTGAAGAGCAGGGAGTCTTAGCCATGGTGACAGTGGGCTAAGCCTCCACCGTTTCCCTATTAGGATCCCCCTTCAGCCCCCCTGCTGGTTTGAGTGGTAACAAGTCCACAAAAAAATGGAAAGTTAACTAGGCCCACATCACACAAGCCCACTAGCTTTAAAAAAATAAGTGTGATGACCCACTGACCTAATATATCATATATATACCTAAACATGCATGTAGGCCTCAATGGAACTCGACTCACTAGCCCAAGAATACTAGCTTTTCGACCATTACATAGGCACACCAGCCTTAATCATATCAATATCTTGGCCCACTAGCTTAACATATCTATACATATAAAGGCATACAAGCCTCAATAAAATTCTAGCTCACCAACCGAAGTGTCACATGTACATGCATTTTACCATTTGAGGAATCCTGATCGGGGGTGTTACATATACACTAGGTTAGTGAGGCTATCATAATAAGGACATAATTCAATACAAGTGAAACACTCTCCAAATGTGACATATTGTGAATTTTGTTCATGGGTATAAAAACCACATTGAGCCACAAAAATGTGTTCCATAAGATTTCGAAATTGTGGAAAAGGCTCAGTGAGCATACTACCCATGATCTCTCAAGCAAGAATTTTGCAAAACCCAACCCCTTGTGCAAAATTTGCATTGTCTTTTCTGAACAAAACCATAGCTCTAAAGATCTTCAAACCAATCAATTTTTGACCTATGGAGCCCTAGAAGTAGGGTGTTCCTAGTTGTCATTTGGTCACATAGGAATACAACATTTTCCCATCCAAGTCTTGCTTTGAATTTTATGACAAGTTGCAACTCACTCCCAAGAGCCATTTAGGGACATATTGTGAATTTTGTCTAGCGGGTATAAAACCAAACTGAGAAGCAGAAATGGGTTTCATAAGATCAAGCATTTGTATTTTGGTAGGGCCCATGCGAGCACACTACCCACAACTGCTCAAGCAAGTGTTTTAAAAAATCTAACCCCTTGTGTAAACTTTGCCTTGATCTTCACTCAAAAAACCCCTAGCTCTAAAGATCTTCAAATTGATCAATTTTTAACCTATGGAGTCATAGGAGGGGGGCGTCCCTAATTGTAACTTGGTGCCCAGAGTCCAACATAATGGATAGCTTTCCCATTCAAGTCTTAGTTTGAATTTTATAGCGAGTTGTAAGTTGCTTCCAAGAGCCATTAAAGAATATATTGTGAATTGTTTGGGGTGTATAAAAACCAAATCGAGCAACATAAATAAGTTTCATAAGCTCAAGCATTTGGTTTTTTCTAAGGCCCATGCGAGCATTTAAACTACATACAAACTGCAGGTACATTGTTAATGGAGTATATTCTCACTTGTATCCTGAGAAATTATTCCCTCGTCTACTATCATTCTTAGCAAAGTTCCGTCATGTACTACTTTACTTACATGAATTAAACAAACCAATTTATTGAGAAGGAAAGGAAAAACTACAGACCAATAAACCCTTTGGACAAGTGAATTCATACCAAATTAAACAACCATTAAACTCTGTAATATGAATAAAATATCCCTAGAAACTCGCTGTGAGGGCAAAAGAATCAGTAAACTCGCTCACATAGAACCAAACTAAGGCACTAAGTTTTTCATTGAATAATCTTAAGTGAAACTGTACTGATTACAATCTATGGATAATATATATATATAATTTTGTGTTTTAATATTACAAATTTTACATAACCTTAAATTTAAAGTATAGTAATATTTTTAAACACCATTTTTTTTCTCCTAAAAAACTACTTCGAAAATAATGTAGTTGCAAGAAGCTTGAAAAGTTTAGCAAAAATGGTCAGCAACTCTCTCCCCATTTTTGTTTGTTACACCATTGAATCAATATCTGCATGAATCCATTATTTATAACAGTTTTAATAGAATTGTTCACGTCATTTTTTTGTCTACTCCTATTAACTTGCTTCAATACTTTGATTGATAACTTTCACGGTAACAAAAACTTTGAAGTAGACTTTGTAATTTGTTTCTCTTTTTATCTCAAGGCTGGTCTCTAATAACTGGATAAGTGATATTGGATCTCCATGATGGTGCACATTATTAACTGGAAGGGGGCAGACAGTAAACAAAGTACTGAGTATACAGAATAAATAAGATATTTATGCCTGTAAACAAATTTGTTATTGGTATTAGATATTGATAGTAATTAGAATGTAACAATGAATATTTTAAATGACTATGATTGAAAAATAAATTTGTTTAAAGCATGAATGCAAACACTCTGCACTTTGAATCTAATTAAAATGTTGTGATATCTGAGTTTAAGCCATCCCCAAATTTCAAAACTAAGCAATGATTAAATAGGGACTGTACAGGTGAGAAGGGGCATTAAAGGTGGGAATGAAATGATAAAATAATTGAGGAATGGAAGCAATCCAGTTGTATTGCAAACCCTTGGATATCATAGACTTCTTGTTAAAGAAAGTAATAGAAGATTCAACAGATAAAACTGAATAAAAGTAAGATTTTAACTCAGTGATCACATATACAGAACAATAACAGATATGCATAATAAAAAGTAAAGCTCTCTACACAGGTGGGAATGATGTGATAAAATAATTGAGGAATGGAAGCAATCCAGTTGTATTGCAAACCCTTGGATATCATAGACTTCTTGTTAAAGAAAGTAATAGAAGATTCAACAGATAAAACTGAATACAAGATTGATTTTAACTCAGTGATCACATATACAGAACAATAACAGATATGCATAATAAAAAGTAAAGCTCTCTATAGAGTAGGCAAAGAAATTGCCTCCATCATTCAGTGATGGGAATTTTTTTTCATACACTTACAATCATACAATGAGTTTCTCCTTGAAACCCTAACAATCATACAATGAGTTTCTCCTTGAAACCCTAAGGGTTATTGAAACTATTCAGTGCACATTTTGTTATGTGACAAGCTAAGGCCTCTCTAATTAGCACTAGAGTTATGTCATCCATCAAAGAAGTCTTCTCCGTCTCTTCTTGGCCCAACTGCAGGCAAGTCACCACAGTTGCATCTTACTTGCAGGCTTCTACTTGCGTTTTGCACGTCCAGCATTAATTTTTGCGCCTCCAGCAATAATTTTTGCGCCTCCAGCTATGACTCGCTGCGCATATATGACCCCTCACCACTCTTAGTTCGATGTCATTGCAGGGTTCATTGAGTGGAACCGTAGGGCGCATATGGGATGCATTAGGCATTGAGCACAAACAAGATGCATTGGGCTGCAGGACACAGAATTGATCTTGGCATAAACCCACACCCTCAGTCGCTACTAAAACTTAATCATGTGGGAATAAGCTAATGGGCTTTTTTCGTTTCTAGAAACACACCCACTCAGTTTAAAAGTTTTAGTAGCTTCAACAATGAGAAGCGCCTGCGAATTTCTGCCAAAATACCAGCCGAATGAAATGGTCGAAACATTCCTGGAGAGTTTCGGCCATGAGATTCTTCCCCACTTCTCCCATCCCAACCACGGCAACTACTCTCAACCCAAGTCGTATCGCATATCCATGCAAATGCAGAAATGACATCAATATCATCTTCCCTGCGCACAATTTGAGAAATTTTAACCAAACAGAGCACTCGGACTGCAATTTTTTTGGGGTTCTTCGATTATACAGTTTTTCTAGGACCATATCTGACACTCGCATGTATGTTGCTCTGCGATTCTCCCGTTTAATATGCAAATCCTAGTAGCAGAAGCTTCAGCCATGTTTCGTTTCTCTGTTTTGCAACTCCTCCGCTTCACTTTGATGCCTGGCCACGCTCACTTTATCAAAAGGTAACGACGAACTTTGCCTTTTTCTTTTTCTTTGCAGGAATATCTTTACCTTTTTCTTTAGCTGGAAATATTTGTGTGTTTTTGTACATCTTGTGGACTTATTATCCTCGTCTGCCCGGTATTAAGCCATTGATATTGCGTTATCTATTTTTAATTTGCCATGACCAAAAAATGAATGGTAATATATAATGTTTACATTGTAAAATAAAAAATAATTATTATTTTTAAATATATTAATTTCATTTATTTAACATTTTAGTGGTTTATTTTATTTTTATTTTGAATTCATAATTTTGCACATTAGGCAACATTATGACATGATATGTCATGTCAGTAATACATAATAATTTAAATACATTTAATTAGAAATATGATAAATATAGATATTCTCAGACTATCTAGAAAAAAACGGTGGAGCTTTTTCAGAAAAGTAAAAACTTATTTGCCTATGTTTTTGCTCCTATGACATTTGTAAATTTTTTTTAGAGGTGAAGCTTTTTCTGAAAAGTAAAAACTTATGTCTTTAAATGTTTCTGCTCCTATTACATTTGTAAATTTTTTAATTATCATCAAATTGTAAACAATTCTCTTAACTCTTTCTCAGGTACATCCAACAATTTTGATCTAAGCTATTTTTTTTTTAATTTAATTTAATTATAAATAAAATTTATATTTTTATTGATTAAAAAATATTTCTGGCCAAACCTGGTAACTTTAAGATTTACATAATAAGGAGACTATACAAATTTCAATCTCCACAGTGTTAATTTTTCTAACTTTTTAAAATTTTAAATTTTTGGTTATTTACATTGTAAAATTTGGAATATTTTAGAAATTAATAAAGCTAATGGTTTTGTTTTCACTTAATTTATTATCGACAAAAACTATTTAATTCTTTAATCTATTATTTGATTTGGCTCTTGCCTGCTAAATTTTTAAAATTTTCCAAAATTTACAATCAAATTATTATCTCGTTCCTAGTTACTTGTTTAGTAATAGTGGATCCAATATAAGGATCAAAGGGCTCTATAGCATATTGATAGATTGAATATTTCTTTTACAAAGAGAAATTATTGGACACTAAGAGTGAAATAGTCACTTTAGCTAGTGGATCTCACTTATTCAAAGATTTGTTCTTTAAGATATCTAGGTGATTGAGTAGTTTAATAATTCTTTATCATGTTAGAATGACACTCCCTTTTAACTATTTAAGATATATGATGTTATGTTTTTTTTTAATGTTTTTTAGCATTTTTATATCAGATTGTAGGTTTTTAGAATATTTTGAAGTCTAACAGTGAAAAGAGGGGTCAAACAATTGATCTCTTTTCTAACATTTAAATTCCATAATAATCCCAAAATCTAACACAAACTTAAGTACAACAATCTTTTCAAATGATTCAATGCATTCGGTGATACATAATAATATTGTAACAATTATATTATATATTATTAATTCAAACATATAGAAAATAAGAACAATTCAATATAAGGAATCCAAAACTTGCTTGCTTAATTGATGTGTCTAAGTAATCACATATAGACATTTTATGAATTAAGAGTGCTCATTTTCTTTGTTGGTTTGGCTTCATAGGGCTTTGAATCTCATTGTTTACATAATATTTCATAACAAAGTAATCACCAAGTGATCTACCTTAATGGGGAAATACAAATATATTATTTTTATTAAAGTAATGATTTTAACTATATTTAGATTAAGTAATGTAGCCCTTGTTTAAATGCGAGAGCTAATTCATACTTTTCAAAATTCAATAATTAAACTAAAATGGCAAGAAAACTAATCATATGACCTTATTTTTTTCAGATGTAATTTTCACCAAAAACAAAATAGTGATGACAATTACAATTTAAATATTTTTCATTCTCTAAATTCATTTACATTGTGAATTTCAATTTAGATAAATAAACACTTCACCAAATAATATTTTGTTTGCTAAATTTAAACAAAAATCACAACATTTAAATTAAAATGAAAAAAATCATTTCAATCAATCCATAAACAACTCAGAAACTTGCTGACATTGTGATAAGAAAAAAACAACTTCATTAATGCATTTTAAAGTAAAATATAATTTTCAAAAAAATAAAACATTATTTAAAAGTCTTAAATCTAAGAATAAAATAGATTCCAAATCGGTAGAGGCTCACCCGACAGCCCACCCCACTTGCTTTGCATTTCCAAATATGCGTTAGAAGAGACTTTATTCCCCTTTAAAATGGATTCCTCGTGGTAGGGTTTTCCTGCTCGGGTAAGGGCCACCCTCGTTTTGCATTACGCGAGGTCGGAATTTATGAGATTTATTTTTTATTTTACATTTATATTTTAAATGTATTTTAAAATAGGTAATAATAATAATTTATTTTAATATAATAATAAAGATATTTTATTTTTATATAAATATAAAAAATTGATGATTATCTAATTTTAAAGTTATGGCCAAGCCAGAGATCAAATTGGTGTATGAGACTCTTTTGTTTGTGGGACAAAGGACTCACGGCCAAGCCAGACACCAAATTGGTGTATGAGACCCCCTTGTGTGTGGGACAAGTTTGTGGGACAAGGGACCCACGACCAAGCCAGACACCAGATTGGTGTATGAGACCCCCTTGTTTGCGAGATAAGTTTGTGGGACGATTTGATTGCTAACTCTACGAAGGCATACATGTTCTATCCTCCTCTTGTTCATACATGCTCTACCCCCTCTGGTTTTGAACATGTGACCTCTTAGGAGGAAACACACGCTCTTAACCACTAGGGCCACTCCAGTTGTATTAAATTATGTAAGTGCTTTTATTCTTTTTTTTTTAAATTGATTTGGTATTCTTTAAAAAAAACATATATTAATTATTAAATCTCATTAAACTATATATTTTATAATCACCTAATTAATTACTCCCAAAATTGGAAGGAATTTTTTTTAGAAAGGATTGGGTAGATATATAAAGAATGAGGTATGTCCATGAGGTGTAGATCAATTGGTTGGTGTGGGGTTTAGTCTCCACCACGTCATTGTTTCAAATCTCATGGGGAAGGGTTGAGGATGGGGGCCACCTTTGGGGAATTAAACTATCCCAAGGGGTATCCAAACCCATTCTTCCACCCAAAATAAAATTGAACATAATGATCACATCTCTTCTAAGAAACAAGTTACCACCCTTCTAGTAGTTTTGTAATGCTATGCACATTGTAGTTTTTTTCCACCATTTGTTTCATTGATGTAATTTGAGTTTCTTTATAATATTTTGGCTTCAATGAAATTGCGTCTTCTTTGCAATATTATGTGTTCATTTCATTCCCAATTTGTTTTGAATTATACCCGTGTAGGTTGGATAGAAATTTTCAAGCTACGTTTGGTACATATTTGAATTACATTCGAAATTTCTACATTTTAATTTCATTTTGTATACATTGTACAGAAAAGTGTGCTCCAATTTACCATTAAGGATATTTCAATGTGAATAATGTAAATATGCATTGTTATGAAGATATATAGTTTTTAGTGCTTTTGTTCACAATATGCATGCATATATAGTACTTTATGTGACTCAAACCTCAATGTGACTAGAACTTAAGACTTTCTAATGAGCTCCACCTTGAGCTAGTTCGATCAAACTCACCACACTAACCCAATGGGTTGTATGTATAACTCTACAACCTTGTATGTGGTTACATGCTTGTAGGGTTCTAAATAAAACCCAATGGATTAGCTTAATAACATGAACCAAAGTGTTTCAAGGAGGAATTTATGCTTCACAAAAGTAGCGCTCTAATTTACCTCCAAGAATATTTCTATGTGAATAGTGCAACTACACATTGTTATGAAGATAGATAGCTTCTTGCGCTTTTGTTCACAATATGCATGCATACATAATACTTTGTGTCAATTGAACCTCAATGAAGTCACATATTGAACTAGACCTTGAAATAGTTTGATCAAACCGATTAAGCTAACCCATCAGGTTATATATATAACTCTACAAGTGTGTATTAGGTTACATGCTTGTAGAGCTATATATAAAACCAAATAGGTTAGGTCAAAAAATTTGACCAAATGTTTCAAGTCGGAGTACAATATTAGGTCCCCAATTCTAGCTCAACTAAGTTTCACTAGGCTACTAAATGTTATTATGATTAGGGGTAGAGTTTCCCTCCTTTAAGATTTGAAAAATGAGAGGATATCTTTCAATGTTTTCAATTTAATATTTATCTAAATTGGATCCTCATAAAAAAATATATTTGTAAATTTTGTATTAAGCATTTAATTGTTTTGTTTTGGAAAAGATGAGGAAATGTCCAAAAATTCACGTGGAAGTTGAAACAAATCACTATGATAGTTGGCCTTCCAAGGCAAATCATTAGAAATAAATGTTGTGAGGAAGAAGAGGACATGGAAGAAAAGAGAGTAGAGACTAAGAGGAAATTAAGAATGGTAGCTCTATAAGGGGGAACTCTAAGAAGTAGTTGGCCTAAAGATCATAGGATAAGGGAGACATTGTGCCTAGTCATGCATGAGAAAAAATTGTTATTGAGTTCAATCCACTCACAAAATTGTTTTTTCTAGTGAGTAATAATGCATAAGGTTTTCTATGCATATATCACTATTTTTTAATCAATTCTTCTTAATGACAACTCCCTTAGAACCAAGTTTTCCCATTTTTATTTCCATTGTTAAAAAAAAGTGTTGTCTCAAGGTGTTATTGGATATGTATACTTATGTAATTTGGTTTTGATCCATTCTCGCATTCTATGTAAGCCATGATAACTATAATAGAGCCACATTTTAATACCATCTCTCTTCATTAGTTTTTGCTTGAGTGTTGGAATTAGTTGAATGTATCATTGGTTCATTATTTAACCATATTATGTAATCCAATGTTGAAATCACTTCTTATTCAGTGTATATTATCTTATGGCGAGCTTGTATGAATACACAACATTTCAATTAGTTCCTATACCATACTCTATAACATTTTTGTATTCACCCATCATTCACTTGTTTCATCACTATAATGATAGCTACAAGGTTGAACATATCTTCCATTGAGGTGTGAAGAGAACTGACAACTTGAGAGTACATTTGGAGAGTCTTTGTTGAACAAAGGTATGTCTACTGAAGTAAGAAGACAAGTAACAAACCAAATATGAAAAAGAGCCATTATATTTTTATGCTTGTTCATTATTAGCAACAAAGAGCATTATTTATTATGAAGAGGATTGTTGTGGTCTAGGGAAATGTATGCATCAGTTACCAACAGTATTTACCAAGAAATCTAAACAATAGACATAATGAGTAAGCAAGGAATGAGATAACAAGAGTAGTGGAGGACCAACAAAGGCACCCTTATATTATAATATATGATAGAAACCAACAACATATTCATGTAAAGTACATACATATTTATACTGCCACTAGACAGTTGCAATATTTATACTAACTAATTGAATTGGTTGGTTAATTAGATAAGGAGTCAACCAACTTTCAATATAGATCAAATCTCAATCATGTATGTTAACTTGATAAGTCGACTAGCCCCTCCAACATCTCCGCCACCCTCAATGCCTTCTTCGGCCTAAAGAAGGGGAGATGTAGAGTTGTTACATTTACAAAAAAAAATTTGAATGAGAGTAGAGAAGTATAGAAGAATGAGAAAAGTAGATCAGGTGCTCGAAAAATGAGTGTGACTGTGTTGGTGCTAGACCGATGTGAGTTGGAAATATGACTAGTGTTGGATGGTAAACCGATTTTGTCTGTTAAGCTTCATTCATTTTCTCCAATGGTGTGTTTGTGTGCAATATTTGGATCCTCTCTTCCTCTAGGTGACTAATTTGATCCTTTGAATTCTATTTCTAGAGTAGTTGATTGTTCTGGCTATAAAGAATAACCACATTTTGACATCGACAATGAAAAAAATCGGTACTTCGATTATGGAGGAGGTGGTTGAGGTGACAGTGAAAGTGGTGGATTTTCAATAAATGTTATCTGATAGATTATTGGTGCAATCCCCTAAAGATTTTAATCGAATTTCGACTAGACCCTCACAAAATATTGTGATTGCACTTCAAGAGCATTCAATTCAGCTATGTAACTCATCTTGTCGGACAATGAACTATCCTTTAAGCCTGTTAAATATAGATTACCATGTTGTTTTAACATTTTCATTTTGATATGAATGTTTTGCAGATAGTCAACAACATTTGCAACTTTTATCTGAGCCTTCTTTCCTTCCCTCATCCATTAGCATTCTTCTTATATTGTCTTTTATTCTATCTTCTTTTCCTGTAGAATTTGATTTTCCAAAGTTGATATTGCTCTTGGTTCAAATACACATTTTTGTGAATTCAATAAGTCTTCGAGAAGTAACTTTTGGATACTTAGTTGATTGCATGTGGTTGGAAAATAAGTCAACCAATTATTGAGAACATCATTAAGAGTGATTTTTCTATCCATAGTTTATATTCCAGCTTATTCTTTATTTTTTTTAATGAACTAAACCCTTACTCCAATATGGAAGATAGCTCTTTTGTCTTTTGTGTTTGGGCCTCCTGTTGGAGTTCTCCAACCTGTGCTCTCGACTCTACATTGCCATTAGTAAGTTAATGAAACAACTATTTCATGGCTTCCAATTTATTGTTTGGTGGGCTTGGAGAATCCAGCTAAAATTTATGCTTGTTTGAGGTCATGCACTCAGTCTAGAACACTTGTTAATTTTCCTTTCTTAGTTTCAGTCTAGCGGCTACCTGCCTCGATCTCTTCCATTAGAAATTTTCTTCCTTTGTAACTTCCCAAAGCATCTTGAAAGCCTAGTTGTCCAAAAAAATTTCTTTATTCTATGTTGTTGTAGTTGGTACAAGTTTAAAGCACCCTTTTATTTCTTTGATATGTCCTTCATAGTCTTTTCATGGCTCATTTTTATCATTATCGACATAGGGGCTTTTGTCACCAGTTGGGTTGACTACACCCATTTTTGTGACCGTTGGTTTTCTTGGGATAGGGTGCATATGGAATTGGAAATATTGTGTTGTCTATCAACTAACTTCATCAAAAATTTCTAGGGTCGACGATTGATATGAAAGGTCTTTAGACTAGACGTCATTGGGATTAGCATGCCAAACTTCAGATATGTCTAATCCCAACTAGGTGTGGGATTTGTTGGGTAGATCCCAACAAATCTATTGGGAGAATCTCCATCCATGAGTCACATTCTTTAAGTTCACTAACAAAATGTGGAGCATTTTCTCTGAGGCTAGAGTCTCCATCTTACCTAAGTAGTTGTTTGCAAATAATATAAAATTCTTCATGGCTATGCATTTCTTTGTAAACATAGTCTCCTTATCCAAAGAAACTTGCGACATAGAAATCCATATTAGTAAGGAGGGAAATAATATTTCCTTAATAGAGTTTTGGAATCCCTTGCAGCTTGTCTTAATAATGTCAGTGACATGGTCAACGCAATTATACTACTTTCTTGTCCTCACTATCTGGTTGATTGCTTCCAACATGTTTTGTTTAATGTATGACACCCAACCAACTAGAGTAAGGAAAAGAGAGACAATTATATAGGCCCACTTGATTTTTGGGTTATAACTTGGTCGATGATCAATCCTTTGGAATTCTTGGTGGTTTTTCCTCTAGTGAAATATCAAAGCTAGCATTAGAGTCAAATATTATAGGGATTTTATCACCCTTGTGTGATAGACCCGTAATTTTGTGAATTGTAGTCACAATAATTATGAGGGGGAATTCTAGTCGAGGGACTCCATCATGGAATTGATTGATGATGAATTTTTCTGCCTCCTCCTTTTAGTAGTTTTGTATTATTATGCATATTGTAGTTTTTTTCACCATTTGATTCATTGAGATAATTTTAGTTTCTTTATAATATTTTGTCTTCAATCAAGTATTTGTGTCTTCTTTGCAATATTATATGTTCATTTCATTCCCAATATGTTTTGAGTCATAACTTTGTAGTTTGGATAGGAATTGTCAAGCTATGTTTGGTACATATTTGAATTACGTTAGAAATTGTTAGATTTTAAGTTCTTTTCATCTACATTAATAAAATGTTTCACAAAAAATGTGCTCCAATTTACCACTAAGGACATTTCAATGTGAATAATGAAAATATGCATTGTAATGAAGATATATAGTTTTTTTGCGCTTTTGTTCACAATATGCATGTGTGTATATTAATTTGTGTGACTCGAACCTCAATGTGACTAGAATTGAAGACTCTGTCATGAGCTCCACCTTGAACTAGTTAGATCAAACTCACCACGCTAACCCAATGGGTTGTATATATAACTCTACGAGAATGTATGTGGTAACACGCTTGTATATTTATATATATAACCCAATGGATTATTTTAATAACTCAAACCAAAGTGTTTCAAGGAGGAATTTATGCTTCATAAAATTTGTGCTCCAATTTACCTCTATGAAAATTTCTATTTGAATAGTGCAAATACGCATTGTTATGAACATAGATAGATTCTTGTTCTTTTTTTCACAATATGCATACATACATAATACTTTGTGTGATTTGAACCTCGATGAGTCTAGATAGTGAACCGATCCTTGAAATAGTTTGATCGAATCGATTAAGCTAACCCATCAGATTATATATAGAACCCTGTAATCATTTATTAGGTTACATGCTTGTAGATTTATATATAAAACCAAATGGGTTAGGTCAAAAAATTTGACCAAAAAATTTCAAGTATGAGTACAATATTAGGTCCCCAATTTTAGCTCGACTAAGTTTCACTAGGTTACTAAATGTTATTATGGTTGGCAGTTGAGTTTCCCTCCATTAAGATTTAAAAAATGAGAGGATATATTTCAATGTTTTCAATTTAATATTTATCTAAATTTGATCCTCATAAAAAATATATTTGTAAACTTTGTATTAATCATTTTTTTTTTTGGGAAAAGTTGCGGAAATGTCCAAAAAATCACTTGGAAGTTGAAATAAATTAGTACGATAGTTGGCATTCCAAGTAAACTCATTAAAAATGAATGTTGTGGAGAAGAAGAGCATTGACATGGAAGAAAAGAGAGTAGATACTAAGAGGAAATGAAGAAGGGTAACTCTATAAGGGAGAGCTCTAAGAAGTAGTTGGCCTAAAGATCATAGGATATGAGCGACATTGTGCTTAGTCATGCATGAGCAAAGATTGTTATTGAGTTTAATCCACTCACAAAATTGTTTTTTCTACTGAGTGACAATGCATAAGGTTTTGTATGCAATATATATCACTATTTTTTAGTCAATTCTTCTTAATGACAACCCCCCTAGAACCTAGTTTTCCCATTTCGATTTCCATTGTAAAAATAAAAAATTGTTGTCTTAGGTTGTTATTGGATATGTGTACTTCAGTAAGTTTGGTTTTGATCCATTCTTTCATTCTATGTAAACCATGATAAATATAATAGAGCGACATTTCAATTATATCTCTCTTCATTAGTTTAAACCTTTGCTTAAGTGTTGGAATTAGTTGAGTGTATCATTGATTTACTATTTAACCATATTATATAATCCATTTTTTTCAATTAATTCTTATTCGGTATATATTATCTTATGGTTGGTTTGTATGAATACACAAAATTTCAATTAGTTCCTATACCATACTTTATAACATTTTTGTATTCAACAATTATTCACTCATTTGATCACTAGAATGATAGCTACAAGGTTGCACATATCTTCCATTGAGGTGTGAAGAGAATTGATGACTTGAGAGTACATTTGGAGAGCCTTTATTGAACAAAGGTACGTCTATTAAAGTAAGAAGAGAAGTAGCAAACCAAATATGAAAAAGAGCCTCTATTTTTTTTTATGTCTGTTGATTATTAGCAACAAAGAGCATTAATTATTATGAAGAGGATTATTGTAATCTAGGGAAACATATGTATCAATTACCAGTAGCCTTTACCAGTAAATCTAAACAATAGACATAATGAGCAAGCAAGGAATGAGATAACAAAAGTAGTGGAGAACCAACAAAGGCACCCTTATATTATAATATATGATAACAACCAATAATGTCTTAATGTCAAGTACATACATATTCATACTTCCAATAGACAGTTACATTAGTTATACTAAATAATTGAATTGGTCGATTGATTAGACAAGGAGTTGACCAAGTATCAATATAGATCAAAGATCAATAAGGAATTTTGACTTGACAAGTTGACTAGCCCCTCCAACATCTCCTCCACCCTTAATGCCTTATTTGGCCTAAATAAGGGGATATGTAGAGTTGTTACATTTACACAAAAAAAGTTGAATGAGAGTAGAGAAGTATAGAAGAATAAGAAAAGTAGATCGCATGCTAGAAAAATTAGTGTGATTGTGTTGGTGTTAGACTAATGTTAGTTTGAAACGCGACTAGTTTGGATGGTCAACTGATTATATCTATTGAGCTTCAGTGATTTTCTTGAATGGTGTGTTTGTGTGCAATATTTGGATCCCATATCTCTCTAGGTGACTAATTCGATCCTTTGAATTATATTTCAAGAGTATTTGATTATTTTGGTTGTAGGAAAGAACCACAATATAATATCGTCCATGCAAAAAAATGGTACTTCGATTATGGAGGAGGTGGTTGAGGTGACATTGCAAGTGGTAGATTTTCACTAAATGTTGTCTGATAGATTATTGGTGCAAGCCCCTAAAGATGTCAATCGAATTTTGACCAATCCTTGACTAAATTTTGTGACTGCACTTCAATATCCTTAATTCCAATTATATACCTCAACCTATCGAATAGTGAACCATCTTTGAAGGCTGATAAATCTAGGGTACCATGTTGTTTTAACCATTTCATTTTAATATGGATATTTTTTAGATAGTCAACAACATTTGCAACTTTCATCCGAGCCTACTTTCCTTCCCTCATCCATTGCCATTCTTTGTGTATTAGATTTATTTCTATTTGCTTTTCCTGTAGAATTTGATTTTCCAAAGTTGATATTGCTCTTGGTTCAAATTCACATTGTTACGAATCCGATAAGCCTTGAGAAGTACTTATTGGATGCTTAGTCAATTGCATGTGGTTGAAAAATAATTCAACCAATTATTGAGGAAATCATTAAGAGTGGCATCTCTATCCATAGTTTTTTCCAGCTTATTCTTTATTTTTTTTTACTGAACTAAACCCTTGCTCCAATATAAAATATAACTCTTTCATCTTTTTTGTTTGGGTCTACTACTGAGTTCTTCAACTTGTGCTCTCGACTCTACATTTTCGTCAATAATTTAATAAACTAGCTATTTCATGGCATCCAATTTATCGTCTAGTGGGATTGGAAAAACCAACTACAATTCTGCATGGTTGAGTTCATGCACTCAATCTATACCACTTGTTACTTTTCATTTATTAGTTGCAGTCTAGCGACTAGCTATCTCGATCTCTTCCATTGGACATTTTCTTCCTTTGTAGCTTCCCAAAGCATCCTAAAAACCTATTCGTCCAAAACCTTTGATATATTCTATGTTGTTGCAATTGGTTCATGTTTAAAGAACCCTTTGATTTCTTTGATATGTCCTTCCTAGTATTGTCATGGTTCCTTTTCATCATTATCAAAATAGGGGTTTGTGTCACTTGTTGGGTTGACTGCACCCAATTTTGTGACTGTTGTTGTTCTTGGGGTAGGTCGTTACATCCATCAAAATCAAGGGGCCCCTCATTTATCTCAATATCAATGTCCATATGTTGTGACTCAGTATGTTCTAATGACATCACTTGGGCTTGCACTTCAGCTTTGTTAGGTGGAATTTGGAGTGAAACAACCTCTCCCTCTATTGTGGTTATCTTGAAGGGTGAATAATCAATGGTTAGGTTGACCTATATCTAAGTTTATTTTGTCCTTGAAGTTTTAACTCTTCTTTCCTACACCATTGTAGTAGTAATAGTGTGACAACCCCACTCACGGTTCTCACATAAAATGCATTGTAAATATTTTTTACAAATATGTGAAATTTAAAAAAGGGGATCGAGTTAAATGAACATGGATTCCAGAGTCGGGGAGGAAGATTTCGTAATTGGGATGTTGAGGTTTTCTTGTGCATAGAAGAAACTTGAATTGTTGGACAACATTAAAAGTTGGTTGGTGCATAAATTTAATGAACTGGTTCTTAAAAATTGAATGAGCTATAAGGAAGATACATAGGCCCATGCAATTGGGAACATTCACAAGGAAAAAGGGACAATAAATCAAGAGGGGAACTGCGCAACGTAGGAAAGAGAGGACAAATTAGTAACTGTAAGCTCAAGAAAAGAGGCTAAGGAGGAAAAGAAAGACATATGAATTCAAATTGAAGGGGAAAGAAGAAAAATAGAGGAGAGAAACGAAAATAGATAAGTCTAGTTTGAACAGCAGGCAACACATAACATAAGAGAAGAGAAGGTGATTGGCTCTTAGTTTCCCTAGAGGCTATGGGTTGATATGCTAATATTTGGAGATCTATAATAGTTTTGGGTTCCCTAGAGGTTGTGTGTTGAGATAGGATCCCTGGGGACTTGTAACAACTTGCGTCCCTAGAGGCTGTGGGTTGGGATGTAATATCTGGAGCCCTGTAACGGCTTGGGTCCCATGGAGGCTGTGGGTTGAGATAGTAGGCTCTAGAGCCTTCAATAGCTTGGGAAGAGGATAATCCTGCAACAACATCAAAATAAGACTTGATTGAAGACTTTGGTTACTACATTACTGTTACAATGGATTCTAGACTCCCTGGAAGGGAGTGAATCACTATGTATGCACTTGGGATGAGGAAAGAACCTATGGACTCCTTGTGCTGAGCATATGATAGCATCAAATAGTGGGATTGAGGAAGAGGCCCTCTGGATTACCTATTTCCGTTAGAAGCTAGTGTTATAATCCCTTAAGGAATCACCTCCCTCAAACTCTAAAATCTGGCTCGGGGGTGACAACTGCAAGTAAGTGTGGCTACAACTATCAATGGTTAGGTGGAGAGTCATTTTCATAGACTCAATTTCCCTGCAACTTTAAAGATAAGTATTTGTTTTTGTTGCTTAAATATTAATGAGTTTTTGATGCATTCTATTTGGAATGGATTTGTATTTTGGTGTGTCATTGTGCTATTAATGTGATGAGCATGTGGATACACTTATGTGTGGAAACAACACTCACAATCATGAATGAATATATATATATATTTCATATTTGATATGAATTATGTTGATAACCAAGCTGAGCAAGTTGTGCTTCTGGTTGGGAATGAAGTGTTGTGTTAAATTCTTGTTGGTGTTTTTTATAACATGTAGCGTGCAACATATTGAATAGTGCTTTATATGATATATAACTAGAGTTGTATCTCTGGTCTGAGACAATAATCTATATGCAATGCTTATTTGTGTTGTTAATTGTACATATGAAAATAATACAAGGATAATGTGAAATGCTACAGACTGTGAAAGTATACATAGGGATTTAGATTAAACACTTGGAACATTTGGCACAAAGACCCTTTCTATTAACAATAAATAAGAATAAAAGAGACCGCCCACTTGGCGGGGTTTGTACATATAAATGGATATTCTTTTGTTGAGGTAAGAGCCCTTGAACTTGTGTAAAAGGATTCATGCTAATGTTGAAGGGTTATATTCCTTTTGGTGGAGGGATAGTTGAATTCCATGCAGACAAGATTTTCCATCCATGCATTATCAGCATCATGGATATCCTTCGCTAGCATAAGGTCATATATAACTTGGCCCTGAAAGTTTTTTCATAGCACCATGGGGCTACTTACATACCTAATTTGGAGTTTTTAACCCTTGGCATGTGGTAGGTGAGATGGAAACCTTTCAATAGTTGACACCAAGCCCGTGGTAGGTAAGGACTTCAGGAGTGCCTACACCAAGATGCCTGGAATTCCCTATCCAAGAATGAGGAGTGCAGATGTGCCAAGAACTCCTTAGAGTTGGATTGGATCAAGCATAGGAATGGTAGCACCATAGGGAGCCTTAATGAAAATTTGATTTTGTCACTGAGTATTGGCATTGATCCGAAGGTCTACAGGACCTCTCAGACAAAGCCATGGTCAAAATAACCAGATCAGGGAAATCATGGCAAGGTCTAGAATTTCCCCGATGACAGTCACAAAGATCCCCATTTGATGCATCACATAAGGTTGGGAAAGGTGCCCCTGGTCAGACCATGGTAGAGTTAAGAGAAAGCTCGATGTGGCACAAGAGGGAACTTATAACAAAAATTTGGCAAAACCTTATCCTTGCATTGATACAAACCCTGACCATGGAGACTCTTCATTGGCATGGCTTTATTTTCCATTAACACAATTGGATGAGCAAGTGACGAAGTTGCATGAAGCTAGAAACCCAGAATATTACGCTAAAGGATTATGTGCTGCAACTATGGGATTGATTAGGATGATGTCAGTAGGGTTATGTGAGCTTGACGGTAACACCATTATCCAAAAGTGTGTCCCATTGGCCAGGTGGCCCAGAAGATCTAGCCTGAAGAAAAGGTGTAAGCACAATAGGGAAGCGTCAAGATCGAAGTTGGCGGGATGACGTGTACCGAAGGGACCCACCTGGCAGTCTAGAGAAGGGGTGTAAGAGAAAATTGTAACACCCTCTTCTGTAATATTCCCAAATGGGAAAAGTGGGAATATAGTGCAAAATGCTCGAAAAATAGTGTAAAACATCATTTAAAAGAAAGAGGCCAATATGGAGACCTTTCATATGTTATAACAACAGAAAAATTTGCATAAATAATGGGCCATAAGATACACAACAAGAAATATCAAGCCTCTAATGAACAAAATCCCTCAAAATGAGGTGCTGCTACTATATATAAAATCTGGAAGACTCTTACAGCGCTGTTTTAAAATATCTTCTACAGAAAATGATTATACATCAGATCTAGGGCTGATATGTGCCTCAAAAGTTAGATCAAATACATATCTGAGCACTATACAACCTTCTTTGAAGAACCCCTTAAGGGTTTTCAGCAAAACACCATATACAAGATGGGGATATAGGCCCTAGGGCTGAAGATCCACTTCAGAATACAGATATGGAAAGTGTGGCTGATCTGATATGATCAATAAAATAGCCTCCTCCAATAGATCCTCCCAATGAAAGGAAGATCCCTTTCACTAGAAAATTAGCTCTCCAATCGTGTGCCAATCCACCTTGCTCTCCTCCTACAGAAATAATGCAGATTTGGAAAAAAACTGCGTTGTAGGGATAAATAAATAGTTGGCCTAATGCCAAGATTTGAAAATATGCACAAAGGCCTTCCTTACTATCCTCCCAATGGAAAGGAAGCCTCCTCCACTGAAAATGAGCAATGAAATGACCCAGATCTAGTCTCCACTTGCTGCAACTTGCAAAACAACCAAACCCTCAACAAGATCTGCACTATAAATGAAAGATGAAGCTTGGCCTTAAGCCTGATAGTGGACAATGTAGTGCAAGACTCCTCCAAGAGTTTCTCAATGGAAGAGGTGGGATTCCAGATCAGGAACACCCTGTGCTAAAAAACACTCAATCTCAACTAAACAAAAAGAGAAAGATATATGTCCAAACAAACCATATATTCAAAAATATCAATATATCAACATACATAATGAATATGGCTGCCATCCTCTTCCTTAAATAATATATGAGCTTGCAAACCCTAAGCCCCATCCAATAATAGCACTACTTCCACACAAATCATCTCCATCTAAAATTGTGTTGTCTTTCATTGATGACCACTCCCCCATGACAGCGTTGTTGATTTGGTCAAGGTTGACCCAGTCAAGGTGTTCCAACCCCTTTCTACACCTGAGGGTGATTAATTAAGCGCAAAGATCTATCTCTTTCACATTGGCATTGATTTATTCATTATTAAGGAGAATTTTGGACCTCCATTGTCCTCTTATTCATTAAACAAATCCACAAAACAAAATTTAATATTCCAACTAGCTCATGGCTAATTGGGAATATTATAGTCCTCCCTTCCCAAATGTTGCTTTTCCTCAAGCAACTGACAAGGTGAGTGCTGCAACTCTTTTCCTACTCCATTGGTGACACCAACATGTGATAAGCTTCCCTCATAAGATAAGTGTTCACTAGTCCATCCCTCCATGAATTTCTCCTCCAAAGTTCTCATGAGATGCAAATAATCCATCCCACAAAGAGACAATAGTTCAAATGAAACAAACATGGTTTTCAAAATGTTCTCCCTGAAACATGTAGCATAATTAACATGGAGAATATCTCTCCCATAGGGCACATACATTCCTCCCATCCTCCCTCCAAACAATCCCATAAAAAAAATATAAGTACATCATCAATGTATGGGATCAAAATTAAGTACATGCAAACAAAAATTTGTACAAATGGAGGTGTGTCATAGTCCCACATGTGGAACCAACACAATATATCTCTTGACTACATCAGATAATGATGTGGTAAGTGGTTTCCCCACCACTTACTTGCTGCCCAAGTCATCTCACCATGGCTGGAAGTGTTAGATATGTTTGGTGCTTTTGGAATGCACCCATAATGATACAAAATCTCCCTTTGTCCTCCAAGGGGGTGGCTATGTTCAGAAATGTTTGTGGCCCAA
Organism: Pinus albicaulis; assembly: GCA_034641835.2. NCBI lineage: Eukaryota > Viridiplantae > Streptophyta > Pinopsida > Pinales > Pinaceae > Pinus > Pinus albicaulis. The sequence continues at coordinate 1,599,748,917 of CM076578.1, read as the reverse complement.
AGTTGGCCATGAAGTTTGTATGGAATAATGCTCCTCCTTGGAGCTATGGCCTGCATATACATGGTAAAAGAATGCAAATGATCATCAAATGAAACATCAGGTACATAAGCATGTTCTTTACCAAAATTTCTCCTCATACAAATGGAGTGGCGCATAGATATATCTCCTCTCATTCCAAAAGAGGAAAGAGGTGGCTGAATAGATTCATGTATCTCTTTCAACTCCACATGGTTCATCCATCTTTGAAAATTCTAATATAGTTCCTCTTCAAAGCCCTTCCAAGTGTAGCTTTCCATGATAGTGTTGTAGGCTTTCATGGAATAAGTATGGCTGAAAAAGAACTCTTCATAAGCCCTTTGTAGCAACTTCTCCTTGAGCTTGGAGGCTCCAGATAAGAAGATCCTACCATGATAGTATATGAATCCTTCTTGGACTGAATAGCCCTCTTCATGTAGCTGGTCATCAAGTATCATGCATGTGAAAAGATCCTTGGAATAATCCACCAACAGTTGGGATTTCCAATATGGATCAACCCTCCATAGTGACAACGCTGATGATCTATCACAAAGAATATCTTTCATATGGCTTCTCTCCTCCTTGAAATCTCTCATGCCAAAGGTATATTTTGGAAGGTCATTCCTTCCATGCTTCTCCTCCCACAGCGCAAAATTTGAAATGAGAGTGGGTAATGATGATGTTGGGAGAATGTTTCCCTCCTCCTTGAGTCTACCCAAGACTCTTAATGTTGTATCATGGTCTTATAATGCTCCCATCCCTCCTGGATCTATGATTGGAGCATCATTTTGTGAGATATCTCTCACCAAATCTGAATCAGGTGGCCTCCCAGGTGGTTTGCCACTAAATAATATGTCCCATGTAGCAATCTCATAAGCATAATAGATGGGACTATTAGGTCCTTGCTTCCATTGCGCAAATCCATATTTTTTTTTTCTGTGTGGAAGTGGTATGTGAGGGATATGTGTGCATGCCTTTAATCATTTGAGTTTTTCCACTCTTTCTATCCACCCATTCCATTTGCAAAGTCTCCCAATCAGTGGTGACTTTCCCCAAAGTAATCAACCATTGCACACCCAATATCACATTGATGTTAGGTATGTCAACAACAAAGAAGTGATCAGTTAATGTATATGTTCCCATGGTGACTAATAAGGATGGAACATAATGCATGCATTGCATAGTTCTATCTCCTAGGACCAAAATAGAAAATCCCTCAAAAGCATCGGTGGGTATTGCCCTCCTTTGCACTAGTTGGGCATCAATAAAATTGTGGGTAGCCCCACTATCAACCAAAACAGAAACCCTCTGATTCATGATGGAACCTTGAACCCTTAAGGTCAAGTACTTAGGTACTCCTCTGAATGATGCAAGAGATCCTCTAATTGGAGCAAAGGCCCCATTCCCATCTCCTAATGGTGTTGGTTCATCTCCTGCAATGTCAGCGCTGTGACCTCTTCTTGGCTCATCTTCTTCTTCCTCCTCATCACCTGAGAAGACCTCTATGTAGTGTGCCTTTCCTGATGCACATATATGTCCGAGTGCCCAAGATTCTTGGCATGTGAAGCAAATCCTCCTCCTCCTAAAATCTCTTTAGACATCCTCATCAAGAGGTTTTTTAGTTTGGCTCTCCTTTGAAAGAGGAGCCTTCTCTTCTTTTCCCTTTGATGGAAAAGAGGGCTTATGCTGAAATGTTGCCTTTGATTTTGGCAAGGAATATTGAAGATATCTAGCCCTTTCAATGTCATCTTGAAGAGTACTGGGCTTGGTAGACTTAACCAACCCATGAAGACGTTCATCTAACCCATCAATGAACATATACATCCTTCTTGCTACAGATAAATCAGGAACCATAACAGAAAGTCTCAAAAATTCAGAAATGTAAGTTTCTGGATTACCTAATTGTTTTAGCATTGCAAGCCCCATGAATGGTGCTTTAGGAACTCTTATATCAAATACTTCCACCAGCCTCCTAGTGAACTTTGAATATGCATTCACATTGACATGACCCAATGTAGACAAGCCATGGAACCACTAGTCATGTGCTTCACCCTCAAGGTGCAACGCTGCTATATTAATGGCCTCCATTTCTGGAACTTTGTTCAACTGGAAGTAAATTTCAAGTTTCTCTACCCATGATTTGGCAGTTCACTTGGATGACCCATCAAAGTTGGGTAAGAAAAATCTGCCCATAGTGCGGTGTAGATCATGATTTTGAATGAATCCACCACTTCTATTATGATGCTTGGGTCTTCTATTGTCCTTGATTTGAAAAAATTCTTGAAAACTCAAGTTGTCCTTGAATCTTTGAGTTTGAGACTCATACTCCATAAAATAGTCTTCAATGGATTCTTACTCTTGAAACCCTTCATTTCCCACAACCAAGAATGTAGGCATTGTAGAGCATTGGGAAACTTCCAATTGCTGCATTGGTTGATCATTCCAGTGATGAGACATGCCAGAGCCTTCACCATGATGAAATAATTTAGGGGATTCCTTGTATCTATCCATTCTCATCTCCTTTATCTCTCTAGCAATGTATTGCATGGCTCTAAGAAGGATCTTAGGGAACTCCTTCTCCCAATCTTCACCTCTAGATAAAGGGGTTTTACCCTTGTCTTATTTTTCATTTGTATAATCAAACTTTCGGTGTCTTCTTCGTTGATAACTCTTCTCTCTATCAATAAGAGGCTCTCCTTCTTCAGATGACATATTGGATTTTCAATATGCACAGGCTGTGCCAAGATTATGTTCTGATACCACTGTAATATTCCCAAATGGGAAAAGTAGGAATATAGTGCAAAATGCTGGAACAATAGTGTAAAACATCATTTAAAAGAAAGAGGTCAATATGGAGACCTTTCATATGTTATAACAACAAAAAAATATGCATAAATAATGGGCCATAAGATACACAACAAGAAAGATCAAGCCTCCAATGAACAAAATCCCTCAAAATGAGGTGCTGCTACTATATATAAAAGCTGGAAGACTCTTACAACGCTTTTTTAAAATATCTTCTACTGAAAACAATTATACATCAGATCTAGGACTGATATGTGCCTCAAAAATTAGATTCGATACATATCTGAGCACTATACAAACTTCTTTGAAGAACCCCTTAAGGGTTTTTAGCAAAACACCATATACAAGATGGGGCTCTAGGCCCTAGGGCTGAATATCCAATGCAAAATACAGATATGGAAAGTGTGGCTGATATGATATGATGAATAAAATAACCTCATCCAATATATCCTCTCAATGAAAGGAAAATTCCTTCACTAGAAAATCAACTCTCCAAATGGTGTGCCAATCTACCCTGCAACTCCTCCTACAGAAATAACACAGATTTGGAAGAAAACTGTGCTGTAGGGATAAATAAAGAGCTGGCCTGATGGCAATATCTAAAAATATGCACAAGGGCCTTCCTTACTGTCCTCCCAATGGAGAGGAATCCTCCTCCACTGAAAATGAGCAATGAAATGACCCAGATCTAGTCTCCACTTGTTGCAACCTGCAAAACAACCAAACCCTCAACAGGATTTGCACTCAAATGAAAGATGAAGCTTGGCCTCAAGCCTGATAATGGAAAATGTAGTACAAGACTCCTCCAAGAGCTCCTCCAAGAGCTTCTCAATGGAAGAGGTGGGATTCCCGATCAGGAACACCCTGTGCTAAACAACACTCAATCTCAACTAAACAACAAGAGAAAGATATATGTCTAACCAGACCATATATTCATAACTATCAATATATCGACATACATAATGAATATGGCTGCCATCCTCTTCCTTAAATAAGTTATGAGCTTGCAAACCCTAATCCCCATCCAATGATAGCACTACTTCCACATAAAGCATCTCCATCTAAAACTGCACTGTCTTTCATTGATGACCACTCCTCCATGACAGCGCTGTTGATTTGGTCAAGGTTGACCCAGTCAAGGTGTTACAACCCCTTTTCACACCTAAGGGTGCTCAATTAAGCTGCCAAGATCTATCTCTTTCACATTGGCATTGATTTATTCATTATTAAGGAGAATTTTGGACCTCCATTGTCCTCTTATTTATTAAACAAATCAGCAAAACAAAATTTAATATTCCAACTAGCTCATGGCTAATTGGGAATATTACATCTTCCCACATCTACCCAAGTAACCGAGCAACTGGGACAAACATGCAACAAGAGGCTACTAATATGAGATTCAACCTCCTTGATGACCTTAAAGAAGTGGAACCGACATAAACCTGACAAATAGAGCTTACATAACATCAACAACACCTCTAGGAGGTAACCCAACCTCCCAGACCCTTGAAGCCCGAGGAGGAACTGGTTTTTGACCCTTTTGAGCCTTATCCACAAGCATGTAAGGGAAAGGGAGCGGCTAGAAGCCTATAACTGTGGGCGTGCCAAGGTAAGGTCACGTCCAAGGCCCCAAAAAGATAGTTATGTGCCTGCAACTCCGAGATTTGTGCCACCTTTTTAGTCCCATAGTTGAGGTCACTGCTCAAAACTTCATGAAACTTTATGAGAGGATAAATAACATTAAAAAAAAGGTATGGAAGCAATCACATCATCAGGAACTCATCTAGACCCCTCCCAGCCATGACAGGAATTTCGTCAAACATGTCACAAACATTGCATCTACAGGTGTAAACAACTTATTTAAACATAGGGGTATCATACTGAATCAAAGGAACCCCAAGAAGGTGGTATTCCTAGATGGTTGTAATCACTAGTTCTTAATCTGGTCAATGGAAAGAATCTCATCCCTTATCCTTGCTATCCTGACAAAGAAAGAGGAAGCAATATCCTCCTTTGTCATCTTAGTAGTTCTTAGTTCATTATTTAGGCTTGCCACGTTTCCAATGTTCTTGATGGTGAATATTTTTGACAAAGCCTCATACATCTCCTAAGCATGATCAATATTTTCTATGAAGGGGACAATATTGTCCTTTATGACTTCAACCATAAAAACCATAACTACTAATTCCAATTCTTTGTACTTTACTTTGTTAGCATCAATTGATTCTTTTGAAGGCCTTTTCATTTTTCCTTTGACTAAATCTAAGACCTTGTTGTTTTCAAGGATGATTTCAATCCTTTTATTCCAAGATCTATAATTAGCATCTCCTTCAAGCTTGTTCTCTCCCTTGATAGTGTTATACATATTTCTTGAATATAATGAATAGTTATTCCCTCTAGTGAACTTCTTATGACTTCCTTGATCAAATCCTTGAGTTTTCCTTTTTCCTTCTTCTTTCACCAAAGCTATGATACCATGTAAGAGAATCAGGAAGGCAGAAAGATCCTCTTGTTCTTGATTATTTACTTATGATCTTATTTACTTATTATTATGTTCTTCTTATTAGTTCATCAAGAAAATATCAAATCAAATACACATATATCAAGGACACTAGATGTAGGCCAATAGATAAGTAAAAACCCCCCTCGAGGGGAAAACCCAATTAGTAATTATTCTTTCAATAGTGATTCTTGAGATTAGACCTTGACCTAGACATCCTCTACACCAAGTCAACATTCCTTGTGATCCTTCCTGAATCTGACAACAATAGTAGCAATAGCAGCACTATGATGACCTGGAACTTCGACCTTGCTTCTTGAGACTTTGATCTTGAGGTAGAGACTTCGATATAGCTTCAAATACTTCAATTTAGGCCCAATACAACTTTTCCAAGCAACAACATTCAACAAAAAAAACTTCGACTTCCTTCTTTCTTGACAACAACACCTTGGCAACAACTCTTGCAACAAAACTTTGAGAACTTCGATCTCCCAAACTACAACTCTAAATGCAGTGAGAGTGGTGCCAAAATTTTGATTTTCCTTAACTCTATAAGTGTGCCCAAAACCGAACCCATAAATTCCTTCTCCTTAATTTCACAATTTCTCCTTGTTGCAGATACAATATTGAATTTTTGTGTTGTAGTGAGATGTCTCCAAGTGAATTCAATCTGTCTGCATATATAGCCTTCTGATGGGTTCGAATTACTAGATTTGAGGCTGACTTGATCGCCTTAAGGCCGAGTTTATCACCTTAAGGCCGACTTGGTGTGGAGGCTTCATATATGATATTTTACTCAATACTTGACCTATTTGCATGATTCAAAAAGGTCAATATGGATCAATTTAAATTTGAAATAATCCTATAGACTTAGAATAAAACCTAGAAGTCCATAATAAGGACTTTGAACTAAAATAAATATGACCCAAGGATGAAACCCATGCTTTAATAAGTCATTTAATAATAATATAAAATTATTTTCTTTATACTTTTGACAAGTACAATAAGTTTTGACTCAAATAAAATTTATGAAGAGTAAACCTAGCTACATTCTTCAACATGTGTCAAACAGGGATGCAAATTTCACTTCCAAATTTTGGAAAGAGTTGTTCGCAGGTTTGGGCACCAAGCTGGCCTTCAACACAACTTATCATCTACAGACAGATGGACATAAAGAGAGGGTCACCATGATCTCTAAGGATATGTTAGGATGTATGTGATGCATCAACATCAAAAGGGGGAAGATATCTTCCAATGGTAGAGTTCGCCTACAACAATAGGTATCGTGAATCCTTGGAGATGAGCCTGTTTGAGGCAATGTATGGGCGGAGTTGTAATACTCCCATTAGTTGGAGTGATCCAATTAGCAGGGTATTGATTGGGACAAACATTTTGGCATAAATGGAACAAGAAATGCAAGTAATTAAGAAGAATATAAAATAAACACAGGATAGTAAAAAGAGTTATGCAGATCATAACAAGTTGTTTAAAGAGTTTCAAGTTAGGGAACAAGTGTACTTGTGCATCAAGCCCAAGAATATCTCCTTTTAGATTGGATCATGTGCCAAGTTGGCACCACAGTTTTGTGGAAATTTCAGGGTTATTGAGAGGATCAGAACCAATAGCCTATCAACTTTCACTACCTTCCATAGTGAAAATACATGGTGTTTTTCATATATCATTTCTTAAGAAGTATGTTAAATATGTTGATCATGTGATTGAATGGTTTGTATTGCAGGTGGAACCAAATGGATAATTCTAGCTGGAGCCTTAGTGTATATTGCATAGAAAGGTGATCGTGCTCTAGAACCAAGCAATCAAGCAAGTTAAAATGCAATGGAAGCACTTTGGGCCTAATGAAGCTACATGGGAGATGGAGGGTCAGATGCGGGCTAGGTATCCTTCCTTGTTTTTCAATTGAGGCAAAGAAGTTTTGGTATGATGTTGGTATATGTTTTGGTATAAGTTTTGATGTGATGTTCGGGTATATGTACATATGTAAATGGATTATGTAAATACCACCATGAGATATGTTATAAAGCTCCAATAAGTGGTATGGGTGTCATGTCATTATAGTTGTCATGTTGTTATGTTGTCATGTTAATTTTCTTTTTAGCAGGGTGATCATTGTAAGTAATGCATCTAGCTATGTTATAAAGCTCCATGAGCAGTGTGCTTTCTTTCCAATGGTTTTGTTGAGGTATATGTGTGGTTGAACACTGAGGATGGTGTCCCCCAAGGGGGAGGGTTATGTAACATTCGTGGTGAAAATTCCATGTAATAAAAGTTAATAAAGGAAAATAATGACCATGATTGATGAGACACTTATTCCAAGCTGCATGTTGGGAAAAACATCCTAGTGGGTTTTCATTTCGGTTAATATGGCTAAGGAAATTGGAAAAGTCAATGGAAAAGGCATTTGGAATGGAAAAATGGCATTTTTGGCACATTTATTTATGAAAATAATGGAAAGTAGGAGAAAAGGGAGGTGAAAGGTCACAGGTTGCATGTGAGGAGGAAAATGAATGAAAATAGTGGAAAATGGGGAAAATAAAGGCCTCATTGATAAAAAATGACTTTTAGGATTAGTTGGTACCTTTTGTCAATTCAATCTAGGAGCTCTCTCATTATTCTCTCTCTCTCTCTCTCACTCTTAGACACTTACAATTTTCTTGGAGCACTTTGGCATTTGATCAAGAAAGGAAAAGAAGGCAAGAGGAAGGAAGGAGAAAGCAAGGAAGAGCGGAATCAAGCAACTACAATAGGATTATTTGTAGGTATTGATTTGCATGTGTGATTTCCTTGCTATAATTGGCATTCATGGTATTGCATGTGGTTATTTTCTTTCATGGCTTGGGTTTTTCTAGGTGTGACAATGTTTTTAGCCTAACCTTGCCTTTTCTGGATAGCGATGATGTGATGGGGTTATCATTTTTTGGTTGAGATGGATTGCAGGATGGATTTGAAGCTCAGTGAGGTGGATCTCCGAAATGATAGAACACATGGCCTAGTAACCCCTAAAATAGATTTTGGGTTGTGGTAAAGCCGGATAGTGTGTTGCCTTGGTGGGCCTAGGAATCCTTGATCGATGAATGGTGTAATATACGGTAAATCCTAGAGGTGGGTGATCTCCATCAAGCCTAGGAATCCCAGGTTGGGATATATGGTAAATCCTAGAGAGTGAGTCTTGTTTTAGGGCCTAGTGATCCTTGGATAAAACTGTGGATTGCGGTAAATACTAAGAGACTAGGAGACAAAAAAATTCCTCATGGTGTAGGTGGATAAATCCAGTGGCATCATGCTTGTTTTGGCCTAGTGATCTGGTGGAGATAATGGTAAACCCTGTTATGACTTGTTTATTGTTTTGGCCTAGTGATCCAGGATGGATAACGATAAAGCCTGGTTTCTTGTAATATTCCCAAATTTTCACATGATATTTGGAATATTAGAGTTCTTAATAAACTTAATTAATTAAGTAAATAAAAGGGTGGAGGGACCCATAATCCTCAAATATGAATAAAATCCACTTTTGATGTGTGTATGTGGATATTCTAGATCTAGATCTAGATCATGGAGTAGTGGGGAAGCTCCATTAATGACAAAGTAGTGGAGTTCATGTTTCATTTATGAGATAGATCATGGAGGATGAAACAGTCAAATAAGATCATGGATCTTAAATATAAAATCATGAGGATCTTTGAAGAGGTCAACTGAGATCATAGTGCATTCAAAATAAGATCATAAAGCACTTATGATAAGTTAGTGGAGGAAGTGATGCATTTAATGCACACATGATGGAGAGGGTGATCGCCCCATGTGAACATGATGGAGGACATGGAGAAACAACGTCGTCAACCATGGAGACTTATGTCCACATCTACAACACAGTTATGGAGTGGGCCTAGGCTACAGAAGGCTCATAATCTATATAATGAAGGTGAAGGCACAATAAAAGGAGATTTGGATACTTGAATTATTCTTTGATATGTTTAGATTTGGATTTTTCAGGTGACATCTACTTGCACTCTTATGTTGTTTAGCTAAGTTTGCAGTTCTGTTTAGAACAGGGTGTTCTCGAGCGGGAATCCCACCCTTACCCATAGAGGACTTGTGTGCCTACTCTCGGAAGGTTATCTATTGAGCTCTATTCCTTATCAGGCATTGGTGCCATCTTCAGGAGGTTGTTTCTAGCATTCAGCTAGGAAATCGATGGAGGATTCATCCTACCACTTTGTTCTTCAGATTCAATCTTCCAAGAGTAGCAAAACTATATCCGGCATTCAAGCCATTGGGTTTTACCTCCATGCAGTAGTAGTCCCTTCAAGGATTGCGCAGTCCAGTCCTGTAGATCTACTGGAGGAAGGGAGTTTCCAGTATTTCAACTAAAAATCCTGTGAAGGATTATCTCCTCACATTGGATCTATTATTTCCATAACTCAGGAGCTGATTTGACACATCTAGCAGTAGGCTATTGAGCCTCCCTCTCTTACAGCGTAGTTTTATGAATCTGTGGTTCATCCAACAACTATTTTCAGTGGAGGAGATTGGAGGAGCTAGATCTTGAGATTTTATCCCAAGGATCTAAAGAAGGGATCATCCCTTCTTGCATAGAGTTGATTGTACATCATTGCAACCATCATATCATCAGTTCATGCAACATATCTGCATACCTAGTAGCTACATAGTGCAAGCCCTAAGAGGGTGATTTTCTTAGATTGATAGATCTGAGAAATCATTTCTGGGTTATCTTGGGGATCCATCATAGAGCCCGAATCTAAAGTTTCAACATCATCAAAGCTCCCACACTACCTAGATCTAGATTTTTATATTTCTGGTAGTTGTAGTCCCAACAGTTGCAACAGGGACAACACAGTTTACCTTCCAGCAATCCAGCAGTTACGTAGTCCCTCTTATGGGATAATTTTAGGGTCATTATAGGCCATCTCTTTGGCTTGAGTGTTCATATTTTGAGCACTGTTGTACTTGGATTTCACCCCCCACATAATAAAATGTCTCAACTATTTCTGTGCATTCAGATGTGTATTTAGATTTATTGTTTACTTTGTTGTAGTTCTTATATTATTTTTCAATAATACTACATTCTCCCTTTTGGGATATTACATTTCTATTGATGAGGGTGAGGTTTTTTAGCCTCGGGATGCCCTGGTTGGTTCTTTTGGTTTGCTTCCCACATTCATGCTTAGAATATGGCATGGGGGTGACCGAATGAAGAGAGATTTGACTCAGCCAATCTACGGTTGGGTGGAACTTGGAAGTCCCATCCCAGGTTCTCTTTTTCATTCATTAATAAGAGGTTCTCTCCTTGACATATTATGTGTAAATGTACTGGTTTATATGTGGATTCTATGGCTGATGTATCCTTAATATTTTTGTTGTTATTATGCTGGTTATAAGTATGCATTATGACAATGATGACATATGGATCTCCTCATGTTTTTATTTGTAAATCAATGAACAATGTATCTATAACCTAATAGATGATAATGCAACTAATTATATGAGGGAACAATGTGAGTCTTAGTGATTCTCAGATAAATATGAGACCCTATGCTCAGATCTGTTGTTTAAACCTGTAGACTACATATTTGTGAAATGTTTGACGAAATCCTTGCCATGGATAGTAGCGGCTAGTCAAGTCCTTATTCAAGTGTTTACCTTTACACCATTGTTTCATTGTTATATTTCGTTTATGAACTTGTAATTGTGTTTTGGGCAGTGAGCTGGGCTTTGGGCCTGAAAAATTGGCTCAAATATAGGAGACACTGGAACAGGTCTGTGGGAAAAAGTACGTGGACACACACATGCATATGTTGTGGAAGCGTGCAGAGACTCCTAGACGAACCCATGCCTATATTGTGGCAGCTTTCGGGGGTTTAAAGGTAAAAAACCTCAGTGGCACCTAAGGACTAGTTACCTGAGTGGTTGTGATGGTTCCTTGGAGTATTGTTGCTGATGTGGAAGGTTTCTATGATGTGTTTATGTCGATTCCACTTCCTTAAGGTCACCTAGGAGGTTGAATCATATCATAGTAGCCTCTCGTCGCATGTTTACACCGATTGGTCGGTTACTTGGGTAGATGTGGGATGAGGGTGTTACCACCTTTTCATTTACTGCCCCTTCTCCTTGGTTGTATGGAACATTGTCCAAGGATGCATGGGACTAGCTACAATGTGGCAGGGTAAATCTTGTAAGGACGCTTAGAAGCAGTCGTGTGAATAGGAAAATCCTAAAAAGAATAGGATTTCTCCGCCTATTATTAGTTGGGGTATATGGATCTCTATGAACAATGACATCTTTCAATAAAATTCAACCACTTTGGATAAAGTGGTAGCACAAGATATGACTATGTTTGTTGCTATGTTTTCTTATGGGCCTACTCATCAACCACGTAATATCATAGAAGAAATTATTTATCGCTTCTATCCATGGGCCTAATTTGACAAGGTCTATTTGGATGGAGAAGAGTGTGTGGGGGGAGGGGAGATATGTTTTATATCTTAGGGATAATAATTTCTTCAAGCTATAGTTTGGGTTGGGCAGTGGAACAAATAATTATGCCGAACTCCTCTTCCTTAAGCTTGTTCTCTTGTTTTCTATTGAGAAGTGATGTTGAAAGTTGCATATTTTTGGAGACTAAAATATTGTTATCAATTGCTTTAATGAGATTACCGAATGTCACATACACATACTTCATCCTATCCTTGAAGATATTTTACAAGTAAATATTGCTTTTGATAGGATTTCATGTTGCCATATCTATAGGAAAAGGAACTCAAGTGTAGAAACTCTCTCTAAGGCATGCATTGAACATAATTTGGGCACTTGGAAGATCATGGAGCAGCTAGATGGGACCTCCTATGAGTATTATCACAAAGCTTTCATAAAGGGTTTGTTGATGGACACTTTACCAGACTGATCACTTACTACACTTATGCTTTTTTTGAGCTAAAATTACCAAGCGATTGGGAGGATATTGTATATATGTTATGATATTTTATGATGATAAGTTAATATATGTTAATAGACATTAGTATGTTTGGGCACGAAAAGGGCCCTCATCCAAGGCTTGATCTTTTGATCTTTTTGGATTGGTTGTATCAGTCTTTTTTTAATGCACTTTAATGCATATACAAAATATATTTTTCATCAAACTCTTAATATACATTATATTTTTTAAGCTTGGAAAAAATATATTATGTATAAAAATATATTTAAATTATAAAAACCATATTTTTTATATTTAATAGATGAAATAAATAAATTAAAAAATATATTACATTATAAAGAAAAGAAAAGAAATATATATATATATATAATTATAAAGAAAAGAAAAGAAATATATATATATATATATATATATATATATATCTTTTAAATTTTAAAATATATATTTTATTAAATTTGGAAAAAATATAATTTTCTTAATTAAATATATATATATATATATATATATATATATATATATTCCAAATAATTTTTTAATATTTGAGTATCTAAAAGAAAATGTTGTTTCAACTTGATTTATAAAAAGTTATTGAGTCCCAATAAATCTTACAATATTTCATTTTCAATTTTATATTAATATTACTAATTTAGTGTATACAATGATGAAGTAAATTGAAATTGGTATAAAAGATGTTAAGTTAGTCACGCATCTCTCACATATTAAATATAAGATGTACTCTATAAAAAATCAATATAGGAATTTATACAATCTACAAGGTGCAACCTATGTCTTCCTAATACAAATATAAAGATAATTGTACTCATTATGGACTATTAGAGGATCCTTTACTTCCTTTATTCAACGTCCAAACGCTGTGTTCAACTATGGAACTAGAACAATAAGGAAACTCCTTCCTATCTTAGGAACAACTATCTAGAATTAAGGTTAATGTTTTTAAATGTGCCAACTTCTAGCTCAAGTTATAGTTTTGCACCCTATACAATTTTCTTAAAAGTTCACATGATATTAGTTCCAGAAGTGTGAGTAATGTGGCTTCACATGACATGTAGTTGGTATCCTCTTGGTAAACAAAATTTCCAGAAGAAAAACTTTCACATATTAACTCCAATTGAGGTGACACTTATTTCATTGAAAAACTTTCAATGTAAAGAACGTTGTCCAAAGGTTGAAAACTTTGTTCGTAATCTTCTTACCGAAAAATGGTCATTTTAGTTGACGATTTTATGAAAATCTCTAATTTTTAAAATTCTATGAATAGTGATATATTAAATAATATTACATAGAGATGATTCAATGAATTTGCACACATAATACACGTGACATTGCAAAAACATTTTGATTAATGTAATAAAAAGATTATATTTTTAAAAGAGTGTAATAAAAAGATTGTTATCATCCAATAATATTTTATACGCAAGGTATTGGATAGATTGAAAAATTAAATGAGATGAGACCAATGTTAATTTTATTAATATCTTTGAATGATATGTTGAAATATGTTGATGATTAAGATAACAAGTGTGGCACAGAAGCTTTGTTTCTTTCATTCAAGTTAGAAATTAGCAATTACATCATATGTTGCAAAGAAAACATCGTAAAGCGATAGCATAGGAAACAATATCATAAAAGAAGTAAAAAATTTATGCAATTTTGTTTCTTTAGTGTCGTTTCTTTTTTTATCATATGTTATGCTTCAATGAGATTCCAACCAGGCCAATATTCTAGAATATATTCTACAACTAGTGGATCCCCAAATTATATTGCTCCAAAGGTATACAAAGAAAATTCTTCCTTTGAGTTGGTTAGAAACTATATGAGAATCACATTATAGGTCTTTCATTATATATGAGAATTACATTATATTGCTATGGTTTGCAGGTAATTTTTAGCCAGAAGTCTGTTTTCATATGTCCATTATTTTTTATTTGTTTCTACACTTGATGTCTCCAATTAATGAAAATTTGAAGAGATGACATTTTTTTTTTGTAAGCTGGCTAGGACTACATCTTCATCATCACGTCCAAATACATTACCCCGATCGGGGCGGGGAATTGAACCGGTTACTTCACATCAAGGAGTGCCTTAACATCACACCCAATCATCATATATCCAAGACCCCATGGAAAAAGAGATGGCATATATATATTTTTTAAAAACTGTAACGGTTATATTTTTTTATAGAAAAAGGCTGGTTGGGCCGAAGCCGAAACAACCATCAATACATAGCTTCAAGCCAGCTTCATGACATGTGGGACTTCGTTACAAATTCAAGGAATTAAGATTTGAGAAGGGGTTTCATCATTTTTGCTAAAGGCTCCTTGCGGGAGGAGGCAGCCTTTGTTTGTGTTGATGTCTGCTTCCTTGTTCGAACCTCTGAGAATATGAAAAAATTGGTACGAGGAGAAGTCTAGTAGCATGTACTTCAGCCTTTGAAGGCTCTTATTTAGGATTGGATTGTTGAACTGTTCCTCCGAATTTAACATATTCATGAAAATTTCCGAGTCACCGAAAGCTTGGAATTCTCTAATACCTTTCTCTCGAGCTATTTGGCATGCTTTTATTAGACTAAGAATTTCTTCCAAATTATGTGTTCTTTGCCCAAGGCCCTAGTTGAAGTTGTCTCTTCTTGTAACGTCCGAGGAGTAGAACACACCCCCTGCATCCGTAGTCTCAGGATTTCCTTTGGAGGCTCCTTCGAAGAAGATCATTGCTTTACCTTGATTCCTCCTCCAAGAGATGACATATTTTAGATAATTCACAATTTGTTAAAAAACCTAAACAACAAAGCCTTGAGTAAATTTAGGAGCATTTGCCATTATAAATGACATTTTATTCATTGGAAATTTATAATCTTGAGCAACTCTCTTAACCTAATTTATTTAATGTCAAAATAATGCAATATATATCTCACCATGTCTTCCTAGTCCATAAATCTACTTATTTCTTAATGTATTCAAACCATTAACCCCAAATTTGGATTGCAGAATGATGGTAAAAATAAGAAGAGGTTTGGTTGCAGACTTTCAGCCCAGGGGACAATAGAAAAAAATAGTTGATGCTGCTATGAGTCAAAGCTTGTTAGTAGAAAGAGTAAATCCTTGCAAGGTTGGTATACAAATTTTTTTGGATGTTTTTCATTACTTTTCAGATACATCTGTTTGGAAAATATTTAGAGACCACTGTGGATAAAGAGCATATATTAGTAAACATGTTTACATCTATATGCACGTGTATAAATTAGAATATCATGCAAATAAATGTTTGGAGTATTAATAGTAGAAATCACAAATTAGATAGATAACTTGAGTTTTTAATGCTTGTATGTTCTAGTTATAAATTAAATTAATTATAAAAATAAATTATTCAGAGAGACCAACATTGGTATTATTTGATTGAAGTGAGAAGTTAAAGTTGAAGTGTACTGGGAATATAATATAATATTCTCACATCAGCACCAAATTTAGCAAAATGCTAAGGATTTTAATGAACATCATGCTCAAAATAAACAAGGCCATAACTAATTTTAAGTATATCAGTGTTATAACTACTAACAATTAAGAAGACATTGCAACTAAACAATAACAACTTTAGCCATAAATATTTGATACGCCAGAAAAAGAAGAAAGAAGTATTTTAGTTATGTGTCCCTCTTTGGTATTGAATTTCCATGCTCGACAAATAAAATAAGAAAAAATACACAAATATAGATTCTAGGAAATCATTCACATTACAATCAAGAATTTAAGAGCTAACAAGCGAATGTTTCAAGGAGATTCTAACCAAGCCAATATTCCATAATATGTTCTACAAATTGTGGATCCCCAAATTATATCACACTAGAGGTATAAAAATCAAATTCTTCCTATGAGTTTGATAAAAACTATAGGAGAATTACAATATAGGTATTTCATTATATATATGAGAATTACATTATATTTCTACGGTTTGTAGGTAATTCTTAGCTAGAATTATTATGGAGCAACTGCAGACATTTGGTTTCTCTCCCTTTGAAGATTCTAATCTTATCAACCAGTATCATAAGGTATATTACAATCTTTCAAAATTCATTGCTAGTCCAACAAATAATTTTACATGGAATGATCTTTGACTTGTCTCGATTCTTTGAGGAGGTATGTTTTCATATGTCCACTATTTTTTATTTGTTTCTTCATTGAATGTCTCCAATTCATGAAAATTTGAAGAGATGACATATTTTAGATAATACATAATTTGTTAAAAAAACTTAGATAACTCTTTTCTTACTCAACAAAGTCATGAGTAAATTAAGGAGGATTTGCCATTATTTATGACATTCTATTCTTTGGAAAATCCTAATCTTAAGCAACTCGATCAACCTAATTTATTTAATGTCAGAATAATACAATATGTACATCACCATGTCTTCCTAGTCTATAAATATGCTTATTTCTTAATATATTCAAACCATTAACCTAAACTTTGGGTTGTAGAATGATGGTAGAAATAAGAACAAGTATTTTAGTTATGTGTCCCTGCTTATTTTTTATTTGTTTACTCGGTGAATGTCTCCAATTCATGAAAATTTAAAGAGATGACATATTTTAGATCATACACAATTTGTTAGAAAAACTTAAATACCACTTTGTTTACTCAACAAAGACTTGAGTAAATTAAGGAGGATTTGCGATTATTTATGACATTTTATTCATTGGAAAATTTTAATCTTGAGCAAGTGGATCAACATAATTTATTTAATGTCAAAATAATGCAATATGTATATCACCATGTCTTCTTAGTCTATAAATTTGCTTATTTTTTAATAAATTCAAACCATTAAGCCCAACTTTGGATTGTAGAATGATGGTAGAAATAAGAACAAGTATTTTAGTTATGTGTCCCTCTTTGGTATTGAATTTCCATGCTCGACAAAGAAAACTAGATTCTAGGAAATCATTCACATTACGATCAAGAATTTAAGAGATAACAAGTGAATGTTTCAAGGAGATTCCAACCAGGCCAATATTCCAGAATATAATCTACAACTTGTGGATCCCCAAATTATATCACAATAGAGGTATACAAATCAAATGCTTCCTTTGAGTTTGATAGAAACTATATGAGAATTACATTATAGGTCTTTCATTATATATAAGAATTACATTTTATTGCTATGGTTTGCAGGTAATTCTTAGTCAAAATTATTATGGAGCAAATGTAGAAATTTGGTTTCTCTCCCTTTGAAGATTATAATCTTATCGACCAAATTATATCGTAAGGTATATTACATGCTTTCAAAATTCATGGCTAGTCCAACAATTATTTGTACATGGAATGATCTTTGACTTCTCTTGGTTCTTTGAGGAGGTATGTTTTCATATGTCCACTACCTTTTATTTGTTTCTTCGATGAATGTCTCCAATTCGTGGGAATTTGAAGAGATGGGATATTTTAGATAATACACAATTTGTTAAAAAAATTAAATAACGCTTTGTTTACTCGAGAAATTCTTGAGTAAATTAAGAAGGATTTGTGATTATTTATGAAATTTTATTCATTGAAAAATTTTAATCTTGAGCAACTGGCTCAACCTAATTTATTTAATGTCAAAATAATGCAATATGTATCTCACCATGTCTTCCTAGTCTATAAATCTGCTTATTGATTAATGTATTCAAACCATTAACCCCAAATTTAGATTGCAGAATGATGGTAAAAATAAGAAGAGGTTTGGTTGCAGACTTTCAGCCCTAGAGACAATGGAAAAAATAGATGATGCTACTAAAATTCTAAGCTAGTTAGTAGAAAGAGTAAATCCTTGCAAGGTTGGTATAGATTTTATGTTGGTGTACAATTTATGGATACATTATCCTCCACATTTTTCTAAAATATAAATGTGAAACAATATCAAGGCACAAATATTTATTGAATGAAACAAAATAAAAATAAATTATTTAGAGGGACCAGCATTGGAAACACACTACAAATGAAGGAGGAGATATATTATTTGATTGAAGTGAGAAATTTAAGTCGAAGTGTGTTGGGAATATAATATAATATTCTCCCGTCAGTGCAAAATTTAGCAAAATGTGAAGGATTTTCAATGGACTTCATGTTCAAAATAAACGAGGCCTTGAACTAATTTTAAGGATATCGGTATTATAACTAATAAAAAATAATAAGACATTGCAAATGAACAATAAAAACTTTAGCCATAAATATTGGATGCACCAGAGAGAGAAGAAACGAGTATTTTAGTTATGTGTCCCTGTTTGGTATTGAAATTGAATATATTTTGATTCCCACTTCACACATATTTATTTGTATGCAAGTGTCATGCTTCTCTAACATTAGAATTCAAACAAGGTCAACATAGAAAACCATAACAAGGAAATAAGCAAAGGGAACAAGCAGAATGAATAGAGATCTCAGACCATCTAAAAGACGTTGGGAACCACAGAATGAAGAATAAACATACGATCACTCAACTTCATCCTCTGTCTCCACTCCACCATGAGATTGTGGGCACACAACCCATTCTTGCTCTCTCTACCAACACTTGCAACATTAGCTAACCACTATAGTTATTATTATTAGCAACATGACGAGGATCTGCTTCTATTTCAACAACTATACCATTTGGATTTGGATTCCCTCCAATTTTGTGCAATCTAGAGCTAATCATAGCTCTTCTTTGCAACCAAATCATCTTTTCGAAAACATTCAGATCTTCAAGCGTATCCGAACTTGCACTCATAGAGTAGTAAACAAATGAAATGTACTTATGGTTCCATGGAGAGGAACTTCCATCATTTATGGATTTTCTTATTGCCAAGACACATTGATTAAATAGGACATTATAGTATGTGTTTAATTCAGAGCACCTAGGTGACCTCCACCATGTTATCCACCGATATTTCAAAAAAGAATTCGTGCCTAGAGCAAATCTCATGCGTACATAGTCCATTTATAATATCACAAATAGGATTTTGGCAAGCATAGTATTTTGAGGAATTGCATGCATCTAAACATGCCTTCAGAATAGATTGCATCGTCATATTCAATATTGGCATTTAAAATGGGGAAGGTTTGAATTTGAGAGGAAGAGAAAACATAGAGATGCACCATAAATGTAATTAAAAGAATATTGATAAATATGTAAGAATGGAATAGGTCACAATCACAAAAATATGAATAAAGAGAGAATTGAAGAAGAAATTTTTTATTAAAAAGAACCATTACATGCAATGACATCAATTTTGAGACATCTCTTTCTGGTCCTTTATTATCTTCCTATTATCTCGTGTCTTCATCACAGAGTATTATTCACTCCATTACATATAAAAATGTAAGTCACTCGCACTTAAATTATAAACCTTCTTAGATGCAAAACAATCATCCCCCTTAGACCATCATTCACCCATGCTTAAAAAAAATGGACCCATAATGTTTAAAGTACCATCATGATTATAATATGCTATGAGCTAATCTAGGGAAAGGTTTTGTGTAGTTAACTCATAACATATTTTCCAGTAAATTTTATGATGAGAAATTGGAAAAAAAATATTTTCAAATTGTTGATTTCATTGTGGAAAGAGTTTTTTAGAAACACCTAGTTCATTCTATATTAAAAATAAAACATTATAATGTAATAAAACTCATATCATTCAAATTTAATCTAAACAAACAAAAAAATTACCTCATTAGAATTACACCAAAATTATAAATAAATAAAATTATTTTCAAATTTCATAAAATTTTGGATATTAAGCTTTAAATAAATAAATAAAAATATAAAATTATGTTTTAATAAAAGAAGTCCAAGCAAGTAAATCAGTGTTTACATGAACTTATTTATTTGTTTATTTATAGGTTATAAAATGTTACGAGTGAGATTACTTTATTTTTTGAAATTTCATGTAAATAACTTTCACATTGAATATGTTGGTTAATAATTTAGAAGGCCACCACTCGCTATAAAGATGATTTTTTTCGGAAGTGTATAAAAAATGTATCTGAAAGTGATTGGTTGAACCAAACTTTTGATTAGAACATGGGTAAGCTCTGTCCCACTAAATGCCATCCATCAGTCAAAACAATATTTTATTTATAAATGCTATTTTTAATAAAACTTTAAAAACAACCTCAAATTTCATTTATGTATATTATTTTTAGTAAAATTTGTAAAAATAAATTACTTAATATAATTTTTAATAAAATTTATATTGACACATACTCCTTCATATTAATTGTTGAATATATTTATAAATCAATAAACTAAAACATAATTCCAAAATAAAATAAAATAAAATATTACTCCTTTAAATTATTATTCTTTTAAAATAAAATATTGATATTTTAATACATATACCTTCCACATTTCTAACGATCAAAACTTACATCGAACACCTTTAGTATTTTCAAAATATAAAGTGAAAATGCCCCTCACATATAACCACATATTTGTTAGGCAATGACATAAAATGAATAAACAATATAACTTACACTCAACTTTTTAATGAAAATGAAGGCCACCACTGGCTATAATAATAATTTTTTTCATAAGTGTATAAAAAATGTATAAGCTCTGTCCCACTAAATGCCATCCATCAGTCAAAACTCTTTACATGACCTATGCTTCAGTAAAAACATCTAAGTTGGGACTTACCTTGGTGTAAGAATAAATTGTTTCCCTGGAGAAAACGCTTGAAATGACACTTTCCCTGGAGCAAAAGATAACAACATGGGCGTGTTGCTTGTAATTTCCGTCTGCAAAACGCTTAAAAGAGCTCAATTCATTATGGAATGACTAATATGGACTTATTCTGTACCAGTGAAATAACTCGATAGAATTCCAGAAACAATATTTATAAACAATAATTTTGAGATATTTGGCGGGGTGAATTAAAATTTTGAAATTTCAAAATTTTAATTCACCCCGCCAAATATCTCAAAATTATTGTTTATAAATATTGTTTCTGGAATTCTATCGAGTTATTTCACTGGTACAGAATAAGTCCATATTAGTCATTCCATAATGAATTGAGCTCTTTTAAGCGTTTTGCAGACGGAAATTACAAGTATATATATATATATATATATATATATATATATATATATATATATATAATTTATTTTTCAGTAGAAAAAACACCTGGTATATATTAATGTATCAACACAATGTCCAAAATGTTTCTTACATATAGTATATTTGTACATATTTCTAGTTTCCAAAATCATTGAGTTAGTGTTCTCAGTACATAATTACATATTCATGTGTCTCAGTGTTTCTGTAAGTTCCATAATGGTCATAGATGTAATGATCTTATGCTCTATAAACCTATCATTTACAAAACTGGTATCTTCGCCCAAGATTCCTCATCATACATCCATCTTCTTTTAGTTCTTCAGCCTCCGCTATTGATATGTTCTTCTTTATGTGTCGGCTAATAAAAAAGAGATATAAAGACTCAAAAATCCATATTCGTAATGCAATTACCCAAACAGTTATTCTATATTTCTCCCTATTTAATATTGTGCCTGAAACATCTGTGTGTTCTCCTCAGAAACGTGCCATCATACAAGTGTTCAGAAAAATTTGACTGTGCCCCTCACTCCTATACCTGTGGCTTCAGATAGTTCATAGTGCATCTCCCCATAAGTACCCCTTAGACCCTTCTTCAATAAACGATCAACAGTGATGTTTTTCTCCCTGTAAATATGTGTGAATGTAATGCGGGAGAAGGTTTTAACCAAATCTGTGATCCGATCTATCCAAGAAGATAAGTGAATAGGAGCCAAATGATTTTTATGGTTAAGATGACCAATCAGGATTTTTGAGTCCCAAAATATCCAGATTTTGTTGATGTAGAGTTGTTTAGTGAACCAAAGGAGACCCCATAAAGCCAGTATCTCTGCCCTAGTGTTGGTCCCATTGCCACCGAACCAATGGATTTTATAATGGCATAATGGATTAATCATCACCCATGCTCCGCAGCCACACCTACCATTTTGAGCTGCCCTGTAAAAAAATCCGACTAGATAGTGTATGTCATGGGGCCGCAGTGTAACAGATAAATCGCGAGGAGGCTTCTGATGGACTTTCATTTCCTCCCAAGACTGTATGATTTGTGTCACTATCCACATAGGCAAGGTGTGTCGGTCCTAAAAATTCTCAAATTTTTGCAAATCTATATCCTCCAATGAAAGATAAGTGGGATGACACGAAAATCCTTACCTTTTGCAAACCACCAGTGTGAACATTCAGAGATTGATTGATAGTTTTGTTGGACTGAAACTTAAAATCATTGCATAATAGGGTTCTGACCTCCCTTGAGAATACACAGTTATAAAAAATGTGTTGATTATCATCATATGCATTCATGTACAGTGCACACATGCTTGGACCCATCTTATCCCTCTCCTTAAGGTTTGTCCATGTTAAATTTTCATCTTTCCATACGCAAAATGAGAAAATGATAATCTTTAACTGTGTCTTATTGTTCCACATTTTCACGAACCAACACCTTTCTATTAGTCCACATTGTAGATTCATCATCTCCAAATATATCTCCTTTGAGATAATGAGTCCTTTATGTAAACTGCCCCCCCAAGTGATCTAAACACCTCCATTGTTCTGTCCCCAGCCCATACCCCTCACAACATCTATGTATTTCTTCCATTCATTGGCCATTGTACCCTGTAGCCCCATTTCTGCCGCTCCTTTCCATCTGTGAGTTCCATCCTACCACTAGATAATGACCTGTGTAAGTAAAAAAATACCTCTGTCGTGGATGTAGTTTCCCAATTGTTCACCTAAAATGATTTCCGCAGGGAAACCCTAGATTTTTCCTTCCCCAATCATAATCTTTTGTCCATTACCAAATTTCCACTTGAGATGCCTCTTAAAACATGGCCACATTTTTTTAAAACCCCTCCATATTTGTAACTCCTTATCCACATTCCTCCACCCCATAAAATATATCACCTACATGTCTTGTGTCCTCATGTATTTGAAACTAATGATATCATGCCAAATGCCTTATGTGTGCAAGCATCTCCAGAAAGACTTCATCAATATCGATTTCCCAAAGTTTTCTATATTCAGTAGACCCCAACCCCCTTGATCCTTTGGCACAGTGAGGAGCTCCCATCTAGAAATATGATATTTTTTTTCCTCCTTGACTCCATCCCATAAGAAATTTGTCACTGACGTCTGGGTGAAAATGTGAAGTTGGGTTGCACTTTTTTCCCTTTTTTGAGAAAAAAATATCATTAAAAAAAAAAAAAATCTGTTCTTCAACTTTCTCCAAGCCAAAACAATTTTTCTGTTTAGAATTTCATTTTATGATAAAAATAAAAGTTGTCAGAAATTGTATTAGCTTTCTATTACTTATTTTTTGGAATTTTTTTTATACACATTTGATATGTGAACTTAACATTTCTTTGAGTGTGTTTTCTTTAACAATCAAAGGATTCATAAAAAGTCATGTTCAAACGCGTTGGTGTATTCTTTGAAAACTTTGTGCTTTTGAGAAACAAAATATGTTACAACAATCTAGACAGAGTCTACTTTGGTTTCGTTATATTTACGAAACCAACTGATACATATCATAATTAATAGAGTTTTTTGAACTAGTCTAATATAAAAAAACTGCATATTTTGAATATGTTTCGACTCACACAAAATTTCTCAACATATAAGTTATAAAATAAAAATTTAAAAACTACTCATTATAGACGACAAACCAATGTAATGCATCATAATTTTTTCAATTTTTTTATAGGGTATTTGGGAAGATACAAAATATTAATTTCACTGAATCATATTGTCCTTCAGAAATTGTTTGCATTCATTTTATTACAAAAATAATTAAAATTAGTAAATATTTATGAAATTCCATAAAATTTATATTTCCTGAAAGTAGATTGAATTCGACAATTTCTTGTCAGGGTTCCGACAGTTAATTGATAAAGTTTCATGGAGTTTAATTAGTCCAAAGTTGAATAAATGTGTTCAGAGCCGAGTTGCTGCGTAATTGCAGACGTGTTAGTTCGGCCGAACTTTTTAAAAGTTCAGCCGAATTGTTTTTTGTCTCCATGGCCTGTCAATAATAACGACACAAAATTTCGGCCGAACTTTTAATCGACTTTACGTTGGCCGAAAAATTCAGTGAAGCCCCTCCAAAAAAACATTTTGCGGCTATATAAATAGGCGTAAACAGAATCATTATTTTCACATAATTTCACACATTTCTTGATTTGGGTTGATTTTGCAAAGGACTTTTTTTGGGCTTAATTTTCAAAGGACTCTTTTTGGCTTAATATTCAAAGGATATTTTTTGGAGGTATATGATACATTTTTTAGAGGTATTTTTTAAAGTGATATTTTTTAGAGGCTCTTTGCGCTTAATTTTCAAAGGACATTGTTTGGAGGTTTTTTTTTAAGAGACATTTTTTTAGAGGTTTTTGGACTTAATTTTCAAAAGACATTTTTTGAACGTATTTTTTAAAGTCACATTTTTTAAGAGGTTGGGTTTAATTTTCAATGGACATTTTTTGGAGGTATTTTTTGAAGTTACAATTTTTTTAGAGTACGTGTTTTGGATTGAAGTAAATTTTTTATAATGATTTTTTAAAATGAGTTTTTGTCTAACTTTTTAAATGAATTTTTTTTGCAGTACTTGGAAGGATATATTTTGAGCTTCATTTCATTTTTAGAAGAAATTTTTTCTCAGAATTTTTAAAGTAAGTGTTTTGGATTGAAGTATGTCTTTTGTGCAAAATTTTTAAAATGCGTTTATTTTTAAATTAAATCTTTTGTAATGCTTTTTAATTGAGTTTTTGTCTAAATTTGTGAAGGAAAATTTTTGAGCTTCATACTCAATTATCAAGGGAAATTGAAGGAATTGCAAGAGAAAATATGATCGAAGAAGAGACCTTGAGGAACGTAGAGAATAGGGGAGAGAATATCGCAAAAAAAAGAGAGAATAACGCTCAAATATTGAAAGGGAAAATCAACCTCAACTAGAAGTTGCAGCAGGTATGTAAATGTAAATATTATAAATTTGATATTTAAAATTTGCCTAATGTAAATTGTGAAACTTAATTTTTATTTGATGAACTAATTTGAAAAATATTTTGCAATGTGAACAGAGAGAGATATTTCTCAAAACATTAATGATGAGATACAAAATTTTGAAAGAGAAAGTGAAAGAGATATTGAACCAATGATTGAATATGGTGAAAATGTTGAAATAAATTCAAGTGAAGAAATTGAATCACGAGGTATGTATATATATATATATATATATATATATATATATATATATGTTGAACACATGTACATTATTGAAATTATACATATTTATTAATTTAGTTATTTATTGAATATGTAAACTTATTATGCATATTTAATTAAAATATGTACAAATGAAATCAATATCGATGATGAGATGTTAGAAAATGTTGACACTCACACATATGGATACAAAAAAGCTCACCATGTTATACGATATCTTGTTTATTGCATTATTGATTCTTTCTTTAAAAATGAAATTGTGGCAGTTCAAGCCCAATTTTTGAAAAGTGTCTTAACATCAAGAAAATTAAAAGAAACTATGACTTTATTGGGTATTCGAAAATCAACAAAAGATAAAAAAAATGAAGGAAAATGTGATACAAAATATAAATAGTGCTCTAAATTCAATTAGAATATCTAGAAAGAAAAAATGTTTCAGATGCACGTACAACAATACATATGGCAGTGGTTTCATCAAGTACTAAAGAGAATCGTTTGGTAAAAATCTATGGCACGAGCATTAGGAACCTCACGAAAAACTTTACACGAACATTGGAAATTTTGATTGCAAATAGATGTAAATGATGAACTCGCTTGTTGGACAACTATTTGTAGGCAACCATAAAAATATAGACTTGGAGAAAATGTTAAAAAAATAATATATGAATATTGAATGAAAAATTCATATGTTTCACCAAAAGCAAGGGATGTGATGCGAAGAAGAATAGGACGAAATCAATACGAAGAACATCCAAAAAATTTCTTCGACACCACTCAGATAGAGTTTTTCAACAATTTCAAAGAAGAGAATCGTGAAATTGATGTCTCAATCAGTGCTTTTGTCAACAAAAATCACGGTATGTAAAACCTATCATTGTACGCGACACTTGTTGTTGTCATTATCATATGGAATTTCAGTTATATTATGACACATTCCTTAATTTTGGTAAAACATTTTGGAAAGATTCACCTCCTCCTTACACAATCCATGATTTCATATCTCAAATTCTATGTGGAAGACAAATCCATGAATTATTTTACCAAAAGAAATGTGTTGGTGGTAAAAAATGCGATGATTGTGGAAATTTGACTAAATTTCAAAACAAATATTGTACTGATATAAATGATCAATAATTTTCCAACATGAAAGTGAAATGGAAGAGATATGAATATATCCATACATCGATTCAAGGTTCAAGTGCTAAAATAATTGATTTAGAAGAAGAATAAATTTTTGTGATAGATTTTTTGAGAAAGTTTGAGGCATTAATTTATAATATACCAAGAATTCCCATAGATCTTGATGGCAGGACTTGCAATTCAAAAAATCCCGTGAAGTTTTTCCACCAGGGACCATTTTTTCAGTAGTTGATTTTGCAGAAAACTACACATTTGTTCCACAAAAAGAAATTCGTAGTGAATACTATCATTCTGACCAAGTTTCCATGCTCTTCCATATTCGATATAGACATGCTGAACAAAATTTTGATCATATAAAAGGCACCAGTGAAAATCGACATGTTATGAAAGAATATCACTTTTATATCAATGACAATCGTACACATGATACATATTTTGTACAACACTGTTTTGAAAAGATTTATGACTCCTTGAAAAGTCGTGGAATACAATTCAATGAACATTGTATATGGTCATATGGATGCGCAGGTCTATTCAAATCTTGACGATCATTCTTTTGGTTGTGTCGTATTCATATGAAAACCTGCATTAAACATTGTTGGAACTTCTTTGAGACTGGTCATGGAAAATGAGAACATGATGGTGCAGGGGCATGCATAAAATGAACACTTCGAAGATATCAAATGGACCACTCTACAAATTGACTTGTCTCAACTGAACAAGTTTTTCAATGGTGCATCGCTGCACTAAGCCATGAGACTAATCGATCAAGGGAAGTATGAAGGTATGTTCAATTTAATTTTTATTGGATTTCTAATTTTAAACAGTACATTTATCACAATGATTATCTTTGATGGTATTTTGATATCATATTTATATTCTTCTTTGAATTTTTCATATAGGTTTTTTTGGCATATTGGAGTCCAAGATGTATATAGATCGATTGGAGATGACATTGAAACAATAAAAGGGACTTGAAAATTGCATTCAATTAAAACAAGTTTTCCATAAATGTATTTGCATTAGATAAAATAAAATATTCTTGTTTTTGCCATGTTTGCATAGGCAACACAGAATCCAATGATGTTTGTGAAAACAAAATGTATGTAAAAGATTGGCAACATACATAACTAAATACAAAGGGGAAAATGTCCGTTGCAAGCTTTGAAGAAATGAAATCAGAGGAGACTACAATATCATCTGATGGTGATCGAGTTTCTGATCTTGTTAGAGAAGGTAACATTTCAATTGCTTTCAAATTATAGAGATCTAGAAATAGATAATAAAATCAAGTACACATGTTAATTTTAAAGTTAATTTTCATGTTAATTATGATCTAAATTTAAATACATAAGTTTTTTTTATTGTGCGGGAGATGTTTTTGTTGTAATTTCACCTACTATGAACGATGAAAATGTGAAGTATTATTTGATGCGTTGCACTGAATGAAAGATGAAATTATTAGAAAACTATGATGATCACGAGTTTACATATGATAGAGGGTATATTACACTGAAATGTTATTTTTTTTCAGATAAAATAATCAAAGTGGGGATTTTGTTTACTTTCAAGACTATGAACCTGATGTCATAAGTTGTCAATATAGTTGCTTGGTGTGTGCAACACACATAAAGTTGATAGAAGTTCAATCAAAGAAAAAAACGAAAATTACGAAATGGAAAATGTCAAAAGCCGATCATGAACGGATCATTGAAGATGGCCTTCCATTGGAATATTTTTGATTGAACTTCCCAACAATTTCTTCTCTTTGGATTCATCTTTTAGAACTTCTAGAACTCAACTAAAAATCAAACTGCCTTTTTATTTTATATGTACGAGTGTTTTCACATGTACATTGTTTTTGTACATGCGCACGAGTAATTTATACATGTGTACACATACACATGTCTATATTATCTAGTATAAACGATTTCATACATTCTTTGGTACAATTTGCCATAATGTCATTATTTCAAAATGTACATATCTGTGTATCTATCATAGTTGATATAATGCAAATTTGAAGTTACACGATTTTGTTTTAGACACGTTTATTAAAATTAAATTATAATATTCATTCTTGAATGCAAAATGTGTGGTACGTGTTTTGTAATTTCCAATTTACTATCAACTGAAAGTAGCTTTTCTATGTACATTGATGAAAAATGTTGTGTACTGGATATATATGTTCTAATGCAATTTTAAAATTTTATGATTGTTTGACACATCTAAGAACACCTAGAATTTTATGATTGTTTTTAGATATATACATCGATATGTATTGTAATTCAATCATTTTAACATATATTCAAACATTACTTCAATCATTTTTATGTACATATATTCATGTGAATTGTTTTTGTTTGTAACTTGGGCTAAACTAAATTAAAAGCATGAAAAACTGTACAGAGGCAATGGCCAGAGATGGCAAGCAGTGCTTAGCCTATCCATTCCTTGGTAGTGTTCAAAATAAACCAATTTTGGGGCCGCCTTAAAGGAGGAAACCAACCCCTTAAGAGTGTCATCCAGTCTTGTAATATAAAATATTCAGTGCCTCATATAAAAACAAAATAGCTGAAATATATCCTGAGGTGACAAGAATGGAGTTCATTCATCTTCATCCGTCGCCTGGTCATCTTCCTCTATCAGGCACCCGTATTCTCTAACAATGGCTTCCTCCTCAATTGTGGGCATTTGAAAAGGCTTTGGAGGGGTCGCATGGACGATGGGAGTGACTGGGTACTCCGCATCGTAATCTCTGGTCTAGACACTGTCCAAGTCCATAACCTAAATGCCTATCTCCTCCGTTGTGGGCTCATAAACTAGAAGCGGGTTGGTTTTCCCGGGTAAAGGCTGCACAGATTGCAGAATAGTGGATTTCCTGCCTCTTCTATCCTTGGGCTTCTCTAGAGGAAAAACAGTCTCCCCATGAATGTTATAAACACTTGAGGAGCCAGCACCTCATGGCTGTCAGATGCAGAGCCCTCGATGGATCCCAATAGTTGGTCATTGCCATGGTGAGAGCGGCCTGAAAATGCACCTCTGTAGCTGCCTTTGATGGGTTTTTGACGCTGGCGCGGGGCCATGGTATGGCTTCTGACCTGTACATTTTATGTTTGTTTTTAGATTTTTAAACATCGATATGTATTGTACTTAAATATCACCTAAATAATAGATGTACATCCTAAAATTATATAACATTCACAGACATGTTCAAATGCATAACATACATACCAATGTATGTATGTCTTAAATGTAATTTGAAATTTCCATCTAGATTCATTTTATATTTAACAAATAAAATGAAAACTTGAGTTTTAAGAACAAAACATTATATCACAACATGTGAGAACATACCAAATGTAGTTCAACTATCCAAAATATACACATTTATGTGTAAATTGTAATTTGAAATTTCCACCTAGATTTATTTTATATTTAACAAATATAATGCCAACTTCAGTTTATATTTAACAAATATAGTGTCAACTTGAGTTTTAAAAACAAAAAAATTATATCACAACATGTGATCACATGCCAAATGTCGTTCAACTATCCAAAATATACACATGTATACATGGTTTGTAATTCGAAATTTCCATCTAGAGAGATTCATTTTATATTTTTAACAAGTTTATAAAATGACAAATTTTTAAAAACAAAACATTATATCACAATCACATGTCAAATGTAGTCCAACCTTCAAAATAAATATACACATTGTGAAAATGTAATTTGAAATTTCCATCTAGAGATTCATTTTATATTTAACAAATAAAATGACAACTTGAATTTTAAAAACAGAACATCATATCGTAAAACAAAACATTATATCACAACATGTGATTACATGCCAAATGTAGTTCAACTATGCAAAATATGCACATGCATGTACATGGTTTGTAATTTGAAATTTCCATCTAGAGAGATTCATTTTATATTTAACATTTATAAAATGACAAATTTTTAAAAACAAAACATTATATCACAATCACATGCCAAATGTAGGTCAACCATCTAAATATACACATTGTGAAAATGTAATTTTAAATTTCCATCTAGAGATTCATTTTATATTTAACAAATAAAATGACAACTTGAGTTTTAAAAACAAAACATTATATCACATGCCAAATGTAGTTGAACTATCCAATTTAAAAACAAAACATTATATCACAAGATGAGATCACATGCCAAATGTAGTTGAACTATCCAAAATATACACGTGTTTTTTTAATTTGAAATTTCCATCT
The DNA here is from genome assembly GCA_034641835.2 of Pinus albicaulis. NCBI lineage: Eukaryota > Viridiplantae > Streptophyta > Pinopsida > Pinales > Pinaceae > Pinus > Pinus albicaulis. Next base: position 1,599,717,940 of record CM076578.1, on the reverse strand, counting down.
AGATTTGAATTTTATATTTAACAAATAAAATGACAACTTTAGTTTTAAAAACAAAACATTATATCACATGTGATCACATGCCAAATGTAGTTCGACTATCCAAAATATACACATGTACATGTGTTTTGTAATTTGAAATCTCCATTCAGATTCATTTTATATTTAAAAAATAAAATGGCAACTTGAATTTTAAAAACAAAACATTATATATCACAACATGTGATCACATGCCAAATGTAACTATCCAAAATTTAAAATCATTCTTGATAAAATTAAATGTAGTTTAAAACTATATCCAAACCTTAAAATATGTCCAAAATTTGTATCTCACATGAAAAATAAAAGTAAATGTATATATCTAGTTCAATGTATAGTGTTACAAGTATCAAGTTATATAGAAAATTAAATATGACTGCATATATAAGACTATATACAAAAAAATTAAATTTAAGACTAGATCTATCAAATATAATGTTGCACACATGTGCATCATCCATCAAATATAGATGGATCTAGTGTCTCTGCCAGCAAAGTCCTGATCCTCGTGCTATCCTGTGAAGAATAGGGAACCTGTACACAATGTGTACAAACATTAAAATTTAATGTTTTAAAATTGAATGAGAATATAGAACTTCATGTAAAAAAACAAAATGAAAAAAAAAATCATGCAATACCTCATGTGGTTCTCTCTCCATTGTGTTTTGTTGCTCGTCCATTAAAACATCCTCAACAGAAACATCTTCCATAGTAAACTGTACAATATACATGTATAAGTATATATATATATATATATATATACACACACTATTTTTTATTTTTTTTTCAAATGAAAATTCATATAAACTAATTTTCAATAATATTAAAACAAAAAGTTAGGCAACTTGTTCAAATGGTGTGGATGTTCCTATCTCCATCATACACTCCATCGCTAGAGTCTGTGGAGAAGGCAAATCATCTCCAAAAACCTAAAATTCAAAAATTTTAAAAGTATAAAATAACTCAAGATATAGATCTCAATTTATAATAAAAATTTTGAACTTCAATTTATAACTTATAACTTAAACATTATAAGTGAAAAGGTGAATACTTGTGATGACGGATTAGGCACATCTCGAGGGTAGCTCGAAAAAATCTCCGAAACCTAAAATTCAAAAAATTTAAAACGTAAAATAACTCAAGATCTAGATCTCATTTTTTTTAATAGAACTTTTGAAGCTGCAATAACAAAAACATATTTAAGTGAAAAAATGTTCATACTTGTGATGGTGGATTTGGCACATCTCCCGAGGAAGAAGAAGGTACCTCCATATCAAAAAAAATCGGACGGAATCAGAATCTTTTAACATTTCATTATATGTGTACATGTGTACACAATTATTTATTTTAAAAATATGTCATCATGTTTCGATATATAATAATATGTAAAAAATTATTGTACATCATCATGTTCACTTAAAAACGCTAACATGTGCCAACATATCATCTTGATAGTGAGAACCATCTTGATTGTGTGAACTTTGAGAGCTTAGAAGCCTAAACTATTCGCATCTTCGTTCATCAAGCATGAAAATTAGAAAATGGTGTTAACATATATGATATTTTATTTTGTTATATTAATGTATACAAATAAATATATATATATATATATATATATATATATATATATATATATATATATATATTTATTTATTAAAAATTGTACATGGTGTTGAAATAATCACCCTAACCATTAACACACTCCGTCCACATCTTCCTCTTTCATGAATAGTGGAGTCACCCCGCAACTATTAGGCGATTCTTTGCATATGTTACGAGATCTTCAACCTCCTTATTATCTATCTTATCATTTGTATGATAAAATCGCTTTGTCGTTCTGCGGTGCTCTTTGTCGTTTGAACAAACATCAACTCCTTAGTCCACCGCACCAAACATTGTACGATAGGTAACCGCATCTATTGCGCCTAAACTAATTTGAGAAGTGACATACATCTTTGACGAAAATTTTCCCATAAAAATTACGACTAACCAATGGTGGCTCGGAGCGAAGCCGACTCGACATCACGCTTGGTGCCCCTACGGTCACATGATAGGCCTTTTCCGGAACCAAAAAATTCGAGAGGAAGGTCATTATAATTGGATTTCGTTCCCAAAAATAATTCTGTAAAAATAATTTTGAAAAAATAAGTTGGAACCTCGTCGTTCCATGGGGGTCTTCACGTAGCGGCGAGAGTTCCTATCATACAAATGACCTTCATATCATAGTGTGGAAATATTTCACCTTAAGTATCTTTCTTTTCAACCCTTCTTTGAAATTAAACATGAACTTGGCCATTTCTGTGTAACTCTTTGTTTAACAACTCACTGTGGGCCATCCATGTTTCACTTTCTTTTTTCTATGTCACTTCTACAAAAGTATACGATATTTGGCCCAGCGTTAGAATACATCTACTAGTTTTCTTAAAAAGTGAGTAACTATTTCTAAGATTTCTCGATTCTCAACGGGGAGTTTCAAAGACCACAAGATCTTTCTTCAATTTGAATGAAGATATTTGTTACCTTTTAATGTTGCATTTCGGTACTCATGTTGTTCCCAAGGTATATCGGTATTGTCGGTGGATAAGTTGTGGTTGGTGTAAAACCTTCTTCTTGAATAACGCGTTACTGTCCTCGTATTTTGGGACGTGTTTGGAACAACATTTTCACCCTCTGCATATTATATAAAATTTTGTATAAAAATAAAAAAAACATATAAACAAATTTGCCCACAAATTGAATGAAAATAATATTCGGATTAATGGCCACCTCGATAAGGTTAATACAACATCATGCCCAACTTTGAGACTATTGAGAACCAAAATGACCACTGATTGGTTGAGAACCAACACGACTATTCATTGATTCGCCTCTGGGGAGATGCGCCTTTACCTTCACGCAATTGCTTTACCTATTGATGGGCCTCCCAGGGAATGTGTGCCACCACTGTTATCACCGCAGCGAGAGAAGCTTCATAAAAAAAAAAATGAATTTATAATCAGTTCAAAAATACATTCATACATATAAATATATTCATACATATGATTGATTAAATTGCAATTCATACAACGATTTACGTGAACCATGGCCGCTGCTCGTGATGGAGTAGATATCTGTATCCTCCTAATTCTTAAAAATAAAAATAAAACTTATTAAAAAACTAATTTAACTCACAAAATTGATAAAAAATCAATTCCATATGTATACATATGTACATGGGGATAAAATTATATATATGGTCAATAAAAAAATTAATTCATACATACACACATGTATGTATGGAGATAAGATTATATATTCAAATAACATTTAAAAACATGCACATTTAATATAAGCTACATGAACATCCTAGGTCCGCGGTCCACCTCTCATAAAGCATGGGATTATATTGATCTTCGCTTGCCTGTCCTCCATGATATGTGTGGATATATCTACGATGGACATTTACAATTGTTTTTAAATTACTATTTAAAATAAATACAAAAGATTTCAAAAATTAATGTAATTTTAGTACACAAGTATGTAAAACTCAACCTTGAGCACTAATTGATGTGTGAAACTTAATTTAAACAAAAATTTATTGAATTCCTCACATTTTTAATTTTATAAAAATGTGAAGTTCACCAGGTTTCGCTTTACAGTGGGAGCACACTTAGTATATAATTTGAAAAAACACCTCAGTCATTAAAAATATTACATTTGTAAATAAACAACACACATATCGAAGATATGTTACAAGTATCCATCGACTAAATTTTGAAGGAGAGTGTCTACGACATCAATTCATCTTTTAGAGATATGAATCTTGAATTGACATTGCCAAGTATAATATAATTCATCTATTAATTCATCTAAGCTAGTAAGATGTTAGTTCATTTCCCCACCACATTAGATCACCAAACATCTTGTTAACATTTGCATGATATACTTGTATAAAAAATTGAAATTGTCTAACAATATTGTTTTACTTTTCCATGCAATTATTTTAGCCTCACTATTAATTTTATTACACTTTTTCTACATCTAGTTTTAGAACAAAATTGGTGGCTTTAATTTCATTTTGATCCATACTCCCCTAGTTGTTCTGACTTTCTAGTACAGCCACTAGCCTTGTCTCGTTGTTTGTTGTTCTCCCAGGTATAATTTAGCTTTCCTTTGGAGACTAACTTGTTAGTAGCCTTGAAAAGCACATATGTAATCACTTCTTTACTGGTTGGGATAACGAAAACTTATTCATACCAAAATATCAATTTTTCAACCATATTTAATGGGTTTTTATCTGCAGAAAAACAAATTCAATAAAATATATTAAATTTCTTGTTGTGCAAAATGCATGGGAGAAATGACGTATACTTGGTTTCTGCCCCTAAGTTTGTGGGTGAAATTACATGTACATGGTTCCCAAAAACACTAACAAATACCTTAGAAGTTCAGCAGGAGAAATGGCATGTACATGGTTTCCCAAAAACACTAGCATTTTCCTTATTGCAAATGTCTTAAATTAACACTAGCAAATGCATAAAGTCTATGAGAGAAATGATACATGTGCATGAGTTTGCCTTATAATTTTCCTTATGGGAAGGAAAATGAAAATAAACGCTTATACATGATTTCCTTAAAGTTTTCCTTGAGTTTGTGGGAAAGCCTTGAGTTAGTGGAATAGCTGTGTACATGGTTTCCTTAAAGTTGTAGAATACATCTAAAGGCAAGCACTTTTATCAAAATTTTCTTGCCTAGAGTTTAAGGGAGAAATAATATTGGTTTGCCTTAAGTTTGTCTTATAATTTATGGGAGAAATGGCAGAGAAATAGCGTAAAAATGACATCTTGTAAGTTTGTCTTAAATTTTATACAGGAGAAAGCATTGTGTGTGGGAATAATACATGTACACGGTTTCTCACCTTAAGTTTTCCTTAAAGTTTGTGGGAGAAATGACATGTGTAGCAGTTCCAAAAAACAACTGAAAAGAAAGTAACACAGCAGAATTTTATCGTGAAAATAACCTTGTACATGGTTATCATGGTTGTCTTGAGTTTATGGGAAAATGAGTATGTATATGTACACTTCTTTAACACTTAAATTTTATGGAAGAAATGACATGTACATGGTTCCAAAAACATAACTTGAGTACTCCGTTTTATAGGAGAAAATGGCATCTTCATGGTTTAAAAACACTAGCATTTTGCTGTACCAAATGCCTTAAATTAACACTAGAAAATGCCTTAAAGTTTATGGGAAGAAATGACATGTACATGAATTTGCATAAAAAGTTTTCCTTGTAGGAGAAAAGAGAAATGACATGCATGATTTGTAAATTTTCCTTGGGTTTATGGGAAAGGCCTTGAGTTTGTGGGAAAAATAGCCGTAATACTTGGACTGTACCTTGAGATTACTTAAAGTTTGTGAGAAAATGCATCTGAAAATAGCATGTGCCTTGGTTTGTCTTTCCTAGAGTTTAAGAAAGCAGCATGTACATGGTTTGCCTAATAAAGTTTGCCTTGTAGTTTATAGAAATGACATAAAAATGACATCTGAAAATGACACCTTAAAGTTTTTCTTAAAATTTATGGGAGAAATAACTAATAATAGAATGACACATGTACATAATTTTTACCATAAAGTTTACCTTAAAGTTTTATGGGAGAAAATAGCTTTGTACATTAGTTTTAAAAAACACTATTAGTGCCCCTTAAATTTATCAGACAAACCAGCATGTACATGGTTATCCTTAAAAGTTTGCAGCAAAAACATGGAATAAATGACATCTATTGTATATACATGGTTACCTTAAATTTTGTACTGATAAATAGCATATAAATGACATGTATATGGTTTAAAAACACTGAAAATGCCTTAAATTTTTATCAGAAAAAAATAGAAAATACATGAACATCCTTAAAGTTTGCCTTGAGTTTATGGGAGAAATGGGAAAAATGGCATGTATGTACATGGTTTGCCTTAAATTTTGCCTTAAAGTTTATGAGAGAAATGACATATAAATGACATGTACATGGTTCCAAAAATACTAGTAAATGCCTTAAATTTTATGGGAGAAATGGCATGTACATGGTTTCCAAAAACACTAGCATTTTCCTTATTGCAAATGCCTTAAATTAATACTAGAAAATGCCTTAAAGTTTATGGGAGAAATAACACATGTAAATGGTTTGCCTTAAAGTTTGCCTCATGGGAGAAAGGAGAAATGACATGTACATGATTTTCCTTAAAGTTTGCCTTGAGTTTATGGGAGAAAGCCTTGAGTTTGTGGGAGAAATGACATGTGCATGGTTTGCCTTGAAGTTTTCCTTAAAGTTTGTCTTAAAGTTTATGGGAGAAATCACATCTAGAAATGACATGCCTTAAAATTTGTCTTGCCTAGAGTTTAAGGGAGAAATGACATGTACATGGTTTTCCTTAAAGTTTTCCTTATAGTTTATGGGAGAAATGACATAGAAATGACATGCCTTAAAGTTTTCATTAAAGTTTATGGGAGAAATGACATAGAAATGACATGCCTTAAAGTTTTCATTAAAGTTTATGGGAGAAGTGACACGTGTATGGGAGAAATGACACATGTACATGGTTTGCCTTAAATTTTGCGTTAAATTTTATGGGAGAAATGACATATAAATGACATGTATATGGTTCCAAAAACACTAGCAAATGCCTTAAAGTTTATCGGAGAAATGACATGTACATGGTTGTCCTTAAAGTTTGCCTTGAGTTTATGGGAAAAATGGGAGAAATGACATGTATGTACATAGTTTGCCTTAAATTTTTTCTTAAATTTTATGGGAGAAATTACATAGAAATGACATGTACATGGTTCCAAAAACACTAGAAAATGCCTTAAAGTTTATCGGTGAAATGACATGTACATGGTGTTGGCCCTCATTTTTTATGAAATTTTGTTTATTAAAATCCACCTAATTTCCATCATTTTACACTTTATACCATCCATATATGACCTATTTTTACCTTATTATGCATATTCAGGCAAATAAATTATGTTTTTCAATTTTTAGAAATTTTTGTAAAAATTGGGTTTTAAGTGTATTTTTGGATCAGACCAGAAATTCCTGTAATGGCTTCATTGATGTCATACTTTCTGTTGGCGAAAAGTCAGGTCTCGCGGGAAAGACCCAGGTTCAAGGGTTGTGGCCAACAAGGGGTTCGGTGTAGTCTAGGAACACGCCGACATTTTCACCCTGCTCTTGGAGAGCAGTGCGTCTCACCCGAGGCGTGCTGCGACCACATGCATAAGGGGATGAGATCACTGGTAAGGAATAAACCCGCAACCAAAGAAAGAAGGTGCATCCATTACATATACCAAATTACACATGCAAGATTACTAAGTATTCAGACAGTCGCAACTTAAAATTTTTAAATCAGTGTAAACTCATTACAACGCATGAACAACATCTTGAGACAGCAATCCTTCCTTATATTATTCTTCTGGCCAAATACATGATTACATAGCTTTCTTCTCTGATAACTCATAAGTCAGATACAGATGGGTTTGAGAACAGAAAGGAAGAACATAGAAAGTAAGAACCCATAGGAAGAACAGGCATAATTCTTCCGTAGCTGCTCTGCGCATCCTTCCTCAGGTCTTGATCCTCGCGATTCCTCTCGCATCCATTCAATCTTCAACAACAACAACCAACCTTCTTCTTCAGTCGGGTGATCGCCTTTTATTCACCCGCTCGTCGCGACTGGCAGCTTCTCTGTGTCTTCACTCTGGCTTTTCCCAGCGTCTCTTCTGATGTCTGCGTGTTCTACCTTCTGTTTTCTGCTGTATTTCTTTCATCTGCACTTGTCTCTGTTCGATCTCCAGTTATCAAGTGCTTCCGCGCCACCTTGGTAGCTCCGCAACTCTTGGTCGCTGCAGCGCGGTCGCGGTTGCTATGTGCATTTATTCCGCGACTCAAAAAGAGTCAAAGTTCAAAATGTCTTGGCCAAAAGTTCAAAACTTAAACAAAACAAGGGCCCCAACAGGCCCCGACCACAATTCTTTGACTCGTCCGTGAGTCAATCGCAAATGACAGTTTCTACTTCCATTCCCCCGCTGGCTTCCGCGCCCTGCTCTGCTGTTCCTTCTTCCGCTACCCTTCCCTGCTGTACTCCGCCATCCGGTTGGCCAAACAAGGGCCCCAACTCTGGGACCCGGCGGAGTGCTGAATCTCGAAGCTCTGTGAAGGTCGCCACTGCTTGCTGCCATTCCTGCATAAGCAAGTCGGCGTCTTGAGAGATTTGGTTAGCGGCGGCTTCGTCTATGGGCGTCGGGGCAGCCCCGAATAGCGTGGCGAGCTGGGACTCGGCCTTGGCATCCAGCTGGTGCATCGCGTCAGCATGGGTGCGAAGGGGCGGCCGCATCTCCCGGAGGACGTGCTTAGCCGCTGCTGATTTGGCCTCAGTCATCTGCATGTGAAGTTCCAGCTCGTCCGACTGGGCGTAGAGCTGATCCAACCTTGTAGGGTCCGTGGTCGCCTGAATGTCCCGGGCAGGCTGTTGCAGCTGGGCAGCAATGGGCTGTGTCTTGACAGTTAACGTGAGCGAGCACTCTTGCAAACTGCGTAGAAGGGCAGAAGCCGTGGCTGTCGTGGAATGGAGAGTTGCTTGTAGATTAACTGCCTGCGCCTGTTTGGAAGTTACTTGTCCTGAATAGTCAGTGGGTGGATCTAGAAGGGTAGGCCGTGCGGCTAACGCCGCTTGTAACTCCTGGTTCTCCCTGCAAAAAGTAGTGAAAACTTCCCTGAGCTGGTGAGCCTGTAAAGCTATACTGTCCTCCTCTATGCGAGCAGGGAGTGGGGCATGGTGAGCCCGTGCCTCCGGCCATATGCTGGAGAGCGCCTGAAGAGTAATGTTGGCCTGCTCCTGGAGGTAGGTCTTCTCCTGCAACAACTGATTGCGCTGTTCAGTAAGCGCCGTCATCTGAGTACGCTGCTCGGTGTACTGCCGCTGGAGCTCCGTGTGAATCTGCTCGGCCTTGAGGGCCGCCCGCTGAATGAGCATGTACAGCTGTGCTGGACTTAATTGGGCTGCAGTTGTTGTGCTGGGTGCACCCTGTTCTGGCGTCTGTTCCTGCGAAGATTGGCCCATGGCCGCTGCTCGGCCTGAAGTCGCTGGAGGATGGACCGGCGTCTGCTGCTGCACCGAAGTGGCCATATCAGGCTCTGGCCGGTCCTGCTGCGTGGTTCGCTCTGTGGAAGGGGCGGCCGAATCAGCCCCAACTGTGGCTGGCTAGACAGATATAGTTGGAAGAGAATCTCAGGATGTGGCCACGGGGTCAACAGGTGGTACCACGGCTGCAGTACTGAAGGTGACCTCCGCCCCGTGGTCACCGCCAAAAAGTTACCGGATCAAAGAATCGGACACAGTGGCTGATGAATTGGACGGATTGGGGGAGGTGGCATGTGGTCGGCTGGTGGAGGGGGTGGTAGATGGAGTGAACGAGGTGTGAAGGAGATGAAGGTTTAGGAAATCTGCCGGATCAATCAGCGGTTCCTCCGGAATCAAAGTTGCTGTGGGCGGCGTGGCCGGTGGATCATCCTCCGTAAGATCCACCACGGGATCTGTGGCCGTAGTGTGGGCCCTCTTGGATGGAGGTGGGTCGGTGGAATCGGGTTCGGGGCCCGGTTCACCCATTGTCGTGATGAGGGGGGTGGCAGAGGTGAACAGGTTAGTGGGAATGGGGGAAGTGAGGGGGGCGGTGTTGGAGAGACCACGGGACCGATTAATACGAAATTCAATAAAAGAAGGAAATATAGGGGCACCACTGGAAACAACCTGGGTTACCACATTGAGTCGCCGCGCCTGGTCGTTGAAATGCTCGACTACGGGGACCAGCGATTCAGCAGTTCGCCTCCCGGCCCCCGCCGCTGCATCTGGGGTTGTCTACGCCGCAACTCCGCAACCTGGGAAGATCCCCCGCTGCGCGGCAGGCTGCTGTGCAGCCCGCATCCCATCAAAATTGTAGCGGAGGACGCCATCGCTAACGTGCTGGACAACCCCCGGCCATGTAGAAACCTCTCTGTGGAAGACATTATCATTTAGCTGGAAACGCAAGGGCGCCATATGAAACGTGTGGTGCGGTACACAAGGCGGCCGGATGAAAGTGTGGTTATGGCTGACGCCAAACCACACATGTTCACTGTATTCATCCAACAGGTTCCGGGGTACCCGCTGCTGGGAAGCGACCACATCGATCATCATCCCATACCATTCTCGGAACGCCTCTGCGTTCACCTGCCTGCTGCTGGGGGCCGTGGACACCTGCCAAGGGGAATATCTCATCGCGAGCGGTTGGCTCACGGTGAGCTCCGTCGGTGTCCGTATAGGGGGAAGACGCCATTTCCACATGGCGAATGCTAAGAGCAAGTACCCATAGATGAAACTGGTAGTCTGCCTGTAATTGTCTTCGCAAGCCGCGAAGAGTTCCTTCAACACAAACGCGCTCCAATTCAATCTGGCCCCCTTGACGCAGTGCTCTGCAATGGAAATTGTGTCCAAAGTGCACTCTCCCTTTGTGTAATGGCGCATGGTCTTGCTAGCGATCAGGTAGCAAGCAAACCGGATTGCTCGTACATTTATCAAATCTATCTTGGCACCTTTGCCACCCCGGCGAGTACCATACTTGGTGTAGAGGTCCGCATCAGCCGACTTCCGGGCACGCTTGGAGGCTGTCTGCCCCGCAGAGGAGACATCTGCACCAGTTTGGCATAGCCCCGTAAGCCGACTAATGTCTGCTGCATGTATTGGAATTTCTTCGTTCGCCCACAGGGACCCGTTCGCACCCGATCGAGGAGGAACCGGCACATTGCGTAACTGGTCCTGGGCAGCCGAAGACACTCCGAAGAGTCCTCGACCCACGTGCTGACTGCTGTAGGCCCCGGAATTCGTCCCGCATTCGACTGTTAGAGCTGTTACTTAGCGTATAATGGTGCTCCATGAACGTCTGCCAATGGAGATGAGGAAACTCAGCCGGGTCGGACAAATTGGCGTCCATACAAGGTGCATTGTCGTACTTGCCGACCAGTGACTCTACTCGGTGAATTCTGCGATCTAGCGCTGGTTCAGGGACTGAGAGAAGAGCTCTCGGCATCTTGGTGCGTCTCTGATAGACTTGGACGATTCTTCTGTAACTTCCTGTGAGGTGCTGAGTGCTCTGATACTGCGAATGCTTCGGAGTCGCTGCAACTTCCAAATTGAATTGGTCCATCATCCCTGTGCTGGTAGCCTTCATGCAAATTGGGCCATCTGCTAGCACGCGCGGGGTTGATGAGACTCCATAACGGCAATTAATTCTTGCTATCTTTCTTGCCTGCGATAATCGTGCGATCAATCGCAGGCCTGTGTGTAATCTGACAGTTGCTGACGGCGTCATGGGGAGATGGGCGGACCCGACGGCGGAGGGAACTGCGGCTGATGGTAAATGATTACGGTATGATTACTGTCCATTAAGGGAATTTATGACCAAATCTGAGCTATCCTACGGACTAACAAAAGGACTGACGGATATGACCTGGACTGACACTGGCACGAGGGTGGATCCTTCGTGCATGACACGCTGGACTGGAGCGGCGACATGCTGGACTGGCGCTGCGACACGCTGGACTGGCCCGCCCCGACCACAGTTGGTTGCGGTAATGTTCCCGCAACTGACTGATTATTTGGCTGAGTACCGACAATTGGAAAAGACTACCTACATTCATCCCGGTTGCGGGAGAGTTATTCAAACTACGCTACTCTACGGGTTCTCTCGGTTGCGAGAGTTATTAATGAAAAATGAGAAGTACCTACTCCTGGTAGGGCTTCAGGCGTGCGCCATTCACCCATCCCGGAAGAACTGTGCCGTCCAGTTGTGCCAACCGAACGGCTCCTGAGTCGCGGATCTCGATGACAAAGTACGGTCCCAGCCAATGCATCTGGAGCTTGCCTGGAAACTTCTGGAACCGGCTGTCGTATAAGAGAACTTTGCCGCCAACTTGGAAAGCTTTAGTTTTGATGTGGCGGTCGTGCCACGCCTTCTGTCGGGCTTTCTCAACCCGCTGGTGGAATTCTGCGAGGAATCGAGCCTCATCCAGCTCTTGTAGCTCCTGGAGGCGTTCCCCAAGTGACGCCTCTTCTGAGAAGTGGAGGGTTGTTGCGATCAAAAGGCTGGGCACGGTGAACTCGGCGGGAATCACCGCTTCTCGGCCATACACCAACTGGAAAGGCGTCTGGTTGGTCAAACGTTTTACCGTGGTCCGGTAAGCCCATAATGTCGCTGGTAGCCGCTCATCCCAATCGTCCCGCTGAGCATTGCAAATTTTAGTCAAGCCCTTCTCGAGAATCTTATTGAAGGTTTCCACCGTACCATTGGCCTGCGGGTGGTATGGGCTGCTTTTATGATGCTGAATCATAAATGTGTCCAGTAGCGACTTGACCGTGGCGTTAATGAAATGCGTACCCTGATCGTTGGTTAAGCTCCTTGGGTAGCCAAAGCGGCTGATGATGTGTTCAAAGATGAACCGGGCAGCGGTCTCTGCCGAGCAGTCGCGCACCGCTGCTGCCTCAGCCCACCGGGTGAGGTAATCCGTTGTGGTGATGATGTACCGAGCTTTGGAATGGCGAGCGATTGGTGCGATGGGCCCTACGAAATCAACATCCCACTTCTCAAATGGCCGCAACACATGCACCGGGTGTAGCGGAAGCTCATCCCTGTGCGAAGGCCTTCCCGTCCTCTGACAAATATCGCAACGTTTCACATAGGCCTTACAGTCTGCATGTACCGTCGGCCACCACAGGCCAGCTTGAAGCACCTTCCTTGCGGTGGGTTTAGCGCCCACGTGTCCTCCCGCAACACCGCTGTGACATTCCCACATCACTGCTTCCCGCTCGTGGTCAAGAACACACCTGCGCAACACCTCATCCAGGCCCAGTTTGTACAGCTGCCCTGCGATCAATTGATAATCGGCCGCCCGGACAACCAAGTGGCGTTTCTGAAGAGGGGTGTAATCCTCAGGGCACTGTCCTGTGGTCAGATACATGGCAATGTCAGCCAGGTAATCTGGTACTGCTTCAACTCGGAATAGGTCAGCATCCGGGAGCTGATCGTCCAACGGACCTTCATTCTCTCCCGTCTCCAGCCTGGATAAGTGATCGAGACCAACGTTCAACCTGCCAGGCTTGACAATCACCTCAAACGTGAACTCCTGAAAAAGTAGAAGCCATCGACAGATTCTTCCTTCCAACACAGGCTTATTGACCAGATATTTTAATGCAGAATGGTCCGTGAAAAATGTAAATTTGCCGCCCAGAAGGTAGTGGCGGAACTTCTGAAGAGAGTACACCATCGCCAACGCCTCTCGCTCGGTCGTGGTGTAATTCTTCTCCGCATTCGATAATCGTCGGCTGGCAAAGTATACAGGGTGGTCGACTGTCGTTTCCCCGGGTTGCGCCAACACAGCTCCAAGTGCAATACCGGACGCATCAATATGCACATGGAACTGCTTATCCCAGTCGGGGTGAACAAGTATGGGTGCCGTCGCCAACTTCTCCTTCAATGCGTCGAGTGCCTTCCTGCACTCCGTCGTCCACTCAAATGCTTCTGACTTCCGCAACAGTTTCTCCAAAGGGGCAGTGATTTTGGCATAGTTGCGGATAAACCGCCTGTAGTATCCTGTGTGCCCGAGCAGTGCCCGCAACTGTTTCACAGTCTCGGGGGCCTCCATGTGGACGATGACCGCGACCTTGGTAGGATCAACGCAGACCCCTTGCTTACACACTACGTGACCCAAGAGTGTGCCGAATGGTACTGCAAAAATACATTTCTTCAAGTTCAAGGAAA